>OX940989.1:330256-1008872 GCA_954871275.1 Leptopterna dolabrata | reverse complement strand
TACCTCAAATGCTCATTTTACTACTATGTTACTAAAACACAAAAAGTACCTATTTTTATACACATTTTCACTCATAACTCCCCTGGATATATTCCGATCGGGCTGAAAAGTTTCGGGACACAACTAGGGCCCAAATGGAGCATGTGTGCGAAAGAACGATTTTTTTAGACCGAAAATGAAGCCTGTACACGTGATACGGCGTACGGGGGACGGACATTGCATTTTTGGAATCTACGCACCTTGAAACGGAAAAGAAAAAATTTTGAGGGGGTGTTATGAAAATTTTTTTGCTGAGCGAATACATAGGTGTATTATTCACAGAATAATAGACCAAAAAGTAGTTCTTTCGCACACATGCTCCATTTGGGCCCTAGTTGTGTCCTGAAACTTTGCAGCCCGATCGGAATATACCCAGGGGTGTTATGAGTGAAAATGTGCATAAAAATAGGTACTTTTTGTGTTTTAGTAACATGTTAGTAACATGAGCTGTTGAGGTATTGTTTTCCATGTTTTTTGCGACGAGAAGACCGAATATGAAATCCATTTTGACCAAAGAGTGGAAAATTGAGGTTCTACCAAATGTTCGGCTCCCAAAATTGATTTTTTGTAGTCAAAAACCTGGGAAATCGTCTGAAATCACCATAAATTTGTATAATAACACTAGAAAAAGTGGATAAAGACGGTTAAATGGCATTACCAATGATCATATAATTGAAAAAAAAGGAGCGTACCTAATTCATGTTTTGGGGGCCAAGATTGGTTGAATCCATCATAAATAGCTATTTCAATTATTTAACATTAAAGAAACAATAAATGAACAGCCAACATAATAGTAGGTGTGTCCAATAGAATAATAAACCCATGGGACAAGGACTTTGCAGCGTTTTTTTTTTTCCTAAGTAGTTACTTGTGATTGTAACCAATCCTAATGTATTTCCCATATACTAAAATTATGACGATAAGTCCAGAGGTTGAGATGCGCCAACTGGACCTCACAAGTGTAATTTTTTGCTCGTTCTGTAGGCACCTTCTTGAATACTCGTCATAATACAGACATTACAAACATCAGCAGTAGAGCTGCCTACTGTAATCGAAGAGAGAAAAAGCGTAGGTTGCCTTCTCCCTCCAAGGATCCTCCAAGAGATTCTAACGACATTCACTGGAGGACCGGGGGACGGTGGGAGGGCGCCCTTATAAACGGCTCTTCTGGCCCAGCTCGCCAATCTACGCTCACATCTCAAGTTGATGACTTCTCTCTCTCTCTCTCTCTCTCTCTCTCTCTCTCTCCTCATACCTCCTTACCTTTCTCGCCTAAAAGAACTCAGAGTGGTGGAACCAGTCTGGTGATAACCGACCTGGCAGAACCGTCAGGGCACATCCCCTAGCGTTTCTAGTGTTGGTAATTCCTGGCTTCGCCACAGGTGTAACCTTTCAATCGCTACCTGTTGTGATCGGCTGCTCCTCCACAACTCATGTAATGCATCAACATGAAGTACCTCAGAGTGGGGACCCCCCGACCCCCCTCTGATCATGTCAGGGGAATATAAAAAAGCCAGGGGCCACCAAATATATAACCATTCTCAATCAACCGATCGACTCGTCTGTCAGACTCCCAATCACTACACTGGTGACCATCCGACGTTGACTACATCGCCCAGCGCCCGCCGTTCGACTGCGTCGCAGCATCGCCTCCGCATCAACGAGCCCCACCACGCGCGGCCCCCACCGACGCCAATGCGGCGCCCCACTCCGACGCCCGCCTCGACGGCTAACGCAGCGCCTCCCGCTACTTCGCCCCACCATCTCCGATCCTTATATAAGGAAACGGACGCCGGCGCCGAGCACACTCCCTGCTGATACCTCAACGGACTGGCGCCTAAGAAGAAAACGAAGATGACCGAGCAGAAACCGCAAAAGATTCCCGAAGCGAGTGCTCCATCGATTCTCAAGCTCCAGCCGTTCGACCCCGCATTTCCGCACGTCTGGTTCGCCCAACTCGAGATCATACTCGCACACGAAGGCCTCACGACGCCACATGCGAAGTTCGCCCGAGCCTTCCTTGCACTCGAACCTCGACAAGCGGATCTCTGCGCCGACATCAACCCCTCGAACACCAGCAGCTACCAGACGCTGAAAACTCGCCTTCTAGCTACACACGCACCTTCAGATGGTTCACGGCTCACCGCCCTACTCCAGCCGGCCTCCGACGACGAGCCACCATCGGTCCTCGCTCGCCGACTCACCCGAGCACTCCCGGCTGACACACCGGCACCACTCGTCCGACAGCTCTTCCTCCGCGCCCTACCAGAGAGCATTCGTCTACACATAGCGGCACATGACGAACCCGACATCGTGAAACTCGCTGCACTCGCCGATCGCCTCCTACCATTCGCCCCGCCTCCTCGGGTGGCTACCGTCTCCGAAGAGGTAGAAGTGATAAACAACAGACGACAACGGCGCTGGCCGACGCAGCCGACAACGAACACACGCCGCCCGACGACCACCCTATGTTTCTACCATCGCACATGGGGCCCCCGAGCACAGAAATGCCGCAGCCCCTGCACCTGGCGCTCGAAACTATCGGGAAACGACAACGCACGGCCCGACCAGCCGTAACGGCCGTGCGCTACCCACCAACATCTCGGCTCTTCATACGCTGCAAACGAACCGTCCTACAGTTTCTCGTAGATACCGGCTCCGACGTCTCGATCGTCCCGAACACCCTGCTCCGGCGAAAAACAACACGCCCAAGCGCTCTACGCGCCGCGAACGGCACCGAGATCAAGATGTACGGAACACACTCCGCCTCAGTACACCTACCAGATCTCCCTCCGTACGAGTGGACCTTCACAGTCGCCGACGTTTCGACACCGATCCCCATCCGCCAGGCCATGGCCATATCGAAAGCCGGCGCGATACCGATCCACGCGCGGCCCCCGGGACAACACGGCGCAGCAGCGCACGCCAACCAAACGGCAGCCACCGCCGGGTATCCGCCCGCTAACACCGCGGGCGTCCACCACGACGCCCGGTACGCCAGTGATGACCGTAACCACCCCGCCAAACACCACAGTCACGCTGCAGCTCCCGCCTTACGCTGGCACCTGCACCGACTGCTGCCTCCACGGGGTACGGCGCCCTCAGCAACACACTGCAGGAGTGCAAGCCTCGCCCGACGTCACCACCAAGGCCACAAACGCTCGCAGCCTCACAAAGGCCCTCCTCGCCACAACGGAGCGGGGAACTCAGACCCCAACCCTCGGCACGTCAACCTTCGCCACGCCTCCGGCACGGCGGACGTCGCCCAAGCCGGCACCACCACCAACGCCGCAACGCCACCGACACCAGAGGCCCAGCTACCGCACGGCAAACATCCGCCACCGGCGGGACATCTCATGCCCGCACCGGCGCCCCCGCCAATAATCGACCTCGCCCCACCGCCACCCCACGACAACGACCATCGCAACCACTCGGACAGCCCACACGGAACCACCACAACCAGCACACGCACCTCCCATGCCCGGCACCCGCCACAGCGAAACAAAGACAATTTAAATAATCCTTTACTTAAATTCTGGGGGGAGCAGTGTTGTGATCGGCTGCTCCTCCACAACTCATGTAATGCATCAACATGAAGTACCTCAGAGTGGGGACCCCCCGACCTCCCTCTGATCATGTCAGGGGAATATAAAAGAGCCAGGGGCCACCAAATATATAACCATTCTCAATCAAGCGATCGACTCGTCTGTCAGACTCCCAATCACTACACTACCTATCAAAACCTCAACTTTCCCATCTCAATCTCACTTATCCGAGCCACAACTCAATCTTTCTGTCTCAATTCTATTGGACATACCTAAAGAAATGTTGAGTTATGGAGGGGGGGGGGGGGGTTAAAACCCCTACTTGAGTTGTGTAAACAGTTGGTCGCTGTATGTAGGTATGGAAGTTTTTGGTTTTCTTGGCGGGCGGGACTCATATTCCAATTTGGCCATAAGTGACTCAATTTCGGGACCTCGTCGTTGTGAAATGAGAAGCCAATCATATGGTAAACTAGTCAAATCGACTCGTAATGTTTCGGTTGTGTTGAGGCTTGGATGTGGAAGGTCGACCAACTTTGTTAGTAAACAAGTCGCCTCCTGAAGAATCTAACAATGGCATCCGTAAAGAAGGGTCATTTTCTACCGGCGCAGACCTACGATGTGATTCACCTGCCCTCGGCACACTTGGCAAATGAAGATGGGTGGAATCAAGGTCTGTCAAAAAGGGGTAACGAGACAAAATTATAATTAGAATTAGAATTTGTTTACGAAAAAAAACCTACGTGTTGATCTACGCGTTGTTCTTGAAAATCTACGTGTTGCATTCGTTTAGCAACACGAAACTTTATTTTGAAATTTTGAAAAAGGTATGCCCACCACCTATGGACACGGTCATGCAAGTCTTGCTTGAAATAAGATTCCTTGAGGGATTTACAATCAGTACTGCTGTGAATGGATGATAGGGAAGGTATGAATGGAAATGACGAATGTCTTTCGCGAGTGTAATAGTCTCTAATTGGTTGGTCAACATCTGAAAACATCAGTTGTCCAATTTTTGATGTCAACATCTGTTGGTCTAATTATTTGTTGGTCAACATCTGAAAAATAGTGTGTACAACTTACTTTTTCCATAGAATTAGGGAAGGTTTTGGGCAGGGTGGGGTGCGGATTTCTTTGCGTGTTAGGCCTTAAATGGTTTCAAATGAGTCTAATAAAAATTAGAGAGTAACTTTTGTGGGCATGCGCGACCGTAATGTTCACGTTTAAACCCCCAAACCACCCGAACACTCAAAACCATTATAGAGAATTATTACAACAAGTTTCAAAACAAGTTTCTATTCTATTCTATAATTTTCCATCATTATGGATACGAAGAAGCTTAGTGTCACATACTCAGGTAGACGTTTTAGCTCCTTTTGGTTTATTATTCTGTGAATAATACACCTATGTATTCGCTCAGCAAACAAATTGTATAACACTCCCCTCAGACATTTTTCTTTTACGCCAAGCCAAAAATGCCGTAAGCCGTCCACCGTATCATGGCTACTTTATTTTTTGGTCTAAAAAATTCGCTCTTTCGCACACAGGCTCCATTTGGGCCCTAGTTGGATCCCGAAACTTTGCAGCCCGATCGGAATATACCCAGGGGTGTTATGAGTGAAAATGGGTATAGAATAGGTATTATTTGAGGTTTTTGTGGAGTTGGGGGCTTGTGAGGTATCGTTTTCCATGATTTTTAGGGTGAGGAGACCAAATAATAAGTTCGTTTTGACTATTGAGTGAAGGATTGAGGTTCTAACGAGCTTATAACTCTCATAATTTAATATTTATGGGTCAAAAGCCTGTGAAAATGGCTGTAACCACCAGAAATTCGTATAGTAACACAGGAGGTAGTATAAACAGGTGAATCAAGACAATTTAATGACAATTTCACTGGTCGAAAATAATTTATCAGAAATAGCAACCTAATATTCAAGTTTAAAACCGTCAAATTAGCTCTGTGGGTCTCTTCACTGAGGTCCCAATCGTTCCTTAGTCAGTCGAGAATAATAAAACCATGTGACAAGGACTTTGTAGCGTTTTATACCCAACAACGACCCAAATTGAGCAACTACTCCGCTTCATTCCCGATCCGTTCGCGTAACCGTGGTCAGATGAAAGCCACTGTCCGCAATACCACAGGATTCGGCCAGTAGAAGAAATAACTCAGTGATTGCCTTTTGCCGCAGAGTTCCGGTAGTTGTGGTCGCGAATGGCAGATAGGTCTTTGCGGTGGTTCTGCTGTCGTAAAAAGAAAATAAAGAAGACAGAGAACACGACTAGCTGCGTGACTCGGATTAGTTAAACATGATGGGAATATGTGATCTAGCAAAAGGCTAGCTCAGAAAAGTGTTTTTCTGTTTCTGGTTGAACCAACACCAAACACATTCAACGTGTGGACGCTGGTCACCTCAAAATTCACATTTTTAACATATTGATACCATCATGAATCCTCATCGATTTTCTAGAACTTTTGCTTCCTTACTACCTACCGAAGGTAAGGAAGCCTTATATTCGCGCAGTTCATTTCTGGTTCTCACAGTGTTAACAGCTAGGCGGCCCGTCTCTCTGCGTATGGCCTAGATTCAGGAGACATTCAGGAGAGGTATGGTCTGCATTCAGGAGACATTCAGGAGAGGTATGGTCAGCATTCAGGAGACGTACAGGAGAGGTATGGTCTGCATTCAGGAGATGCTGTTCAGCATGTGCCGACCATGGAGGTAATCGGGAGGAAGGAAGCTGCCTGATGGCATAGCCAGAAGAGGCCCAAACATCCCTCCATCAACTGAGCGGCAAGTAGAGTGAAGACGCCGCCCTCCCTTATTGTCCGGTGTCGGATCTCGGACCACGTTTGCCAGTGCTGCTGGATGGATTCAACAGCACGATCCTCAAAGGGTGATAAAGTGACTATCGGTGAAATATTATTTTTATTACAAGACCCTCGTTGCAATGTAGAAAATTACTGTCCAAATATAACACTTTAAATGCAAGACGTCAAAAAAAGTCCTCCAAAATCAAAATTTCCACTTGGTTTTTGCATTTCAAAGCTTTCTGAACAATTTTGGTTCTGGGTCTGTCTGTGGCCAATTCATTGTCCCGGGCAAAACTATAAGAAATCATAGTCCGACTTTTATGAAAACTTTAGGGATTGGAAGGATTAGCCCCGACGGCCCCTATGAATTTCGTCGCCGTTGGACAATGGTAGCGTGCGCGCATGCGCAAACGTGAATATCATGAAACAACTATTTCTCATTTCCTAATGGACCACAATTTCGCTCAAATACGGAGAGAAGTTGAGGGTGGCTTCAAGAAGGTTGCCTATGAATCGTGCCATCGAATGCTTCAGCCCGGATTTTACGAACATCTTCGGAACGACATAATTATGCCTGCACTCCGTCGTAGGACATGAGGGGCCGACCGTTCAAACGGGCGTTACACGGCCGTCGTCAGATTTCATGACGGTACTCGGGACCTCCGCAACGGCTTGACAATTCGGCCAACTTCATTCGGACAACTCACTCCACAAATGTGCTTACACACCGAAAGTTACTAACAAAACATGTTATAACCAAAACATGTTGATAACGAAAATATTTCTTACAAGTTATTTTTCCAGATTCCACAGAGGAAATGTCAATCGCTATTTTCTGATGTCATTGGGAGGGTTATTATAGCTTTTTGCTAGTAAAGAGATATGTGAAAAAAAATTGCCTTTGTTTTCAACGTGTTTTGCTGCTAACAAGCTACTGACATGTTTTGCCAATAACTTGTTGATGTGAACGGTGTTATTAACAAAGTTTTCACCAAGCTCCAACACGCAGCCTTGTGAGTTGTTTAGTACAATGAGTGATATTGCTTTGGCTGCTGCCTGTGTAGTGGTTGTATCAGTCGTTGTAGGCGTAAGAAGAGGATGTGGGTACGCCCGTATCTCAGAAATAAAGACCATGGATCGGTAGTAGTGGAAGGTGTGAGAGAAGATGAGCAGAGGATGAAACTAGGGAAACTAACCCTGGACAGTTTCAAGGGATTTGCCCGTACGTGGAGCTCATATTTCAAACACTTCATCATTTTAGGAATTTTAGGAAGGCCGTTCCACCCAAAGAAAGGGTAGCCATAATGTGGAACACCGACCGACAGAGGGTGTATAAACTGAAATGTTGCCAAAATAACATTTGTACTATTTCTCCCACAGCGATAGCAGAATTTCCGTTATTGACAAGTTAGCTAGTAACAACGTTATTAACAACGTTAAGGGGAAAAAAGTTAGAATTGTTAATAATCTCAAATTTTGGTAACAAGTTATTTCCAACGTGTTACTGAAAAAAAGTACCTAAATAGCATTCTTCGCTTTTTCTAACATGCTACAACATGTAAGCAACATTGTTACAAAACAAATGTTATTGTTATTCCTGTGCGAATAGAGCTGTTTCAAAGCCATGTTAATAACAACGTTTCTGACATGTAGCGTCTGGTTAATTTAATGCTTTGATATTACTCCTACGAAAGATGTAACCTATTTTTGTGACATCAATATTTATGTACCTATTTAATTAGTTTTATTTTAACTAGCTTCAATGCAATCTTGTAATTCATTCTCACTGCACCTTCGCTGACCATTTATAAACACACACTTTTCGTTTGGTTCTTTCAGTGGTTTATACCGACAATTATTTAAATATTAATTCCTATAATCCTATTACGCATATAAGGTAATTTATTGCTGGGTACTCTATTTAATTCTATTCGACCATTTTGACCCATCATTTTTCATCAACTGGTTCTATACGTCCATATTACAATAAGTGAAGAAGCTATACTGCCCACCCAACTTAGCAGACGTTTTTGAAATAAATAAGTACTTACCTATCTTTACTTCGTACTAACCCTATCAGCTAAGAACCGAGGTAGATGAGCGAAAAATTAACTAGAAGCCTTACCTACAACATTATAATATGTAAGTTAAGGGATAAAGAAAGTGATGCCATCAAAACGAGAAGAAAGATATCATTTTGCCTACAGGTACCTATTAATGAAAACGATTTTAGGAGACATCATCCTGAAGCAAACTAGCTTTTAGTGAATTCGTCGAATTTCTTAATGACTTTTTATTTATTTCACCCACTTTCCAATACCGTAATTAAGTACCTAACTACTTAGCTTTGCCTTTTGCCTTTCTGAATTTTTACCCCATTCCCGCACTGTGGGAGACGAGACCCGACTTGGGCCGCAACCCAACTAACGGTCCCGTTCATAACAAACAATACTAACCACCTTTGCTCAGTCCACCATACCTCGCCGTCAAGAACCATGAAAACATAGCGAAGGGGCCACGGAGGTTACTGCACCTTCATTGTCACGGTTGGTCGATCTTTTCCCGAGCCTCGTTCACCCCCCCCCCCCCCCCCCACCCAACCATCAATTTTTTTTCCCCTTCTTTTGACCGCGAGGAAGCAGTAGAAGCGGTTGATTCACTTCTGTGGAAATACCGTGACCTATATTTCCTGGATTATAATCTGAAAATCAACTGCCTATAGCAAGTCAAAGAACGGCATAGCTTCACTTCAGATCAGCTAAATAGATACCACAACTTCCCCCGTCAAATAACGTAGCTAGGTACACGCCAGAATATGGGCAGAACCAGGCGGACGCCTAGGTGTCTCAATTTTCGAATTAATTTAAGTAAATACAATGCATGCCAACGTCATGGTCTACTATAGTTACAGAACACCAATTTTTCAGTCCCTGGCATCTCTTTCCATGTCTGAAAAACAGAGACAAAGTATCTTGGGGGCCCAAATCCAAATTCCTAGGCTAGATGGTGAAGGCTGGTACACATTCTCACATAAATGTATACTATCAAAACAGATGCCAGCAACGGTCAATAGTGGGCAAAGGTACATAAGCAGTCTTAATTTCTAAGATGTAGATGATAAAACAAATAAACATTTCGTTTACCACAATGTATATTTAAGCAGAAAGCTTTTCACTCAAATTGTGAGCATCCTCAGTTTATGTTAGTTGTAGGTAAGTACCTGATGATGCTCAGAATCTGAGTGAAAAGCTTCATGCTTAAATATACATTGTGGGAATCGGAAGGTTTATTTGTTTTATTATCTTACATCCACATAAGGTTTACAGTGAAACTTGTTTAGTCTGTGTGTTGAGAATGTGGAAAGAAGTTGAGGGCAAACGAAACATGCACTATTGCGACTAGCTGTCATTACAAACCAAGGGTTACAAACCTGACGAAAAACATTCTGAGCAATAGGCAGACGTCATAGTTTATTTTACCATTAATGATCATTTCTTGCTTTACAGTCCCTGACAAGTCTTTCCAGGGTGGAAACAAAGGCATGAAGTGCATACATACAATCGAAACAGATGGTACCAGCCATAGAGGCACAGATGGCTTAACAGTCTGATTACACCTCTCGTCTTATTTACATAGTTCAGATGTGGAAGGAAGAATGAAGAAAGTTGAGGACTGTTCAACGAAACTTGCAACATGGACCATGCATAACTGACTGTGGTTGTCTCGACGTCGTTACGGTCGTAGGACAACCAGTATGACGACCATTGGCGATATTTTTTAGTCCGTCTTATGTAATCCACTTGACCGCGACGAAAACCTGCTCATTGCGTTTCCTTGTCCCCGATACGATTGTTTATTCGGTTAATGGCGACGAGAAAAGTTGCCACCACCAAGTTTCATAATTAGGTATACCGACCTCCAGCAACGTTTCCTCGTAGAATCCCACCAAAAACGGAAAGGACTGGCACTTCATGTGAACATGACCAATTACAGTTTTGCTACTAACGCAGTTTTTGCTCCAGTCGATCAAGTAAACGAAAGGTCTTTTCCTTATGTTTTCTTGTTTACCTTCCCAGGTTAGTGTTAACCATTATGATTTCGAACCGTTCATTATTGACTGTTCTTGTGTTACCGTTTCAACCAGAAGTAGGTAGCCAAAATTATTAACAGAATCTATGTCGACTCACTTGGTACAGAGTTCTTATCCACTGATTAAACGGATCAGTTACTTTACTAAACCCTACAGTATTTGATGAAAACCTTGTGAACATTATGTGGAACCCAACTAATTAGGAGTCGACAGTCATTTACCGTACAAATTCCAGCTCTTTTCGACCATTTTCGGGCGTTAATGACGATTAAAACCCCGAATTCGCTGGAAGTTTCATTGATCAAAAATTCGAGTTTGTCTAGTAAGTGACAACATAATCAACCGCCGCTAGTGTGGGGCCGAGCCTAACAACGTCAATATATAACAAGCAGTCTTATTGACTCTCTTATTCATTGGAGTTTCATTCATGTAGACCATGAAAAAAATTCGATAATTTAGGAAGGGACTACTTCGAAAATTCGTACATAAGTTCACGCTGCACGGCTGGAACTTTTTCTTTAATGAGGATCTCGTGGACGCGATGGTACACTGAAAAATACTTTCACCCGATACTCAGGGGGATATTTAACTTTGAGGAAGTGGAAACAAGAAACACCAAGAAGGCAGGCCTGATCTGAGGACTTCGATTACAGAACAAAAGCCGGTGCAGGTCACTTTCTACAGTCATTTCCATCCGCTCTTCGCACAATTGATATGGTTTTATCAATCAGATATGCTCGTTCAAAATATTTACCTCTTGAGATCGGATATAAATATAATAGGTATATTCATCCTTAACAACTCTTTTTGTCACCAACTTTGGGCGCCAAAAGGGTAATTTTTGGAAAATATCAGTATTTTCCGCTGCACGGTTATGGGAAATTTTGCGCTGAATACGAATTACCTACACGCCGCGTTCCAATATCCTGAACAGCACACTAGGTACCCTCCCCCCCCCCCCCCCCCCTCACAAAAATCACCAAACCAGTTTTTAAACAAGTAAGTAAACAAGTTACCTGTAAACAGGTTAGAGATGATCAAATTCTGAGGCTCCATTAGCTGAAAAAATGAAATGCGGCTAGGCAACGCACGCGCATCCCAAGAAACGCCCATGCTCAACCAACCAATAGCCGAAATAAGCTGAAACTTTGAGAATACGAAGGGGGTTGGTGTCCACTTGAACTAACTTTCGTCTGCCCAGCCATAAAATCATCCGTTAATGAGTTGAAATTTTGAGGTACACTTTATGTGAAGGTTGGGCCATAGATGGTCCCAGTGAACTTCATGGTGCGGCAAGCCAACGTTCATCATGTAAAGAGCCACACCTTGGCAGTAGTTTTTTCAGTGGATTTCTGTAAGTACCGACACTAGGGTGGTCACAAAAAGTCAACTTTCGAAATTCAATCGTGGCAACCCCCTAAAAGGTGCCATTTGACTAGAAAATGAGATTCCCAAAGTTTTAGGTCGATCGGATAACATTAACCCGTGCCGCATCGAGGTTGAAGTTTAGAAAAACTCACTTTTTTTCATAAAAATATTATTGCTTTCCTCATAACATAGTAACCATTTGTCCTAGAGACTTGAAATTGGTCTTGTTTTATTTGAAATGTTATCTTCTTCAACTTTTACTCCAATACTTTTTTCGCTAGATCCTATAGATTTTATGTTATTCAGCTTTTCCCATCTCAAAAGGTGGTCCGTTTCAGCAAATGTGCCTTTTTACGCATACCCCTAAAAACCACACTCCAGTCAATGAAATCGACCTCTAGGCAATTTGATACTTCTTTATCACTCTGGTATATTGAAAATTGATACATTTGAATCTAATATATAATATATGGAGGGGGAAGGGGGGAGATGGGTGGGTGGTGGGTGGTGGGGGGAAATGCACAAAAGCATGTAAAAAGCATGTGTTTTTATGTAAAAAGTGTTTTAATAATACAAATTGAAAGTTTTTTGTATAGAAAATAATAGCCTGGAACTTATTTTACAACACAATAATATATATTCCAACACCACTATGGAAAACCGCTTGAAAAAATTCAAGGTTTGAGAGGTGACGAAAAATCAAGTTGCTTATCCAAAATTTGCTCTACATGTGCAAAATCTAAAATCGCTTTTCTATCCCTACCATCAATTTCACTATCGGGTACACCTAGGGCTAATTTCATGGCCATACTTTTTTTAATGTTGTCGTCTAAAGTGTGGTCGAAAAACGAGAACGCTATTTTCTCTGAGCTGAGGTAGGTACCACAGATGGTTTACAAATTTTGACAAAGCCTTATCTGCTATTTCTGTGTCAATTTTCCTATACTCTACTAATGCTTTCAACATTTCCAGATCTTGTTACGGGCCAAAGCAGGTTTGGGGGCATTGAACCATGCCTTGGCGTAAATATTTATTATAAAAACACAAATTTCTTCTATTCCTTCCATTTCTTTTTGAGTTAATAACAATTGATCTCTAAAAAGATAAATTTTGAGGCAGTAAATTGCTTTGGCCATCCACCTGGCGTGATGAATTGCACCAGGTGCTTTAAAAGAAAAGTTTTGGGGAGGAAGCCCTATAAACACTAAACAAAGTTGAAGAAACTCTTTGTAATCCTCTCTGGGCTGCAGGGTTTCCAAATGTTCCATTAAAAAAAGTGAAACTTGATTAATGTTACTAATTTTGCATCTAATACTCGTATTATCATCATGTAGACTAGTTTTGTATTTAGTTTGGTCGAACTTAGGCCACCCAACTTGAAATTTTTTGAAAACACTAGGTTCAGGACCAGTGGTCGAGAATCGATGATTCACAGTAATAGAGATAACAGATAACAGCGAATACAAAGCTAAAGGTCACACTTCCTTACCTTTCACCGGTCTAAATAATCTTCATTACCTAGATCCCCCCCCCCCCCTTATAACAGCCTCAACCTTTACATTTATACCTGAAACATACTCATTTTCAATAAACCAGAGTGATAAAGAAGTGTCAAATCGCCTGGAGGTCGATTTCATTGACTGGAGTGTGTTTTTAGGGGTATGCGTAAAAAGGCACATTTGCTGAAACGGACCACGTTTTGAGATGGGAAAAGCTGAATAACATAAAATCTACAGGATGTAGCGAAAAAATTATGGAAGTAAAAGTTGAAGAAGATAACATTTTAAATAAAATGAGACCAATTTCAAGTCTCTAGGACAAATGGTTACTATGTTATGAGGAAAAAAAGAGTATTTTTATGAAACAAAGTGAGTTTTTCTGATCTTCAACCTCAATGCGGCACGGGTTAACGTTATCCGATCGACCTAAAACTTTGCGAATTTTCTAGTCAAATGGCACCTTTTAGGGGGTTGCCAGAAGTGATTTTCTCAAAAAAAATTTTGCCTATTGCCTTGTGACCACCCTAATGGACACCTAATAACAGATCGTTAGAAAAGAGATGGGGGACTGCTCCAGAGGTAAGCCGTTCCACCAGCTTTCCCACAACGATGGAGTTATCCTCAATATAGAAGTATGTATGTAGACGTACAACGATAAAGAGATTAATACAGTACGGGCACCTAAATAACACTGTACATCGATACGACGGAGCTGGTGGGACGACTGCAGAGTTTGCCATGTACCCGACACAAAACCGCTCTCATCCGATCCGGAGATTCACCTTGGTCGCCGACCGTGACGACTGGTCGCAGACTACGCAGGGGCGGGCCCCCAACTCCCCAACACGGCATCAGTGGACCGGAAACACAAGAGCAGCCTTGAGATCCGCCACAATGACATCCTCTTTCCCAATTTCGACAACACTTAACCCTCATAGTACGTACCTAGGTACTTCACTCGTTCATCAACCTACCTCACAATCCTCAACGGGGGATGTCATGGGATTTCCTGACTGTATTTTGACAACGCTGTAAATGATTACAAAACGGTTTATTATTTACCTGTATAGATGCCCCTTCTGCGAAGATCACTGTTTCTGCGGTCAATACCTACCCTCTAACTCCCCCCAGGAAAGCCCTAAATCAAGTATGTACTGGAGCCGGCCGGGGAATTACAGTTTCATAGCTAATATGGGGTACATTCAAGAATTCTATAATTAATTATTTGTCGTTATTCACGAAGCATTACGTTCCTTGTACAAGTTCTTCAAATGACACAATATCACGGAACAACTAACTTGATTTCATTTAGCCAAGTGTGATTACAACATGACGTTCCCTAGCAATGATGTCTGTGCTGAATTTAAACCGTTTCATTCAAGATCATGTTGGCGAAGCTTTTCGATGCAAATTTCAGGGCCTTACTGAGAACGAATGGCTAGACGGACAAGGCTCAGGGTGGTTATTTTTAAAAACGTTTAAAAAAAAATCAACATTACGGCGCCCTCGAAATTTCAACCCATATTTTTCAACTGTTAGAGACGTCTGACAGTAACGCCGAGCTTCGCGGACCAACTAGAACCCCAAATGGGACCCACTAACTAAATTTCATTAATTTTCGTTCGTGGTAACTACGGGAAGTGTAAAATTCATTAAGCAAAATTTGATGATTAACCGATTCGAAAGCTTTTATTCTAAGTAATTAATAGTTCTACTTCTTTTTTTTAGATACTTTATTTTTATTTTTTCCTTTAGTAGCTGACCTCAGTTCACTTCTAAATGCAACTACCAGGTCCTTTCGGAAATGAGCGAGCAAAAGAGTTTTTTGAATTATGAACGTTTTTCCGTAGCTCTGTCCAAAGATGACACAACACGCCGAAAGAAAGCGTGACGTGGAATGAATGCTAAATCCATTATTGGAAGAGGGACCGGAAACGTGGAATGGCGTTGAAAGAAGAGCCGTGATCTTGAAGAGATTCCAGTATGCAGCATGACTACATGAACACATTTTCGAAGTGACGTAATGACTTATTCCACACAAAAGTAAGTTCTCAGTTTCTCACAGACACTTATTCCAAAAACTCGCACCATTTTCGTTCACGTGTCTCAGAGACACACATTCCACTCATTCTTATTTTTTTTATTACATATTTATTCGTACGTATTTTCATAAATACTCTCTTCTGAACTAAAAATGTTTGCTATTATAAACTACTTCAAACCACTGTTGCTCTTGTTGCGCGTCTTATTACCTCCATTACATTATTCATTTATTTTTTTCTTCAATATTCTTTTATTAGATTTTACATTCTACTCTTCCATTACCAACCTACTTGGAAATAATTTGTTCATCACAATTTTTTGGCTTGATTGTACATCCTAATTTGCTTAATCTTCTCTTTGTTACAGTTCGCAATGGCAGATAAAAACCCTGCCTTTTTTTCTTTTTCTTTTTTTAATAATTATCTAAGTCACGTTCAAAAATTATTTTCATTGCTTTGGCTTACCATTTTTGATCAGCCACTTTCAAGGGTTAATCTAGCTTGAATTTCAATTGTAATTAAGGATTTTAGAATACAGAGCTTGTAATGTATGATATACATAGATTGTGACAGAGTTTAGAATACATAGGCATATTGAGATTGATCTCTTTTAACTTTTCATTGATAGTCACGGCTAAGTATTCAATGCTGTTTTTTTTACGGTTATGTTTTAACAAATGGTTCTGGAATTAAATATTTTCTGTTACTTAATTTTGTTCATAAACTCACGTTTAATGCCATTTTCATGATATTACACAAGCAGCACGCTGCAGAAAATATATTCCAACTCCGGACGTGCCTGAGGAACACAAAATGTTCCAAGGAACGCAGTAGGAAGAGATGTTCCGCTCTAATTGTTAAATTACCGATCGTTTTTCGTGGGGTTTTCCATCAATTAGAACACTCCTTTATTCCCAAAATCGGTGGCGTACACCCAGTTTAGGTTGCATTGCTTGGCACCTACCCTCGGTTGCATCGGTAGGCGCTCACACCAGGTTGCACTGGAACGCGCACATCCTTGGTTACATTAGCAGGCACCATACATAATCCATAGGTACTTCAGCGGGCACTCATCCTTGACTGCACTGCACCCATCTTCGGTTGTATGATCATTCGCGCCCAGCTTCGCATGTATGCATCAGTGGGCACTCATCCTTGGTTGCACCAAGCTTATGTTGAACCAAGCGTACATTGAACCAAGCCTAATATATTACTGAACTAATCTTGTTGCACCAAGTTTATTATAGTGCTTAAGCTGCAAAAGTGTCCAATTGGGCAGTTTTGCTAACGGCGTAAAATTGAGTAAGGAGTCCATTAATCAAGAAATTTTGCGTAGAATCCGAATCTGCAATAAAAAATGGGGTTCCCTTATGATATAACGAAGTTAGTACCCGTTTGGACACTTCTGGAGACTTTTGGATAGTCAGCGATAGGCTAGATTGATAGAGAATTAGCGATTTAGTGGGTGAACCAACCTTTACCTCCCAAAATGTATACGATAATTGGTTGCTTCAGTTTGCAATCAAAAGTTGAGTTTTTCAACCTGAATCAACAGAAATAGAGTGAGCACCAAGCTTATGTTGCTTACCTAAGATTGTACCAAACGTATGTTGCACCAGCTTGCACCAAGCTTAAGTTGCTAGATTGGTATGTACCCATAACTGGTTGATTTGGCTCGCCATCAAACGTTGAGTATTTCTGGCTAACAATCTGAATACATTTCGCAAAATCGCGTAAAATAAACAGTGTGAGGTGGTAATTTTGTATAATAAACAATAATTATTTTAACTGCAAAAACGTGTGGAGCAATAAGCTGTTGGATTTTGAGTTGTTTATGCATAAAAACAATGCAACATGTTTGATAATGCCGTAAATTGAAGGGTAGAATGAGTAGGAGGTGTTATTACGAAAACTCGCTCGTATGGTCATGCTGCATTACTGAAACTTCCTGAAGAGAGCCCACACCTCGGCAATACGAAATTTTCAAGTCGGAAACGAGCCTCTGATCCCAACTGTAATCACTGATACAGAGTTAGTCGATCACACCTAGTTTTCTTTGATTTCGAACTGGGCTTCCTTTAGGCCTCGATAGAAAGTCGCCATTGTCTAACATGCAAATCTTCCCGGAGAATTATTGCCAAGAACGCTTCAGAGTGAAACGACAACACCTTCAAAGGAATCTGTACCATTAAACTGTCGTTTCGAATCTGTGAGAACGATCCCGGACTTGCACAACCAGGGTGATCTTAAATAGACTGTAACCATTATTGGACAAGAAAAATTCCCGCGTTTACTATATTGCAATGAAATTTTTGAGGAACATGAAAAAATGGAGGTGGTAACTGAGGAATAGTTCTTGATAAACATAAGAATCTATTTAGCAATCAATTTCATTCTCAATTAATCAACACTTATCACAGCTTGTAACGTATCACACTATACCACAGAACGTATCTCACTCTCAACTTATCTTACCCCGTTGTACCGAAAAGGCCTATTTTAAAATAAATGTTTCTCTCTTTCTTTCAAAAAGGTCACATACCAAAAATTACAGCCTCAGTTATAGAACAAGCTGGCGGAAGACATGCTGTGGACCAATAACACAAACTACAATATATTATGTTTGATGAACAATGTTTTGGCGTGATTAAGACAGAACGATGAGCCCACTTGCTGCGGATAACATAATCCTGAATGTCATTGCCCCCTACCGCAGCCACAGCTATTAACATAGATGTATATCATATCTATGACCACAGTTACTAGAAGTAAGTGTCCTTTGTTTACGCGTATGGTTATTGTTGTGGGATTGGACAGTATGGAACAAACTGTTAGGACACGTTCTGAACCAATAACACTGACTCAACACGCAGCGGAACGGAGGGAAAATGAAAATGGAACCTTTTCCAGCTCTTGTGATGGTCGACCGTGGCTAACGTGAGTAACAAAACCTCATCTCATCTTCCTCGAGTCGGTCCTGTTGCAGTTGTTTTGTCTGTCTGTCTGCAGTAATAATGTCAGTGTGTCAGTCGGACCTCGGGAAAAGCCTGAAGCTTTCTTTTCAGAAGGAAATCCACAACATCCCCTTGCACACATTCTTGGTTAAGCTGGATCTTGACAAAGAAATAAAAGAATCCTACGTTATACTCCCCAAAATGCTTGTAATTACGAAAGAATGGATGAGCTTTTTTTCTCTCCTGTGGGGACCATTTTGGAATCGAGCATGAAAAAAAAAATTGTTAACCCCCCCATCAAAATTTGACGGTTTACGTTTCAAAGTATGTAGAATCCGAAAATGCAACAAAAAAATTTCTGTCTGTCCGTCGCACACCGTACTTAACACTTTTCTTAGTTACCATGAACCAAAATTGATGAAACTTGGTTTATAGGTACCGTTCGGGGTCTAGTTGGTCCTCGAATCTCAGCGTTACTGTCAGTCATCTCTAAGGGGTTCAAAATAGGGGTTGAAATTTTCAGAACGCCCTAGCTCGAAAACTTTCAATAGAAGGGTTGGTTTTTTACGCTTTTAAATTGACCTTGAACTAAAGAATTTTTTTAGACCACCCGGAGCATTGTTCTGAGATATTATTTCATTTGAAAAATTGTGAATCTTTTGTATTTTGCTGATAGGTATTTTTGCAACTTGAACAAACGCTGAAGTATTATTGATGGGTAAATTATTATACAAAATGGTAAATTATTACACAACGGTAAATGATTACGCAACGGTTCATTATACCATCTACGTAGAAGGGGCTGGATTTTGTTGATAGGTACTTTGCAACTTGAACAACCGTTGAAGTATTATTAATGGGCAAATTATTACACAACAGTAAATTATTACGCAACGATTAATTATACTATCTACGTAGAAGGGGCTACTATTATTTATCTATACAGGTAAATTATTACACAACGGTTTATTATTTGCCTTATGATTCATGAATAACTAAAAATAATTAATTATTGAATTAATGAATCCCACACATTTATAGGAAACTTATTTCGGGGCCGGCTCCAGTACTCGAGTTAGGGCTTTCCTGGGGGAGGCTCGAGGGAATTGACCACAGAAAACAGTGATCTACGCAGAAGGGGCATCTATAATACAGGTAAATAGTAAACCTTTGTGTAATAATTTGCAGCGTTTTAGCGAATTTTCGAAGAAAAGGAAGCTATTGTTCTCGGTCCAAAATTTTTAAAACTCGAATTTCGAAAGATCTTTATACCAAAATCCATTTCAGACCATCCTGAATTCACTGCCGAAAGACACCAAAAATTATATATATATATATATAATTTCTCAAAATCCAAAGATTTTGTGAGGGTTATTGAGGTGGGGTCGAGTGAAAAAATTATTTTTCCGACGTTTCGAACGTTTATTCGTTCATCTTCAGAGAATCTACAACATAAAACATACAGGACTATTACTATGATACAGGATACTATTGCGGGTGAAATGCCTAAAATTAAACAGTGAGAACGATGGAAAATTAGCAGAGTACTTACATGAGTTGTAGTAGAAGAACAGTGACATAATTTGCCTGATAGCACGGTTTTTTTTTAACTTTTACCCAGCACAAAGTTGACACTGAGACTTCTGGTTTGCAACTTACTCGAAAATGGGCCACAAGGAGGTAAGAATTTGACTTCAGAACGTCGGCAAAGTGGTCTTTGAAGTAACGAAGTGGTTTGTTGGTGGAAGGGGGGGGGGGGGGGGGGGGGGGGGGGTTCGGTAGTTAAGGAGGTAAAGTTGACAGTTAAGGTGTTGGTGGGGGGGGGGGGGGGGTAGTTGTGCTGAGGTGAGTGACATGTAGCATTAGTTATTGGAAGAGATGAATTATAAAAATTGAATGTGTATAGGGGTGTGGGAGCAATATCTGGATTAGGTAGGGATATATTATTTTAGAACTATGGGACATCGAAGTTTCTTAGGAGTTCTGGTTTTGATTTAGATGTATTAAATTAGCGTAGCATTTGCTAAGATTCTGTACATCTGACTTCATATTTATTGCATTTTTGTCATTGCGTTCTATTGTGATCATTTCTTTTACGTTGCTTTTGAATTTGGTTGGTTTTCATATGCTATAATTTTGGTTTTGTCAAAGTGGAAAGTGTGGCCAGTACGTGCATGAGTGGTGAGGGCTGTGGGGTCTTTCTTAGTACTATTTTTGTGCATGGCATCGATACTATGTTTGTGGGCATACAATCTAGTTTTCAGATGAGAGTGTGTGACCCCATAGTACGATTTCCCACACTCACACGGAATTCGATATATAAGGTGAGCTTTCATTTCCTTAGGCGTTGGATCCTTAGTTTTGGTGAATATGTTATGGATAGTTTTCTTATTTTTGTACGCAAACTTTACACTAGTATCAGTTTCAGTAAGAATTTTAGTTAGAGCAGGTGACAAGTATTCAACATAAGGCAGCGAATAAAACTTAGATGGTACTAGGGGGGAAATCGTACTATGGGGTCACACACTCTCATCTGAAAACTAGATTATACGCCCACAAACATAGTATCGATGCCATGCACAAAAATAGTACTAAGAAAGACCCCACAGCCCTCACCACTCATGCACGTACTGGCCACACCTTCCACTTTGACAAAACCAAAATTATAGCATATGAAACCAACAAATTCAAAAGCAACGTAAAAGAAATGATCACAATAGAACGCAATGACAAAAATGCAATAAATATGAAGTCAGATGTACAGAATCTTAGCAAATGCTACGCCAATTTAATACATCTAAATCAAAACCAGAACTCCTAAGAAACTTCGATGTCCCATAGTTCTAAAATAATATATCCCTACCTAATCCAGATATTGCTCCCACACCCCTATACACATTCAATTTTTATAATTCATCTCTTCCAATAACTAATGCTACATGTCACTCACCTCAGCACAACTACCCCCCCCCCCCCCACACCAACACAACCATTACATTACATCAAAGAACACTTTGCCGACATCTTTACCTCCTTAACTGTCAACTTTACCTCCTTAACTACCGAACCCCCCCCCCCCCCCCCCCCCCTTCCACCAACAAACCACTTCATTACTTCAAAGACCACTTTGCCGACGTCTTGAAGTCAAATTCTTACCTCCTTGTGGCCATTTTCGAGTCAGTTGCAAACCAGAAGTCTCAGTGTCAACTTTGTGCTGGGTAAAAGTTTTTAAAAAAACCGTGCTAACAGGCAAATTATGTCACTGTTCTTCTACTACAACTCATGTAAGTACTCTGCTAATTTTCCATCGTTCTCACTGTTTAATTTTAGGCATTTCACCCGCAATAGTATCCTGTATCATAGTAATAGTCCTGTATGTTTTATATTGTAGATTCCCTGAACATGAACGAATAAACGTTCGAAACGTCGGAAAAATAATTTTTTCACTCGACCGCACCTCAATAACCCTCACAAATTCTTTGGATTTTGAGAAATTATTATAACTACACGGTCAACAACAACAAATCTATATATATATAATATATATATATATATATATATGTGTGTGTGTCATTCCAGACGATAACTCGAAAGAATTGAGATAAAAAGTTCAAATTTGGACGAAAAATCTGTCTTGGCAATCGACAGGCTAAGTTCGTAGATGGGCAGAATCGGGTCACTCTAAGGGGGAGTTTTGGGGAGTTTTAGGGGGGGGAAATTACCCATAAATTCCCAAAATGAAACAGTCTGACAAGTGACCCCTCATTTTAAAGGTTTTTGTACGCTGAACACGATGGTGAAATCAGAATTGCGATATCTCATTCCGTTCTCAAACTGGAGCACTTTGAAGATGAAGGAATGTGGTTATTTCTTGAGATGTTCTTCCTGGTTCGTCTGCTCTAATCTGATAACGGAATGGGATATCGCAATTGTGACTTAACCATCGTGTTCAGCTTTGGAAAATCTACAAACCGAGGTGTTACTCGGCAAAAAATGGAACAAAAAATTTGTTACGTATGCCCATATTTGATGCATACCGAATTAACCGAATAGCGTCATACTTGAATACCTATAATTACCCAATAAGTTTAAGATTGCCCATATTTGAATGGGATATCTCAAACATCACATTTTACATAAAATCAGTTATTTCTTCGAAAATTCGCTCTTATAGCCATGCTGCATGACTGTGGTGTTTTTTAATTTATGGGGTTAGCTATTGCATCTGTTGTCTGTGTCCAAATCGGTAACACGAAATTGGGCATTTGCTTCCTAGCTCTCCCTCAGCCCACATTTTCTCCACCTTTTACTTCAGGTGTCGTCTTCCGCAACTCTAAGCTCAAAAGTTGGCTCCTTGTAATTGAGATTGGAGTCGGGTTCGAAGTGAAGGCGTCTAGGGGTTTATTATATAACGGCGATTTGGTCTCTCCGCTACTACCTCTCTCTTGCCAAGTCTCGTCCCTTCCTTATTCAATAACAGTTACTGACCCTTAGAAAGTTGCGATGGTCAGAATGTTGCGATTATCGTTCAGGGTGGTGAACGCAGAAGTCGGAAAATACAGGAATAGGCAAGGGTTCATTGATCGTTAATCGCGGTAAAAATCTATTTCGTACGTTTGTTACTATGATTTCATGTTTCAATCGACTTTTCATTGTTGACCAGAAACACGAACAAAAATATTAATATTAATATTAAAAGATCCAGTCAGTTAGCACTGATTACGATAATGAGCGAATTTTGAGGTAACGCACCTGCTGAACTATATTCAAAAATATTTTATTTTCATTATTAACAAATATTTCCAACGGTCATGACCACAAACTGAACTCTCATTTGCCCTTCGAAGTCGAAACAATTCAAAAATCGAAACGATCAGAAGCATTGAATCGATCTGTCAATTTACCACATTTACCCATATTTGTTAATTTTATGAACTAGATTTCTTATAATTTTGGGTCATTATCAAAAACAAACTCAACGATAGGGCCTTCACTGAGAAAAAAGTTTTGTGGTCATTGAATTGTTCACACAGATATCTAATCGTTAAAGTAACTTCACTTCTTCACTTACTTTTAGTACGAACAACTTTGATTTAAAACATGGAATGTCCATTAAATGGAATGTAAATTAATTAATACTATTTAATGGAATGTAAAGGCTTATTACTCGGGCGGCTTAACAGGTGTTAATGTTCGAAGGACCTTGTGTAAAAACAAGTGCTGGATTGCCAATAGGGAAAATGGGGATCAATTATTATTGTAGATAAATTTAATGTGAGAGAAATTCGTAGGTAAATACTTAAAAGTATGCGTGTTCCGGGCCTGGGAGAAGGAAGACATGGTGGTACCTGGAGGCTGGAATTTCACTGATGTGTTTTGTGAACAAGGTCAACAAGGGAACTCAGTACCTGTTTTAGAAAATACAATATACAAATAATGTGAAATGCACAACAAAATTCAACCGGTTCAAATTGTTTTGAACTGTATGGAGGCGAAAAGGGAGCGACACAACGTGTGGCGGCTGGCAGGTGAGAGTGCACAAAGGGGCCTGAGCAGCCGTGCAGGTGCGCATGCGTCATAATCAAAATGATCTCGAAAAAATGCCTTAGTTTTGAATCTTTTACTAATTGCTTAAACACCAATAATTATTCCTATTTATAACCCAGCTAACACTTTTGATAAATATGTATTTTTGTAAACTTTAAACTAATTTAACGATTTTTGACCTTCAAAAACACGAATTTGATCCATGCACGGGTTTGAGAACAAATATTTAGTACTTTCGTTGTACTTAATGTTTTAAATATTGTAGTAAATATGTTTTTATAATGGCATTCGCAACCTTGGCAACTCCAGTCACGTAAAGGCGTCTCCACAAATGCGGTAGGTATTCGCCGAGTGCCGAATGTTTGGCGAACGCCGAGGTACCTTGGCAGGTGTCTGTTTGCCTTGGTATTCGCCATCCCTGCACACATGCGGGGTGTGCCAAGCAGCATGCTCGTCTCGGGAATGAGGGGCGATCACGTTTTCATGGATGATCATGGTTAATGTTAAGCAGCCGCGTGTATATTGAGTGCTGGTTGATTACCTCCATCGTCAGAAGAAAAACGCTGCAATGTCCTAGTCACATGGGTTTATTATTCTACTGGACATACCTACAGAAATGCTGGAAATACATTTATTGTTTCTTTCATGTGCAATTATTGAAATAGCTATTGCTGGTGATTTCCACAAATTTTGGCCCCAAAAAACACGAATTAGGCTCCTATTTTTGATAAATTATCTTTGATCATTTATAGCGCAATTCAACTGTCTTGATTCACATGTTGAAACTACTTCTAGTATTACTACACAAGTTTAAGGTGATTTCAGACATTTTTCCAGGTTTTTTATTTATAAAAAATGAATTTTGGGAGCTGAACTATCGTTACAACCTCAATGTTTCACTCTTTGGTTAGAATCAACTTCATATTCAGTCTCTCGCCCTAAAAAAAGATGGAAAACGATACCTCACAAGCTCATGTTCACTAAAACTTTAAAAAAATAGAAACCCCCTATTTTAACACCCATTTTTCATCGGTAACATCGCTCGGTGTATTTTGATCGGGCTGACAAGCTTCGGAGCACAACTAGGAGCCAAATGTGTTCCCAAATGGGGACCCAAACTATGTGCGGAAGAAGGACGATTTTAGGCCAAATTTTAACGAGAATTTAAGGCTGAAACTTCGTTAGAACCTCAATTTTCCACTGTTCGGTCAAAATCGACTTCATAATCGGTCTCCTCGTCCTAAAAAACATGGAAAACGATACCTCACAAGCTCATGTTACTGAAACTTTTTTTTAAAACATTTTTACCCTCATACGACCCATGGATATACTCCAATCTGGCTGCAAAATATCGGGACACAACTAGGGCCCAAATGGAGCACGTGTGCGAAAGAACGCATTTTTTAGACCGAAATTGAAGTAGATATGCATGATACGGCGGACATCGCATTTTTGGAATCTACGCACCTTCAAACGTAAAAGAAAAACGCTGCAAAGTCCTTGTCACATGGGTTTATTATTCTACTGCACATACCTACAGAACTGTTGGCTGTTTATTTATTGTTTCTTTTACGTGAAATAATTCGAATAGCTATTTCTGATGGTTTCCACCAATTTTGGCTCCCAAAACACGAATTAAGTAGGCTCCTTTTTTTGAAATTATCTTTGATCATTGGGGTAGTGCCATTTAATCGTCTTGAGCCATGTGCTGAAACTTTTTCTCGTGTTACTATACAAACTGATTGTGATTTCAGACGATTTCCCAGGTTTTTGACTCATAAAAAATCAATTTTGGGAGCTGAACATTTGGTAGAACCTCAATTTTCCAATCTTGGTCAAAATCGACTTCATGTTCGGTCTTCTCGTCCGAAAAACACGGAAAACGATACCTCAAAAGCTCTTGTTACTAACATGTTACTAAAACGCAAAAAGTAGGTACCTATTTTTACACACATTTTCACTCATAACACCCCTGGGTACATTCCGATCGGGCTGCAAAGTTTCGGGACACAACTAGGGCCCAAATGGAGCATGTGTGAAAGAACGACTTTTTTATACCTAAAATGAAGCCGGTACACGTGATACGGCGTACGGCGTACGGCGGACGGACACTGCATTTTTGGAATCTACGCACCTTGAAACGGAAAAGAAAAAATTTTGAGGTGTTATAAACATTTTTTGTTGAGCGAATACATAGGTGTATTATTCGCAGATTAATACACCAAAATGATGCAAAGTCCTTGTCACATGGGTTTATTATTCTACTGGACATACGTACAGAAATGTTGGCTGTTCATTTGTTGTTTCTTTCATGTGTAATAATTGATATAATTATTTTTTATGGTTTCCACCAATTTTGGCCCCCAAAACACGCTTTCCTGGAGGGAGCTCGGGTGTAGGTATTGACCACAGAACACAGTGATCTACGCAGAATGGGCATCTATACAGGTAAATAATAAACCGTTCTGTAATAATTTGCAGCGTCTTTTCACCGCTGGCTGTTTGACCGCTAGCAACTGACACTAACCATCGAGCTCCTTCGAAGTGCGTAATACGGGAAAATGACCCTTATCCTAACTGCGCCCTGACTACGGTGGTTGGAAGGCTAGTCCTTCATTTCGTCCTTGATCCGTATTTCCTTCTGTGACAGTTGCACTGAAATCCCCAGTTCCTGACAACTTAATAGGCCAATTCTATTCGTTGCGAAATCATACTAAGTCGATGGAAAACAACAAACGTAGGTACCTACCTGTGTTCCTAAACCCAGCAACATATTACATGGTTTCGTCCAAGAATTTGACCAGTGTTTTGCTCCGGACCATTTTTGCCAATTTTAAAATAACGTTCCAGCCAAGCAACATTACCATTCGAGCGAAGTTTCTAGGTAGATGACTTTTGGCTAAGAGTGACGTTTTTAGCGAATGTGACCCACAAAAACTCAAATTTGGCCCATATTGTTTTCGAAACTGCTCATCTTCTGAGCCTTCTTTGCAATTAAATTCATCCCTCCATGACATTACGTCGCACGGAGGATCATATACGATATACCATAGGTACATACCTACCTAATCGAAATTATGCGAATGTTATTAAAATCCAGGGACGAATACATCTAGAATGCTCTGAAACGAATTTGCATAGAAAATTTTTCAAAAAATCATGTAGGTACCTACTAAAAAGTTTTTTTAATTCCCTTGGACTAATTTGGATCATTTTCAGTTTCATCGAACATGCAACCAAATAACCTCAAAGTAATAATGAATGCACGGTCTAACCAATCCTTCTGTTCCGCGGACCCACTACATAATATAGTCAAGTCCACAGCTATAAGGAGACCCCTGACCAATTTCATTATACTACTTAGTAGATCATTGATCAATAAATTATACCACAGAGGCTGGGTCCCTGGGTTGGGCCTTGCCTGGTGAAAGTATTTTGATGAGCCGCGTCCTTCCATCCCAGTTATAGCCAAATCTATTGATAAGTCCAATAAGGCCAAACTAATTGATAAGTAATAAATACTTATATCGTGGGGTTGGACATCTTTCCAACCCAGCTGTAAAAACAAAATGTCGGTTATTGTTCAACTCTGATGTTGCGGAATCAAAATATTCGCAATCGTGTGAAAACCATGTATCTACCCAACAATAAAATTGGCTTTCCGAATTTTGCGCAAAATCCCAAGATTTGGGAATTAGGCAATGCAAACAATTTGCATTTTATTTCTTTATTAATTAATTATATTATTGAGACTTTGGTACTTTTACCAAACCCTTATTATTATTACCTTCAACAAGCTACCGAGTAGTACATAAATATAGCCAAACCCAGAGTAATCTTGTACCTATGGGAAAATCTGCATACGAATTACTCAAGACTATACAGCTCTAATATAGGTAGGTAGCTACCTCTATTTAGAGGCCTCTCTGTTGACAGATCGAAACTCAAGATACTGCCGACCCCCTGTAATCTCTTCCTATAGAATTTCCTTGTTTTTTCATCAATAGTTATTATGTTGATCATGTAGATCATTAGCAAGAACTTGATGCCTTCTCTATTCACCCATCCACAGCTACCAGGCGTTAAGGAATTTCACACTTGCGCACGCGCAGACATAAGTTGAAGTGGGATTCTGATTAATTTTAAAAGGGGTTGTCTGCGAACACAGTAACTATGCATGTTTTTACATTCAATGTATATACTTTTTTTAAATCAATTAATCCGCTCATTACGCGATTCTGATTAGTTCTATGATTTTGTTTGTTATTCTGGTTGTTCAGTTGTTTGGTTGTGTTGTTCTGTTTGTTATCTCTCCTCTTTGACCACTGGATCCAACCAAACTGTTTTCATATTTATATTATAGAAGCAAAGTTGTGGACAATCCTGCGTCGAATGGAACGAGCATGAACCAACCCCAGCAACGAAACTATGATTTCCTAAAACTGAGGCTTTCGTCGATACTAGTTCAGTAATACCAGTTCTGCTCCTAGCTATGAAGAGTTGTGCATACAGTAATTTTTTACGTTGTACATGAAGAGACTATATGTTACGAAGGCACCTGTGTGAATGTAGAACGATAAGCCAATACATGATTCATTAAAAAAACCAGAAAATTTCACTCCCATCGAAAGCAGACGCGAAGACAGGTTTTGAAAATCGTGAGGGTCAATCAGATGCGGAATGGAGACACTTCACGTCCTTTAACAGTTAACCCGTTAAAATAACCGGTGTTGCCCAAGCATGCATGAGCCGCTTGTTAATGTGTGTTAAGAATATACCTATTGATGTTCGTTAGTTGCTTTCAATATTGAGAATTCGTATATCAATAGTTCAAGGTTTCGAATTGGTACCTATGCAATTGATGATAATAAGAGTTTCAGCACTTGCAGTTGCCTACCACTTCTGATTACACACAGCATCCTAGATTGGTCTCATTGAACACAAAAGAAAAAGGTTATAAACGGGATAAATTTTTGTTCAAGCAGATTATACCTAGTACTACCCCTTCTCCCCAGTAATAATCAGAAGTATCACAAGTATCTTTAGCGTAGCAAATAATTCATTGATAGTTTACACTTAATCAGTCTTTACTTAGGTCCCTACCTGCTTACATATAAGTATGTGTTTCAGCTAATGGATACCCAAATTAGGGATCAAAGGTCTAAAAACCTAGGTAAAGAGAGTGGAAAATTCAGATTCTTACTGAACCCCAATATGCTCTTGTGTCCACAAATGAAAGTAGCAAAACCTACAAATATAAGTGATATTCTTTTGTGGCCGATTGAAATTCGCAAAGTTGCCAGTCACCAGTCACACTTGCTTGGAGTTATGACGCCCGCGTGTACCTAACTGTACAGAACTCAAGGAACCAGAACCAACGTGCCAGACACACATCCAGAAGAACTCAACAGAATCCCATAAAATTAACCTCAAATCTATAACAATTCGTCCAATCTTATCTAGATTTGATTTTGATGTGTCTTGGAAATCCTTGAAACAGTAGGATTAGAGCAGATTGCTTTCCGTAATTATTTCCCAGAAAGCAATGTTTTTTTCTCTCTCAAAATAGTCTTCGATGGCAGGAAAAGTAAGAAGACTCGACCAATGTACGCAACAATCCAATCATTTTAAACTGAGCCCTAAGATTAGAAACAAAGATACCGCAAACTGGTTGGAAATTGGAAATGATTGTAATTTGCGGTTACAAGGCGTCATTGAAACCTTCGAGTTCTACGTCATTATTAATTGTGTCGCAATCTTCTCCGGTCTAATCTACGACCCGAAGGTTGGTCAAGACATTGAACCTGCCAGAAGTCAGGTCACTACGCTAACGTAAAAAGGAAGAACGCCTCATCTCAAATCAAACTTTTTGGAGAGCACTTCAAAGTTGTGTTCATTTACTTTAATAATAACTTCTCTCCAGTTTGCCATAAAAACGAAATTTCTTCACACTGCTATAAATCGATGTTTAGTGATTATATCGATACCGAATTCTAGCTGAAATGATCTATATTTCTCATCAATTCTGCTTATAAGGCTTCTTAGTTAAGTTTTGACGGAGTTTTCTGCTCTGGAGTCCAAGCAGAAACGCCTCGAGGCTTTTTCCATTGAACGATTCATAAAAAGAACAAGATAAATTTAGTCAAGAACGCCTTCTAATACCACAATTGAATGTCATATTATTGACATTATTATAACATCTACCTAATCGGTTTTTTTATTTTTGCGTTTAGAGGATAATAAATAAAGAAGACGAAAGGAGCCATTTGCTTTTTATTGATTTATATATATATATATATATATATATATATATATATATATATATATATGCAAACTTGGAAACGGGAAAACACTCTTGGTGATATAATATATAAAATTTGGTGACAGAGGGTAGAAATTTAAAGATCAACAGACAAAAAAGAAAACTTACAATTTCAAAGGGAATATGTCACCAAATTTTATATATTATATATATATATAAATATATATATATTTGATTCACTATGAAAACTGTTCTGTTGAACTATATAGTTATTATGACAGAAATAAGGTTACATTAATTTAATACAAGGGAAACAAACTTAGATTGTATATTTCGACATCTATATTGTCGATTGTATATGTCGAAATATACAATCTAAGTTTGTTTCCCTTGTATTAAATTAATGTAACCTTATTTCTGTCATAATAACTATATATATATATATTTATATATTTATATATATATTTATATATGTATGTGTCATTCCAGACGATAACTCTCGAAAGAATTGAGATAAAAAGTTCAAATTTGCACGAAAAATCTGTCTTGGCAATCGACAGGCTAAGTTCGAAGATGGGCAGAATCGGGTCACCCTAAGGGGGAGTTTTGGGGAGTTTTAGGGGGGGGAATTACCCATAAATTCCCAAAATGAAAAAGTCTGACAAGTGACACCTCATTTTAAAGGTTTTTGTACGCTGAACACGATGGTGAAATCAGAATTGCGATATCTCATTCCATTCTCAAACTGGAGCACTTTGAAGATGAAGGAACGTGGTTATTTCTTGAGATGTTCTTCCTGGTTCGTCTGCTCTAATCTGATAACGGAATGGGATATCGCAATTCTGACTTCACCATCGTGTTCAGCGTTGGAAAATCTACAATCCGAGGTGTTACTCGGCAAAAAATGGAACAAAAAATTTGTTACGTACCCAATACCTACTCTTCTGGTATTCAAAACATTTTTGATTTCCCCCTCCCCCTCCTTCCACCCCAAATTTTACTTTGCGTAAAACTACTCCTGTTTTAATTTTGTATGGTATCAAGTTGGGAAAACATTGGCCGAAAATTAATTTTCAGAAAATTTTAGGCGGAGGAGGAAGATGCCGAAAACTTCGAAAATTCGCTCTTATAGCCATGCTGCATGACTATGGTTTTTTTTTTTTTTTTTTCAAATTATCGTTGATCATTGGTAGTGCCATTTAGTCGTATTGATCCACGTGTTGAAACTTTTGCTAGTGTTATTCTACAAATTGATGGTGATTTCAGACGATTTCGCAGGTAATAAACCACAGAATAATAAACCAAAAACGCTGCAAAGTCCTTGTCACATTGGTTTATTATTCTATTGGACATACCTACCTACAGAAATCAGAAATGTTGGCTTCTTTCATGCGTGATAATCGAAATAGCTATTTCTGATGGTTTCCATTAATTTTGGCCCCGAAAACACAAATTAGGTAAATTAATCGTCTTGATCCACGTGTTGACACTTTTTCCACTGTTATTATACAAACTGATGATGATTTCAGACGATTTCCCAGGTTTTTCACTCATAAAAAATCAATTTTGGGAGCTGAACATTTGGTAGAAATCAATTTTCCACTCTTCGGTCAAAATCGACTTCATATTCGGTCTTCTCGTCCCCAAAAACATGGAAAACGATATCTCAGAGGCTCATGTTACCAACATGTTGCTAAAACGCAAAAAGTAACTATTTTTCCTCACATTTTCACTCATAACATCCGTGGGTATATTCCGATCGGGCTGAAAAGTTTCGGGACACAACTAGGGCCCAAATGGAGCATGTGTGCGAAAGAACGACTTTTTTAGATCTAAAATGAAGCCTGTACACGTGATACGGCGTACGGCGGACGGCGGACGGACATTGCATTTTTGGAATCTACGCACCTTGAAACGGAAAAGAAAAAAGTTTGAGGGGGTGTTATAAAAATTTTTTGCTGAGCGAATACATAGGTGTATTATTCACAGAATAATAAACCAAAAGTTTGAGGGGGTGTTATAAAAATTTTTTGCTGAGCAAATACATAGAGTGTATTATTCACAGAATAATAAACCAAAAGCAAATTCCTATGTAAAAAAATAAAATCACGTTCATGTGTCAATATATTATTATATAAATGTTCAAGCACATTAAATAAATAAATGATCTACCTAAGTGATTTTATTTTTGTACTGGACATTGTGAATTGAAAACGGTCTGTAGAGATCAAAAAAAGATGTCGAAAATATTTTAGTAGGAACGTAAACAAAATCAAATAATGAGAACAACCTCAGGCACTGGAGATGTTGGCGTCTGCCTGTTTGAATGGCTGTTTTTTCATTTCCAAGGATCTATCGGAGTTGTTCTGGGACAAGGGTCGGATTCACTCTTTTCTCATGTTCTTGGCGAAACAATGGTGCCTCCTAGATTAGGCCTCCTTCTCTAGTTGATTAGACCCATGTGGGAGCCGGCGCGGCGTGATGAATAGTCTGTATGTCTGTGTATCAACTAACGAACCAATTGGTGGAGCTAGCCTTGAAACTCCAATCAATAGGTATTATTATTTCCCGCACAAGGATTTATCCCGCATTTAAGCATGCATTATAGTATATATTACAATCACTGTAGCGTGATCAGGGCAGGCTGTTTTTGCTACTCCTGCACTCTTGTATTAGCCAAAGACAGTACGAATGTGAAAAAATCGCGTTGGATGATATGGAGCTCGCACCAGAAAGAGATCAGAGAACTTGGCGTCACTGGAAGATCTATATTGTAAAATCACATAAATTTGTGTCTCTATATTGATTAGAACAGGAAAGTTCATGTTTATTTTCCGCTCCATGTTATTTGAAAACGATCTCTAAATTTCTCTCAGTTTTTATATATTTTTCTCTTTTGTACGTTTGTTCGCTCATCAAGGATAAACGGCTCGGCCAAACTGAATGCAACTTTGGGAACATGTCGAGGGTTTATGGATGAGCGGTTTGAGGGAAACTATAATAGTAGAAAAACACAGTACCTATACCTACAGCATGTTCCGATTCGAATGAAACTCGGGGAAGGTCCTAAGGCTATTCAGATTTAAATTCTTCAGAACTGTAAGACATTCTGGTCTTGGGTCTGGGGGACTGCCAAATTATGATAAAATAATTGGGTACAAAGAGGCTCCGATTCGACTGAAGATGTAGTAGACCTATGCAGAACGGGGGAGAATATTGTAGACATTCCATTTAAACCACTGGCAGTTTTCCATTATAAAGTTGGTGCTGGCGAGGTAGTGATTTAGTACAAGGCTGTGAACCAAAAGCCATACTATAATAGGTAATAGGAACCTAATTATAGGTAGGTACTTCCCAGTCCCATTAGAAAGTTTCTAAATATCATCAAGATATTCATCCAAATTAGTAACTACTACCTATAATGCGCAAAGTGTCAGTAATACAGCTAGTTATCAATGAAAAGGAAGACAATCACATGTACTTCTGACCAACATCACCAACATCAGTGTTGTCATCCGGCTCTCGTCGAGTGAACATCGGGATCGATAACGCTTGACTTGTTGCGTCATGTCGTGTAGTGCGTGCTATAACCAACTCGGCTCGCCGAATAACTTTAAAAAGACTGCTAAATGTTTTGGGTGCGGTGAATCGTGGCACGTGAAGTGCATTCCATCAACTAAGGAGCAGGAAAATTATAAGAAACTTAGAATTGATGTACGTAACCGGTGGAAGTGTGGCAAGTGTAGGAAGGGGAAAGTAGAAAAAAGTATAGTAGTATAATTTTTCGACAGAGCTTGCGGACAACAGTGGTAAGGTTGACATTCTCTCTAAACAGTTGAGCACACATTTAAAAAGAATGAATGATTATCAGAAGTCTGTTGACTTTTTCAGTGAGAAATTTGATGACATGGTTAGAGAGATGAAACAACTCACGTCAACTATGGCGGAGATAAAAGAAACTAATCGGCTCTTGGCTGAGGAGAATGAGAAGTTGAAAAAAGAACTTACCCACGTCAAGAGAGACCTAAATGTTGTTGAACAAGACCAGCTACGATCTAGCGTGATAATCACTGGTTTTCCAGAAACGAGGGGAGAAGATATAACAAAGGTTCAGTGGATCCTAGGTGTGCGAGGCAGTTGTAAAAATAATGCATTTTATATTAGAAAAGAAACTAATTTTAAAAAGCTTACTGAAGAATTAAGTAAACAATGAGACATGGGAAGAAGTGTTGGCTACTAATACAGTAGATGACTGTAGTGAAACTTTAGTTGTATGTCTGCAAAATTATATTAATAAAAACTCTACGATAACTAACTGTACATCAAAAACTAGACCGCTCAAACCCTGGATAACTAAAGCTTTGCTTATTTCTATCAGGGAGAAAGAGAAACTGTATAAAATTAAACAAAAGCAACCTTATAACTCCAGGCTTCATAACTATCTCAAAACTTATCAGAATAAATTGAAAAGTCTTATACGGAAAAGTGAAGAACGTTATTATATGAACAAGTTTGAAGATGTAGAAGGGGATAGCAAAAAAGATTGGGGTCTGATGAATGAGATGATAAACTGGAAAAGAAGGAAAAGAACCGGAATTAAAAGGCTTAAACTGGACAATGAAATGGTGAATGTCATGGAGAATGGAAAAAAATGTGCTAATGCTTTCAATAGTTTTTTCGCCAATGTCGGGGTAAACTTAGCCTCTAAGATACCTCCAGTAGGAAATCCTTACTAAACAGTGAACGAACAGGCTAAAAAAGATGCACAATTGTTATTTTTTGCTAGTGTTAGTGAAGAGGATGTCATCTCTGCCGTAGACTCGCTGAAAGGTGGATCCTGCCCAGGGTGGGATGACATAGGTCCAAAATTATTAAAGGAGAACAAAAAAGCTTTAAGTAAACCTGTGATGATCCAGCGGGAGCTAAAAGTAGAAATAAATACACGAGACTACTTGAGTCGGTTTGTGTGGTCAAGTGACAATTTATTGGCAGTTCACAGCTTCTTTTATACCCCTTGATACATCCCCAGAGAGGGGTAGGGGAACCCCGCTCTGGGAAGCCGTTAGACGCGGCTTATAATGCAAGCGACGCTATTTACATAGTGTTAGGGAGCAGCCGATCACCACACTGCTCCCCCCAGAATTGAAGTTAAATACTGCAATTATGTAAATGACGATGAATCTTGTTGATGAGGCGTCGGTGTTGGTGAAAGAGGCTGCGTGTGAGCTGTGTAGTTGCCGTGTAGGTGGGTGGCTTGAGGAGTTCGTGGTGTCTCGCCGTCGTGTGTTAGCGGCGGCTGCGGTGTGGGATGCGTTAACGTGCTCGGATGCGGTCCAGCTGGAAGCGTCGAGGGCGATGTCTCGGAGAGCGCTGGAATGGGTGGCTGGAAGAGGTGATCATCCGAGGCGGCTTGAATGGCGAGGCAGGAGGTGCCGGAGCAGGTGACGTCGGCCGCACCTGGAGTAACGGCTGCGCCTGGGTCCCAGTGAAGACGGTGTCGGGAGAGGCCTGTGTCCCAGGGTGTGATAGGCCGTGTTTGTGACGGAAGACCGGGCGCTGTAGAGCTGTAGGTAAGTACGGCCGGGGCGCTGAGTCGGGCCAGGATGTGCCAGTGTTACAGCTCTCTCTAGGACATGTTTCGTTGCTTCGAAGGCGGCTTCGGAGTCGTGAGAGCAGTGGAGTGGGCGTTTATGTCGCTTACGGGCGGCCGTTCGATCGGGCAGATGAGTAACGCCGCTGGGTGATACGATGTGGCCGAGGAATTCGACGGAGGTGCGGGCTAGTTGACACTTCGACTTGTTGACTTGGAGGCCGTATTTTGTTAGAGTATCGAGTAGTAATTTTACGTGTGTAAAATGTTCCTCGATATCTCTCGAAGCTACTGGAAGGTCTTTGTAGACGGTGGTCCTATTGAGAGGCTGCGTTGAAGGCCGAGGTTGTCGGTGGTGCTGGATCACCTGCAACTCCTCGTTGACGGTAGCCACACGAGGAGGAGGGAGAAGGGTATGGAGGCGGTTCCGGTGTCTCCATTTTCTTCTTTGATGTTCCTGAAGGTGTGAATCCGAGGAATGAATGCTCCGTTGATGGTCGCTCTCGTTAAGTAGTCAGCAGAAACGGCGAGATGTTCTCTGGTTGGTTCGCTGGAGAGACGATAGCTGGTTGGTCGTGGATCTGACGAGTGGTGGAGGGCGTAGGCGGTTCGCTGTCGATCGCAGGAGGCGAGAAGCCGGGGCGAGAGGTGTATTAACTTCGCCGGTGTTGCGTTCGCAGAAGGCCGGGGCGAATGAGCGTGTCTCACGCCGAGTTGTCGCCGTAGGCTGAAGATCGCAGAGGGCGAGAAGCCGGGGCGAGAGGTGTATTAACATCGCCGGTCTTGCGTTCGCAGAAGGCCGGGGCGAAGAGACGGTCGCAGGAGGCGAGAAGGCGGTGTTGCATACGCAGAAGGCCTGGGCGAAGGTGCGTGTTGAGCTGTCGCTGGAAACGAGAAGGCGGGGCGCTATTCGCAGAAGGCAGGAAGCTGGCGAAGGTGCGTATTGAGCCGTCGCTAGAGGCGAGAAGGCGGGACGTTGTTCGCAGAAGGCAGGGAGCCGGCGAAGGTGCGCGCTGAGCAGTCGCTAGAGGCGAGAAGGCGGGACGCTGTTCGCAGAAGCCGGTAGCCGGTGAAGGTTGCGTGTTCGTCGTCGGGGTGACCAGTGTGATGATCCAGCGGGAGCTAAAAGTAGAAATAAATACACGAGACTACTTGAGTCGGTTTGTGTGGTCAAGTGACAATTTATTGGCAGTTCACAGCTTCTTTTATACCCCTTGATACATCCCCAGAGAGGGGTAGGGGAACCCCGCTCTGGGAAGTCGTTAGACGCGGCTTATAATGCAAGCGACGCTATTTACATAGTGTTAGGGAGCAGCCGATCACCACAAAACCTATAGCTCACCTGATAAATCTGAGCTTCAGCATTGGAACCTTCCCCTCAAATATGAAATTATCCATTGTAATACCATTATACAAGGCAGGTCACAAAGACTTATTCACGAATTACCGACCCATCTCCTTGGTTAGCAACATTGCGAAGTTAATTGAGAAATGTGCAAAGAAACAATTAGTAAACTTTTTGGAGGCAAACAGTAAACTTAGTGCTAATCAGTATGGTTTTAGGAAATCACTTGGTACAGAGGATGCGGTGTGTCAATTGAGCTTGCAGATAGTCAGTCCATGATCTGGATGCTGGTTTGAAACCATTAGCCATATTTTTAGATTTGGCCAAAGCATTCGACAGTATATCTCACGATATACTTTTTGTAAAAATGGAAATGCTTGGAATCCCTTCCCCAACCTTGGCATGGTTCAAAAGCTATCTGAAGGATAGGGAACAAATAGTACAACTGAACCATACGAGAAGTGATAGACTTACTCTGGGACCGTGGGGAGTAACCCAAGGGACGGTCCTAGGGCCTTTTCCTCATTTATGTTAACGAACTTGGTGATTCAGAATTCCAAGGATCTCAAATATTGTTTGCAGACGATACAGTCTTGTACTTCTGTGCAAACTCGTGGAATGACACCTACCGCTATGCTAATTTGGGGTTTAACAAAGTAGCTCAATGGCTAAATAGAAATATTTTGAGTTTGAATGTTGAAAAGACTAAATTACTTTCGCAATGAATTCTGTAGGTCTTCCTTCAGACAGGTCGATTGTTTTGCATAGTTGTAACTCTACTTTTCCTGAGGAATGTAATAATAGGATGATAATTGAGAAAAAAGCAGACATTAGATAATTGGGAGTAATATTTGACCAGCATTTGAAATGGCGTGAGCAGGTAGCTAGGGTTGCTTTAATTTTACGTAAAAATATGTATTTATTCTCTCGTCTGAGGTCATTGATGAGTTTAAAGTCATTGAAAGCCGTATACTTTGCCCTTGTTCACTCTGTCCTTATATTATACTGTCTCCCCATTTGGGGAAGTGCGTATCAGACAGCTTTATCTCCGGTTATCTCTGCACAGAAAACTATTACAAAAATAATCATGAACAAACGCATCACAGACCATTCTCTGCCGTTATTCAAGAAATTGGAGATCCTGCCGTTCCTCCTAATGAAAGATTTTGCATTTGTAAAATGTTTGTTAAGGCAAGGAAAACTGTTATCTCCATCCCATTCCATTCCAACAAGATTCAAGAATAGTAATAACTTGGCTTATTCTCAGGTTTCTAGTACCCTAGCTTATAATTTTTTCGATGTTGCTGCTGTACCTGTGTTTAACAGTTTCCCAACAGAACTGAAAACTAGGCTTTCTGATTACAATTAAAAAAATAAAAAGATGTCTGTATATTTAAAGAAGCACTTTCTTAGTGTACTGCAAGGATAATGAGCTTATGACTGTTAACATTAAATTGCCGAGTGGTTGTATTTCTTTTTTCTTTTTACTTTAATAATATAATAGGCACTTATGTTGCAATGAGTGGGAGCCGCCTGAGCTGCTCATCCCCTAACACGGGCATTTAGCCCATATTGGGGGATTATGTTTCCAATGTTGCTACATGATAAGAGACTTCTCCTCTTTGATTTATGCAAGGTTGAACTATGCTGTTTTTTTTTCTCTCGTTTTCCTTTTCTTTCCACTGTTGCATACGTAGGCAGTTTAGTTCATTTCTTGTCAATTTTTTATTATGTGTACACATGTCTTGTATATCTATTTTGGAAATAAATAATTTAAAAAATCAAGATTTCAAAAAGGTACGAATTTGATCAATGTAAAGAAGGTGAGGTAGCCTGATATCCTACCCCTTCCTTCACCGGTCGGCAAACATCTCCAGTCACCTTTTCTGCAGAAGGAGGTTTTATGCTTCCTCTCACATTGAAAATGAAACCCCCAAGTGGCTTTCTCACTACGTGATCTAGTTTGATCGTGAAAGCCCATGGATTCAGCTTTCTGTTCGATTTTCGTCGAATGAACGTGACTGATATTCGTACCCGACTGGCAATAATGTGGGGATCATATTGTGATTATACGGTAACAAGTCGACTTCTTCATGTTAGTTATATCAACATACCTGGACGGTAGGTATATAATATGTTTTTTATGATATTATCAAAAACTAAGCATAACCAGAACTCACCCAAGCTTACTTCCTTTCTTATCCCACAGCCTGTCTAGAAAACCCCTTCTGATTTCTAGAGTGCGATTCAAAAACCAGGTGCAATATGAGATTCTCTTATTGCAGTGAAAGTTTCCTTTACACGAAATGTTTGAATCCTGATAGGGTGATATAGGTATATACGTGGAACGTCCAATCCGAAGTTTAACGATATCACGGGTAGTTAACCGCTCGCCATTTTCCTACAATTTACGGTCATCGGTCATCGGTTGATTTTCGGATGAAAATCATTCGAAAATGAAATTTTAGGAAGACACTGATATGGCATACTCACAAATTGATATCGTGATTAAAAATATTATGTTAAGTGACTGTGATTGGCAGAGTCCTCGAGAGTGAAATGATGCCTGGTTACTTCTTAAGGGGAAATAGCCCGAAAAAAACTTGTGAGAATATTCAACAGATGGCAACACCGTCGAGGGCAAATTAATATTCGCTCTCAGTTCGTTAATAATTGATCGATTTTCAATCAGTAAACTGCATTGGATTCAGAATCAGCATAGAATTTCCGGAAATTGGTTCTGGTGTTCAAAATTTCAAAATGTGTACATCTGGATCACTGGCGTTCGAATTTGGCTAATTTTTTCGGAAATCCCAATTACCCAAATTCTAGAGGGCTGTGTACTGATTACGACGGTTTTTTCAAATTTAAAATTGGACCACTAAAACCCCATCAATTATTGTCCAGACGGTGATGGGCGGGGGGGGTTGGGGAGGAAGGCAGCTCTTGAATGGGGATGGGCGGCTTCCCAGTCGGGCCCGAGGCCCCCCCGGCGCCCAGGTACCTGACTTGTAATTCTCTTCTAACAATCGTTTCTACCCAGCTAACCATAATTGTGTCTACCAAAACAGTCAGTTTTCCATTTATCATGTTCAATAATGAACCTTTGTAATTGAGCATGAAAAATTCCCCCCTCCCCCAACCAAATGTGATGGTTTCCGTTTCAAGGTATGTAGAATCCGAAAACAGAATAAGTAACGCTACAAATTATTATACAACGGCTTATTATTTACCAGTATAGATGATCACTGTTTTCTGAACTCAATACCTACCTTTGTGCTTCCCACAAGAGAGCCCTAAATCGAGTACAGGATCCAACCGTGCAATCACATTTCATAAATGTGCGGCGGAATGAAGAATTCTATAATTATTATTTGTATATATAATTTTTATTCTATAAATTATTTGCTGTTATTCGTGAAGCGTACCTAACGTTTGTTCAGATTAGAAAACTGCCTATAAAAAAACCCAAAACAACCATCATTCTTCAAACATAGTATCACGATACAACCAACTCGATTTCATATAGACATGCGTAATTATAATCAGGTGTTCCCTAACAGTGATATCTGAGCCGGATTTATATCGTTTCATTCACGATCGGGGATCAGAAGTGGACTGAAAGTCAGAGAGTGTGGGCTTTTCGTTGACCGAAAATCTGGATTTTTGGGTGCGTCACCTGATGGCTGGATTGAGGGTGAAAAATCAATCATTGAAATTAAATGCCCTCAATCAGCCAGCAAGTTGAAGATAGCTGATGCTGCGTCAAGAAATAAATCATTCTTTGTATCTCAAAAAGATTTGAAATTGAAGAGAACCCACGTCCACGTCCCACGTCCAAGTCCACGGGCAACTGCATATTGCAGGAGCCACTAAATGTTATTTCGTAGTTTACTCGGGCAAAGACTTGCACATCGCAGAAATTCCAGCCGAAGATGAGTTACGGAATTGGTAGAGTCAAGATTGACGAGAAGCAGCCAAATTCGGGAGCCAGAAGTCTCTTTTGATGAGTTGAATTTCTCAGTTGATATTGTTACTGTTGAAATAGGATCTTCAAATGAGATGCCTTCATGAGCGCTTCCTCTATGGAACAGAGTTCATAAAGTATCCATAGCATTTGTTCTATTCTACACTATGTGTACTACGAATCGAATAGAAAATATATTGTATAGCTCAGAATTAATCTACATGTATGTATATAACATAAACGTAATATTGTCTCTATGAACTGTTATACTTTTCGTATATTCATGTAAGGATCATATGTTTTATGAGCTGTATAGTTGGCACTATTGTCATAAGAACTCTCTCTCTCGCCTCACTCGCTTCCGTATCGTTGACGCTATAGCCTCTTTTACGATCCGTATATTCTATTTCCTCATATTTGTGCAAGTTCTCAAATATATCGTTCATTTCGTTTAAAGTCAGTCTCGAGTGCATTATTTCGTGTACTACACACAGGATCAATCCTTCAACTCCAGATTCTCCTTTTACGGTGAGTGGTTCGTTTAATTATTTGATTGCTAAAGTAGCATCTCAGTTTTCATTAACCTCACCTCCAAACGGCTTTTGACTTTGATACGATATCGTGACAACGCCGTCTTTATTGCTTTTGGTCAGGTCGTTGAAATTATATCCATTTCCATCCAGAAGCCCAACTGAAGAAAATTAGATCGTTTGAATTTTCTATCAAGCCTTGGCGTGAAATCGGTCTCATGGGGTCTATTTTTCCCCTCCCCGCTAGGCAGCGTCCGAGTCTACACAGGAGACCGCAAGCGTCGGAAGATGGCCGCCGTTTCTCTTCGAGTAATTTCGATAAATACATCGAAAATTAGATTTCCCCAACCAGGTCACTAGGAGTTGCTCCGAATCAACGTAGATCGACGTCGTTGTAGACTTCCTTCATTCTTTTTGGGTTCGTCGGTCCGAAAGAGTTTTTGTCGGTTAGTATCCGTGATAGAGCAAATATCGGGACGCCGATAGCTTTCTGTGAGCCGTGCTCGAGATCGTTGCCGGATAGCTCTCTGTCTCCAGCTTGGTGGACGAAGTCTGAACTTTCCTGCTCCCGACAGGAAATTCAGGCGCCGAGTTGCGCGATAGATATTGAATCGCTAGCCCGAGTCAGGAAAAGGTTGATCATGGCGTGCACAATTTTTTTTATTAGTTTCGACCTCGGATCAACAGTGCACATTAGAACCTCGCCTGGCGACATATAGGGTACCTCGAGTGACTGAGTGCCCGCTTTGTGATCGGGATCTTATCACCAGCACAGTCTCAAAGGCCGCAACTCAACGGGGTATGTGAATCGGGCTGGACCCCAGGAGCTAAGGTCCTCTGAATCAATCCAAGAGATTGAGGCACAGAGAAGATCGCAACTAAATTTGTTTCGAATTATGATCACGGATAGACCGAAATCACGCCAAGGGCTCAAATTTGCATCGGAAATTTCATTCGGGACCGCCCCTATCTACTCCATCCCTTCTGAGGTAGCCGGAGTGAGAAACCAGGTGTGCCCAATTTTGGGAATTAAAACATCTCAGTTCGAACCCGAGGCTCGCTCAGTGAATATATAGAGGGGACGGGTTGTTTCGTTTCGATGTGTACCTTATGGGTAACATCGGAACTGAATGGGATAGGGGTCGGAGATCTCATTTTCTTTATGACGGAAAATCACGCAAATCGGATATCTAGTCTTCGGGGAGTGCACCCCCATGAAATTAAGTTACATCTCAAAATAATGAATTATTTTGTTTTTAAATATGAGATTGATTTCGTTGGAGAGTCAAGTGTCGTTTGATCCTGGAGGAATATAATATACATATTGATCTTACCAATTAACTTTTGAAATAACCTCTTTTAGTTTGAATCATGCTATTTTTATCTCTAGAAACAGGTTGGCCAACCGATATTGAATCTTTTCACAGGAGATTGGATATATTCTTAGTATGTATTTGACCCAAGAGTCTTGTTCATGAAACAATGAATCTTTCATGACATGTATGTTTCTATCCATTCATTGAATCGCCCTGGTGTCTCAATAAATAGCATTTAGGTTATGTTTTGTTTGGTAAAGAAAGGAAATTGCGGATTTGTCAACTGAAATATTCTACAGGTACCAATATGTCTCAGTCTGATGTGGACTATGATGGGGACGACATCTCGTTGGATGGACCGCTTGCTCGGGACATGTTCAGAGAACACCCTTCTCCAAATCCACTTCCGGAACACCCCCCGGAACAAGCCTCTGGGATTATGGAGAACATGTTCAACGGCCCCATATCGACCCCAGACTCCGATGTGGTGGCGCTTCAGTTGTCAGCTGCAAGGTCATCCAATGAGGTATTTGCCAGGTACCTGGAAGGGATTAAGTCTCAGATGGAGGTGAGTCTTGGCCAATTGCACATCAAGGTGCTCCAACTCCATCTTTCCCTCATCCCATGCCGAATCCACAGAATGCCCTGGTATCCCATTCTGCTCCTATGGACGAAGGTTCCGCCATGGAAGTGGAGGAACCTTCCGGTCAGGAAGTTAGGAGTCAATTGGACTGCGACACTTCTCATGCTGGTCCTTCCAGTGGTCCTCGGAAGCATAACCCTAATTATTTTGTCCGGCACTCCGACCGTCACTCAGAGCATCGTGTTCGGGAGGAATCGTACAGGATACGTAAGGTTGATGCCGTCAAACTTCGTCCTCTGGACAGAAAGCTTGACAAAGAGGACCAGTTCAAGTACTGGAGGAGAAGTGTGGTTGGTCAACTTGAGACCCAGGACTGCATCTTCGTGCTCGACCCTTCTGAACCTGCTCCTGGCGATTTCTCATTACCCGATCGAGAGACTGCCAGGAAGAAGGTCAGGTATTTTATTTTTGAGTCACTGTCCCAGTATTTTCAAGATCTAGTCCAGGATCTTCGTGATCCCAAAGACATCATGGGACAAGTTGCAAAATACTTGTGATCCCTCCTCAAAATTCCAGTTGAAAAGGCTCGTTAATGAGTTTAATTCAATTCATTTCGACCCTAAAAGTGAAAAAGCGGTTGAGTTTCTCGGTCGGTTCGACGAGATTAGAAACAAACTCATCAGCATCAATGCTGACATGCTGACACCCGAGTATGTCAAGACTATCTTTGAGTTGTCAATCGATGAGACTGTCACATACCAGAAGGCTGAACTCCATGGGTTCAAGTTCTCTCTGGGCGAGCTTCGTGACATGCTCTTAGAGGAGCAACACAGAAGTGAGCAGTCATCCTCGGGGGGTTCGAGCTTCAGCTTGATGAGGAGCCGTATTGCTTCCACTAGGGGTCAAGGTGGATCAAGGGGTGGGAAGGGTGCCGTCGCACGAGGTGGCTCAATTCCTGGGTTTACCAAAGCCCCTGGGGACAAGCTTCATTCGACTCAAACTTCCAAGGGAAAAGCGGGGTACTGCATCTACTGCCGCCGAACGGGTCATACCAGGGCAAAATGCTTCAAAGCCAATAAGATATGCTTTAACTGTGGCATTTCGAATCAGCATATAGCTAAAGACTGCCCCAGTCCACCGACCAACCTAGTTACGCTCCTCAAACGTCCTAAAAAGACCAAGCCTCTCCCCAAAAATTCTCATGCAGTTTCGCTTCCGAATCGACCTAAGTCATCGTCGGTAACCAGAAAGCCGAAGCTGTTCACGATGCCCCTAGGTCAAGCTAGAAAACTGGCTCAAGAATTTAGGGGACACCCGGACTCTGTCTTCTCGATTGTCGGTTCCCCTGAAGGGGACGACGACTCACAGGTCTGGGTCACCATGGGAGACGAGGAGGAGCAGACGGTCAGCACGTTTAATTACGTCAGTGAACGCAACGGCCAGGGCGCTGTCTTCCAGCTATCTGAAGGTGAGCAATGTTTCAAAGCAATTATTGATACGGGATGTACAGAGCACTTGACATCAAATAAAGCCCAATTGGTCAACTTTCAACGTTTGCCTTCGAATCGTAAATTTAAATGTGCTGATAGTGCTGATTTGTCCGTAAATTATCGAGGTGACCTCGAATTTCTGAATAATGGCCAAGTCTCTACGTTGAAAGATGTTTTGTACACACCGGGTCTCTCATCAAACTTGTTTTCAGTTCGTAAGGTTACTCAAGCTGGGCTCAAGGTTGTGTTCTCGAAAGACAAGGTTGAATTCCTACAACCCTCCTCAAACACGGTGATAAAAACTGGGTATTTTCGTGACAATCTCTGGTGGATTGAATTGCCAGTCGTTTCCCCTTCTACTAAGCGAACTGGGGTGCAGTGTACTGCCCTGGAATCTAAGAGACTAAAGTTGAGTCTCAGTCTCTCGGCTTCTCAGGATCAGCCTTGCAGTTCTACTGCTCCTTTAGATTCGGGTTCACAATTTGATTCAGTGGGAGGGAGAGACCACCTTTGCAGTCCCTCTACATATGACTCGATGGGAGGGAGTGATTCATATATGCCTCAATCCGATATGTCCACTGCAAGTCTGGGAGGGAGAAGTGCTGAGAAGCATAATGAACATAACCTTGTCAAACCAGATTCACTTGACCTCAAGATTGCTAGATTCGATAAGCATAATTTAGATAAAATATATAGTTCACTTCAAAATTCTGACATATTGTGGCATATTCGCTTGAATCATGCCTCCAAACAATATCTCAAAGCAGCTAAGAAGTTTCTCCCTGAACTTAAAAATGTTAAAGTTACGAATGCCATCTCTAATTGTGAAGACTGTCATCAGGCAAATACGGTCAGGAGATCTCATACCCAACGTAGGCACAGGGCTGAAAAGTCCTTTGCTACTCTCTACTCTGATCTGTTGGGCCCAATCAGTCCTTCTAATTTTAGAACTGGGGATTCCTATATTGTGATTTTTGTCTGTGACCATTCGCGTTATGTCTTTGCATATTCAATGAAAAATAAGAAGGAGGTTCACGTGGCTCTCAGAAGGTGCCTCCGTGAAATAGAATCAATAACCTCCCAAACGAAAAATGTTTTTAAGCTCAGATCGGATCGGGGTCTGGAATTTCAAACTTCTGATATGAAAAAGCTGTTGTCTGACGAGGGAATTATTTGGGATCCATGTCAGCCACATACTCCTCAGCAAAATGGGTGCGCTGAAAGAGTATGTCAAGAAATCAAACATAAAGTTCGAGTGAACCTACTTTCTGCCAAAATGCCTTATGCATTCTGGGGACATGCTCTCAAGTATTCTATCTTTGTTTATAATAACATGCCTCATTCCTCAAACTTGTTTCGGAGTCCCTTTGAACTTGTCAAGGGTTATCCTCCTAGCCTCAAGTTACTGAAACGCTTTGGCTGCCTTGTACACTATGTGGATGTTAATAATAAAACTAAATTTGCTCCAAATGCTAAAAAGGGATTTTTGCTTGAGTGTAATGAAACGGGGTTTGTGATTTTCTCTGAGCAACATAAAACTCTTGTAAATTCAAGTGATGTAAAATGTATCGAAACCATAGTGTATGGGGACAGAATAAAGGATTATCCAAGGCCACTTGCGGAGATTCTTGACATGGGTGAGGGACTGGAATCAGCGAAACAGGCACCTGAAGATTCGCTAGGCACAGATTCCCAATCTGGGGAATCTTCAGCCTCGAGGCAGGTTGAAAAACCACACCTCTTGGTCGCAGTGAATCAGGGTGACCCATTAGACTATGTAGAGCCCCTCTCATACCGGGAAGCTATGGCTGCGCCGGATAGGGATCTGTGGGAGGAGGCCATACGTAGTGAACTTGAATCATTAGAGGAAATGGGTACTTGGGAACTTGTCCCTAAGTCTAGTCTTCCACCCGGTACCAAGGTAATTAAATCTCGATGGGTACATAAGAGAAAAGTGGAACCTGACGGTTCATATAAGTACAAAAGCCGCCTAGTTATTAAAGGGTTCGCTGATACCAATCAGTATCTGATTTCTGAAATTTATGCTCCGGTGGCACGTCTTTGTGATGTTCAAGTGTTCTTGTCATCTTGGTTTACATCTTCATCAACTTGACGTGACTACAGCTTTCCTCCATGGGACTCTTGAAAAACCTGTGTACATGCAGGTCCCTAAAGGTGTCGAGGAACTTGCTGATCCACCTTTTCATTTGAAAGGGGCATATGTGTGCTATCTCAAGAAATCTTTGTATGGCCTAAAAGTCTCGCCAAATCTATGGTATAAAAAGTTTAGCAGCATCCTAATTAAGATTTGTAGTCTATCCATTTCAAACATGCATTTTCAAATGGAAAGAAGGCCCAAAGTATATTTTGATTATGATTTACGTAGATGATTGTCTTCTAGCGTCCAATAATAATCAAATGGCCTTGGATGTTATTCAGACTTTACAGAAAGAAATCAAAATTAAGAACTTGGGAAATCCTAGAAAATTCTTGGGTTTTGAGATCGTTAGGAATGTGTCAAGTAAACAGCTGTTCATTCACCAGAGAACCATGATCCAGAGTTTACTAGACAAATTTCTACACCCAGAAGAAAGTATCAGTGAAATTCCCATGTCGCCCACAACATGTACGTTGGGTGCTCAATTAGAGTCGACTGCAGACTCGGAATCATCTCCAGATGTTCCATATCGAGAAGTAATAGGTGCTCTCTTATACATCCAAAATGGAACGAGACCAGACATCTCTTTTGCAGTCAACTTTCTCAGTATTTTAAACTTTAAACAAATGTTTATTGTATTATATTATTATTTTATTGTATAATATTGTATAATATTATATTTATTTTATATTTTATATTTAGTTTATTGTATAATATTATATTATTAAATATTTGTTATTTTAATCTTTAAACAAATAGGATATACTCTGAATGATTGGAAGTGTGTCCTAAAAATTTTGAAGTATCTTAAAGGAACGGTGTCTCTGGGTATCATGTATACTGGGAGAACCGAGAGTCTGGTTGCCTACTCAGATGCCTCATTGGGTACTAACGCACTCAATGGTAGGTCAACTACAGGATACATGATTAAGTCTCTTGGTGATCTGGTGTCGTGGAGATCGAAAAAGCAGACACATGTGGCCCTCTCAACGTGTGAATCTGAGTACTTAGCCATGTCGGAGGCGTGCAAGGAGATCACAAGTGTACGGACACTATGTGAGTTTCTTGTAGGCATTGACATGCGTCCCACGTTGAGGTGTGACTGTGCTCCAGCTATCGCTGTCGCCATGACGAATGACTCCAAGACCCTTAAACATGTGGTCAAGCTCTCTCTACATTTTATCCATGACCTGTTCAAGAAGGGTGAAGTCCATATTGAATGGGTTTCATCTCAGGAACAACTTGCTGATTGTTTTACCAAAGCTCTGCCTCGTGAAAAATTCTTTGAAATGAGAAATGCAATCTTGACCAGAATTAATGCTGTGATGTAATTGTTTCAGGGGAACAAGAGCCGTGGGCCTAATCTGGCCAAAGAATCGTCGCTGCTGTCCACCTCTACGTGTTTATCGTCATGCTTCAACACGTCATCACAATCAAGTTCAGCCCACGCATCATCAGTATCGTCGCTTGTCAGCTCTACGCCTCAGCTACATGTGTCTCCGATGTTGTGTTTCGATGTGCGCGGGTCAATTTGTGATTGTGCATTAATTCAGTGTAAAACTAGTTCAGGCAATTTCTCCCTACTAATATGATATATGTTTTGTTTTATACTGTATTTCTAGAATCTTAGTAGGGAACCTATGTGAGCTGAATGACTTCCTTTTGCTGTAAGGCAAATGCATTAGAAAACTCTTTTGAACCTGCAATTTAGAATCGCAACTACATTAGTATCGGATTCAGACTCATGATCTTGCCGCTGGTACTGATCATTCCATGCTAATATGTTGGACCTCTGGTGTGACATTAGGACGTGTGTCGTTTCTGTGTGCTTTGTTGCTGAAACAGCTTCTAGTCCTGTCACATTGGCCTCGTCATTTGCAGAGGAGGGAGTGTTGAAATAGGATCTTCAAATGAGATGCCTTCATGAGCGCTTCCTCTATGGAACAGAGTTCATAAAGTATACATAGCATTTGTTCTATTCTACACTATGTGTACTACGAATCGAATAGAAAATATATTGTATAGCTCAGAATTAATCTACATGTATGTATGCATACATGTAGATGATTACGAAATGATGCATACATGCATAAACGTAATATTGTCTCTATGAACTGTTATACTTTTCGTATATTCATGTAAGGATCATATGTTTTATGAGCTGTATAGTTGGCACTATTGTCATAAGAACTGAAGTGGGGTTCTGCAAAACCCCACTCCTCTCTCTCTCGCCTCACTCGCTTCCGTCTCGTTGACGCTATAGCCTCTTTTACGATCCGTATATTCTATTTCCTCATATTTGTGCAAGTTCTCAAATATATCGTTCATTTCGTTTAAAGTCAGTCTCGAGTGCATTATTTCGTGTACTACACACAGGATCAATCCTTCAACTCCAGATTCTCCTTTTACGGTGAGTGGTTCGTTTAATTATTTGATTGCTAAAGTAGCATCTCAGTTTTCATTAACCTCACCTCCAAACGGCTTTTGACTTTGATAGTTACTTTTGTTATTTATTTCCGAAGAACCAAAAAAGTTATTAATTAATAAATTGAAATTGTAACAACTTCGTTGCTACGTTCATACCCCTTCTTTAGCAAATCTCACGTTCGCTCTATCATACTTTTTCGATTTATTAGAACATTATGTTTGAACAACCTACCAAATTATTCAAAGTGTCTTTCAGATTTGAAAATTTTAGGTGTGATCGTCCTGGAATAACGTCGATTTGAAAAAATAAAATAAAATACAAAATTAATGATTGCGCAGGCACTGCTGTAACGTCCTAATTATCAAGTACCTACCCGTTGTGTACAACAACACGCCAATATTTCGGTTTTTAAAGTAGGTAGGTGGTCTGAAAATTATCGATGTTGAATGAACAGGAATGTGGTGTATAAAGTTTGTGCGTCATGTACAGAGGCGTGCAACTCGTTGAACAGATTGGGGTACAATAAGATTTGAAATGATCATTTCAAACGGCCAAATAACCAATTATTACTCAACAGGTCAAAAAAATATAACGATGCTATTAATTTTAAATGAACTTTGGTCAACTCAGGTTGCATGATACACGTGGGTATGGATTAGTTTATAAAAAAATCAACTCAGAAAGCATAATTATATACCTTCCACAGATTTGTACTTGATTCGAGATAACCGTCGGTGTCCATTCTTCAAAAGTGCGTAGGTAGGTACCTTGGTTGCTTCAGAGAATACGAGTATATACGGATTTGGAGGTTAAAACAGAGGAACCTAGTACTCGTCCCTAATGAATTACGTCCAACTGGCGTTGAACTTTGAATTCAGGTATTCGGGTAATTTAATTTATTTTTTATTTGTAGTAGGCTATTTGCAGTTTCAGGCGTCTGACCTCGAAGTCACTAATTTTTGTTTAGGAAATCGTATATTCAATCGGTCGTCCAATTTGGTACTTATAATAGGATTCAAATGCGATCAGTTGGATTGGGAAGTGGGGAGAGGTGCTTAGTTTAATTGTGGTGTACCTACCTAGGTAAGATCCTATACACTAATCAAATAAAAATAAATTAAATTTATTAAAATAGGGACTAATAATGTTAAAAAGTAAAAATAAATTATAATACAACTCAAGATCCTTGTTTCATTTATTTGATTATTTTTTATGTTATCATCCCTCCCATGATTGATGCATAAAAAATAGCTCACACTCTCGTGTAGTTTGGCACTTGGTCATGGATGGGCCCAAACAGTTCCATAGCAAATCTCGAACAGGGAGGAAGAAATCTAAAATTCTTGAATGGTGGGGCAAAAACCCGTTCTCGGAAATTGTAGGTATCCAAAGCTGCTTGGGCGGCGAAACCCCTCCGAAGGGGCCTGGGAAGCCGCCCATCCCCATTCAAGAGCCGCCTTCCTCCCCAACCCCAACCCCCTCGCCCATCACCGTCTGGACAATAATTGATGGGGTTTTAGTAGTCCAATTTTAAATTTGAAAAAACCGTCGTAATCAGCACACAGCCCTCTAGAATTTGGGTAATTGGGATTTCCGAAAAAAGTAGCCAAATTCAAACGCCAGTGATCCAAACATGCAAATTTTAGAATTTCGAACACCAGAACCAATTTCCGGAAATTCTATGCTGATTTTGAATCCAATGCAATTTACAGATTGAAAATCGTTCAATTATTAACGGAAGGAGAGCGAATATTAATTTAGCTCATTTTGGTGCTGCCACGTGGTGGCGGCTTTTGGAACTAGTCGTCGGGCTATTTCCCCTCAAGCCAACGTTTCGAATAATATATTTTTCATCTTGAGTGCCAGCAACAAAACAGAATAACGATAGGTACATTACTTGAGGTTATAAAACTAATAGGTATGTACCTAAGAAATGCTAGATATTTGAGTGGACAAAAGAGGATGAAAACCAACTTAAAACTATTGTTAGAACTACATTACTAACTGGGACATATCTTCACCCATTACACAGGTACAGTACACAAGGGTACAGTAGGGTACAGTATGAAGGTACAGTACGAAGGGTACAGTATGGAGGTACAGTATGGACATATCTTCACCCATTACACAGGTACTGTACACAATACAGTATGAAGGTACAGTAGGGACATATCTTCACCCATTACACAGGAATGTCATGATGTACCTATCTACCAGACGTATTCTATGCCTATAAATGTACCTTGTTGAATGTCAAAAATAAAAAATATCATCCGGGAATGCGTTTTAAGCTTAATGTTGGGCCCCTGCTCTTCCACCTTATCCCGGACATCGTTGGTACATTTTCTCTGAAGTTCGATTCCTTAATTGTACAAGAAAAATCTCAAAAAAATTTAATATTTGGCCAACGGCACATTATTATCCTGTACTTATACTGGGCTTTTTCGGTTCGGGAATAAATAAATAAATAAATAGCAGGAGATTCTGGTTTTTGACCGTTGATATTCAGACTAGGTGAAGGATGGGGATCTTGAGGTTCGGTCGAGAAATAAAATCAGATGGGTTCAGGCCGACGTTTCGATGTATTTTTACATCATCTTCAGGGCTACAAGAAAGAACCGAAAAAGGAATGTTACACTTAAGACTATAGCAAAACAGAAGTAGGTGAAATGCGATACAGATGTAGGGAAATTGCAGTAATTTGCAATACAAACGTAGGTAGGTACCTTATGTATCACGTGCAGTTGTTCACAGCGATGATTATATGAACGGCTGATGAATTTTGATACTTAACTTGAATCGATGTTATATTACAATAATGAAGAATAACGTGTGCTGACAGTGGATGCGCAAAGATAAGGAGGATATTAACATTATGGATTATAGTAACAATACGGATGCTATAAAGTTGCAGATGTTGTTGTTGTTTGTGGACTGGATATTTCGGATGATGCAGATAATGTTTGATATAGGGGTATATGAAGGCAGAAAGAAAAAAGAAAAAAAAATTAATAATTAATAATAATGATTTGAAAAACAAAAACTTTTTTTTTTTGTATTATCAAATGACAATACCTATGATAATGATGGGGAGGGAGGAAAAGGGGGAAAAAAAGTTTTTGTTTTTCAAATCGTTATTATTATTATTAAGTTTTTTTTTTCTTTCTTTCTTTTTTTTCTTTCTGCCTTTATATACCCCTACATCAAACATTATCTGCATCATCCGAAATATCCAGTCCACAAACAACAACAACATCTGCAACTTTATAGCATCCGTATTGTTACTATAATCCATAATGTTAATATATCCTCCTTATCTTTGCGCATCCACTGTCAGCACACGTTATTCTTCATTATTAACATGTTTAATGTTTTAGGGCTGGGGGTCATTCTGTGAATTCCGACACGCAAATATGCAACGTTTTTCATTGGTTACTACACAGTTACTACCTTCTGTTGTAGCAACCATAAAGAATATCGCACTCGAAAGAAACAAGAGTCAATAGCTACGTTTTTCATTGGTTACTACACAGTTACTACCTTCTGTTGTAGCAACCATATATGTTGATGGCGAGTTCTATAATAAGTACAGTAAATGCAACATTATACTTGTAGAGTTCAGTGAAATTGTGGCTTTCATTTTTTCTTGACATTAAAAAACTATATCTAATTTCTCCCTTGCGAGGGAAAAACATTAAACATGATTTAATGTTTTTCCCTCTCAAGGGAGAAATTTAAACTTTCATATATCACTGTAAAATCCAACCCACTCAACGTTACCCTATCTGATTATCTTTCTCATCGACCTTTGACCCAGTTTTTGTAATATAACATCGATTTAAGTTAAATATCAAAATTCATCAGCCGTTCATATAATCATCGCTGTGAACAACTGCACGTGATACATATAAGGTACCTACCTACGTTTGTATTGCAAATTACTGCAATTTCCCTACATCTGTATCGCATTTCACCTACTTCTGTTTTGCTATAGTCTTAAGTGTAACATTCCTTTTTCGGTTCTTTCTTGTAGCCCTGAAGATGATGTAAAAATACATCGAAACGTCGGCCTAAACCCACCTGATTTTATTTCTCGACCGAACCTCAAGATCCCCATCCTTCACCTAGTCTAAATAAATAGCCGTATCGGCAAGATGGGAATTTTCGGCAATCCATAACTTGATAAAAACGCTGCAAAGTCCTTGTCACATGGGTTTATTATTCCATTGGACATACCTACAGAGATGTTGGCTGTTTATTTATTGTTTCTTTCATATAAAATAATTGAAATAGCTATCTCTGGTGGTTTCCACCAATTTTGGCCCCCAAAACACAAATTAGGTAGGTAGGTACGCTCTTTTTTTTTTTCAAATCATCTTTGATCAGTGGTAGTGCCATTTAATCGTCTTGATCCACGTGTTGACACTTTTTCTAGTGTTATTATACAAATTGATGGTGATTTCAGACGATTTTCCAGATTTTTGCCTCATAAAAAATCAATTTTGGCAGCTGAATCTTTGGTAGAACCTCAATTTTCCACTATTTGATAAAAATCGACTTCATATTCGGTCTTCTCGTCCCCAAAAACATGGAAAAAGATACCTCAAAAGCTCATGTTACTAAAACACAAAAAGTACCTATTTAACCACATTTTCACTCATAACAGCCCTGGGTATATTCCGATCGGGCTGCAAAGTTTCGGGGCACAACTAGGGCCCAAATGGAGCATGTGTGCGAAAGAACGACTTTTTTAGACCGAAAATGAAGCCTGTACACGTGATACGGCGGACGGACATTGCATTTTTGGAATCTACGCACCTTGAAACGGAAATGAAAAAATTTTGAGGGGGTGTTATAAAAATTTTTTGCTGAGCGATTACATAGGTGTATTATTCACAGAATAATAAACCAAAAAACAACACACGAGCACGCGAAGTTCGAGACTAGCCTTCTCTGGTGCGTTTTACACGGCTTCCTTCTTACGGCAGTGGTGAGGTTTCGGATGGATTTCTAGTGGCTTCTTCAGGTCGACAAGACTAAGCGGCTGATTCGTTAACTTTCAGCGATGGAGCATAAAGGTTGTATGGAACAGAAACAAGAAAAACTAGATTTTTTTCGCCCGTCTCAGCGTACACCGTTAGGCTGAGTCACGTTGGATCATCAGTTCCTTTTGGCAATTTCGGGAACAATCGTTGAACTCGAAAGTTGTTTCAAGTTTCACGGAAGGTATTCAACGATACGGTTTTATCAAAGTATTGTACTATTCGGTATGGATCAATCTCGTATGCTGACAAATTCTACGAAATATTGAATATATATATATTATGCTATCAAGGGTACGTACGAGCAGCGTCCCTCCTGCCAAGAAAACCGAAACCTCCATACCTACATACAGCGGCCAAGACACTGTTTACACGACAAAAACACTGCAAAGTCCTTGTCACTTGGGATTATTATTCCACTGGACATACGTACAGAAATTTTGGCTATTAATTATTTATTGTTTCTTTCGTGTGCAATTATTGAAGTGGCTATTTTTGATGATTTCCACCAATTTTGGCCCCCAAAAACACGAATTAGGCTCGGCTTTTAAAAAAACAGATTATTATTTTTAAACAGACACTCTTTTATTTTTATTTTCTGAAAATATTAATTGATTGAACTGTTGGTTTATTATTCTGTGAATAATACACCTATGTATTCGCTCAGCAAAAAATTTTTATAACACCCCCTCAAAATTTTTTCTTTTACGTTTCAAGGTGCGTAGATTCCAAAAATGCAATGTCCGTCCGCCGTCCGCCGTACGCCGTCCGCCGTATCACGTGTACAGGCTTCATTTTCGGTCTAAAAAAGTCGTTCTTTCGCACACATGCTCCATTTGGGCCCTAGTTGTGCCCGAAACTTTTCAGCCCGATCGGAATATACCCAGGGGTGTTATGAGTGAAAATGTGTATAAAAATAGGTATACCTACTTGTGATGAATTTAAAATTGGCTAAAATTCACCACGAGAGGCGAGGGGGGAATTTGCCAGTTCTGGTTAAGGGCGAGACCTCCACCATCGGCTGGATCTTTTTGGATATGTGCGGTTAAGGGCGGACCTCCACCGTTCTTTTAGTGAATTTGCCAGTTCTGGTTAAGGGCGTTACCTCCACCATCGGCTGGATCTTTTTGGGTATGTTTGTGCGGTTAAGGGCGGACCTCCACCGATCTTTTAGGAGTGTTTGCTAGTTCTCCACCATCGGCTAGATCTTTTGGGAGTAGGAGAGAGACATGGTAAGGAGAGAGAGAGAGTAGCCAGCGGCTAGAGGAATCGTAGAATGAGAGAAAAGTCGCAGGATCCGGGGTTTTATAGGCCCTGGAAGCCTTCTCCTTCCACTCCCTTGCTGGGAGAGGATGGAGGGGTTCCAGGTTGTGTACCAGCTCCTGCGGCTTTGGTCCCCACTCGTACCGTTTATTAACAGGAACTAAAGTTGGCTAGTGAAATGTTTGTGAGAACTTAAGTCTGCTAGGAGTAGTCCCGGGAGGGACTCACGACATGGGTCCCCCCAGTTTGAGCAAAGATTTCATGAGCTGAGGGCACAGGTTGACAGGAGCTGAAGGCTGGAGCAACAGGATGGGGCTGAAGGCGCAAGATTACAACAGGCTGAGGGCCACTGCGAACAGAATTGGCGCTGAAGGCGAAAGAGAGAAAAACAAAAAGGGGTGCTGAAGGCGCAAGGTTACAGCTGGCTGAGGGCTGCGGGAAACAGTAGTAGATACTAGCTTAAATCTAGGTGGTTCGTACAATGGGTGATGACTTAAAACTACGTATGTCAAATTAAAAGTATAGGTGATGGTTATGTACAATGAGTGTTGGCGGCTAAAATTATGTACATTGGGAGTGGATATTTACAGAGATGATTGACTTGTGTAGATTCATAAGACTATGTACATCGGGAGTGGATATTTACAATGATTGTTGACGTGAGTAGATAAATGTATGTGACATAGGTATAAGTATAAGTATAAGTATAGAGTATAAGTATAAGTGTAAGTGTAAGTATCTCTACTATATTATAAAAACGAATCTCTGTCTGTCTGTCTGTCTGTCTGTCTGTCTGTCCTTCTATGCACGGCCAAACGGCTCGACGGATATCGACCAAATTTGGCACGAATATCCAGTAGGCTCCCAAGTTGTGCAACGTCGCATTTTTAATTCCCTCACCATAGCGGAACTATGGTCGACCATGGTCAACTTCGTTAATTGAAATGGTAACCCCTATTTTTTATCGCGTATTCGTAATCTACGTGAAATTCTATCTACGATCGACCCTTCGGACTACCCCCGCGGTCGACCATAGCGCATCCATGGGCCCCTCCATGGTCGAATCCCGAATTGCTTTTCACGGCCAAACGGCTCAACGGATATCGACCAAATTTGGCACCAATATCCGGTAGCCTCCCAAGTTGAACGTAGGCGCATTTTTAATTCCCTGACCATAGCGGAACTATGGTCGACCATGGTCAACTCCTGAATGGCTTGACGGATATCGACCAAATTTGGCACGAATATCCAGTAGGCTCCCAAGTTGTGCAACGTCGCATTTTTAATTCCCTGACCATAGCGGAACTATGGTCAACCATGGTCAACTCCTGAATGGCTTGACGGATATCGACCAAATTTGGCACGAATATCCAGTAGGCTCCCAAGTTGTGCAACGTCGCATTTTTAATTCCCTGACCATAGCGGAACTATGGTCGACCATGGTCAACTCCTGAATGGCTTGACGGATATCGACCAAATTTGGCACGAATATCGAGTAGGCTCCCAAGTTGTGCAACGTCGCATTTTTAATTCCCTGACCATAGCGGAACTATGGTCGACCATGGTCAACTCCTGAATGGCTTGACGGATATCGACCAAATTTGGCACGAATATCCAGTAGGCTCCCAAGTTGTGCAACGTCGCATTTTTAATTCCCTGACCATAGCGGAACTATGGTCGACCATGGTCAACTTCGTTAATTCAAATGGTAACCCCTATTTTTTATCGCGTATTCGTAATCTACGTGAAATTCTATCTACGATCGACCCTTCGGACTACCCCCGCGGTCGACCATAGCGCATCCATGGGCCCCTCCATGGTCGAATCCCGAATTGCTCAACGGATATCGACCAAATTCGGCACGAATATCCAGTAGGCTCCCAAGTTGGGCAACGTCGGAATTTTTCGGTCCCCTTCACCATAGCGGAACTATGGTCGACCATGGTCAACTCCTGAATGGCTGGACGGATATCGACCAAATTTGGCACGAATATCCAGTAGGCTCCCAAGTTGTGCAACGTCGCATTTTTAATTCCCTCACCATAGCGGAACTATGGTCGACCATGGTCAACTCCTGAATGGCTCGACGGATATCGACCAAATTTGGCACGAATATCCAGTAGGCTCCCAAGTTGGGCAACATCGGAATTTTTCGGTCCCCTTCACCATAGCGGAACTATGGTCGACCATGGTCAACTCCTGAATGGCTGGACGGATATCGACCAAATTTGGCACGAATATCCAGTAGGCTCCCAAGTTGTGCAACGTCGCATTTTTAATTCCCTCACCATAGCGGAACTATGGTCGACCATGGTCAACTTCGTTAATTGAAATGGTAACCCCTATTTTTTATCGCTTATTCGTAATCTACGTGAAATTCTATCTACGATCGACCCTTCGGACTACCCCCTGCGGTCGACCATAGCGCATCTATGGGCCCCTCCATGGTCGAATCCCGAATTGCTCAACGGATATCGACCAAATTTGGCACCAATATGCGGTAGCCTCCTAAGTTGAACGTAGGCGCATTTTTAATTCCCTGATCATAGCGGAAATATGGTCGACCATGGTCAACTCCTGAATGGCTCGACGGATATCGACCAAACTTGGCACGAATATCCAGTAGGCTCCCAAGTTGGGCAACGTCGGAATTTTTCGGTCCCCTTCACCATAGCGGAAATATGGTCGACCATGGTCAACTCCTGAATGGCTCGACGGATATCGACCAAATTTGGCACGAATATCCAGTAGGCTCCCAAGTTGTGCAACGTCGGAATTAAGTACGATACTGCGTACAGCGAATCTCGGATAGCGAGCGAAGCGAGCGGTCATGCTAGTATATTATAAAAACGAATCTCTGTGTGTGTGTCTGTCTGTCTGTCTGTCTTCCCACGGCCTAACGGCTCGAGGGATATCGACCAAATTTGGCACGAATATCCAGTAGGCTCCCAAGTTGTGCAACGTCGCATTTTTAATTCCCTCACCATAGCGGAACTATGGTCGACCATGGTCAACATCGTTAATTGAAATGGTAACCCCTATTTTTTATCGCTTATTCGTAATCTACGTGAAATTCTATCTACGATCGACCCTTCGGACTACCCCCTGCGGTCGACCATAGCGCATCCATGGGCCCCTCCATGGTCGAATCCCGAATTGCTCAACGGATATCGACCAAATTTGGCACCAATATGCGGTAGCCTCCTAAGTTGAACATAGGCGCATTTTTAATTCCCTGATCATTGCGGAAATATGGTCGACCATGGTCAACTCCTGAATGGCTCGACGGATATCGACCAAATTTGGCACGAATATCCAGTAGGCTCCCAAGTTGGGCAACGTCGGAATTTTTCGGTCCCCTTCACCATAGCGGAACTATGGTCGACCATGGTCAACTCCTGAATGGCTGGACGGATATCGACCAAATTTGGCACGAATATCCAGTAGGCTCCCAAGTTGTGCAACGTCGCATTTTTAATTCCCTCACCATAGCGGAACTATGGTCGACCATGGTCAACTTCGTTAATTGAAATGGTAACCCCTATTTTTTATCGCTTATTCGTAATCTACGTGAAATTCTATCTACGATCGACCCTTCGGACTACCCCCTGCGGTCGACCATAGCGCATCCATGGGCCCCTCCATGGTCGAATCCCGAATTGCTCAACGGATATCGACCAAATTTGGCACCAATATGCGGTAGCCTCCTAAGTTGAACGTAGGCGCATTTTTAATTCCCTGATCATAGCGGAAATATGGTCGACCATGGTCAACTCCTGAATGGCTCGACGGATATCGACCAAATTTGGCACGAATATCCAGTAGGCTCCCAAGTTGGGCAACGTCGGAATTTTTCGGTCCCCTTCACCATAGCGGAAATATGGTCGACCATGGTCAACTCCTGAATGGCTCGACGGATATCGACCAAATTTGGCACGAATATCCAGTAGGCTCCCAAGTTGTGCAACGTCGGAATTAAGTACGATACTGCGTACAGCGAATCTCGGATAGCGAGCGAAGCGAGCGGTCATGCTAGTATATTATATTAACGAATCTCTGTGTGTGTGTCTGTCTGTCTGTCTGTCTTCCCACGGCCTAACGGCTCGAGGGATATCGACCAAATTTGGCACGAATATCCAGTAGGCTCCCAAGTTGTGCAACGTCGCATTTTTAATTCCCTCACCATAGCGGAACTATGGTCGACCATGGTCAACTTCGTTAATTGAAATGGTAACCCCTATTTTTTATCGCTTATTCGTAATCTACGTGAAATTCTATCTACGATCGACCCTTCGGACTACCCCCTGCGGTCGACCATAGCGCATCCATGGGCCCCTCCATGGTCGAATCCCGAATTGCTCAACGGATATCGACCAAATTTGGCACCAATATGCGGTAGCCTCCTAATTTGAACGTAGGCGCATTTTTAATTCCCTGATCATAGCGGAAATATGGTCGACCATGGTCAACTCCTGAATGGCTCGATGGATATCGACCAAATTTGGCACGAATATCCAGTAGGCTCCCAAGTTGGGCAACGTCGGAATTTTTCGGTCCCCTTCACCATAGCGGAAATATGGTCGACCATGGTCAACTCCTGAATGGCTCGACGGATATCGACCAAATTTGGCACGAATATCCAGTAGGCTCCCAAGTTGTGCAACGTCGGAATTAAGTACGATACTGCGTACAGCGAATCTCGGATAGCGAGCGAAGCGAGCGGTCATGCTAGTATATTATAAAAACGAATCTCTGTGTGTGTGTCTGTCTGTCTGTCTTCCCACGGCCTAACGGCTCGAGGGATATCGACCAAATTTGGCACGAATATCCAGTAGGCTCCCAAGTTGTGCAACGTCGCATTTTTAATTCCCTCACCATAGCGGAACTATGGTCGACCATGGTCAACTTCGTTAATTGAAATGGTAACCCCTATTTTTTATCGCGTATTCGTAATCTACGTGAAATTCTATCTACGATCGACCCTTCGGACTACCCCCGCGGTCGACCATAGCGCATCCATGGGCAGAATTGCTCAACGGATATCGACCAAATTTGGCACCAATATCCGGTAGGTAGCCTCCCAAGTTGAACGTAGGCGCATTTTTAATTCCCTGACCATAGCGGAAATATGGTCGACCATGGTCAACTCCTGAATGGCTTGACGGATTTTGATAAAATTGGGCACAAATACCCGGTAGGCTATGGGATTTTTCCGTCGTTTGTTGGTTCCACGATACTGCGTACAGCGAATCTCGGATAGCGAGCGAAGCGAGCGGTCAGGCTAGTATAAGTATAAGTGTAAGGTGAAGTGGTTAGCATATCACATGGAAGAGTGAAGTCGCTCAAAGTTGGAATAGTACGGCAGGGCATGTGGGGTCTGGGTGCCGTGTGGTTGTTTAGCCAACACACGAGACCCAGGCCCCCCCAGGCCCCACCGTGGGTTTGGCGGGCGGGGCGGAAAGTCCGGACCGCCGGGCCGGTGTGTCGTCGGCGCTCCCGTCTCCCGAGCCGGACGGTCCCGGCGGCAGCTATTGGGGATATCCCCGGCAGCATGACGGTGGGATCCCCGCGAGCCGATGAGGGTGCCGGAGGCGGTGGAGGCTGGGCAGATGGCGGCGGTTTGGGGGTCGAACCGGTTTGGGGGTTGGTGTAGGGGGGGGTGGCATGCGGGGATCCACCGGTATGTAAGGTTCGTATACCCCGGTGGCTTTCGCGATGTAATAGTCGCGAATAATCGCCCACCGGGGTAGTTTCCACTGCCGGGGCCGGGGAGGTGGTCCGGTGATCCGTGGCGGAGGAAAGAAAAGCGTTGAAGGGGGCTCGGGAGACTGTCGTAACGGGGAGAGGGGTGTGGGGCAAAAAACGTCCCGTAGGATGGCGGCGATGTCCGGGTCGGCATCGAAGTCCGGATACGGGGGGGGGGGGGGGCGACGTTAGGGGGCGGAAGGGAGATGGAGGCGACGGCGAACGACGTTGCATGGTCGGAGGTTTGTGGGAGACTGAGTGAAGGTGAGTGCTCGGGAAGAACGGGAGCGGGTTTACAACGGGCTAGCGGTACCGTATGGGGTTTCCCGTCAATTAACAGGGTGGCGGTAGAGTTTGATGTGCGGATAACATCGAAGGGACCTGAGTAAAGGGGCTGAAAGGTTTTATGCATGCCGGGTTCTTTTAAGTACATTTGTGTGGCGGAAAGGAAACGTTTGGGGTAGGCGGTGTCGCTTTGAGGGGTTAGTGGTGAAGGGTCCCTGTTAATTGACGGGTTGCTAGCGGGGAAAACGTCGGCAGGTAATCGAATGGGGTCTTTAAAGGCCCGCTGGGCAGGGCTGAAATTGTCTGATGGACGTTGAGTGGTACGGAGGCTTAGTAAGATGTAGGGTAGGTGCTTGATCCAGGAGGGGGTAGACGAGGAAGTTGATATGGCCTGTTTAAGGGCGAGGTGCCACCGCTCTATCTTGCCATTGGATTGGGGATGGTAGGGGGTGGTGTGGATTTTCGCGATGCCGAGGGAGCGTAGTAGGTCGGAAAATAGTGCGGACTCGAATTGCCTCCCCTGATCGACCGTGACGGTCCGCAGACAGCCGTAGCGCGCGATCCAGTTGGATAGGAACGCGTTAGCGACGGCGTCCGAGGTGATGTGGGCGAGGGGGATACATTCCACCCAATTTGTCGCCCGGTCGATCATGGTGAGGCAAAATTTTTTTCCTTCCGACGGGGGAAGGGGACCTACTATGTCCAGATGGACGTGCTCCCACGGCAAGGCGTCGTCAATGGGTTGGGGGGGTACGGAGGGGGTGGCCGAGACCTTGTATCGCTGGCACTTCTGGCACCCGAGTACCCAATAGCGGATATCCGTGTTCATACGGGGCCAGAAGTACCGCGATTTGATGAGGTCTCGGCTGGCGCGGATGCCGGGGTGGTGTAGGGCGTGATAGTGGTCAAACAACTGCCGCCTGAGGTCTGGTGGGACGTAAGGGCGGGGGGTGTCAGCCGTTACGTCGCACCAGAGGTTGTGGGGCGGCAGTTGTGTGAGCTTATCGGCGGCGATGAGGTTGGCTAGGGCGGGGTCGGAGTCGGATTGTTGGTGGGCGGAAATGACGGAGGGAGAGGGAAAAGGGAGGAGTTCATCCACTGGCGCGGGCGTGGGGCGTGATAAGGCGTCCGCCACACAGTTTTCCGCCCCCGGCAGGTAGCGTATATCGGACGTAAATTGTCCGATGAATTCCAACTGCCGGAGGCGGCGGGGTGAGGCGGTTTTCCGACTTTGGAGGAGAGCGTGAGTGAGGGGTTTGTGATCTGTTATGACAGAGAACTGCCTGCCCTCTACGAAGTCACGAAAATGGATGATGGCTTCGTAGATGGCGAGGAGTTCTCTGTCAAACGTAGAGTATTTTTGTTGTCGGGGGGTGAGAGTTTTGGAAAAAAATCCAAGGGGTTGAGGTCCCGCACCAGCGTGTTGATGGAGGACCGCCCCGATGGCCCAATCGGAGGCGTCCGTGGTGATGGAGAGGGGGGCGTGGGGATCGGGATGGGCAAGAAGAGCGGCGGCGGAAAGGTCCTGCTTGCATTGGGAGAAGGCGGTTTCGAGTTCGGGGGTCCAGAGGATAGGGCGGCGATCATTCTTTTTGGCTGGTTGGGGGACGGCGGCTACGAGCGGTTTCTGGAGCTGGGCGGCATGTTTGGTGCCGCCTGTAGAAGTTAATCATCCCCAGAAACCGTCGTAGCTCCGTGGCGGTACGTGGTGGGGGAAAATCAAGGAGGGTTTGGACTTTGTCGGGGAGGGGTTTGATGCCGGCCGGGGAGACGAGATGGCCGAGACAGCGGACGGTTGGTTGAGCGACTACACACTTTTCCATGTTAATCCGCAGCGAATATGTCCAAGACTTGGCGGAGGTGGTCGTGGTGTTCCTCCGGGGAGCGTGAGGCGATGAGGACATCGTCTAGAAAACAGAAAACAAAGGGGAGTCCCCGGAGGATTTGGTCCATATACCTCTGCCAAGTCTGGGCGGCGATGCGGAAAACATTGAAAAATGGCCGACATGAAATGAGGTGCAGGGGAAACGTGAAATTTCAATTTGAATATCAAATTGAGTTTGCGAAATTTGAAATTGGAAAATAGAGAAAATGGCCAATACTGAGGGTGGGCATGGCGTGTGAGATCTTGAAGAGAAGGGAAGGTTGCGGGAACGTCGGAGGTTACCACTGTGATGAATTTAAAATTGGCTAAAATTCACCACGAGAGGCGAGGGGGGAATTTGCCAGTTCTGGTTAAGGGCGAGACCTCCACCATCGGCTGGATCTTTTTGGATATGTGCGGTTAAGGGCGGACCTCCACCGTTCTTTTAGTGAATTTGCCAGTTCTGGTTAAGGGCGTTACCTCCACCATCGGCTGGATCTTTTTGGGTATGTTTGTGCGGTTAAGGGCGGACCTCCACCGATCTTTTAGGAGTGTTTGCTAGTTCTGGTTAAGGGCGAACCTCCACCATCGGCTAGATCTTTTGGGAGTAGGAGAGAGACATGGTAAGGAGAGAGAGAGAGTAGCCAGCGGCTAGAGGAATCGTAGAATGAGAGAAAAGTCGCAGGATCCGGGGTTTTATAGGCCCTGGAAGCCTTCTCCTTCCACTCCCTTGCTGGACTCACGACACTACTTTTTGTGTTTTAGTAACATGTTAGTAACATGAGCTTTTGAGGAATCGTTTTCCATGTTTTTGGGGACGAGAAGACCGAATATGAAGTCGATTTTGACCAAAGAGTGGAAAATCGAGGTTCTACTTACTACATGATCAGCTCCAGAAATTGATTTTTTATGAGTGAAAAACCTGGGAAATCGTCTGAAATCACCATCAATTTGTATAATTACACTAGAAAAAGTGTCAACATGTGGATCAAGACCATTTAATGACACTACCAATGATCAAAGATGATATTTGAAAAAAAAGGAGCGTACCTACCTAATTCGTGTTTTGTGGGCCAAAATTGTGGATCAGAAATAGCTATTTCGGCTATTTCAATTATTTCACATGATAGGAACAGAAATGAACAGCCAACATTTCCGTAGGTATGTCCAGTAGAATAATAAACCCATGTGACAAGGACTTTGCAGCGTTTTTAGTTTATTATTCCGTGAATAAATACACCTATATGTATTCGCTCAGTAAAAAAATTTTATAACAACCCCTCAAAATTTTTTGAGGAAACTAAGTTTCAGCCTTAAATTTAAGTTAAAATTTGGTCTCAAATCGTCGTTCTTCCTCAAACAGTTGTTTCCCCATTTGGGAAACACATTTGGGTCCTAGTTGTGCTCCGAAGCTCGGCCGTACGATCGGAATACACGCAGGGGTGTTATAGTGGTATGGGCGGGGGGAAAGGGTGTAAAAATAGGGTTTTCGAGGGTTTTTTGAGGTTTTAGTGAACATGAGCTTGTGAGGTATCGTTTTCCATGTTTTTTTAGGGCGAGAAGACCTAATATGAAGTTCATTTTGACCAAAGAGTGAAGAATTGAGGTTGTAACGAGGTTCAGCTCCCAATATTCATGTTTTATTGGTCAAAAACCTGGAAAATTGTCTGAAACCACCATCAATTTGACTATAAAAAGTGTCAACAGGTGAATCAAGACAATTAAATGGCACTATCAATGATCAGGGGTAATTTGTTGTAAACAAAACAAAATTGCAGCCTAATTCGAGTTTTTGGGGGCCAAAATTGGTGGAAACCATCACAAATAGCTATTTAAATTATTGCACATGAAAGAAACAATAAATGAACATCTGTACATACATTTCTGTAGGTACGTCCAGTATAATAATAAACCCATGTGACAAGGACTTCGCAGAGTTTTTCAATGAACCCCACCGGAAGGACGGTCATTACGTAGCTGGGTTCGCTGGGATAACTTGGCTGTTCAGAGGTAAGTATAGTTAACGAGTATTGAAGGTCGCACGTCCTATCATCGCTCACAATGTATTGAATGCCGCTCAGTATGGGGGAAAAGAAAATACAGCTTTAGGTCACTGTCGTTTAGCCCGCGACTGAGGGCAATAATAACGGCTGGATTAAAGATGTGAAGTTTTATCAACTTCTGTAGAAACGCGGAATGTAAACAGGCAACATGTTTTGAAATGTTGGAGCGAACAGAGAGATTCAATGACATACTGGCACTTTTGGTCCACCATTTTCAATTGGTAAAGGAACATTCCTAGCCATAAAACGTTACGAAAAATGCTATTATTGATCGTGGTAGGTACAAGGCAGAATTTGAGTCTATTTTCAAAAACGCTGAAAATCCCTGCACAACGGTTTATTATTTTGTATAGAATACCCTTCTGTTACAGATCACAGCTCTATATATAGATAACCCGTCTATATAATTTATGATTATGTACTATTCTATACATATAATGTAGATCGCAGACCCTCCGTAGGTTAGTACCTAACCCCGTACTCGTTAGTAGGTACCTACCTAAATCACGAGTTAAATGTTGCTAAAATAATTCTGCCCATGACGAACAGTACCTAACAAAAAGAAACACACATAATGAAGTTCTGAAAAGAAATTGTTGATGAGGAGTGAAAAAACCCGTCTATATAATATGATATGTACTATTCTATATATATTATGTAGATCGCAGACCCTCCTTAGGTTAGTACCTAACCCCGTACTCGTCACTAGGTACCTACCTAAATCACGAGTTAAATGTTGCTAAAATCATTCTGCCGATGACAAACAGTACCTAACAAAAAGAAACACACATAATGAAGTTCTGAAAAGAAATTGTTGGTGAGGAGTGAAAAAAGTTGCGAAAGTACCTACCAACAAACTCCAGCCCCTTCTACGTAGATGGTATAATGGACCGTTGTGTAATAATTTACCGTTGAGTAATGATTTACCGTAGTAATAATTTACCCATCAATAATACTTCAACGTTTGTTCAAGTTTCACTACCTACCAACAAACTCCAAAAGAGCCATCATTTTTCAAATGAAATAATATCACAGAACAACCAACTCGACTTCATACTCCGCCAATATAATCAGGTGATCCCTAGCAATGATTTCATCTCCGCCAAATTTCCTATTGTGGGCGCGTCTCTGGTTACGAGATTTGGTTTGAATTGTATACAATTTCATTCACACTGGAGTCGAAAATGCCTGTCGGTGCAAACTTCGGGGCCTTACTGTGAACGAACGGCTGGACGTACGACGCTCCGGATGGTCTTAAAAAACTCGCAAGTTCAAGAACTATTTAAAACCGTAAAAATATTCACGTAAAAAATGGTATAGGCGTTTTGAAAATTTCAACCCCTATTTTGAACCCCTTAGAGATGACTCACAGTAACGTCGAGCATCGAGGACCAACTAGACAGCGAACGGAACCTATAAAGCCGGGTACCACTTGTATCAAACTTCCGTACCGTAACACCGTTCCGTAACAAAAATCAATTAAACACGTGATACGCACCTGTTCGGGATCGGGTTCGGGGCGGATCGCTCCGTTGGCGGTTTTTCCCCGTCGCATCAAAGGAATGATACGACACGAAGTTCGGATAGTGGTGACTGGGTGGAGCGCCGCGCCGTCCCGTATCGTAACATCAGTCGAGACCCCCTCCCGTCGACTCTTTAAAAACACGCATTTGTTTCGAAATGGATGAGTTTTGACGGTAACGATGTTGAATGGTGGCACCATAAATGTACTTAATACCTCTTTCATAGCATACGAGACAGTCTGAAACCGGAGAATATTCCAAAATCCATGATCAACGATAGGTACGCAACACATAAATCCGTGTGGCACCACTCCCTGATGTCAGTCTGGCACCACGTAGCCTGCCCGTGAGGCGTCGGGAATGTAAATGGACATTTTTGAAGTCCGTAGACGATTAACTCTGAATTTCAAGGTGAAGACCCAAAATTACCTCTGAAAATTTCAAGACACCCAAAATTAGCTCTGAATTTCAAGGTAGACTATTTTTATTACCTCTGAATTTCAAGGTAAAGACTATTATTTATTAGGTAACTCTGAATTTCAAGGAAACCCAAACTTCGATCAAGATTATGCTGTGACACGGTTTTTGACGCCACGTCACTGTTTCCTGGCGCCATTTTAATGCCGAACGGTGGCACCAAAATGTGCAAGAGAATAATGACGTGAAAGTTGGGTACCTATTTGTATTAGAGGTATTCTGGTCCGTAAACTTTTTTTATAGAGCCCACTGACTTGCTTAAATGCCATGTCTGCCATGAGACCAGTCCCACCGTACGATTCGCAGTTCCGCCAAACATTCAGCATCCACCAGCGAGGTGGTTTGCGGGTCTTTTGTTTTTCTTTGGTTAACAAGTGGATAAAAATGTACGCAGCAGCGACTTGTTGCAACGAGGACATTTTCACGGCTGATCGGATCGCTATCGGATCACTCCGAGTTGATACGGAACGCAGTGATGATACAGGTGATTTTTCTAGTTTGATACGATACGGTGTTACGGTACGGAAGGTTGATACAAGTGGATACCCGGCTTAACCGGAATTTCATCAATTTTCTTTCATGGTAACTAAGAAAAGTGGCCCGTACGGCGTACGGCGTACGGCGGACAGACAGAAATATTTTTATTGCAGTTTTGGATTCTACATACCTTGAAACGTAAACCATCAAATTTTGAGGGGGGGCAAGAATTTTTTTTTTCATGCTCGATTCCAATGGTTCATTATTGAAAATAATAAACCAAAATTGCGTGAGGAACTTGGTCAGAGGACCCAGTCACTACACAATATTGAAAGTATGCAGTAAGAGTACGTACCAAGGAAACAGGCCAGTTTTTCTTTCCATCAGTTCATTTTACTTGAAAGAATATCGGTTCTTTAATTGCCGACTTCCCTGCAGCCCTCGTGGATCCCAGACTGTCTCTCAATACTGGGTGTTCAGTGGTATTTCTTTACTTTTTTTTTTTTAGATTCCTCGCCTTTCAAACTGGACTATGGCTAATGTCCTCGATTCGGATCCGTCTTCCCAGCTCGTCCTTCATAATGCATATTAAATCAGTCAAATCCCCGATTTGATAAACGTGCTCTAAATTAGAAGGAAATAATTTGAAGGATAAGACATTTCAGCTGGTCGTGGGTACACCCACCACATTTTATGAGTTCCTGAAGAAACCTACTTATTAAGAGAAGAAATGAAGATGAGAACTTTTTCTTGCAATTGTGAGTGTTTTAGGTTAACTTTTTTAATTGTTATAGGTTAAATATATGGTTTAATGTTTTAGGTTAAATACATGGTTTAATGTTTTAGGTTAAATACATGGCTTATTGTTTTAGGTTAAATACATGGTTTAATGTTTTAGGTTAAATAAATGGTTAACATGTGTTTAAAATCAGAAACATCTGAAAGGGTCAGGTTGTTATGTTAATTTTTGGAATTTTTAAAGCAAATGACTTCGTAATTTCTCAATTTTAATGAAACTTTGAAAACTGATCAAAATCCGAAACATTACGGACTGAATTTGATCATTCGACGCGGAATTTAATTTCCTGCACCGATTTTGAAGTGTTTATCGATTTTTGGGAGTTTTTGCCCAAAAATGGGTAATGTACATTCAGGGACCCATAAAATATGGTACCTATTACATTATATTCGTGACCAACGGTGGTATTTCCTATTACCCAGCACGTGCTAATTTAAACAGGTTTGGACAAAATGAACGCTCATTTACGTAATATGTTGGTATCTAACTACGCGTTTCCTGGTTTCTGGCAATTCAAGGTTATCAACTTCGAAAGTCCCAGACCGTCTGAGAGGACGGACCCGATAAGTCATCCAAAAACCCGTCAGCTTTCGATGCTCGATCAAAATATTATAGGTTCGTTCGCGGTGGCCATCTGACTGTCTTCAAACCGTCAGATCCATCATTTGGCGTTCGCGGCGGTCTTGCGGACTCGTCTCGGACTGTATAGCATCCATAGGATGCTGTTCGCGGTGTTTTTCTGGCGGTTCGAAGACAGTTCCAAGACCGTCAGATCAGTCCGCGGATTTTCCGATGTACTCCTTTCTGACTGCTCGCCCCCCACTACCGCTCGCCCGTTTAAGCCAATCAAATCATTTCTCATCGCACCGTCGTTCGTCGTTATTCGTTCTGTGTGTTCATTTCTAATAACCCTACCTGCCCACTTCTCAGCATTCTACGTAGTATAGTAGAGTAATAGAGTTTTCTGTGCACTTCTCTCACTTGCGTTTTGGTACTTCTCGCGATGAGTTCATCCAGTGATGAGGGGTCGATCACTCCTATCGAGGTGTCATCGGAAGATGATTTGGACTTACTCCATCCAGTGAAAAAAATGAAAACTATCTGGAAGAAGTTTTTCCTGTATTCGACGAGGAAACTTTTTTTGTTCATTCTCATCCAGAAGACGTCACTGGCCGTTCTGTTAGGGACAGATTGGCATCTCTACTAGCGTCTTGAATTCATTTATTATAGTATTGTTTACATAACTACCCAAGCTTTTGTATTTCAATCACCATATCCTTCAACGACTGATCTTATAGTGAGCACTTGTAGGTAAGTAGGTATGTCCCTGAATCAAGTTTCCTACCATAATGATAAACGCCGCAAATTCTACTGGCACAAATAACTAGAGGGGTTAACAAAAAAATTGTAATGGACATACAAAATTGCTGCCTATAGATTTATTTCGTGCGTCGGTGGTCGGTTGAATATCCCAATTGAAAAACTTAGTGCCACTTACCTACCTAATTTTACGATTACGGTGGGTGTTCCAAGAACTGGCCTAGCAATTTATTGTTGGTTTTTGCCTATTTTGGCCCACTCGAAGACTCCTAATTTTGAAAAATTATCTTCGATTGTTGAAATTGTATTTTTCTGGCAGAATTCACAGTTTATGCTACCTTTTTTTTGTAGACGTTTCCGGTGATTTCAGCCGTTTTATCAGATTATTGACCCTTGAGGAAACCGAATGCATAGCTATATTAACAAAAAATGAGCACATGAAGAATGTGTAGTCAGTTATCAGCAAAATTAGTTAGGTACCTACCTAACAACGAACTTCAAACTTTCGATTAGGTATTTCTTCAGTCACCAATTATTCCACAGAAGTACACTGGTATCACCGAATTTGATAAACATCCCATTAGGTCATTAGTTAGGAAGAAAACTACAGAGATTTCGATTTATTTTTATTAAAAGTACTTCGACTAAGTACAAGTTGAGATAAAGGAATGCATAACATTGGTAAGAGATGAATACTCGAAGCAAAACATGGAACTATATTACAACTAGGAACATATAGAAGATAGTCTACCCATTCATCAGAAGCATAGGAATAATCGCAATTATAAGACTTGAGTAAGTAGAAGAATGAAAAAAGTAATAAATTAGCCGAAATCGACGATGACCTATAGGACGAACGTTAGTATTATTGTTATAAAAAGAAGAAATAAATTAGCAGAGATCAATGATAACATATGAACTTCTCACACGTGCACGAGTCACAGCCTTTCAATAAACCTAAATAGGTATGATTTGTATAACAAATTAACAAACGTCAGAAAGGAGAAAAAAATCAAGATCGACGACGACACCACACAATCAGGAAGGTTAGACATTTGCAGGTTGCACAGCGGTTGCAGTCAGATTTCCTTCCCAAGCGTTCGCCCGGTCCATTGTGAGTTTGAAAGTTGGTATTGGTGGCGCATGCGTGTTGGCACGATCAGAAAAGTGGCTTCAGACGGTTCCCTGACCGTCAGAAAAACACACCGCGAACGAAGCTTATATTATGTCCTCATCCAACAACTTGGATAATGTGATTCATTTTTTTTAAATGGATACTTGGGTATAAAAAATAACGTTGATGCATAAAAGCCGTTTGCCTTGCGAAAATACGCCCGATGGCCTGTCCCGATCACCGCCGGATACGGGAAATGAATGAGTGCGTGCTTTCGAAACATGTATTCTGAAGGGGCCACTTTAGTCTTTACGACGAGACAGGTGTAGTAAGTAGTTGGGTAGGTAGTTCAACATCACCAGAGGTGTTCCTCCCTCAACATCACCGATCAACTGTACAGATGAATGTACTTACTAGCAATCGACTGTTATGAACCGATTTCGTAGTTTTTCCAGAATATTTTTATTCCAAGTCCAAGTAGGTACGAAATTTTATCAAATACATCAAGTAGTCGTGTACGCATGAACATATTTTTGTAACCTATATATACACCAGATTCATCAATTCGTCACTGGTCTCTGAGTTGAAGACGACTGATTAGGTATCTACCCTTTTCTCAAGGTGACCCAACCCTCCCACAGACGAAAGAGAACACTTCATGCATCCAATGAACCGCCAATGGGGTCAATGATCCAGGCCTTTCATGCTCATCATGGATCGTTAGGGTTAACATGCCAGGATAGGTTATCGGAGTAAAAGTACGGTTTTCGTGCAATACGTCAGAAAACTAGTATATTCAGGCTACAAACAAACAAAAAATTACAGCGTACCTATATGTCTATACAGTGATGTACTCAGAAGGGGCACCTACACAGACAAACAATAAACCGTTGTCTACACAGGTAAATAATAAACCGTACTTTATTATAACTTAAATCACTTGCAGCGGAGTAGTGGAAATCCATTGCAAAAACTACAGGATAAAAATAGAAATAGTCTATGTCCACGTAAATTAACAAACTGTAGACCGGTTTCGGTTGTTCCACCATCATCAGTACACGATAGAAATAGAATTCTATCGTGTACTGATGATGGTGTAACAACCAAAACCGGTCTACAGTTTGTTAGTTTACTTGGAAATAGACTATTTCTATTTTTATCCTGTAGTTTTTTCGTACTTTATTATTAACAATGAATAATGAACCCTCGGAATCGAGAATGGAAAAAAATGTACACCCCCCCCCCCCCCCCCCCTCCAAACTTGATGATTTCCGTCTCAAGGTATGTAGAATACGAAATTGGGATTTAAAAAAATTCTTCCGTAGCCTAGGTAGGTACGTTCTATAGTAGATACTGATCACAGAAAACAGTGATCTACGCAGAAGGGGAACCTATACAGGTAAATAATAACCCGTTGTGTATAAACCGTTGTCTATACGGGTAAATAATAAAACCTGGTGTATATTATGCAGAATGGGCGTAAATAATAAACCGCGAAGGTAAATAATAAACCGTTGTCTATACAGATAATTAATAAACCGTTGTCTATACAGGTAAATAATAAACCATTGGAATCGAGCATGATAAGAAAAAGAAGTTTAACCCCAACCCTCAAAATTTTACGGTTTCAGTTTCAAGGTATGCCGAAATCGAAAATGGAATTGAATGAAACGCTGCCAATTATTACACAATGGTTTATTATTTACCTGTATAGATGCACCTGCTGCGTAGATCACTGTTTCCTTCGGTCAATACCTACCCTCGAGCTTCCCCAAGGAAAGCCCTAAATCGAGTACTGGAGCCGGCTCGGGAATTACAGTTTCATAAAAATGCGAAGGATTCAATCATTCAATTTATGCTTCGTGAATAACAACAAATCATTAATATTATTTGTTGTTATTCACGAAGCATAAAGTTTTTTCAAGATACAAAAGCAACTATAAAAAAAATCCAAAAGAGCCATGATTCTTCAAATGAAATACCACAGAACAATCAACTCCACTTACTATAGCCATCCGCGATTATAATTAGGTGTTCCCTAGCAATGATATCAGGGTCGGATTTACACTTTTCATTCACGATCATGTTGACGAGGCTTTTCGGTGCAAACGAACGGCTGAAGTACAATGCTCCGGGTGGTCTCAAAAAATTCTTTAGTTCAAGATAAATTTAAAAACGTAAAAAAACGCTGATAAGTCCTTGTCACACGGGTTTAGCATTCTATTGGACATACTTACAGAAACGCTGGCTGTTCATTTATTGTTTATTTAATGTGTAATACTTGAAATAGCTGTTTTTGAAGGTTTCCACCAATTTCGGCCCCCAAAAACTCGATCCAAACGGAGCCAGTGTGCGAAGGAACGACAATTTTAGACCAAAATTTAGACCAGAATAAGTAAGGTAAACCAAAATTTAAGGCTGGAAGTTTTTTAGAACCTCAATTTTAAATCGACTTCATATTCGGTCTTCCTCTTCCTAAAAAACACGGAAGCTCTCAAGCTCATGTTACTAAAACATAAAATACCCTATTTTTACACCCACTTTTCCGCAAGTAGGGCCACATGGAGCCTGTGCGCGAAAGAACGAATTTTTTTGACAGAAAATGAAGACAGATATGGATGATACGGCGCGGCGCGGCTTACGGCGGATGGCGGAAAACTTTAGAAGGGGGTGTTTGGTTTATTATTATCTGAATAATACGTACCTACAAATTCGCTCAGTAAAAAATTTTCTGCAAATTTCAACCTCTATTTTTCACAACTTAGACATGACTGACAGTAACGCCGAGCTTCGCGGACCAACTAGACCCCGAACGGAACCTACAAACCAAATTTCATTAATTCTGGTTCATGGTAACTAAGGAAAGTGCAAAGTACGGCGTGCGGACAGAAATTTTTTTGGATTCCATTTTTGGATTCCACGTACCTTCAAATGGAAACCATCAAATAATGTTAATTTTTTTTCCATGCTCGATTCCAAAGGTTAATAAATTACTGAACATAATAAACCAAAACGGGGAAGTAGTATAAACGGAAGTCACGGGACTGTTGAGTTCAACGGAGACTAGAGATAACCGCCAGCTATGCGTCAGTTCGAATTTCCGATTTTCAACATAGAAACGCTGAATTTCCCAACGCAACACCAATAGACAACGCATTCCACGCACAAAAACTTCAGGAAACGATCATTCGACACGTCCCAAGGTTGAAAAACAACCGTTTCCCGCACGTTGGAAAGTCACTTCCAGGGCCTCGGGTCGCTTGCTCGCCCATATAATTTCAAAAGCTTGTTTTCCCATACTTTCTATCTTAAACAGCTAATTGATCAAAGACGCAGCCTGAGGAAGGGAATGTAGGAAAAGATGCCAACAATGGGGTCCCCACCGAAAAAAGGAGTCCCAAAAAGCTCTACCTTGTACATCAGATGCCCAAGAAGTGAAGAAGATGGTCTGGATTATGTAACAACAATGAAAAGGAAATAGCAATCTAAGGCTGTTAATTTATCGCCCGAATTTTGTGCATCCCTTTGTTTGTTTTGAGCAGAATGACCCTCCTAATGAGTTATTTGCTTGAAAGTTTCGAGGATGCAAATTTGTACTTGTTAGACTGGGGGGTTTCCAACCTGTTTTGATTTCCTAACTGTGAGCCCAATTTGACTTTTTTCACCATGTGTGAAAACTTGCTCATATGGCCATGCTGAATGACTGGGACTTTTTCAAAGTTCATCCAATTTCAGTGATGATTCATATTTCACCCAAAACTATCCGCCGCCATAATTGCAATTGGGGTGACTGGTGCAACTGTAAAAAAAAAAACAGAGACGTGATCGGCAAACCACAGAAGAAAGGCGAACCAGCACATTCCACGTCGTATGTAACCAATCTCTTCGTCGTTTTCTTCTGTAAGATGATAGTAATGAAGCGAGAACAATAGCCCAAGGCACAGGAAGAGGGGACGGGTCTTCTAAAAACCAGGCTCCGCTGAGGCCTGAACGATAATTTTCGGTCGGGGTTGACGGAGCTTGGGTAACGACCGGGTGAGACCGCAGGACATTCCAGAAAGTCGTGAGGAGTCTTCTCATCCTTGTGGGAGACTCCGGTTTAGACTTGACGGAGAGGCAACGGTTTGTCGGACCTGACCACTGACTCAGGTCTGATTAACAGCTCTACATATCTGCAGAAGGCCAAGGCATTCCACAGCTCAGCGAAGTGGCCGAATTTCTGGTCAAAATCCTGGGTTCTATGTATGCTTCTATGGGTTGCTGTGTGCTGAAACCCCACTACAAATCAACGCATAGTCAACTATCAGGGAGGGATTGCAAAATTGGTCACTAAATTTTCAAAGATCATGGACTCCATCATGGTTTTCCTCCCCGCCCATGACGGAAACACACCCCAAACAGCAACGAAACTCGGAAGAGGTGTCTACTTGTTTAATGTTCATTTAAATAAGAGATCAACTGCCCATGCGCTGACGTACAGTTAGTTACCTACTCTAATTATCAAAATACGTTTGAGAGGGAGTATTTATTTTATTCAGAAGCTTACTGTGAATTCACAGAAGACGTAATCAGAGACTCGACCCTGAAACTTTCAGAGAAATCGGTATAGGTAGAATAGAACCGGAGATTTTAATGATACAAGGTTTTCCTTATTTGTGTCTGCGCAGACGGCGCTACCATTCCGATCGTAATAATTAAATTCATATGGGACCACCAGGGGACCGAACCCGTACATAGCCGAAATTTCATATCGTTTGAATCGTTCTTTATATTATGGTGGTTTCAAGGAATCTGGTACTTACCTGCAGACAGAAAGACATGGAGCCAAATTCGTTCCATGACAAATACAAAATGCGAGTAAAACTTTCGAATTTGGAGGAAAATGCTTTTTCGACTCTTGCATGACCACTCAATTATACTAATTAGCTACCTATTTCTCCTGTCCGTATTCCAGCCCAGGCCTGGCCAATCGCCTCAAGTACGAAAACCCCTAACAGGAATAATTACTTTTTTCCGTGGCTTCCCCCAGTCAACTGCCGGAGTTGATGCAATCGTCGTAGCCATGGTTATGCAAATGTTCCTTCGTGAGGACTTGTTTTTGTTACAAGCGTTTGCGTAGAGGCTCTTCTGACGGCCATTATTTTCGACAATACTTACCGCCTGAAGCAAAAATTAATGGACTGACATCCATTAACGGAGGATTGGCTGGCCTTGGGTAAGTGCTGTCGGGTCGCGGCTGATTAGGCTAGATATATGAAGGTATCATCTTTCAGAAATAAGAAGGCACCAGGGCCAGACAGAATTCCTGCAGAGATCCTGAAACTTGTGACCAGAACCGAACTGGATACACTGCTCCAAATGTACAATAGATGCCTAGTGAACGGAGTGTTTCCTTATCAGTGGAAAATCGTGCGCTTGGTTTTGCTCAATGAGGGAGAAGGTGCCCCATCCTCTATCTCAGCTTACAGACCACTATGCCTGCTGGATGCTAAGGGAAACTATTTGAGGAACTTCTCAAGCCCAGAATCACGGAAGCCATCGCCAGGGACTTACCAGTAGGCACTAGGTACAGCTTTTTCAAGGGAAGATCAACCCTGAGTGCTGTAAGGGAGGTAGTATCAGCTGCATGGGATACGGAGCACAGAGACCTCAGTACAAGACAAATGTGCATGTAGTGACCCTAGATGAGAGGAACGCCTTCAATTCTGTGAGATCGGTGGATATCATCAATACCCTCCAGAGGCGTTTTGGGCTTCCATCTTACCTACTGGCCGTCATAAATATGTGACTACCTAAGGAACTGCAGCACAGTGTATGAGTTTGAGACAGTAGCGGTGCGTGGGGTCTGAAAACGGTGGGGACCAGAACACAAAACCAACAGATATGTCTACAAAATACCCCAAGGCAACAACACCCTTCCCTTATTTACTGATATTACTGGTACTCCCTTATTTACTGATAGCAGTGATATTCAGCAAAGCTTATCTCTTTTAATCAACGCTCTATCGTCGTACAAAAACGTCGGCAATTTCTACTGCGATTTAGCCACCGAATTCATGTGTTACAAAAATATAGTAAACAAAAATACAGTAAAACAATGACGAGTCGGCTGGTACCCACCTGAATCTTGAATGGAGAAGCTATTGACTAGAAGCTAGGTATTCTGTGAGTTGACGCCGATCAATCCACAAACAGCAAACAGGACAAAACGCACGTAGGTAGGTACCACAAATAAAAATCTCATCGGAACCGGACTGAACGCAAAATGCGCAAAATCTGACGAAAAAAAATTGAAAACTGACAGAGAAAGCGAATGTGATAACAAATCAGAAAACAGATAGCTGAAAGAGAAAAACAAATCAGAAGAAGCATCTCGTATCGAGATGACAAATTGAATCGAAGGGATCGAATCGATTGTGAAATGAACGATTTTAGGATTGAAATCAGATTTTGGGGCAGTGTCCCAAAGTAGGTGTGGTGGAAGCATAGGTGAGGGGGCGAGGTAGGAAGAGGTACCCGATGCCCCCGGTTAACACCTAGATCCTAGAAGGTGTCCACCACGGTAGCATCAGGAGGACCGAACACCCCCTGTTAATATCCGGAGGATATCCACCGCTGGTTAATACCCGAAGGATATCCACCACTTAAGGTTAATATCCGAGGGTATCCACCACTGGAGGCGTTAGGAGGAGTTTTGCCCAGTTGGTTATGGCCTGGAAGGCAGCCACCACTTCTGGGATCTTTTATAAGGAGGATAGAGAGGGGGAGCAAGGTAAGAGATAAGTCAGCGACTTGATGTGAGCGTAGAATGAGTTGGAAGGCAAAGGAGTCGAGTTTTTATAGCCCCTGGGGCTATGTCCCTCCATCCTCCATACTGGTGGAGGATGGTGGGGATCCCCACCAGGTCCCCCGGGTCTCCTGCTTCTGCCATCCCATTACTATGTTTATTGCGAGATCTAATAATTATACAAAGAGTGGTTCTGGGAGGATAGCACGACAGTAGGCATGGCAAACAACATTTTTACTCGACTGAGCTTGCACGGACGGGCCACTTTTCTCGGCTTCCATGGCAACACCAGGTCCCAGGACCTGCCAGTTTCAGGAGCCTAGGTTTCGATTTCGACTGCACGACATCGATTACTGTCACTATATTCTGATAACATGCTCCGTCTGTGGAGCTACAGGGAGCCAACATGACGGAACCACATATTGAATATCCATAGCCAGAGAACTCTGTCGAGTTACTGTTGAACTTTGTGAAAAATGCTAGGTACAGTTTACGGAGGGAAATTCAAATGCCAACTGAACACTGAGTTTTTTTGCTCTTAGTGTTTCTGGGTGCCGGGGCAGTGGCCCAAGTGGCCTTATGGACGCAACGCCCCTGGTTTGAGGGGAAGGTGTGCAGGAAGTAGATTGCCAGTGGGGCGGCTCAGGGGTCTATATTGTGTCCCGATCTGTGAAATGCGAGCTATGATGGCATCCTTCTGCTGGACATGCCAGAGGATGTGTTCGCAGCGGGCTATGCCAATGACGTGGCAGTGGTGATAAAAGGCCAGACATTAGAGGGACTCAAGCGGAAGCTCAACCAATCGATCAATGAGGCGAGTCATGCCTTGGATGGAGCGTGGGTTGCAGCGTGCAGTTCACAAAACCGAAAAGGTGCTACTGACTAAGAGACACATTGACCGTGTCAGGTGGAGTATGAAACCATTTACTCATCTCATTCCGTTTACCATTCTCATTGTGTTGGCTGGGAGTGAACCTCGACTGCAGGCTGACCTTCTGGTGTGAATATGAGCAGGAGAAAGAGTGGTAGAGGTGACAGCAAATCTGAGCAGGCTGATGGCAAATAATGGTGGCAAAAGGAGTGGAGGTGTGGGCTGAGGCCCTACAAGTTAAAAAGTACTGAGATCACCTGCGGTCAGTGCGGAGGAGGGGAGCCTTGCTTATCCTACAGTCTCCTTCCCTGCCGTGGGGTTCACTGTTGCCGCCTTTCCAACCGGCCTCCTATGGAGACGAAGCGGATCTACCTCCAGCGATCCACAGAAGAGCCAAAACCCCTCATCAGGGAAGAGGAGAGAGAAAGAACATTGCAGCAGTGGCAAAATGAGTGGGAAACTGATGACAGGGGGGCATGGACCCGCGTGCTTATCCCACAAGTGCGCCCATAATCTTGACAGGAGGCACGGAGAAGTGGGTTTCTACGTCACAATGTTCCTGTCGGGCCATTGATACTTCAGGTCCTATCCGCACAGAAGGGCGCTAGCAGACACGCAAATACTGGTACAGCAATGCACCAAACGACGACGCTGAACACACGTTTTTCCACTGCATCAGATGGATCAGGGAAAGGGGACTCTAGAAGATGAGGGTGAAATCACGCCAACTAATGTGACCGGGAAGATGATCTCCAGCCAGGGAACTTAGGAGAGGTTTGCGTCGTACATAGTCCGAATCCTCAAGGCCAAAAAGCTGGACCCGTTCCTCAAGTGACGATAACCCGGAGGCCTCAAGAAGACATCGGAAGAGGGGGTGACATCGCCCAGTGATTGCCCCCACTCAGAAGTAATGCCGAACAAGTGATGACGTGATGGATTAGGTCAAGAGGATAAGGGTTAGTGGGTTTTTAGTGAGTGAGACCTCACGCGGCTGCGGAGTGCGGACCCTCCAATGCCTAAGTCTTTTACAAGATTTTCCCACTGTTTCCCTCGTTACAAAAAAAAAAAAAAACTAGGAAATGAATTTTTCCATTAAGAGGTGGAAATGAATATTGAAAAGATAAATCGTTTTAATCGCTTTAGTTTACTGGATACGGTGGGTACTGAACGTCGTACAACGTTCCTTCCTGTATGTTTACAAGAAATATGAAACATCTATTCCGGGAATACATATAATAGCGAAGCATAAACACCATCAACTCAATATGATTCGATCGGGTCTTCAAGCAGAAAACTGCTGGGAAACATGAAAACGAATCGACGTCTCAAAATTGTTGTAGATATGAGACTTACAACTTTCGCGTTTCGGTCAACTATCACAAAACCAACTATCATCATCTTATATCAAAATGAGTATAATCCAAACAACTATTACCCATAGTTTTTATCATCATCTTGAATCCAGTATGTACATCACAGAACTACCGAAGAAGATAAACCAGTAAGAGCGAGCAAGCTGTGTGGTACATTAGTAGCAGAATCCCATAGCTTTCAAAGTACATAAATTCGGAGGGATCGTGGTGGATAGGCTGCAAAACAAGAATGAGACGAGTCCAACTCATAACTGAATAGGTATCCAATTCATTAAAATTCCACAGCATCGAGTCCGCAAGGTTTACCAGCTTTCTACTATCGCATCGAGAATAGTTTTCAAATTCCTGAATTGCAAAAACATTTAAAGTAGGTAGTAATTTCATGAATTAGAAAAATCATTTAAAACTCGGCGCTTTGCGCCTCGGCGGGGGGCTTCGGCCCCCTCCACCCACCGGATGTTACTATATAGAGACTGCGTCTAAAATTATAAAAAAAACCACAGTCATGCAGCATGGCTATAAGAGCGAATTTTCGAAGTTTTCGGCATCTTCCTCCTCCGCCTAAAATTTTCTGAAAATTAATTTTCGGCCAATGTTTTCCCAACTTGATACCATACAAAATTAAAACAGGAGTAGTTTTACGCAAAGTAAAATTTGGGGTGGAAGGAGGGGGAGGGGGAAATCAAAAATGTTTTGAATACCAGAAGAGTAGGTATTGGATACGTAACAAATTTTTTGTTCCATTTTTTGCCGAGTAACACCTCGGTTTGTAGATTTTCCAACGCTGAACACGATGGTGAAGTCAGAATTGCGATATCCCATTCCGTTATCAGATTAGAGCAGACGAACCAGGAAGAACATCTCAAGAAATAACCACGTTCCTTCATCTTCAAAGTGCTCCAGTTTGAGAATGGAATGAGATATCGCAATTCTGATTTCACCATCGTGTTCAGCGTACAAAAACCTTTAAAATGAGGTGTCACTTGTCAGACTTTTTCATTTTGGGAATTTATGGGTAATTTTCCCCCCCTAAAACTCCCCAAAACTCCCTCTTAGAGTGACCCGATTCTGCCCATCTTCGAACTTAGCCTGTCGATTGCCAAGACAGATTTTTCGTGCAAATTTGAACTTTTTATCTCAATTCTTTCGAGAGTTATCGTCTGGAATGACACATACATATATAAATATATAAATATATAAATATATAAATATATATATAAATATATATATAAATATATATATAAATATATATATATATACATATAATTTTTGGTGTCTTTCGGCAGTGAATTCAGGATGGTCTGAAACGGATTTTGGTATAAAAATCTTTCGGAAATTCGAGTTTTAAAATTTTTGGACCGAGAACAATAGCTTCCTTTTCTTCGAAAATTCGCTAAAACATGAACATGCCTCTTAATTTTTTCGAATTCGCTGTCTGCTGATTCTCGAAATGTTGGTTTTCTTTATGCTATACATATAGTAAGTTAAGCCATGGATCGTACAACGCGAAATATCGATCGGAGAACGCGAATTATCGATTGGAGAACGCTAAATGTCGTTTGGAGAACGTTAAATCACTACTCGTGGGGGATCATGCATTGATTCGGTCTTCGCTCGTCAGATAGAAAAACGCTGCAAATCCCTGCACAACGGTTTATTATTTTGTACAGAATACCCTTCTGTTACAGATCACAGCTCTCTGTATAGATAACCCGTCTATATAATATAATGTGTAGATACTATTCTACACATATTATGTAGATCGCGGACCCTCCGTAGGATAGTACCTAACCCCGTACTCGTTACTAGGTACCAGCCTAAACCGTTGTGTAATAATTTACCTGTATAGGTTCTCCTTCTACGGAGATAGAATGATGAACCGTTGTGTAATAATTTGCCCATCAATGATACTTCAACGGTTGTTCAAGTTGCAAAAGTACCTATCAACAAAATCCAGCCCCTTCTTGGTAGATGAGCCGTTGTGTAATAATTGACCGTGGTGTAATAATTTACCGTTGTGTAATAATTTACCGTTGTGTAATTATTTGCCGTTGTGTAATAATTTGCCATTGTGTAATAATTTACCCATCAATAACACTTCAACGGTTGTTCAAGTTGCAAAAGTACCTATCCAGAAAATCCAGCCCCTTCTGGGTAGATGAGCCATTGTGTAATAATTTACCGTTGTGTAATAATTTGCCATTGTGTAATGATTTACCCATCAATAATACTTCAACGGTTGTTCAAGTTGCAAAAGTACCTATCAACAAAATCCAGCCCCTTCTGGGTAGATGAGCCGTTGTGTAACAATTTACCGTTGTGTAATAATTTACCATGGTGTCATAATTTACCGTTGTGTAATAATTCACCGTTGTGTAATAATTTGCCGGTGTGTAATAATTTGCCATTGTTTAATAATTTACCCATCAATAATACTTCAACTTTTGTTTAAGTTTCAGAAGTACCTACCAACAAAATCCAATAGTCCATCACTTGCCAAATGAAATAATATCGTAGAACAAACAACTCGACTTCATACAGCCATCCTTGATTACAATCAGGTGCTCCTTAGTGATGAAATCCCGGCCGGATTTAAACCGTTTGATTCACGATCGTGTTGACGAAGCTTTTTGGTGCACACGAACGGCTGGACGTAAAGTGCTCCGGGTGGTCTCAAAAAACTGTTTAGCTCAAGACAAATTTAATATCGTAAAAAAAACCATACCCTTCAATCTTAAGTTTTTGAGATATGGCGTTCTGAAAATGTCAACCCCTATTTTGAACCCCTTACAGATGACTGACAGTAACGTCTAGCTTCGAGGACCAACTAGACCCCGAACGGAACCTATAACCCGAATTTCATCAATTTTCTTTCATGTTAACTAAGAAAAGTGGCCCGTACGGCGTACGGCGGACAGACAGGAATATTGGTTTATTATTTTCAATAATGAACCATTGGAATCGAGCATGAAAAAAAAAAATTCTTACCCCCCTCAAAATTTGATGGTTTACGTTTCAAGGTATGTAGAATCCAAAACTGCAATACAAATATTTCTGTCTGTCCACCGTACGCCGTACGGGCCACTTTTCTTAGTTACCATGAAGAAAAATTGATGAAATTCGGGTTATAGGTTCCGTTCGGGGTCTAGTTGGTCCTCGAAGCTCGACGTTACTGTCAGTCATCTCTAAGGGGTTCAAAATAGGGGTTGACATTTTCAAAACCCCTATACATTTTTTTTACGTGAATCTTATTACGGTTTTAAATAGTTCTTGAACTTACGAGTTTTTTAAGACCACCCGGAGCAACGTACGTCCAGCCGTTCGTTCACAGTAAGGCCCCGAAATTTGCACCGACAGGCATTTTCGACTCCAGTGTGAATGAAATTGTACGACAGGTCGAGTTGGTTGTTCTGTGATATTATTTCATTTGAAAACGCTGCAAATCCCTGCACAACGGTTTATTATTTTGTATAGAATACCCTTCTGTTACAGATCACATCTCTATGTATAGATAACCCGTCTATATAATATGATATGTACTATTCTATACATATTATGTAGATCGCAGACCCTCCGTAGGTTAGTACCTAACCCCGTACTCGCTACTAGGTACCTACCTAAATCACGAGTTAAATGTTGCTAAAATAATTCTGCCGATGACAAACAGTACCTAACAAAAGAAACACACATAATGAAGTTCTGAAAAGAAATTGTTGATGAGGAGTGAAAAAAGTTGCAAACGTACCTACCAACAAACTCCAGCCCCTTCTACGTAGATGGTATAATGAACCGTTGTGTAATAATTTACCGTTGAGTAATGATTTACCGTAGTAATAATTTACCCATCAAAAATACTTCAACTGTTGTGTAAGTTTCACTACCTACCAACAAACTCAAAAAGAGCCGTCATTTTTCAAATGAAATAATATCACAGAACAACCAACTCGACTTCATACTCGATTTTATCCCCGCCAAATTTCCTATTGTGGGCGCGTCTCTGGTGTAAATGTCCCCAAATGGGATCGTTTGTCCAACTAGAAGAAATACTCGCAGTTTGATTTTTGTCTTATAAATAAGTGCATAAGTGCGTTTCTACAATCAGCACCAAGATTACCACCTCAACCAGGTTACAAACAAAGCTAGCTATTAATTTCACTAGCAATGGATGTTTATCGGTGTCGCGCTACTTTCGTTCCCGTCTCGCGTAACTCACATGCGTAACGTTTTTCGGTTCATGCTAAAAACTATTTGTTTTAAATCAAGTTTCATGATACCCTGAATATTCAGCTCTTCCTAGAAACATTGCACTTGCACTACTTGAATTTGAAGTAATTGTGAACGGATTTGTAGATTGCATGGACATACTTAAGTGCGCCACTAGCACCATCTCTTATCTCAGAATCATACTAATCACACGTCCCCTTTAGCCTTACACTTTGAAAAAGTTTGAATTTTAGTAAACCTTGAAAAACAGCAAATTTCTATTGCTAAATTTTGGATAAATCCTGATAAACCTATGGATTCTGCTCGTGTATTCCACTCGTTAATCGAGAATGACGCTACAATTGCAAAAACTGCAAGAAAGTTAATGCTGGACAAGGATGATCCTGGATGAATGCCCGATTTTAGAGGATTCAGGTCTGGCAAGACAAGGTTACGCTGAAGTTCACGCTACAACAAATTTGAAAAAATACCAATATTCGCTTGAAAATTAAAATCATTTTCCGCAAATTCTTCAAGCCGACAAACAACGAATAACGAAAGCTTGCTTCAGGGGGAAAATCTCATGGGCACCCCAGAGAAGACTCGTGCCGGATACAACTTTAATTGTATCACTTGACTATGAGAGCCCAGTGGCCGAATGACGAATCAAGGAATCCCTGGGGGTCAGGTTTTACTTCTAACTACAGGCGGTTATATTCAACCCCAACGATCTTCTCGAGCTTTAAAAGCAACGTTGGATGTGACCAGCTAATTTGAAGAGCTGAGTTCCGGGAAATTATAAGACCTGGCCTTGTTTTCTGGAATGGTTGATTCAGGTGACGACATAAATATAAGCGCTGAGTCAAGGAGCCAACTCATCAATGATATGCTCATAACACCATTACTCCTCATGTTTGGGGTACTGGTAAATTGAAATCAAGAACAACTCCAATCCATTTTGGGGTTGTACTACAATCAACCCATAGAAGAAAGGGTGTTTCCTCCCTTTCTTCCATGACAACCAACCCTAACAGCCGTCGTTCTTCTGGAAAGTAAATTTGATAAAATTCACACTTTGGTGAGTAATTTGTACTTTAGCATGTCTAATAGATATAGTAAATTCGTTCTGGACGGATGGGTACTTTCGACACCGTTCATGAAAATAATATATGCAGCAGGAAAGTAAATTTGATAAAATTCACACTTTGGTGAGTAATTTGTACTTTAGCATGTCTAATAGATATAGTAAGTACAGTCGTTCTAGACGGATGGGTACTTTCGACACCGTTCATGAAAATAATACATGCAGCAGTTAACTATAAACACAGGAATAAAATACAGGACTACAAAATACAAAAAATTAGGATTATCTACATGACCATAACGAACGATTTTTTTAGGTAAAGTGCGGACTCAAGCTACCCTTAATTTTACCCCACTATAAAACATTTCCCATGGACCATGGACAAAATCGGTGGCAAATGATTTTGATAATGTATTAAATCAAAGTTTAAATTGAGTTCGGAAATTCGATCACATAAAGGTAATGCTGCATGACTAGAAGTGCTAACTCGCACTCGAAGTTTTAGTTGAGACATCTTACAGTAGAATAAGGAAAGAAGGTAGTTCACAATCGCTAACTGAGCTTTCAACGTTAATATTAAGTAGGTACTTCATTATGACTATAAACTTGTTGCTGGTGACTTCCGCCAGCGAGAATATGTTATAAAACCGATAAGAACTGATCATTCAATATACAGCTTTGGGTGGATAGATTTTGATGTCACTTCGCCGCCAGGTTGTGGCAAAAAACACAGGAGGCTGGAGTACCCTACTCGTTGGACCAGTGGAATTTGCCGTGTTGGTTATCATCAGCTTCACAACCATGCCACAAATTTTTTGTAGGAACAGCGCAATATTATCAAGAAAAATCTAAATTGGTACCAATAGTTACGCCTAAGGGCCACTTGTTTTACTGTTGAGACAAGTAATTGTAGCAAATTGTATATAAGGTAAGGGGAAAGAGGGGAGACCCCACTCAGGCCTCAGGGTCATTGTTCCTTCATAACCTTGCAAGGTTACCAACAACGCGGCTTTTTACGCCTTCTTCCGACGTATCGGCGATGCTGTTCTTTACCTTCACCCGTACGTTTACACTGCAACTCGTTCGCAATCTAAAAGGAAACCATAAAGCTATATACCTCTATGAAGGAAACACTGCGTGATAAAAACTTCTACCGAAGGGGTGAACAGAATAATACTCACATCGCTAGATAATCCAGGAATATAATTTTGGCTGATGTAGGTATGGCAAATATTTTTACAATAGTAAGGACCTATGATAAGTACCTACCAACGTTGATTAAACACGCCCCAACTAAGTGCCAATTAAACTTGGAGCCCTGGAGAACTTATGTTGTTTAAATAGGATTGCCATTTTTCCTTGGCGGATACAATCTGAGGTGCGGATCCTCAAAAATATCATTCAAGTCGTCTTGCGGGATCAGAGAAAGCGGCCGAATACAACCGGAGATGAAGCACTACAACTAAACGGTATACGTTACTTGCTCAGTCGTTCTGTGGAGCTGCAGACACGTGTGTGGCAGTCTGCTGACTTCTTGACGTTTATCGGTGTGGCTAGGTTTTAAACACAAAGACCTCCGAAGATCTAGCAGAGCTTTTCACAGAGTCTGAACAACCCCGCATCATTCCTCATCACTTCTCAGATGCGTGTTCATGGACCTCGAATTGATTCATCTCCAAGTAATCAATGAGTCTTATTGTGGTTAACCCATCATCGACTTTACCGGTTCCCAAGATTTTCAAGTCTAAACACGATCTGACGACCCCCCCCCCCCCCCCCACTCCACCACATCCAGCAGTTTGTGGCAATCATTTCCAATGAGGCTTCGACCTCCGATCGCGGATTGAATTATTCAAAACCGCCGATACGTCTTGACTCACAACTCGGACCACGTCACCCCCTCACGTCACACACTCGACCACGGAGGTAGTATGTACCTATACTCTTACTCAGGGCATCAATAGTGGGTAGACCATAAATAAAATTCATACTAATACCCGTTCCTTGATGGACTTGTCAAAAAACTAGCCGCAGCCTAGACTTCCTGAAACTGATGAGGATGCGAATCAATTGTTTAAACCCAATACTGCTCGGTTTATCTCTATTAAACCACATAAATGCAAGGGTAAAATTGCTATCAAATTTTATTTTTAAAGACTAATCGAAACTAGACTTCCTGAAGGTGACGAGGATGCGAATCAATTGCTTAAACCCAATACTGCTTGCTCCATCCCTACTGAACTATTTAAATGCAAGGGAAACATTGCTATCAAAGCAAGGAAAAATTGCAATCAAAGCACTTAAATGCAAGGGAAAAATTGCTATCTAATCAAATTCACTTTATGCACAAATGTACCTCAAAGGATGATTGTAGAAATAAGGTATACCTGTCACTAGTGTACAATGAGGAGTACTCATGACTTCTGTTTATATTACTTTCCCATTTTCGACACTTTGCAGCCCGATAGGAATATACCCAAGGGTGTTGTGGGTGAAAAATGGGTGTAAAAATAGGGTTTTTTTGGTGCTTCAGTAACATGAGCTTGTGTGGTACCTATTTGTTTCCTTGTTTTTTATGGCAAGGAGAACATGAAGTCGATTTTGACCAAAGAGTGAAAAACTGAGGTTCTGACGAAGTTTCAGCTTCCAAAATTCGTTTTTCATGAGTCAAAAACCAGGGAAATATTCTGATATCACCAGAAATTTGTATGACAACAATGTTGATACTACTTCAACAGGTAAATCAAGACAACTAAAAAATGGTACTATCAATGATCAAAGATAATTTGTCATGAATAGGAGCCTAATTCGAGTTTTTAGGGGCCAAAGTTGGTGAAAGCCACAAAAATAGCTATTTCAATTATTGCACATGAAAGAAACAATAAATGAATAGCCAACATTTCTTTATGCATGTCCAGTAGAATAATAAGGACTTCGCAGAGTTTTTCTATGAGCTTTCCAAGTTTCGACAGCAAGTTACGTCACACTTAGCAAGGGGTTAGCGGAAGGGGTGTGATGACGTCACTCGTTGCCGAAAATTTTAAAGCTCACAGAAAAAGAAATTATTCATCGTATGGGAGTGCGGTTGATCTCAAAATTCTTAGAATGGAACCTACTTTCATTTAAAAATATGAACAGAAGTCATGGGTACTCCTCATTGTCACCCCCTAATAGTTGTTATATCGGTATGCTGAACCTTTCTACCAATGAAGCTTGGGACACAGGACAGTTCAGAATTGAAGATACTGAAGCAGTAGAACCAGCTGAGCGAGATATCTCCACTGGTTCAATGCTGGGTGATGCCAGTACAATAGCTAGTTCTAAACTGTTTCACTGTTTACCTCTACCAGTCATCCAAGGTAAAAGCGACTGCGAAAATTAAAATTTTACTCACTCATCGCCAAAAATTGGAACATTCATAAAAAATGCACAACGATCGGAGCATTTGAATTGTATCGTTTTTAACAAAATATTGGGTCTTGAACTTGAAATTCTTTTCCACATTTACATTGCTGAATAAACTCCAAAGTTCTCTGCGAAAATTAGTAACTCAGTCAATAGATACGTTCGTTAATGCTTCATTCATTAGCGTGTTCCTTAACTATGCTCAACTGTCAGAGGTTACCATGAGGAGAGTCAGGGATCAGAGTGGCTAACGGTTCGTACCTAATCGTTTCTAATAATAGGCTTGAACGAGAGCTTCGACATTCTGCATGAAGAACGAATACACGTTTGAGGGATATGAAAACTCGATACCTCCCCAGTGGATTCCTTAGATCAATTTGGGGCTCCTGTATCATGACTGGTTAATCGCAATGGTAGTCCCGTCGGTGAGAAATTATTGGAAGTCGATAGACAACACCGCTCAGACAGGAACGCAGGAATATGACTGGACTGACGGGTTGATAGTACAGAAGTACATATAAGGAACATACCTAAGGTTGGTAACGGTAAGAACCTGGCAGAATATCAAACTGCTTACTTACTAATTATTACTGTCATGAAATAAGGGACCAAAGAGAAGCCGTTGAAAGGCGTTCAAATCAAACAAAAGCCCTTTTTATACGAATTTTCGGAGGAAACTTGAAATGGGACAAAAAGGACATGTTCATTTTTGAAATCCGTTTCAGAGCATTCACAATCCATCTTAATATTGCATTATGATCGCTTAAAATCTTGAAGTTAGCATAATAGGAAGGTAATCTAAATCTGTATCCGCCATAGTTAACATCACACACCACAAATGGAGTCAAATTTGAGGAGGAACCTTTTGTAAAATTGCAGAAATATGATTCCCCGCTTTTTTCTGCCGATGGGGAATCCAACACCGGTCTCCTGCATCGCAGGCACTGACAACATTTACCTTCTACTACACCTATATTTCACTATAATAGGAAGGTATCTACTATAATATTATATAGATCTCAGAAAGATATCTCGGAGAGATCGCCTACTGACCTCTCAGAAATTTTACTATAAAATTTGCAAATTGCGTGAACACGATTATCACCCTTCAGATTGGGTAGAGAAAAGTTCAGTCCACCTCAAAAAATGACCATGTGACCGTGACCATTTTCAAAGTTGGTAACATGGTGATTTTTTACCCCATAAACTGAAATTTGGCCCAAGTTTTTAATAAAAAATATTTCTGACAATTAAGTATTGAAATATCTAGTCTTTTTCTTTTTTTTTTTTGTTTTTTTTTTCGAGCAAGAAAAAACGGTTTTATTCACAACTTGGGGCCATACAATGCAGACCGCAGCGTGTGCACAAATACCTATAATACCACTGAGGTTTGTTATACCTACCAAAACTGGCACATTCTCAATTCCTCTTACTTAGCATTTTTTGTTGGTTAACTTTCAGCAGGAGCATTATGGTCATGTTATAGTTAGGTACCTATATTGTGACATAGCTGTAACTACCAATGTGCACTATGTGCAGGTTATGTTGTAGGTAGGTACTATGTGCAGTACCTACCGAACGACATAGTAAAAAAAGGTACCTATATTGTGAACTTCACACGTAGAACCAAGTTCCAAAAATGTTTTAGTGTATCCTAGTTAATTTATTTATTACCTACATACTTATTCTGTAAATTAATATCATATTATTATATTAAGTATATTTTCGTCAGCTTCCAAGATGCAAATTTTAAAGAAGTGTACCTACTTGGGTATAACTAGTTATGCAAGCTCATAAGTAAGGATAGGATTTTTATGTATTTAAAAACGCGTATTAAGTTAATATTTATTTAATTACAGAAGAAGAAAATGGTTCTAGTCATGCAGCATGGCTATAAGAGCGAATTTTCAAAGGACTATTCGTGGTAGGTATTGTGTAAAAAGATTATATAGCTCGAAACCATACCACTTTTCGTGGTTTTAGCAATTTTTACGAATTTTTGAGCCTTATAAATTCAAATTTGATCCGCACTTTAGAGAAAAATAACTTCATCATCAAAACAGTCCCTGTTTCTCTCGCGAATCACATCCCACACAACGTCAGGCGAGTTAATATGAATTTTAGCCCTCAAAACCCATTTTTAACCCCCCCCCCCCCCCCCCCCCAATCGAAATTTGATCCCTATTCTGTACGAAAAGCAACTTAAATGGTATTTTTCAGTCTTTACTCACCCTTCCATTCCACTTTCAGTGATTTTATATCAATTTTTCGCGATTATTGACACCTAAACCCAAATATGACCCGAACTCATTTCGAACTCATCCCTTTGTTTGGCAAATGCGAAATTTGGCATTTTTATCATGTACCCAAGGTCAGCAGATGTCGTCTGGAGTGAAACATGAACGGATACATAAAGGCACATTTTTTTCGACCGATAGAATAGTTATATATCGATATATACCTTTCAAGAGTTTATACATATACCAATACATATAAATTTTTGTTAAAATCTAGGGATGAATTCAGAATGCCCTGAAACGGTAATTCCTATATAAAAAAATATTGAAAATTCATTTTCTAAAAATTTTGGAACCCCCCTTACAATAGCTTCATTTTCTTTGAAAAATAGCTAAAATGAAATTTTGAACAACTTTGAAAACATCATCCGGAAACTCGCGGAGACAGGTACGTAGCAATATCAGTTAGAGTCAATTCGCATATTCCAGTGTGAATTTCGCGGCATTTCTCACCAGAAAACCGAATCCAAGCCAAAATATGTTTCAACATAAACAATGTACTTAATGCAAAATACTGTTCACACAGGCTCCCTACTTCACAGGGTATTCTTCCCTACACAGGCGGTATTCTTCAAAATTTTGAAAAACAGCTGAAATTGAAAAAATATGTGTCTCATTTAATGAAATAGGCACCTATTTGAAAATATGTGTTTCAATCAATGAAATATTTGATAATGTGTATTGTGTGTTGATTGCGAAATATGTGAAAATTGTGGAATTAGTGAGTTAAAACGGTTCAAAAAGTGTCAGACAAAAACATCTAGTTGAAAATCATGAATAAATAGCCTAGAAAAAATGTGAATCCATACGAATCCTATCCCTACTCATAAGACTGCTGATTATTATTATTAAAATATCGTTGATTTTAGAAAAAGGCACTCACCTATTATTTTCTGAGTTAAGGCAACATAAACATCATAATCCAAAAGCGACGAAGACAAAGGCACTGATTTTAAAGACGATGACCCGAACCGGGGTTGATATAGGGATATGAGAAAGTAGCTGAATTTTATAACGCGAAAAATAAATCGAAAAATATTACTACCTATCCTCCTTACAATTCGATGTAGCGCGCGCGGTGCAACTGAAGGATGAGGCCGGTGACTTGGGGGCCCCGATTGGGGGGGGATCAGGTGGTGGGAACCAGGGTTACCAACCCAACAAAAAGAAAGTTCTCTTCGGTGGTCACCTTTGCACCTTTCTGCGCTGCAATCGCCCTATGAACTAAGAGACCAGAATTCCTAGACTCATCTAGGGACTAGGGTCCATAAGTCACTGGAATCTGGGATGATCCGTGACCTTCATTATTTTGTAGACCAAAAACTGTGAACATCGATATCAACGATCGGGGTCAACATTTTCGTGCTCGACCATATAGAAGCAGCAGATGATGCTTCAGGTGCTCTATTTTCCATATATTATTTCATAATTTTTATCAGTTAAGCAGATTTCAGCCAGTCATGTCCATCCAGTGTAGTAACTACAAACCCCTGTTAATAGTTAGCTACGTGCATTAAAATAATAAAACGAGCCTCAATGGAGAAGAGACAAATTCGAATAGAACTATGTACATGCATTCAGCAGAAAAGACGCTAATAGGGTACAATGAATATATTGTAAAAATAAATACAAAATAAATAGATCTCAAGTAGATAGGAAGATACGTAGTTACTTCCGGGAAATGCTGAAAATTTTAATATAATTTGATATTATCACAATGGTTTATTATTTACCTGTATAGATGCCCCTTCTGCGTAGATCACTGTTTTCTGCAGTCAATAACTACCCTCATGCTTCCCCCAGGAAAGCCTAAATCGAATACTGGAGCCGGCCCGGGAATTATACTTTCATAAAAATGCGCGGGATTCAATAACTCAATCATTGATAAAAATTAATTTTTGTTATCCATGAAGCATACCGTTTGTTCAACATACTAAAGTATCTATCAACAAAATCCAAATGGCCATCATTCTTCAAAAAATGAAATGATATCACTCGACTTCATATAGCCATCCGTGATTATAATCAGGAGTTCCCTAGCAATGATAAATATCTGGGCCGGATTTATACCGTTTCATTCACGATCAATTTGACGAATTTGCGGTGCAAACAAACTGCTGGACGTACAGTGCTCCGGGTGCTCTCAACAAATTCTTTAGTTTGAGATCAATTTAAACACGTTACAAAAACCATACTGTGATGAATTTAAATTGGCACAAATTCACCACGAGCGGCTGAGGGGGGAATTTGCCGGCATCTGGTTAAGGGCAGACCTCCACCGTAAGCCGGATCTTTTTGGATGTTGTGCGGTTGAGGGCGTACCTCCACCATGATCTGGTTCTTTTGGGTATAGGAGAGAGATCAGGTGAGGCGTGAGGAGAGAGAGAGAGATAAGTCAGCGACTTAGAGGAATCGTAGAATGAGCTTGAAGGCGCAGGAGCCGGGGTTATATAGGCCCGGAGGCCTTCTCCTACCATCCTCCTGCTGGGAGAGGATGGTGGGGCTCCAGGTTGTGCACCGGCTCCTGTGGCTTCTGTCCCCACTCGTACCGTTTATTTGCGAGAACTAAAGTTTGCTATCATACAATGTTGTGGTTCTGGGAGGAACCCACGACACATACCCTTCTGTTGAAAGCTTACCCAATTTTTCTTAGAGATGAATGACAGTAACGCCGAGCTTCGCGGACCCCAAATGGGAGCTGCAAACCTAATTTAATTCATTTTGGTTCATGGAAAGTGCGAGGAACAGCGTACGGCGGACGGACAGAAATTTTTTTATTCCATTTTCGGATTCTACATACCTACCTTCAAACAGAAACCATAAAAGTTTGGTGAGGGGGGGGGGGTATTTTCCCATGCTTGATTCCAAAGGTTCATTATTGAAAATAAGCTGGTTCACTTGTAGTGGTACCCGATATAGGTATATGTATACCTACATTCGAGTAGGTACTATTAGAAAATCAAATACAAACTAAAATTGAGATAATTTGAAACCAGATCGGACCGATTATTCAAGAAATTGAGTACCTCGGATTCGCGGTTGCCAAGCACAGTGGCCGTAGTCATGATCCAGTCGTTCAGTATACGACCTTCTAGAAGCTATACCCCAACTACTCGTACCTACCCACCTTTGACCAAAATCGTGCCATTCGTTCGCAAGGGCCAACCATGAATTTTGCGTTTGCGCATGCGCAGTGGTCGTGCCAATGATCCGATTGTTCTGTAATTTATTCATAGGGGACCATCTGTGCCCAACAGGAAAATTTCAGCAAAATCGTATACGAATTGAGGAAATTATGCGTGTGGCAAGGATTTGCAGATACAGACGGACAGACAACACCGAACCAAATTTGTTCAACTTACCAAAGTACTTATAACTATCAACAAAATCCAAAATAACCATCTTTCTTCAAATGAAATAGGTAGCTAACCAACTCAATTTCAGAAAGGCATGCGTACGTAATTAGTTATAATCAGCTGTGTCCTATCAACGATATCATTTTATCTGGGCTGGATGTGTACATACCTACCGTAAATAAAATTCACGCTAATGTTGACTTCAGAGCTTTACTGTGAACGAAAGGCTGGACATACAAATGCTCCTCCACACTCATTTCAACCTTCTCAATTCGAATGCGATTTTGCTGAAATTTTCATGGATCATGCGGGTTGGGCCCCAGATGAATTACGTACAGGACGATCGGATCATTGGTACGGCCACTGCGCATGCGCAAACGCAAATCCAAGGTACTAAATTTCTCGCGAACCAATGGCCCGATTATGCTCAAATTCGTTGGGTAGTTCGGATGTAGCTTCTACGTGGTCCCTATGAATTTCAAAACGCTAGGATCATTGGTATGAACACTGTGCATGCGCAAACGCGAAATCCGTGTTAAAATCAATATTTGGAATTGAAGTTCTTACGAACCAATGGCCTGATTTTGCTCAAATTGGTGAGTAGTTGGGGTGTAACTTCTAGATGGTCCATCATGAATTACAGAACGATTGGACCATGATTACGGCCAATACGCATGCGCATACGCGAATCCGAGGTGAACCAGACAAACCACTATTAAAAAGTTGCATCGATTCAAAGCGTACCTAATATCCTCTCACTTCAAACTGGAAGGAATGAATGGATTTCCCCAAATTAGCAACAAATATGAACGCTGATAGAACGTTGGAGAACGCAATGCTCTCTAAATTGCAGCTCTTTTCGACCATTATTCGGGTAGGAAAAATAATCGAAAGGAAAACATGTTAGCATGTATGCACACGAAATTTATTGTCAGATTTTTATGAAATTCTTATGGTTCTATATACAAGCCCAACCTGCACCGGCTCTCTAATTCAGCTCATATTTTTTCTGATCAATCGTTGTTCCGTGGAGTTTGTTATTCACGTGGCAAGGCTTTGACGGCACATGCATATTTTGTGATTACCCACAGACAGACAGGAACGGAACCAAATTCGTTCAGAAAGGCCTAACACGCAAAACGCGAGAGAAAATTTCGATTTTGGAGGACTACACATTTTGGTTTATTATTTTCAATAATGAACCATTGGAATCGAGCAAGAAAAAAAAAATGCTTACCCCCCCTCAAAATTTGATGGTTTACGTTTCAAGGTATGTAGAATCCGAAACTGCAATAAAAAAACGCTGCAAATCCCTGCACAACGGTTTATTATTTTGTATAGAATACCCTTCTGTTACAGATCACAGCTCTATGTATAGATAACCCGTCTATATAATATGATATGTACTATTCTATTATATGCATATTATGTAGATCGCAGACACTCCGTAGGTTAGTACCTAACCCCGTACTCGTTACTAGGTACCTACCTAAATCACGAGTTAAATGTTGCTAAAATAATTCTGCCGATGACAAACAGTACCTAACAAAAAGAAACACACATAATGAAGTTCTGAAAAGAAATTGTTGATGAGGAGTGAAAAAAGTTGCAAAAGTACCTACCAACAAACTCCAGCCCCTTCTACGTAGATGGTATAATTTACCGTTGTGTAATAATTTACCGTTGAGTAATGATTTACCGTAGTAATAATTTACCCATCAATAATACTTCAACGTTTGTTCAAGTTTCACTACCTACCAACAAACTCCAATAGAGCCATCATTTTTCAAATTAAATAATATCACAGAACAACCAACTCGACTTCATACTCCGCCAATATAATCAGGTGATCCCTACCAATGATTGGCCGTATTCACAAATTCCTATTGTGGGCGCGTCTCTGGTTACGAGATTTGGTTTGGATTGTATACAATTTCATTCACACTGGAGTCGAAAATGCCTGTCGGTGCAAACTTCGGGGCCTTACTGTGAACGAACGGCTGGACGTACGATGCTCCGGATGGTCTTAAAAAACTCGCAAGTTCAAGAACTATTTAAAACCGTAAAAATATTTACGTAAAAAAATGGTATAGGCGTTTTGAAAATTTCAACCCCTATTTTGAACCCTTAGAGATGACTCACAGTAACGTCGAGCTTCGAGGACCAACTAGACGCCGAACGGAACCTATAACCCGAATTTCATCAATTTTTTTTCATGGTAACTAAGAAAAGTGGCCCGTACGGCGTACGGCGGACAGACAGAAATATTTTTATTGCAGTTTTGGATTCTACATATCTTGAAACGTAAACCATCAAATTTTGAGGGGGGGTAAGAATTTTTTTTTTTCATGCTCGATTCCAATGGTTCATTATTGAAAATAATAAACCAATATTTCTGTCTGTCCGCCGTACGCCGTACGCCGTACGGGCCACTTTTCTTAGTTACCATGAAAGAAAATTGATGAAATTCGGGTTATAGGTTCCATTCGGGGTCTAGTTGGTCCTCGAAGCTCGACGTTACTGTCAGTCATCTCTAAGGGGTTCAAAATAGGGGTTGAAATTTTCAGAACGCCGTATCTCAAAAACTTTAGATTGAAGGGTATGGTTTTTTTAAGTTATTAAATTTGTCTTGAGCTAAACAATTTTTTAAGACCACCCGGAGCACTGTACGTCCAGCCGTTCGTGTGCACCAAAAAGCTTCGTCAACACGATCGTGAATCAAACGGTATAAATCCGGCCGGGATTTCTTCACTAAGGAGCACCTGATTGTAATCAAGGATGGCTGTATGAAGTCGAGTTGTTTGTTCTACGATAATTATTTCATTTGGCAAGTGATGGACTATTGGATTTTGTTGGTAGGTACTTCTGAAACTTAAACAAACGTTGAAGTATTATTGATGGGTAAATTATTAAACAATGGCAAATTATTACACACCGGCAAATTATTACACAATGGCAAATTATTACACAACGGCAAATTATTACACAAAGGTAAATTGTTACACTACGGTAAATTATTACACCAAGGTAAATTATTACACAACGGCTAATCTGCCAAGAAGGGGCTGGATTTTGTTGATGGTACTTTTGCAACTTGAACAACCGTTGAAGTATTATTGGTTGGTAAATTATTACACAATGGCAAATTATTACACAAAGGTAAATTATTACACAACGGCTCATCTACCCAGAAGGGGCTGGATTTTCTCGATAGGTACTTTTGCAACTTGAACAACCGTTGAAGTATTATTGATGGGCAAATTATTACACAATGGCAAATTATTACACAACGGCAAATTATTACACAACGGTAAATTGTTACACAACGTTAAATTATTACACCAAGGTAAATTATTACACAACGGTAAATTATTACACAACGGTAAATTATTACACAACGGTAAATTATTACACAACGGCTCATCTACCAAGAAGGGGCTGGATTTTGTTGATAGGTACTTTTGCAAATTGAACAACCGTTGAAGTATTATTGATGGGCAAATTATTACACAACGGTTCTGTCGTGAGTCCCTCCCGGGAACACTCCTATCATATTAAGTTCTCACCAATATCCAAACGCCAAACTAAAGCTCCGTAAATAAAGATATGAGTGGGGACAGGCGACAGAACCCAGGGTTACTCAACCTGGGGCCCCACTACCAGCTCCCTGCAAGGAGCTGGAGGGAGAGGCCCCCAAGTACTATAAAACCCCGGATCCTGGCGCTCAAGCTTCATTCGACACTTCCTCTAACCAGCTCTCTCTTCTCTCTCTTACCTTCCCTCTCAGATGATCGGTTGACTACAGCCGCCTGAGAATTTCACCTCCTCTCTCCTCCTCCTTGTCTAGATGATCGGTTGAATACAGCCGCCTAGACAAGGGACCTCTCCTTTCCTCTCCTTTACCTAGATGAACGGTTGACTACAGCCGCCTAGGTAAAATTCCCTCATCCACCTCTCTCTCCTCCCAAGTCGTAGATGTTCGGTTGATTACAGCCGCCTGCGACTTTTCCTCCTTTCCTCTCCTTTACCTAGATGAACGGTTGACTACAGCCGCCTAGGTAAATTCACTCACTCACCTTCCTTCCTTCCACGCCACCGTGATGAGAATTTTAAATTCATCACAGTGGTGAACCCGACGTTCACTCAACCTTCTTCCTTCCTTCCCACCTCATGTGTCGCCCCAGTCTAGTTCGGTGTCCCAAATTTTAAATTCAAATTTCAACAGTCAGTGTAAATTCGCAATTCTTGGCCCAAACCTCACCACTCAACTCTCAACTCAACGCACCTCCGCTCCCGCCGATTGCGAATTTCAAAATTCAAAACCACCTCAAATTTTTGAATTTTAGTTACAGACATGGACCCGAACTCACCGACGCCGCCGCTCCTCCGGCCGTCCCTGCTGCAGCCGCCGACCGCTGCGACGACTGACGCCGCCGACAACCCCTTCACCAGCCTCTCACCACCCGGCTCCTCCGCATCCGCAGCAGCCGCCGCCGCCACCGCCGCCGCTACGGCCGCGGCCGCCGCCGACGTCATGACAACGTCCGCAGCGTTCCCTCTGTCGCTGCCCCCCTTCTACACGCACGACCCCGCGCTATGGTTTTTCCAAGTGGACGCTGCGTTTTCGGCCGCCAACATCCGCAGCCAGAAAACTAGATATTCCCGGATAATTTCGTTACTACCCTACGAGATCCTACTTCAGACTTCCGATATCTCCCCCGACGCCGCCGCTGCGTACGACGACCTCCGCAGCCGCCTCATCAACACCTACCAGCCGTCAAAGATCGCCCGAGTCGCCGCCCTCACCCAACCTCAACACCTCGGCGACCAGAAGCCCTCCCACCTCTACCGACGGCTGCGGCACCAGCTGCAGGGCATTATGACCGCTGACATCGCACGCACGTTCTGGTTACGTGCCCTCCCCCACCCCATCCAGATGGCCCTGGCCAGCCATCTCGACGGTCCCGACGAGCCCCTCCTGCGACTTGCGGACACCGTTCACGACTTGGCCGCAGCGGCCGCCGTCAACGAAGTACGTACGCCGCGTCACCCCCCGCCTCTACGGGACCGCACCAAGTCCCGAGACCGCGGCCGGCCCCCCTCCCTCGACAGACGTCGCCCCACTTCGACGGATCGCCGACGCGACCCCTCCGCCGACCGCCGTCGCCAGCGCTCACCCGAGCGCCGCAACGCATCCCCTCCTCGCCAGCGCAGAGGGCGGTCCCCGGCCGCCGTCGGCCCCTCCACCTCGACCCGCCCCACCAACACCACCTACCTCCCTGCGGACCCCCCCCACCGTTGTTTCTATCATGTCAACTTCGGTGGGGAGGCCCGCAAGTGCCAACCCCCCTGCTCCTTCGCCCCTAAGCAGGGAAACGCAGACGCCCGCCGGTAAACCCGGCGGGCCCCCCTCCTCGTCGACACGGGGGGGACCGTGACCAACCCCCCCCCCCGCCCGCATTCACACCACCACCACAAAACCCCGCTACCCCTCCTACGCCGCCGCCACGGCTGCCAACCTCCCGGCCGCGCCTGCCAGCGCCGCCAAAACCCTCACCCCACCATCAACCGTTCCCCCACCTCGGAACGGCCCCTCCACGCCCGCCTCCAGGGCAGCCACCCTTCCAGCCACCACTCACGCCGCCGCTACCGTTCCCCCACCTCGGAACGACCCCTCCACGCCCGCCTCCAGGGCAGCCACCCTTCCGGCCGCCACTCACGCCGCCGCTACCGTTCCCCCACCACGGAACGGCCCCTCCACGCCCGCCTCCAGGGCACAACCCCCTCCGGCCACCGCTCACACCGCCGCTACCGTTCCCCCTCCCCGGAACAAAACCAACCCACCTCCTACCAAAAGGATCAGCCCCCCCGCCGACTCCACCGTTCCCCCCCTCCGGAACGGCACGAAACCACCCCGCGTCTCCTTCGAAGCGGACCACCCAACGCCAGCGCAAATACCCACCTCCGCAATCCTGCAAAACGCCCTGCCTACCCACCAGCGACTTTTCTTGCGCTGCAAGAAGACGAACGTTCCTTTCTTGGTGGACACGGGGGCGGCGCTGTCCATATTCCCCAATAACATCCTCCGTCGTCAGGCGCGCTGCTACCGGCAACTTCTCTACGCCGCCAACGGTACCACCATCCCCTCGTACGGGACGTACCGCTCCTCCGTTTACATGAGCGGACTCGCGTACGAGTGGGACTTTACCGTGGCGGACGTGGAGAAGGCGATCCTGGGGGCCGATTTCCTAGCGTATTTCGGTCTCCAGGTCGACGTCCGGAATGCGCGCCTGATAGACCCCGCCACAAATAAACCCATACCCGGATTTATACATGCCATCAACCACCCCCCCACACAATTTGAACGCCTCCTCCTCAACTACCGCCCCCAGCGCCGCCCCTCTGCCCACATCTCCACCGTCCAACATCACATTGAGACTTCCGGCCCCCCCATCACAGCAAAAGCCCGACGACTCCACCCCCTTCAACTATCAAAAGCTCGACAACACTTTAACAAGCTCATAGCCGACGGTATCGTCCGCCCCTCAAAATCCCCTTGGGCTTCTCCACTCCACATCGTGCAGAAGCCCAATGGGGATATCCGCCCCTGCGGGGACTACCGGCGCCTCAATACTAAAACCACGCCGGATCTTTACAACGTTCCCCACCTACGGGATTTCTCGTCACATCTACATGGTGCTACTATTTTCTCTACCCTCGACATTTCAAGGGCGTTCCACCACATTAACATCCACCCCCCCGACGTCCAAAAAACCGCCATCATTACCCCGTTCGGACTATTCGAATACGTGAAAATGGGCTTCGGGTTGAGGAACGCTGCACAGACGTGGCAGCGCTATATGGACAGCATCCTGCGAGGCCAACCGTTCGTCTTTTGCTTCCTCGACGACGTCCTGGTGGCCTCCAGGACGCCGGAAGAACACCTCAGCCATCTCCAACAGATCCTCGACATCTTCTCCACCGAGGGCCTCCTGGTTAACACGGACAAATGCGTTCTCGGCCAACCCTCCGTCCGCTGCCTCGGCCACCAAGTTTCGTCCGAGGGCATCAAACCCCTCTCGGACAAGGTCCACGCCATTAGTGACTTCCCGCAACCCCGCACGGTGACGGAACTCCGCCGCTTCCTGGGTATGTTAAACTTTTACCGCAGACACATAAAACACGCAGCACAACATCAACAACCACTCATACACGCCATCCCCCAACCCTCCAAAAAAAATGACAACCGCCCCATCACCTGGACCCCCCAACTCATCTCCTCCTTCAAAATTTGCAAACAGGACCTAGTAGACGCCGCTCTATTGGCCCATCCCGATCCCCATGCCCCCCTGTCCATCACTACCGATGCGTCCGACTGGGCCATCGGGGCAGTGCTCCATCAGCACACCGGCGCCACCCCCCAACCCCTAGGCTTCTTTTCTAAAACACTGTCCCCCACCCAGAAAAATTACTCCACGTTCGACAGAGAACTCCTCGCCATCCACGAAGCCATCAAGCACTTTCGTGACTTCGTGGAGGGCAGGCAGTTCTCTGTCGTCACCGATCACAAGCCCCTGACCCACGCCCTCCTACAAAACCGCAAATCCGCCTCCCCGCGTCGCCTCCGGCAACTCGAGTTTATCGGACAATTTACGTCCGATATCCGATACTTGCCGGGGGCTGACAACTGCGTGGCGGACGCGCTCTCCCGGCCCACCCCTACCCCCGCGCCGGTGGCGGAGTTACTGCCGTTCCCCTCCCCCCAATCCCTCAAAAACAACCAAAACCCTTCCACTGATCCAGCCCTCTCCAACCTCATTTCCGCCTCCAAGTTGGAACAACTGCCGCCCCTCAACCACTGGTGCGACGTGACGGCCGACTCACCGCGCCCTTACGTCCCACCGGGACAGAGGCGGCAGTTGTTCCTCCACTACCATTCCCTTCACCATCCTGGCATTCGGGCTAGCCGGGACCTTATCAAGACGCGGTACTTCTGGCCCCACATGAACACAGATATTCGTAACTGGGTTCTGGGGTGCCAGAAGTGCCAGCGGTTTAAGGTCTCGGCCCACCCCCATGTCCCCCCTCAAACCATTCCCGACTCCCTCCCGTGGGAACATGTACATCTGGACTTAGTGGGCCCCCTTCCCCCATCCGAGGGGAAGAAATACTGCCTCACGATGATCGACCGTGCCACCAACTGGGTAGAGTGCATCCCGCTCGCCCACATCACCGCGGACGCCGTCGCGACGGCTTTCCTCACTCAATGGGTTAGCCGTTACGGTTGTCCGCGAACAATCACGGTCGATCAAGGGAGGCAGTTCGAATCCGCCCACTTTTCCGATTTACTACGTTCCCTCGGCATCCAAAAAATCCACACTACCCCGTACCATCCCCAATCCAACGGGAAAATAGAGCGGTGGCACTCGGTCCTCAAACAGGCCATTTCTACAGCAACCAATTCCCCTTCCTGGACAAAATCCCTTCCCTACATTTTACTCAGCCTACGCACATCAGCCCGTCCTTCAGACCAAACCAGCCCCGCACAAAATGCCTTTAAAGACCCACTACGTCTACCAGCCGACATTTTCACCCCAAATCACACACCGTCAATTAACAGGGAACCGCTACACTCAACAACACCGACAAACGACACCACTTATCCCAAACGCTTTTTCACCACCACACACATGTACCTGAAAGAGCCCGGCATCCATAAAACTTTCCAACCACTTTATGCCGGGCCCTTTCAAGTCATCCGCACAACACACACCACCGCAACCCTGTTAATTGACGGCAAACCACATACAGTCCCGTTAGCCAGGTGTAAACCCGCACCTGTGCTAACCCAACCCACTAACACTATCAGTCTCCCGCCGTCCGTTCGCAATGTCGCACCTCTTCCCGATGCACCCGTCACCTCCGTCGCCGTTTCCGGATTTCGATTCGGATCCGGAAATGGCGGCGATTCTCCGGGACGTTTTCGTCCCGGAACCGCTCTCCCCCCCTCCCCCTTCGCCCGGGCCGACTTCACCGCTTCCGTTCGTCCCGCCACGGATCTCCGGACTACCTCCCCGGCCCCGGCGATGGAAGTACCCCCAGTGGAAAATCCTGCGCGAATTTCGCACGGCCCAGGCCACGGGGGTACACCCTCCCTACTCCCCCACGGACCCGTTAATGTCCTCCATCCTTCGCGAGTTCCGCCTCGCGGAACTCATGCCCCCCCCGCCCCCCGTTCAAATCATCATTCCCCCAATAAATTTCGACCCCCCACCCCCCGTTCAAATCACCAACCCCCCAGAAAATTCCGCCCCACCAATTTTAACGCCCCCACCATTTTCAATTTTCGACCCCCCCATGTCTACTTCTCCCCTTCAAACACCCCCTCCCCCCCCTCCGTCGCCGGGGATATCCACAATAGCTTCCGCCGGGACGAAACGGCCCGGGCGGCGAAACGGACGGAGGGAGCGTCCCCACGTTCCCCACGTCCCGGCGGCCGAATTCCCCGCCCCGCTCTGAGCAATCACGGCGGGGCCTTGAGATTCCGGAACAGTGCTGGTGTCTTCTTAATCCACTCGCACTGTGCCGGAACTCGGAGCCCCGCCGTGCCCGCCTCGCCACGAGCTACGAGCACCCACCACCCCCGCACACCTCACTCACACACTCACTGTCACTCACCACACCCAACACACACCCAGGAATCGGCGGTTTTCCAACACCCCGTTCCAATTTGTCCCCCACATTTGCACGGAGATTGTAAATATTGTAAATATTGCAAATATTGTAAATATTGTAAGTCTTGTAAATATTGTAACTGTTGTACGTCCTGTAAATATTGTCAATCCTCCTCATCTCGCCCTTGCCGATCACTTTCGTAAATGCCAAATGTTTATGAATCCTGACCAATACTCCCATCATCCTGTAAATACTCTCACCGCCCTTGTCATGCCAGCCTTATACATATTCATCAACTCATCCTACTTATTTTCTATTCCTACTATGTTTACTTCTAATCTACCTACGCTTCTTATCCTATGTCACTACTACTATGCTTACTGTACCATGTAAATACTACCTATGCTGCCTGTACCATATTACTCCTAGATTTAAGAACCGCCTTCAGCTCACCCCTTGTTTGCCTCGGCCCTCAGCCCCTGTCACCTTGCGCCCTCAGCTCCACCTCTTGTTTGCCGTAGCCCTCAGCTCCTGTCACCTTGCGCCTTCAGCGACCACCTCTTGTTTGCCGTAGCCCTCAGCTCCTGTCATCTTGCGCCTTCAGCACCAATATTGGTTCAAACTGGGGGGACCTCTGTCGTGAGTCCCTCCCGGGAACACTCCTATCATATTAAGTTCTCACCAATATCCAAACGCCAAACTAAAGCTCCGTAAATAAAGATATGAGTGGGGACAGGCGACAGAACCCAGGGTTACTCAACCTGGGGCCCCACTACCAGCTCCCTGCAAGGAGCTGGAGGGAGAGGCCCCCAAGTACTATAAAACCCCGGATCCTGGCGCTCAAGCTTCATTCGACACTTCCTCTAACCAGCTCTCTCTTCTCTCTCTTACCTTCCCTCTCAGATGATCGGTTGACTACAGCCGCCTGAGAATTTCACCTCCTCTCTCCTCCTCCTTGTCTAGATGATCGGTTGAATACAGCCGCCTAGACAAGGGACCTCTCCTTTCCTCTCCTTTACCTAGATGAACGGTTGACTACAGCCGCCTAGGTAAAATTCCCTCATCCACCTCTCTCTCCTCCCAAGTCGTAGATGTTCGGTTGATTACAGCCGCCTGCGACTTTTCCTCCTTTCCTCTCCTTTACCTAGATGAACGGTTGACTACAGCCGCCTAGGTAAATTCACTCACTCACCTTCCTTCCTTCCACGCCACCGTGATGAGAATTTTAAATTCATCACAGGTTCATTATTCTATCTCCGTAGAAGGGGAACCTATACAGGTAAATTATTACACAACGGTTTAGGTAGGTACCTAGTAACGAGTACGGGGTTAGGTACTATCCTACGGAGAGTCCGCGATCTACATAATATGTGTAGAATATTACATATATTATATTATATAGACCGATTATCTATACAGAGAGCTGTGATCTGTAACAGAAGGGTATTCTGTACAAAATAATAAACCGTTGTGCAGGGGTTTGCAGCGTTTTTTCATCGCAAACGTCATCAAAAGGTGACTAGGCAATCAGAAATGTCAATTTTGTGACAAAATGGTTGGCACTAATCAATTTACCTAGTACCGACGACTAGCTCTCTCAAAGAATTCCCGTTGTAGGACCTTACTGAAACTCCTTGCCCTACTTTGACTAAAAACAGTCAATTCGGACTCAACGACTATGGTCGAAACCCGCCGAATCGAATTAACAATGGGCCCTTGAGAATACCGCAAGCCGATGGAAAACTCGACGTTTCTTCGGAACTCGGCAATGTAGTTTTTCTGAGTCTTCGAAGGGGGTTTTGGGGGGGAAAAAACATTTTACCGACGTTTTGTCTCAAACTGCGGCAGCGCGCGACAGTTGGATTTCCAAGTCGGGAGGTTGTAACGGTCGGAGTTTGAAAAAAAAATTCTAGATCTTCGGGGACAGCACAAGATGAAAATGGTTCGAATTTCATAAAATTCTTCGGTAGTTCTTAATTTTTATTATTACCTCTTTTTTTAAGCAAATCTACAGTGAATGACTATGGTTATCGAGGTTCGGTCAGTGAAAAGGATTTTTACTCCACTGTTTTGACGCTTTATTTGGTCATTTTCAAGCAATATGAGCTGGTTGATTGGGTACAAATTAATGTGTAGTTAACTTATAGACAAAACCAATTCTGTCACTACAATCACAAGAAAATAAGGTTTATGTTCCCTTGTGCGAACTTACTGTACAGTACCTAGATCATTAACCGCTAACAATCGTCAGAAATATCTTTAAAATAGCAGGTTTTTGCACATCTGGTCCTGTAGCATGCATACTGCGTGGCTGGAACGTTTGACCCTCAAAAACTCTATAATGGTCCACTTGCCCGTTTTTCAAAACTTCAATATATTGCAAGTGACAAAAAATACCATTCCGTCGGGCCCACATACGATTTATTGGTCCGAAAGAAATACTCCATTTTGCTGCGATGAAACTTTAAATCAAGTAATTCACAAAAGGGGTTCCATTTTCCCTCTTGTAGAACGCGGTCCGAATTGGGGCACACGTCGTCACGTCGATCGCGTTGTTCCAAACGGCCCTCTGTTCCATATTCTGCTCAAGGGAACAATGGGAGTCCCCCACCGCGTAGCGGGGGGGGGGGGGGGATTGATCAGGATGAACCGTAACCGATCCGGAAGAATTTCAGGTCAGTGTTCAGGCAAAAATATTTATGATTGCCTTTTAGCGAATTTTCAAAGAAAATCATATTATTTTATTGCAATGGTCCCACCATCTATTAGTAGGACAAATACCTATTTGAAATTTTTTCAAATCGGAGCATTCTAAACCCAACACAAGAGTTTAATCTATAAAATATAATATAATGATAATTATATATATATACATAATTATGTAATATAAGGCGCACAGATGTCAGGGGGTCACAAATTGCTAACAGTCTTCAAAAACGCTGCAAATTACTACACTATTATCAGTTCATTATTTACCTGCGTAGGTCATTGCTTTCTGTGGTCAGTACCCTCAAGATCCCTCCAGGAAAGCCCTAAATGGAGTAACTACTGGTGCCGGCCCGGGAAATAACGGTTCATACAAATAATTCAATCATCCATTATTTTTGTAGTTATTCATGAATCATAAGGGAAATAGTAAACCGTTGTGTAATAATTTACCAACATAGATGCTCCTTCTGCGTCGATAGTATAATAACCTGTTGTGCAATAATTTAACGTTGTGTAATAATTTACCCAATAATAGCTCAACGGTTGTTCAAGTTGCAAAAGTACCGATCAACAAAATCCAGCCCCTTCTTGGTAGATGAACCGTTGTGTAATAATTTACCGTTATGTAATAATTTACCGTTGTGTAATAATTTGCCGTTGTGTAACAATTTACCCATAAATAATACTACAACGTTTGGTCAAGTTTCAGAAGTACCTACCAACAAAATCCAATAGTCCATCACTTATCAAATGAAATAATATTGCAGACCAACCAACTCGACTTAATACAGCCATCCGCGATTATAATCAGGCGCTCCCTAGCGGTGATATCTGGACCAGATTTATACCGTTTGATTCACGATCATGTTGACGAAACTTTTCGGTGCAAACAAAAGGCTGGTCGTACCATGCTCCGGGTGGTCTCAAAAAATTCTTTAGTTTAAGATCAATTTTAAAAACGTTAAAAAAACCATACCCTTCTATTGAAAATTTTCGAGCTACGGCGTTCTGAAATTGTCAGCCCCTATTTTTCACCCCTTACAAACGACTGACAGTAACGCCGAGCTTCGCAGACCAACTAGACCCCAAACGGGACCTGCAAACCAAATTTCGTTAATTTCGGTTCATAGTAACTAAGAAAAGGGCTAAGTACGGCGTACGGCTGGTGGGGATCGCCACTGTCGACCGTCATATTCTTTCGCCCACCGTTAGATCCCGCTACTGTCCTAAATAGGTTGTTTTGAGAGAAAGAATTTTTCTTCACTTTTGCGTATCTTCCAACTAAAACTGAATGTTTATATTGGAGGAAATAATGTTCAAAACATTTTACAAAGTCACACTATAAGAATATCCGAGTTCGAGAATGTTTTCTCGTTATTAAAATTTGAAATTGTAAAGGTTGTAATTGCCCACGAAGTTCCCCGATTTGATTTGTTATTTTGTAAATAATTACCTTTTGTATTCGCTCAGCAAAACATTTTGAGGGACACCCCCTCACAATTTTTTCTTTTACGTTTCAAGGTGCGTAGATTGCAACAATTATTACATAAATGTAATAATGGACGTCCGTCCGCCGTACGCCGTGACATCCATACTTTACTTTCGGTTTAAAAAATTCCTTTTTTCTCACCCAGGCTCCATTTGGGCCCTAGTTGTGTCCCGAAACTTTGTAGCACGATCGGAATACACCCAGGGGTGTTATGGGTGAAAAATGGGGTAAAAATAGGGTATTTTGGTATTTTAGTAAAATGAGCGTTTGGGGTATCTTTTTCCACATTTTTTAGGGCGAGAAGACCGAATATGAAGTCGATTTTGACCAAACAGTGGGGAATGAAGGTTGTGTAACGAAGGCTAGGCTCCCAAAATTCTTTTTTTTTTTTTAGACAAAAACCTGGGAAATTGTCTGAAATCACCATCAATTTGTGTAATAACACTAGAAAAAGTATCAAGAGGTGAATCAAGATAATTAAATGGCGCAATCAATGATCAGAGATAATTTGAAAAAAAAAAAGAGCGTAGGTAAGTCGTGTTTTTTGTGGCCAAAATTGGTGGAAACCATCAGGAATAGCTATTTCAATTACCTACTGCGCATGAAAAAAAACAATAAAAAAACAAAAAAAAATAAATAAAACAACAGTCAACATTTCTGTAGTTATGTCCAATAGAATACTAAACCCAAGTGACAAGGACTTTGCATCGTTTTTTTAAAGGTTTTCGTGAACATGAGCTTGTTGGGTAGGTATCGTTTTCCATATTTTTTAGGGCGAGAAGACCAAAAAATATGAAGATGATTTTGACGAAAGAGGGAAGAATTGAGGTTGTAACGCATGTTAAGCTCCCGAAATTCATTTTATAGGTATGAGTCAAAAACCTGGGAAATTGTCTGAAATCATCATCAGTTTGTATAATACATAACACTAGAACTAGTATCAACAGGTGAAAAGACAATTAAATGGTACTATCAATGATCAAAGATAATGTTTTTAGAGAGACTTTTTAAAAAGACTTTTAAGCTATTAAAAAATAACCGAGCCTAATTCGTGTTTTTGGGGGCCAAAATTGCTGGAAACCATCAAAAAAGCTATTCCAATAACTGCGCATGAAAGAAACAATAAATGAACAGCAATATTTCTGTAGGTACCTATGTCCGATAGAATAATAAACCCAAGATTTTACAATGTGGATGGACCACCTTTCCTACACTCCAAGTACCGGGACACGTCAAGCTCCGCTTTCAATAAATGAAACAACTCCGATAATACTTACGATCGCTCATTACCCATGGTTTGTTAAATTGATGGGGGGGGGGGGGGGGGGGGGGCTTTCAGGCCTTTCTGATCCACTGCGGCACATTCTGGCGGCGGCCCTTCAAACTAACTGTTTTTACCACCTCAACGTAGAGCGCATGAGCTGTTTCAGAATGTGTTGGCTGTTGCCCTACCTATTTGTGATTAACTTTGACTTTCACTACCGCTACACTTCCTATGCTTTTAGCGAACTTTCGAAGAAAAGGAAGCTATAATTTATTGTTCTCGGTCCAAAATTTTTGAAACTCGAATTTCCGAAAGATTTTTATACTAAAATCCGTTTCAGACCATCCTGAATTCACTACCGAAAGACACCAAAAATTATATTATATATATATATGTGTGTCATTCCAGACGATAACTCTAGAGAGAATTGAGATAAAAAGTTCAAATTTGCACGAAAAATCTGTCTTGGCAATCGACAGGCTAAGTTCGTAGATGGGCAGAATCGGGTCACTCTAAGGGGGAGTTTTGGGGAGTTTTAGGGGGGAAAAATTACCCATAAATTCCCAAAATGAAAAAGTCTGACAAGTGACACCTCATTTTAAAGGTTTTTGTACGCTGAACACGATGGTGAAATCAGAATTGCGATATCTCATTCCGTTCTCAAACTAGAGCACTTTGAAGATGAAGGAACGTGGTTATTTCTTGAGATGTTCTTCCTGGTTCGTCTGCTCTAATCTGATACCGGAATGGGATATCGCAATTCTGACTTCACCATCGTGTTCAGCGTTGGAAAATCTACAAACCGAGGTGTTACTCGGCAAAAAATGGAACAAAAAATCTGTTACGTAGGTATGCCCATATTTGATGCATACCGAATTAACCGAATAGCGTCATACTTGAATACCTATAATTACCCAATAAGTTTAAGATTGCCCATATTTGAATGGGATATCCCAAAGATCACATTTTATATGAAATCAGTTATTTCTTCGAAAATTCGCTCTTATAGCCATGCTGCATGACTGTGGTTTTTGGTTTATTATTCTGTGAATAATACACCTATGTATTCGCTCAGCAAAAAATTTTTATAACACCCCCTCAAAATTTAATCTTTTCCGTTTCAAGGTGCGTAGATTCCAAAAATGCAATGTCCGTCCACCGTCCGCCGTACGCCGTCCGCCGTACGCCGTATCACGTGTACAGGCTTCATTTTAGGTCTAAAAAATTCGTTCTTTCGCACACATGCTCCATTTGGAATCTAGTTGTATCCCGAAACTTTTCAGCCCGATCGGAATATATCCAGGGGAGTTATGAGTGAAAATGTGTATAAAAATAGGTACTTTTTGTGTTTTAGTAACATAGTAGTAAAATGAGCTTTTGAGGTATCTTTTTCCATGTTTTTGGGGACGAGAAGACCGAATATGAAGTCCATTTTGACCAAGGAGTGGAAAATTGAGGTTGTACCAGATGTTCAGCTCCCAAAATTGATTTTTTATGAGTCAAAAACATGCGAAATCGTCTGAAATCACCATCAATTTGTAACTAGAAAACGCTGCAAAGTCCTTGTCACATGGGGTTTATTATTCTACAGAAATGTTGGCTGTACCTACATTTATTGTTTGTTTCATGTGAAATAATTGAAATAGCTATTTCTGATGGTTTCCACCAATATTGGCCCCCAAAACACAAAAAATGAAGTAGGTACGATCTTTTTTTTTTTTTTTTTCAAATTATTCATGATCATTGGTAGTGCCACTTAATCGTCTTGATCTACGTGTTGAAACTTTTCCTAGTGCTATTCTACAAATTGATGGTGAATTCAGACGATTTCGCAGGTTTTTACCTCATAAAAAATCAATTTTGGGAGCTGAACATCTGGTACAACCTCAATTTTCCACTCCTTGGCCAAAATCGACCTCATATTCGATCTTCTCGTCCCCAAAAACATGGAAAACGATACCTCAAAAGCTCATGTTACCAACATGTTGCTAAAACACAAAAAGTACCTATTTTTACACACATTTTCACTCACAACACCCCTGGGAATATTCCGATCGGGCTGAAAAGTTTCGGGACACAACTAGGGCCCAAATGGAGCATGTGTGCGAAAGAACGACTTTTTTAGACCGAAAATGAAGCCTGTACACGTGATACGGCGTACGGCGGACGGACATTGCATGTTTGGAATCTACGCACCTTGAAACGGAAAAGAAAAAAGTTTGAGGGGGGGTTATAAAAATTTTTTGCTGAGCGATTACATAGGTGTATTATTCAGAGAATAATAAACCAAAAGTGTCAACACGTGGATCAAGACGATTAAATGGTACAATCAATGATCAAAGGTAATTTGAAAACAAACAAAAAACGCTGCAAAGTCCTTGTCACATGGGTTTATTATTCTATTGGACACACCTACAGAAACGTTGGCTGTTTATTTATTGTTTCTTTCATATAAAATAATTTAAATAGCTATTTCTGGTGGTTTCCACCAATTTTGGCCCCCAAAACAGGAATTAGGTAGGTAGGCTCTTATCTCTGATTATCTTTATTTATCTTTGATCATTGATAGTACCATTTAATCGTCTTGATCCACCTCTTGATACTTTTTCTAGTGTTGTTCTACAAATTGATGGTGATTTCAGACGATTTTCCAGGTTTTTGACTTATAAAAAATCAATGTTGGGAGCTGAACATCTGGTACAACCTCAATTTTCCACTCTTTGGTCAAAATCGACTTCATATTCGGTCTTCTCGTCCCCAAAAACATGAAAAACGATACCTCAAAAGCTCATTTTACTAACATGTTGCTAAAACGCAAAAAGTACCTATTTTTACACACATTTTCACTCATAACACCCCTGGGTATATTCCGATCGGGCTGAAAAGTTTCGGGACACAACTAGGGCCCAAATGGAGCATGTGTGCGAAAGAACGAATTTTTTAGACCAAAAATGAAGCCTGTACACGTGATACGGCGGACGGCGTACGGCGGAAGGCGGACGGCGGACGGCGGACGGCGTACGGCGGACGGCGTACGGCGGACGGCGTACGGCGGACGGACATTGCATTTTTTGAATCTACGCACCTTGAAACGGAAAAGAAAAAATTTTGAGGGGGTGTTATAAAAATTTTTTGCTGAGCGATTACATAGGTGTATTATTCACAGAATAATAAACCAAAAGGCTGCAAAGTCCTTGTCACATGGGTTTATTATTCTACTGGACATACCTACGGAAATGTTGGCTGTTCATTAATTGTTTCTTTCATGCGTAATAATCGAAATAGCTACTTCTGATGGTTTCCATTAATTTTGGCCCCCAAAACACAAATTAGGTACGCTCTTTTTTTTCTTTTTTGGTTTATTATTCTGTGAATAATACACCTATGTAATCGCTCAGCAAAAAATTTTTATAACACCCCCTCAAAATTTTTTCTTTTCCGTTTCAAGGTACGTAGATTCCAAAAATGCAATGTCCGTCCGCCGTACGCCGTCCGCCGTCCGCCGTACGCCGTCCGCCGTCCGCCGTATCACGTGTACAGGCTTCATTTTCGGTCTAAAAAAATCGTTCTTTCGCACACATGCTCCATTTGGGCCCTAGTTGTGTCCCGAACTTTTCAGCCCGATCGGAATATACCCAGGGGTGTTATGAGTGAAAATGTGTATAAAAATAGGTACTTTTTGCGTTTTAGCAACATGTTGGTAACATGAGCTTTTGAGGTATCGTTTTTCATGTTTTTGGGGACGAGAAGACCGAATATGAAGTCGATTTTGACCAAAGAATAGAAAATTGAGGTTCTACCAAATGTTCAGCTCCCAAAATTGATTTTTTATGAGTGAAAAACCTGGGAAATCGTCTGAAGTCACCATCAGTTTGTATAATAACACTGGAAAAAGTGTCAAGACGTGGTTCAGGACGATTAAATGGCACTACCAATGATCAAAGATAGTTTAAAAAAAAAGAAAAAAAAAGAGCGTACCTAATTTGTGTTTTGGGGGCCAAAATTAATGGAAACCATCAGAAGTAGCTATTTCGATTATTACGCATGAAAGAAACAATTAATGAACAGCCAATCTTTCTGTAGGTATGTCCAATAGAATAATAAACCCATGTGACAAGGACTTTGCAGCGTTTTTAGGTACTTTTTCACTCATAACACCCCTGGGTATATTCCGATCGGGCTACAAAGTTTCTGGACACAACTAGGGCCCAAATGGAGCATGTGTGCAAAAGAACGAATTTTTTAGACCGAAAATGAAGCCTGTACACGTGATACGGCGTACGGCGGTCGGCGGACGGACATGGCATTTTTTGAATCTACGCACCTTGAAACGGAAAAGAAACAATTTTGAGGGGGTGTTATAAAAATTGTTTGCTGAGCAAATACCTAGGTGTATTATTCACAGAATAATAAACCAAAATACGATGTCCGTCCGCCATATCACGCGTATCTACTCTAATTTAGGTCTAAAAAATTCGTTCTTTCGCACGCAGGCTCCATTTGGGCCATTGTTGTGTCCCAAAATTTTGTAGCCCGATCGGAAGATACCCAGGGGTGTTATGGGTGAAAAATGGGTATAAAATAGGTACATATTTTTTGTGTTTGAGTAACATGAGCTTTTGAGGAATCGTTTTCCATAATTTTTAGGACGAGAAGACCGAATGTGAAGTCGATTTTGACCAAAGAGTGGACAGTTGAGGTTTAATGAAGTTTCATCCTTAAATTTACGTTAAATTTTGGTCTAAAATCGTCGTTCTTCCGCACACAGTTTGAGTCACCATTTGGGAACACATTATTTTGGGCCCTAGTTGTGCTCCAAAGCTCGGCAGCCCGATCGGAATATACCCAGGGGTGTTATGGGAGAAAAATGGGTAAGAGAATAGGGGTTTTCGAGGTTTTTTGAGGTGTTGGTGAACACGGGCTTGTTAATATGAAGTTGATTTGACCAACGCGTGAAGAATTGAGGTTGTAACAAAGATTAAGCTCCCGAAATTCATTTTTTATGAGTCAAAAACCTGGGAAATTGCCTGAAATCACCATAAATTTGTATAATAACACTATAAGTACCTAGTCTTAGTAGGTGAATCAAGACAATTAAATGGGCATCTAAAAAATAACTATTTCAATTGTTGCGCATGAAAGAAACAATAAATGAACAGCAACATTTCTGTCGGTGTGTCCAGTAGAATAATAAACCCATGTGACAAGGACTTTGCAGCGTTTTTTAACTATCTTTGATCATTGGTAGTGCCATTTAATCGTCCTGAACCACGTCTTGACACTTTTTCCAGTGTTATTATACAAACTGATGGTGATTTCAGACGATTTCCCAGGTTTTTCACTCATAAAAAATCAATTCTGGGAGCTGAACATTTGGTAGAACTCAATTTTCCACTCTTTGGTCAAAATCGACTTCATATTCGGTCTTCTCGTCCCCAAAAACATAGAAAACGATATCTCAGAAGCTCATGTTACCAATATGTTGCTAAAACGTAAAAAGTACCTATTTTTACACACATTTTCACTCATAACACCCCTGGGTATATTCCGATCGAGCTGAAAAGTTTCGGGACACAACTAGGGCCCAAATGGAGCATGTGTGCGAAAGAACGATTTTTTTAGACCGAAAATGAAGCCTGTACACGTGATACGGCGGACGGCGGACGGCGTACCGCGGACGGCGGACGGCGTACGGCGGACGGCGTACGGCGGACGGCGTACGGCGGACGGACATTGCATTTTTGGAATCTATGCACCTTGAAACGTAAAAGAAAAAAGTTTGAAGGGGTGTTATAAAAATTTTTTGCTGAGCGAATACATAGGTGTATTATTCACAGAATAATAAACCAAAAGGAGCGTACCTAATTCAAGTTTTGGGGGCCAAAATTTGTTGAAACCACCAGAAATAGCTATTTCAATTATTTTACATGAAAGAAGCAATAAATAAACAGAACTATAGACCAATAAAATAATAGAATAATAAACCCTTGTGACAAGGAATTTGCAGCGTTTTTTTTTCTATTATTCCGCGAATAATACACCTATGTATTCCCTCAACAAAAAATTTTTATAACACCCCCCTCAAAATTTTTCTTTTCCGTTTCAAGGTGCGTAGATTCTAAAAACGCTGCAAAGTCCTTGTCACGTGGGTTTATTATTCTACTGGACATACCTACAGAAATGATGGCTGTTCATTTATTGTTTCTTTCGTGTGCAATTATTGAAATGGCTATTTTTGATGGTTCCACCAGTTTTGGCCCCCATAAACACGAATTAGGCTCGGCTTTTCCTTCCAACAGATTATTTTTGATCATTGATCGTACCACTTACTTGCCTTGATTCACCTGTTCACACAACTTCTAGAGTTATTACACAAATTTATGGTGATTTCAGACAATTTCCCATGTTTTTGACTCATAAAAAATGAATTTCGGGAGCTTAACCTTCGTTACAACCTCAATTCTCCACTCATCGGTCAAAAGCAACCAAGCATTCGGTCTTCTCCCCCTAAAAAACATGGAAAACGATACCTCACAAGCTCATGTTCACTAAAACCTCAAAAATACCTCGAAAACCCCTTTTTATACACTCATTTTTCTCCCATATCACCCCTGGGTGAATGCCAATCGGCCTGCCGTGTTTCGGAGGACAACTAGGAGCCAAATGTGTTCCCAAACGGGGACCCGAACTGTGCGGAAAAACGACGATTTTAGACCAAAATTTAACGTAAATTTAAGCCTGGAACTTCCCTAGAACCTCAACTTTCCACTCTTAGGTCAAAATAGACTTTATATTCGGTCTTCTCGTCCCAAAAATATGGAAAACGACAACTCATGTTACTAAAACACAAAAACGCTGCAAAGTCCTTGTCAGATGGGTTTATTATTCTATTGGACATACCTACAGAAATGTTGGCTGTTCATTTATTGTTTCTATCATGCGTAGTAATCGAAATAGATCTGATGGTTTCCATTAATTTTGGCCCCCAAAACACAAATTAGGTAGGTGCGCTCTTTTTTTTTGCCATTTAATCGTCTTGATCCACGTGTTGACACTTTTTCCAGTGTTATTATACAAACTGCTGGTGATTACAGATGATTTCCCAGGTTTTTCACTCATACGTAGACGTGATACGGCGTACGGCGTACGGTGGACGGCGGACGGACATTGCATTTTGGTTTATTATTCTGTGAATAATACACCTATGTATTCGCTCAGCAAAAAATTTTTATAACACCCCCTCAAAATTTTTTCTTTTCCGTTTCAAGGTGCGTAGATTCCAAAAATGCAATGTCCATCCGCCGTCCGCCGTACGCCGTATCACGTGTACAGGCTTCATTTTCGATCTAAAACAAATCGTTCTTTCGCACACATGCTCCATTTGGGCCCTAGTTGTGTCCCGAAACTTTTCAGCCCGATCGGAATATACCCAGGGATGTTATGAGTGAAAATGTGTGTAAAAATAGTTACTTTTTGCGTTTTAGATCATTGGTAGTGCCATTTAATCGTATTGATCCACGTGTTGAAACTTTTGCTAGTGTTATTCTACAAATTGATGGGGATTTCAGACGATTTCGCAGGTTTTTGACTCATAAAAAATCAATTTTGGGGGCTGAACATCTGGCACAACCTCAATTTTCCACTCTTTGGTCAAAATCGACTTCATATTCGGTCTTCTCATCCAAAAAAACATGGAAACCGATACCTCAAAAGCTCATGTTACCAACATGTTGCTAAAACGCAAAAAGTACCTATTTTTACACACATCTTCACTCATAACACCCCTGGGTGTATTCCGATCGGGCTGAAACGTTTCGGGACACAACTAGGGCCCAAATGGAGCATGCGTGCGAAAGGACGAATTTTTTAGAGCGAAAATGAAGCCTGTACACGTGATACGGCGGACGGCGGACGGACATTGCATTTTTGGAATCTACGCACCTTGAAACGTAAAAGAAAAAAGTTTGAGGGGGTGTTATAAAAATTTTTTGCTGAGCGATTACATAGGTGTATTATTCACTGAATAATAAACCAAAAAACGCTGCAAAGTCCTTGTCACATGGGTTTATTATTCCATTGGACATACCTACCTACAGAGATGTTGGCTGTTTATTTACTGTTTCTTTCATATAAAATAATTATTGAAATAGCTATCTCTGGTGGTTTCCACCAATTTTGGCCCCCAAAACTCGAATAAAGTACGCTCCTTTTTTTTTTTTAATATATTATCTCTCATCATTGATAGTACCATTTAATCGTCTTGATCCACCTGTTGACACTTTTGCCAGTGTTATTATACAAATTGATGGTGATTTCAAACGATTTCCCAGGTTTTTGACTCATAAAAAATCAATTTCGGGAGCTGAACATCTGGTAGAACCTCAATTTTCTATTCTTTGGTCAAAATCGACTTCATATTCGGTCTTCTCGTCCCCAAAAACATGAATAACGATACCTTAAAAGCTCATGTTACCAACATGTTGCTAAAACGCAAAAAGTACCTATTTTATACACATTTTCACTCATAACACCCCTGGGTATATTCCGATCGGTCTGAAAAGTTTCGGGACCCAACTAGGGAACAAATGAAGCACGTGTGCGAAAGAACGATTTTTTTAGACCGAATATGAAGCCTGTTCACGTGATACGGCGGACGGCGAACGGCGTACGGCGGACGGACATTACATTTTGGTTTATTATTCTATGAATAATACACCTATGTATTCGCTCAGCAAAAAATTTTTATGACACCCCCTCAAAATTTCTTCTTTTCCGTTTCAAGGTGCGTAGATTTTAAAAATGCAATGTCTGTCCGCCGTACGCCGCACAGTGGGGCAAACGTGGAAAAAAGTCAATTTTTTGAAAAATAAGAATTAATTGCCGGAATAATGGAATCCTATAGTAAACTTCCTGTAGAATCAAGGTATGATAGCAGTTTTCAGTAAAAAAATTTCATATCCTCAAATTTCTTAAGTAAAGTGAGAAAATCATAAATTTTGCTTAATTTTTAAGCGTTGTTATAAAAAACATAACACTTTTCTAAAAATTTATTTTTAAAGCGTAAGGGTTTATAACGATCATGAAAACACCCAACAAAGAAATGAGAGCATTGCTTAGGACAACAATACGCTTAGGAGGTATTTTGAAGAAAAAACACACTCTTTTTCATTGTCAATTGCATGTTTTGTGACTTTCAAAAAAAGCTCCACAAGTCTCCAACGTGGCTGTTGAATATTTCTTTTCCAGGCGTAGTTAGGTAGCACCTGTATAAATTTCAGCTGCGCATATTTGCGCGTCTGACCTCTGCTCTCATTCTTTCAATAAGAAACAGTAGGCGTCGGTCAGAGCCCTACGCAAATGGGCTTGTTCAAACATGTGTTGTTTATTCAATTGGTTGAGTATTCGGCGTGCACTTTTATCACGCTATGAGAATCCTTTTAATACCACGTCAGTCTTCTCGGTTAGTCGTTCTCCAGAGATGGAACCAATACAAATTTTATACGGTGATTTGTGTGAAGTTCTATTTAACGGAGGTGATATTGAACAATATATCGTGGGTAACTTCACACATCTGAAAGAAGATGAGCTCTCCTTGTTGATAACACAATTAAAAAAGAGGTTTCTCACTCATTTTAATCAAAGGTGGTCGACAGCTGCCCGTAACAAGCAGAACTTTTTAAGAAAATACCGCGATTGGATGAAGGGTGAGTTTATGATTAATTTACCAAATAGTGATGACAGGGCTTGTATGCAATCCGCGGAGGGCGGCTTTCATAGAATCGGACGACCTGAAAAACCTTTTGACGAGTGTGGTGAGAGGGGTAAGAGGTTTAAAATTGCAAAAATACGATCGTTGGACGATCAAAATTTGATAGATGCAGCTGGTTCCTCAGCCGAGGTTGATAAGTCACCAGTGTTTACTGCCGAATTTGCATTAGCTCTTTTCCTCCAAGCCAAGATGACCAGGTTTCAGTACGAAACTATCAGAGCTGCAACTAAAAGTGCAGGTTTTAATATCTTCCCCTCCTACAAAAAAGAGGCTGAGGCAAAAAAAATTGCTATCCAAGTGGTGTTAATATATCGGAAACCGGTGGTGGGGTTCCGCTACAGAACTTGCTTGATCATACCGTGGATAGAATATTTCAAACAATGACAGAGGAGGAAATTGATAATTTGAAGGACCATAATGTCACATTACATACGAAGTGGGGATGTGATGGGGCCTCAGGCCAGCAAGAGTTTTCTCAATCGTTCTCACAAGTCAATGAAGGAAAAACTGACGCGAACCTATTCATGACGTCTATCGTGCCTCTGCGAATCACTGCAACTGATAATGACGATTCCATTAGTTGGTTGAATCCAAGACCTTCGTCAACACTATATTGTAGACCACTGAGATTTGATTATGAAAAGGAAACGGATGCAGAAATATTGAGAGTAGAAAATGAAATTAAAAATCTGCAAGATATGAGACTGATTATAGGCACTCGTGCAATTACTGTAAAACATGAATTGCATTTCACGATGTTGGATGGGAAAGTAGCCCAAATTTGTACTGATACCACGGCTTCTACCAATTGCGTCATTTGCGGTGCTCGTCCAACGGAAATGAATAATGTGCAATCAGTAAAACAGAGACCTCCAAATCGCGAAGCTTTTAAACTGGGAATTTCTCCTCTCCATGCCAGAATTAAATTTATGGAGTATATTCTTCATCTTAGTTACAACTTAAAATTTCAGGCATGGAGGACCAATGCTACAACTAAGCCAATCAAAGATGCCGAGAAGAACCGAACTCAAAGAGAATTACTGAGTCAACTTAGTATAAGAGTTGACTACGTGAAGCAGGGCTACGGATCGAGCAATACAGTTAATACCTCGAGAAGATTTTTTGCTAACCCCTCAGTTGTAGCTTCGATAACTGGTATTGATATAACATTGATTTGCAGATTAGGGACAATCCTGGAAGTGATCAACAGCAGCAGTCATCAGATTGACGTTTCCAAATTCGCCACTTACACCCAAGATACTGCTGAATTAGCTGTGAGGTTGTACCCGTGGTACTATATGCCATGTACACTACATAAGATATTAATACATGGGTCCGAAATAGTTGAATCTGCTGCTCTGCCAATCGGTGCACTCTCAGAAGAAGCTCAAGAGAGTCGGAACAAGGACTACAAACATTTCAGAACTCATTACACAAGAAAAAATTCCCGATTGAACACCAACGAGGATATTTTTCATGAACTGCTAGAAACGTCTGACCCCTTTATCACTTCCTTGCGTCCATCTCCAAAGAAAAGGCTTGAAGATTTCAGCGCGGAAGCTGAGGCGTTACTTTCGTAAATGCAATGCGCTGTCAAATTTTGACTTTTCAAGGCATCCCGAATATGCTGATGCGCAAAAAGTGCAAAAATGAGTTGAAGTGAAGTTATTTATTTCATTTTTTGTTATTTCAACAGAGGACATGAGCAAATTTTGAGAAGAAGCAAAATTTTCAGGTTGTTCCGAAGAAAATGTTCAGTTAAGTTTGATAATGAAACTCTTGTAAAACAGATAACATCGTTTTTTATAATGTATTTTTCCCCTCTGAATCGAATGAAACCACTCCCAAGTCGATATCATTATCCGTTTTCGAGATTCGTAGTTTTTTCCGTATTTTGGCCATTTGGCCCCACTGTGCGCCGTACGCCGTACGCCGTATCACGTGTACAGGCTTCATTTTCGGTCTAAAAAATTCGTTCTTTCGCACAGAAGCTCCATTTGGGCCCTAGTTGTGTCCCGAAACTTTTCAGCCCGATCGGAATATACCCAGGGGAGTTATGAGTGAAAATGTGTATAAAAATAGGTACTTTTTGTGTTTTAGTAACATGTTAGTAAAATGAGCTCTTGAGGTATCATTTTTCATGTTTCTGGGGACGAGAAGACCGAATATGAAGTCGATTTTGACCAAAGAGTGGAAAACTGAGGTTGTATCAGATGTTCAGCGCCCAAAATTGATTTTTTATGAGTCAAAAACCTGGGAAACCGTCTGAAATCACCATCAATTTGTAGAATAACACTAGAAAAAGTATCAACAGGTGGATCAAGACAATTAAATGGTACTATCAATGATCAAAGATAATTTGAAAAAAAAGGAGCGTACCTAATTCGCGTTTTGGGGGCCAAAATTGGTGGAAACCACCAGAAATAGCTATTTCAATTATTTTATATGAAAGAAACAATAAATGAACAACCAAAGTTTCTGCAGGTATGTCCAATAGAATAATAAACCCATGTGACAAGGACTTTGCAGCGTTTTTGGAATCTACGTACCTTGAAACGGAAAAGAAAAAATTTTGAAGGGGTGTTATAAAAATTTTTTGCTGAGCGATTACATAGGTGTATTATTCACAGAATAACAAACCAAAAGGAGCGTACCTCATTTGTGTTTTAGGGGCCAAAATTAATTAATGGAAACCATCAGAAATAGCTATTTCGATTATTACGCACGGAAGAAACAATAAATGAACAGCCAACATTTCTGTAGGTATGTCCAATAGAATAATAAACCCATGTGACAAGGACTTTGCAGCGTTTTGGTCTAAAAAAGTCGTTCTTTCGCACACATGCTCCATTGGGGCCCTAGTTGTGTACCGAAACTTGTCAACCCGATCGGAATATACCCAGGGATGTTATGAGTGAAAATGTGCACAAAAATAGGTACTTTTTATGTTTTAGTAACATTTTAATGACATGAGCTTTTGAGGTATTGTTTTCCATGTTTCTGGGGACGAGAAGACCGAATAAGAAGTCGAGGTTCTACCAGATGTTCAGCTCCCAAACTTTATTTGAAACTGAAACTTTTCAGCCCGATCGGAATACACCCAGGGGTGTTATGAGTGAAAATGTGTGTAAAAATAGGTACTTTTTGCGTTTTAGCAACATGTTAGTAACATGACTTTTTGAGGTATCGTTTTCCATGTTTTTGGGGACGAGAAGACCGAATATGAAGTAGATTTTGACCAAGGAGTGGAAAATTGAGGTCCTACCAGGTGTTCAGCTCCCAAAATTGATTTTTTATGAGTCAAATACCTTGGAAATCGTCTGAAATCACCATCAATTTGTAGAATAACACTAGAAAAAGTGTCAACACTAGGATCAAGACGATTAAATGGTACTATCAATGATCAATGATAATTTGAAAAAGAAAAACGCTGCAAATCCCTGCACAACGGTTTATTATTTTGTATAGAATACCCTCCTGTTACAGATCACAGCTCTATGTATAGATAACCCGTCTACATAATATAATATGTACTATTCTATGCATAATTATGTAGATCGCAGACCCTCCGTAGGTTAGTACCTAACCCCGTACTCGTTACTAGGTACCTACCTAAATCACGAGTTAAATGTTGCTAAAATAATTCTGCCGATGACAAACAGTACCTAACAAAAAGAAACACACATAATGAAGTTCTGAAAAGAAATTGTTGATGAGGAGTGAAAAAAGTTGCAAAAGTACCTACCAACAAACTCCAGCCCCTTCTACGTAGATGGTATAATGAACCGTTGTGTAATAATTTACCGTTGAGTAATGATTTACCGTTGAGTAATGATTTACCGTAGTAATAATTTACCCATCAATAATACTTCAACGTTTGTTCAAGTTTCACTACCTACCAACAAACTCCAAAAGAGCCATCATTTTTCAAATTAAATATTATCACAGAACAACCAACTCGACTTCATACTCCGCCAATATAATCAGGTGATCCCTACCAATGATTGGCCGTATTCACAAATTCCTATTGTGGGCGCGTCTCTGGTTACGAGATTTGGTTTGAATTGTATACAATTTCATTCACACTGGAGTCGAAAATGCCTGTCGGTGCAAACTTCGTGGCCTTACTGTGAACGAACGGCTGGACGTACGATGCTCCGGATGGTCCTAAAAAACTCGCAAGTTCAAGAACTATTTAAAACCGTAAAAATATTTACGTAAAAAAATGGTATAGGCGTTTTGAAAATTTCAACCCCTATTTTGAACCCCTTAGAGATGACTCACAGTAACGTCGAGCTTCGAGGACCAACTAGACGCCGAACGGAACCTATAACCCGAATTTCATCAATTTTTTTTCATGGTAACTAAGAAAAGTGGCCCGTACGGCGTACGGCGTACGGCGGACAGACAGAAATATTTTTATTGCAGTTTTGGATTCTACATACCTTGAAACGTAAACCATCAAATTTTGAGGGGGGGTAAGAATTTTTTTTTTCATGCTCGATTCCAATGGTTCATTATTGAAAATAATAAACCAAAAAACGCTGCAAATCCCTGCACAACGGTTTATTATTTTGTATAGAATACCCTTCTGTTACAGATCACAGCTCTATGTATAGATAACCCGTCTATATAATATAATATGTACTATTCTATGCATAATTATGTAGACCGCAGACCCTCCGTAGGTTAGTACCTAACCCCGTACTCGTTACTAGGTACCTACCTAAATCACGAGTTAAATGTTGCTAAAATAATTCTGCCGATGACAAACAGTACCTAACAAAAAGAAACACACATAATGAAGTTCTGAAAAGAAATTGTTGATGAGGAGTGAAAAAAGTTGCAAAAGTACCTACCAACAAACTCCAGCCCCTTCTACGTAGATGGTATAATGAACCGTTGTGTAATAATTTACCGTTGAGTAATGATTTACCGTAGTAATAATTTACCCATCAATAATACTTCAACGTTTGTTCAAGTTTCACTACCTACCAACAAACCAAATAATATCACAGAACAACCAACTCGACTTCATACTCCGCCAATATAATCAGGTGATCCCTACCAATGATTGGCCGTATTCACAAATTCCTATTGTGGGCGCGTCTCTGGTTACGAGAATTGGTTTGAATTGTATACAATTTCATTCACACTGGAGTCGAAAATGCCTGTCGGTGCAAACTTCGGGGCCTTACTGTGAACGAACGGCTGGACGTACGATGCTCCGGATGGTCTTAAAAAACTCGCAAGTTCAAGAATTATTTAAAACCGTAAAAATATTTACGTAAAAAAATTGTATAGGCGTTTTGAAAATTTCAACCCCTATTTTGAACCCCTTAGAGATGACTCACAGTAACGTCGAGCTTCGAGGACCAACTAGACGCCGAACGGAACCTATAACCCGAATTTCATCAATTTTTTTTCATGGTAACTAAGAAAAGTGGCCCGTACGGCGTACGGCGTACGGCGTACGGCGTACGGCGGACAGACAGAAATATTTTTATTGCAGTTTTGGATTCTACATACCTTGAAACGTAAACCATCAAATTTTGAGGGGGGGTAAGAATTTTTTTTTTCATGCTCGATTCCAATGGTTCATTATTGAAAATAATAAACCAAAAAGGAGCGTAGCTAATTCGTGTTTTGGGGGCCAAAATTGGTGAAAACCACCAGAAATAGCTATTTCAATTATTTCACATGAAAGAAACAATAAATGAACAGCCAACATTTCTGTAGGTATGTCCAATAGAATAATAAACCCATGTGACAAGGACTTTGCAGCGTTTTTAATGGAGGTGCAGCTCCGCGGCGAAGGTTGACTGGGAAGGCCGGCCAGTCGAGTGAAGTAACTCGAGCCTCCATTGCCCGTCAAGAATCCGCTCTGGGGTTGCATCAGTTCTACAGGATGCATAATATCTCTTCAACCGTCGGTTGCTTCTTACTCTGAAGGAATCTATACCTAAGTACTTCGTGCCACATAGGGGGAGTTCACTGAGCCCGAATGTGCCGATTGTGCCCGACTTCACGAGCTGCAGTAGACCCAAGGATTTTTCTTGCTACCTACGGAATACCAAGTACCACCTACCTAAATTTCTATCAAGAAGTAGGTACTTACCTACTAACAAACAGGTTTACCTACCTACGTAAAAACCATGTAGGTTTGATCATTAAAATTTGAACAATTTACTAAAGGGGACGACAGTTGTGCGAGAGAGATGAAAGATACCCAGAATGTATTTAGACTATCTCCACAACCGTTCTGTCAATATTCAACACCAAATATGTTTTTGAGTTCCTCCCAGTCTGTATTTTCAGGATATCATGAGAAATTTTAGTTTTTCTAATAATTTTAGGATATCATTATTTTATTATTTCCATAATCAGTTATGACCGGTTTTTTATTCGCAAAAAACCTATATCCCCCATTTGCAAGGGAACGAGGGGCTCATTGAAACATGGGGTACAGTGAAACAACAGCTCTAATTCAAATGTTTGAGGGATTCATTTCAAGGAGTTAACACAAGGCTCACTGAAACGTTTCAAGATGCCCCAGTCAGATGTTTCATTGTGTCTCATCGCTATAAATAATCATCATCGTAACATGAATTTCTTCATTTTGCGTTTCATTATTTCTAGAATGGTGCGAAACCGAGTGAGAAAACCTGGAAGAAGCCTTTTTTTCGGTGAGGATATGAAGGAAGCTGTTTCTTTGGACAAGTCTGGTACCTACGTCACAGTACCTACGTGGTACCTGACATAAAAATATTAAGTATGTCTCACTTTACTGATAGGTAAAAGACATGAACAGCGAAGAGGTAAAAGACATGAGCAGTGAAGGGAGTGCTGTGGCCTACACCCTACAATATAATTTGAGAAGTATTCTCCTCTGAACAAGAATTGGTATTGAAGGCATAATTTAAGTGATAAGATGTTGAAAGATCATGTACGTACGGTCTTCGTGACTACATGCTGCATTATTTCAGCATACGGAAACTCCCTTCCTCCTGCAGTGGTTCACTTCAAATCACACAAGATCGAAGGTGCACCCCTTGGTACTCTTGGCTGGGCAACTATTCATGTTGTATCAGTAACAGGGTATTTCAAACCTAGGTACTATCCTGGTCCTGTATTTTTTTGGTATATAAGTCAGGATAAATAAAAACAAAAATGTGTTTCACTGTGCCCCTCGTTCCCCTACAGATGTTAGGTAGCTTTTAGATCCATTAGAAAAAAACCCTGCAAACTATTACACGATGGTTTATAATTTACCTGTATATAGATGCCCCTTCTGCGTAGATCAAGCTCCACCCTGGAAAGCCTTAAATGGAGTACTGGAGCCGGCCCAGGAAATAAAGTTTCCCTTCTGCGTGTATAATATAATAAACCGTTATGTAATAATTTGCCGTTGTGTAATAATTTACCGTTGTGTAATAATTTACCCAATAATACTTCAACGTTTGCTCAAGTTACAAAAGTAACTACCTATCAACAAAATCCAAAACAGCCATCATTTTTCAAATGAAATAATATCACGGAACAACCAACTCGACTTCATACAGCCATCCGTGATTATAATCAGGTGCACCCTAGCAATGACTATCTCGGGCCAATTCCCAATTGTTGCCGCGTCCCTAGCAATGGCATCTGGGCTGAATGTATACAATTATTTCATTCATGTTGAAGAAGCCTGTCGGCGCAAACTTCTGGGCCTTACTGTGAACGAACGGCTGGACGTACAATGCTCAACAAACACGTACAACGTTGTCTCAAAAAACTCTCAAGTTCGAGAACTATTTAAAAACATTTTTTTTTAAATCGAGATAACGGCGTCCTGGAGATTTCAACCCCTATTGTTCACCCCTTAGGGACGACTGACATTCGCGGACTAACTAGAGCCCAAAGGGGACCTGTAAACCGAATTTCGTCAATTTTGGTTCATGGTAACTAAGAAAAGTGCTAAGTACGGCATACGGTGTACACCGTACGGCGAACGGACAGAAATTTTTTTATTGCATTTTCGGATTCTACATACCTTGAAACGGAAACCATAAAATTTTGAGGGGAGGGGTTGACTTTCGGTTTATTATTCTGTGAATAATACACCTATGTATTAGCTCAGCGAAAAATTTGCTTAACACCCCCTCAAACTTTTTTCTTTTCCGTTTCAAGGTGCGTAGATTCCAAAAATGCAATGTCCGTCCGCCGAACGCCGTATCACGTGTACAGGCTTCATTTTCGGTCTAAAAAATTCGTTCTTTCGCACACATGCTCCATTTGGGCCCTAGTTGTGTCCCGAAACTTTTCAGCCCGATCGGAATATACCCAGGGGTATTATGAGTGAAAATGTATGTAAAAACCACAGTCATGCAGCATGGCTATAAGAGCGAATTTTCGAAGAAATAACTGATTTTATGTAAAATGTGATGTTTGGGATATCCGTAACAAATTTTTTGTTCCATTTTTTGCCGAGTAACACCTCGGTTTGTAGATTTTCCAACGCTGAACACGATGGTGAAGTCAGAATTGCGATATCCCATTCCGTTATCAGATTAGAGCAGGCGAACCAGGAAGAACATCTCAAGAAATAACCACGTTCCTTCATCTTCAAAGTGCTCCAGTTTGAGAACGGAATGAGATATCGCAATTCTAATTTCACCATCGTGTTCAGCGTACAAAAACCTTTAAAATGAGGTGTCACTTGTCAGACTGTTTCATTTTGGGAATTTATGGGTAATTTCCCCCCCTAAAACTCCCCAAAACTCCCCCTTAGAGTGACCCGATTCTGCCCATCTACGAACTTAGCCTGTCGATTGCCAAGACAGATTTTTCGTGCAAATTTGAACTTTTTATCTCAATTCTTTCGAGAGTTATCGTCTGGAATGACACATACATACATATATATATATATAATTAGTGATGGTTAATGTCTAGTCCAATATCAGGTTTTTTTAATGGTTTTTTTAAATGGTTTTTCAATATGGTTAATGTCTAGTCCAAATAGGTTTTTTTTTGTTTGTTTTTGCTTGGTTCTGTTATCAAATTACCCACAGTTACTTTCCGTAGTTTCAAGTAAATTGTACTACTTAAAACTAATTTTCATCAACTGTTGAATGGAAATTCCACCATCATCATCAACTGTTGAGGTAACAGACAGCAAATTATCCACATGATTAGGACCCAGTCCCTGGGTCGAAACGTCGTGGAAGGAAACAATAAAAGAAGTTTCCACTGAAAAAGTCTAGATTGGTCATTTCCACACCTCCACACACACACACACACACACACACACACACACACACACACACACACACACACACACACACACACACACACACACACACACACACACACACACACACACACACACACACACACACACACACACACACACACACACACACACACACACACACACACACATATATATATATATATATATATATATATATATATAATTTTTTGTGTCTCGGTAGTGAATCTAGGATGGTCTGAAACGGATTTTGGTATAAAAATCTTTCGGAAATTAGAGTTTTAAAAATTTTGGACCGAGAACAATAGCTTCCTTTTCTTCGAAAATTCGCTAAAATAGGTACTTTTTGCGTTTTAGCAAAATGTTAGTAACATGAGCTTCTGAGATATCATTTTCCATGTTTTTGGGGACGAGAAGACCGAATATGAAGTCGATTTTGACCAAAGAGTGGAAAATTGAATTCTACCAAATGTTCAACTCCCAAAATTGATTTTTTATGAGTGAAAAACCTGGGAAATCGTCTGAAATCACCATCAGTTTGTATAATAACACTGGAAAAAGTGTCAACACGTGGATCAAGACGATTAAATGGCACTATCAATGATCAATGATAATTTGAAAAAGAAAAACGCTGCAAATCCCTGCACAACGGTTTATTATTTTGTATAGAATACCCTTCTGTTACAGATCACAGCTCTATGTATAGATAACCCGTCTATATAATATAATATGTACTATTCTATGCATAATTATGTAGATCGCAGACCCTCCGTAGGTTAGTACCTAACCCCGTACTCGTTACTAGGTACCTACCTAAATCACGAGTTAAATGTTGCTAAAATAATTCTGCCGATGACAAACAGTACCTAACAAAAAGAAACACACATAATGAAGTTCTGAAAAGAAATCGTTGATGAGGAGTGAAAAAAGTTGCAAAAGTACCTACCAACAAACTCCAGCCCCTTCTACGTAGATGGTATAATGAACCGTTGTGTAATAATTTACCGTTGAGTAATGATTTACCGTAGTAATAATTTACCCATCAATAATACTTCAACGTTTGTTCAAGTTTCACTACCTACCAACAAACTCCAAAAGAGCCATCATTTTTCAAATTAAATAATATCACAGAACAACCAACTCGACTTCATACTCCGCCAATATAATCAGGTGATCCGTACCAATGATTGGCCGTATTCACAAATTCCTATTGTGGGCGCGTCTCTGGTTACGAGAATTGGTTTGAATTGTATACAATTTCATTCACACTGGAGTCGAAAATGCCTGTCGGTGCAAACTTCGGGGCCTTACTGTGAACGAACGGCTGGACGTACGATGCTCCGGATGGTCTTAAAAAACTCGCAAGTTCAAGAATTATTTAAAACCGTAAAAATATTTACGTAAAAAAATGGTATAGGCGTTTTGAAAATTTCAACCCCTATTTTGAACCCCTTAGAGATGACTGACAGTAACGTCGAGCTTCGAGGACCAACTAGACGCCGAACGGAACCTATAACCCGAATTTCATCAATTTTGATTCATGGTAACTAAGAAAAGTGGCCCGTACGGCGTACGGCGTACGGCGGACAGACAGAAATATTTTTATTGCAGTTTTGGATTCTACATACCTTGAAACGTAAACCATCAAATTTTGAGGGGGGGTAAGAATTTTTTTTTTCATGCTCGATTCCAATGGTTCATTATTGAAAATAATAAACCAAAATTTGTATGGATTTATGCATTTACAGTTATACATTTACATAATGTATGGTGATCTCAGACAATTTCCCAGGTTTTTGACTCGTGAGCTGAATGAACTATACCACTCGCGATGTAATCGTGGAAATTCATTTCAAAGAAAAACGGAGTTATTGAATAAATAGTCTATTTCCACTAATACACGAAAGTATCGAATTATACAACAGCACTTTTTCGTAGTATAATTTGATGGTTGCCTGTTACCCGTTGCCTTCAATTCGTCTCCGACGATTGTGACTTCCTGCCTTGAGTTTACAGTATCCTGCGCCAATTTTGACCATGCCATCGCTGGATCACTTGAGCAGCATCACCAGGGAGGTGTGCCGTTAGAGAAACTCCTCATCGTAGGGTACCATAGCCACCTCAAATGTACCGTACTGCCTTCGACAGCCGAGAAACCCTACAAGATAAAACGAACTTATCGCTACTTAAAAGCGCCGGAAATCGGGAGTGACGCGAGTGAGGGATTAATAAAGATAACTATAATTCTGGAGAGCTTAGGAACAATTTACGTTTTAAGGTATGTAGAATCCAAAACTCCAATAAATGGAGGGGGTAGGGTGAGATGGGTGGGTGGTGGGTGCTATGAAATGCACAAAATAAACGCTTGCATACGAGTCTGCAACACATTGAGACATTTTCATGTCATCCCCATATTGTTACATGTAAACCTTATTGTGTGTTTCAATTTACTTTTTGTGTGTTTACATAAATATATTATGTAGCTCTTATAAGTTTACGACCACAAAGCACTCGTAACGCAATTGCGTATATGTACCCAGGCGACACACCGCTCATTTGGGACACCTAACGACCATAATGTTGTGTGCAAACAAACTTCGTATCAAGTCATGCGCATATCTCAGCTTTTCGAAGGGCGACAACCGAGTGAGAGGAATGTATTCTAGTTCTATAAATCGAGAGGTTTCCAACGAATGGTGAACGGTTTTTGTCCGATGACAAATGACGAAGTACTATTCCCCTAGCAACGACTCGGTTGTGCGCGGAAATCGTCAGAAACTCATTTGGGACAATTTTCGTAGTCAATTTTCGTAACGGTTTTTGAGTTATGTGCCATATGAAAGACATGAAAATGTCAAAAAAAAGGAGCGTACCTAATTTGTGTTTTAGGGGCCAAAATTAATAGAAACCATCAGAAATAGCTATTTCGATTATTACGCATAAAAGAAACAATAAATGAACAGCCAACATTTCCGTAGGTATGTCCAGGAGAATAATAAACCCATGTGACAAGGACTTTGCAGCGTTTTTGTGTTTTCGTAACATGAACGCAATATGAGCTATTGAGGTATCGTTTTCCATGTTTTTTGCGACGAGAAGACCGAATATGAAGTTGATTTAGACCAAAGAGTGGAAAATTGAGTTCTACCAAATGTTCAGCTCCCAAAATTGATTTTTTATGAGTCAAAAACCTGGGAAATCGTCTGAAATCACCATCAATTTGTATAATAACACTAGAAGTAGTATCAACACGTGGATCAAGACAATCAAATGGCACTACCAATGATCAAAGATAGTTAAAAAAAAAAAAGGAGCGTACCTAATTTTGGTTTATTATTTTCAATAATGAACCATTGGAATCGAGCATGAAAAAAAAAATTCTTACCCCCCCTCAAAATTTGATGGTTTACGTTTCAAGGTATGTAGAATCCAAAACTGCAATAAAAATATTTCTGTCTGTCCGCCGTACGCCGTACGCCGTACGGGCCACTTTTCTTAGTTACCATGAAAAAAAATTGATGAAATTCGGGTTATAGGTTCCGTTCGGCGTCTAGTTGGTCCTCGAAGCTCGACGTTACTGTGAGTCATCTCTAAGGGGTTCAAAATAGGGGTTGAAATTTTCAAAACGCCTATACCATTTTTTTTACGTAAATATTTTTACGGTTTTAAATAGTTCTTGAACTTGCGAGTTTTTTAAGACCATCCGGAGCATCGTACGTCCAGCCGTTCGTTCACAGTAAGGCCCCGAAGTTTGCACCGACAGGCATTGTCGACTCCAGTGTGAATGAAATTGTATACAATTCAAACCAAATCTCGTAACCAGAGACGCGCCCACAATAGGAATTTGTGAATACGGCCAATCATTGGTAGGGATCACCTGATTATATTGGCGGAGTATGAAGTCGAGTTGGTTGTTCTGTGATATTATTTCATTTGAAAAATGATGGCTCTTTTGGAGTTTGTTGGTAGGTAGTGAAACTTGAACAAACGTTGAAGTATTATTGATGGGTAAATTATTACTACGGTAAATCATTACTCAACGGTAAATTATTACACAACGGTTCATTATACCATCTACGTAGAAGGGGCTGGAGTTTGTTGGTAGGTACTTTTGCAACTTTTTTCACTCCTCATCAACAATTTCTTTTCAGAACTTCATTATGTGTGTTTCTTTTTGTTAGGTACTGTTTGTCATCGGCAGAATTATTTTAGCAACATTTAACTCGTGATTTAGGTAGGTACCTAGTAACGAGTACGGGGTTAGGTACTAACCTACGGAGGGTCTGCGATCTACATAATATGCATAGAATAGTACATATTATATTATATAGACGGGTTATCTTTACAGAGAGCTTTGATCTGTAACAGGAGGGTATTCTGTACAAAATAATAAACCGTTGTGCAGGGATTTGCAGCGTTTTGTTTTAGGGGCCAAAATTAATGGAAACCATCAGAAATAGCTATTTCGATTATTACGCATGAAAGAAACAATAAATGAACAGCCAACATTTCTGTAGGTATGTCCAATAGAATAATAAACCCATGTGACAAGGACTTTGCAGCGTTTTGTTTCATGCTCGATTCCAAAGATTCGTTATTGATAATAATAAACCAATAACATTATCAAGGTATTCCGTCAGAAGCAGAAATTGTTGCCGTGAAAACAGCGCAAAATCAGAGTTGAGAAGCAAGACATTGTGACCACCGAGAGTGAGTGAATTTTTGGGGGGGGGGGGGAGATTGGAGGGACGTGACATCTACACCGAACCCTGACGCCAGCCGACTTGCACGTCTCATTTGTTTTTCGCGATTAAGTACCACCTACCTACTAATTCTGAGTGATCCTGAGTGTTCTGTTACTTCGTGCACTTCACCTTTTCATCATGCCGAATAAGGGATATTCAACGAAAGGTAAAAGTTGTACAACGAAGCAACGAAAAGAAGCAAAGCTAGTAGGTTTTGCTAGTAGTTTTGCTTATAAAATGCACGATTGGTTGTACTATCATCGAAGTCCCATTGAAAAAACGGATACTCCACTCATTATTTCTCGTGATCGGCCTCAAGACTGAACACGTATCTTCTAACCAATGGATGGCAGGTAAGCAATTTTTCCAAACGACTAACTTCGACAGGTTTTCATTTTACGATTATTGTGGTAGAACGAATCAGTACGTGCAGAACTCGCTGTGTATTTAGCCGTCAGGAATGCGTCTGCCTTGCTTTACACATCTAAACCAAAAGGGCTGGTTATATTAGAACAGATCACTCGTGAAATATCATTTGAGTCCTGGCACTGGGTTTATAGATATTTCGAAAACATGTTATTCCTTACTGCTTTCCTTACAGCTACACATAGTTGGGAACGAACGAATATATTTGCAAGGGGTGAAACGGCGGGTCGGCCAGTGAATGGGTGTGTTGCCACTGTTGCTAAGAAACGAGACACCTGATTTTGCTACAGCCCTCTCAAATACAGTCAACTCTTCCCATGACCTTGTTTTTCTGTACCAAATTTCGCTTTCCGTCTCAATTTATCGTGAAAATTTTTCCCTGATCGTTCCTTGAGTAGTTTCCAAACACGGCGTGTCCGCTAATTCCTGAATTGCAAAAACATCCTAAGTAGTAGGTAATCATGAATTAGAAAAATTATTTTTTTCAATTCAAGTTTTATGATACCTCTTCTGAACTCTTATTCTTAGAAACACACAATTTGAAAATATTTTGTAAAGATTTATAGTTTGCCTGGATGTACTTTGGTGCGCCACTAGCACCATGTCTTGTCTCAGAATCATAATATTGGTCACCCGTCGCCTTTAGCCTTCCATTCAAATAGATTTTTCTCTAACAATTCATTATTATTTTCCTCAAAAATTAGCTGAAAGGTACTTTTCTTTGTGCAATCAATCAGGGCAGTAGGGCAACCGGGAAGGCTAGTGGTAGTAGAAATTGGTGCGGATTCCCATGGTGATAGCCGTCGTTCTCAATGTACCAAACGACAGAAGGTTATCATGGATGTTAACTCGAATCCATTGTTCGAAGAGAAAGTTACATTTTCTGTTTCATGCACCAAGCTCATCTCCGGCACTTCCGTTGTAGCTACCTATCTGGTAGCCACAGGTCTTGTCTCATTGCCATTCAAGTGATTTTGTTAGTTATCCAGGTTATAGCAACTAACAACTTGAATGGTTTGCACTATAATATACCTACCTGGAGGATAAAGAAGTGATGATCACCTTTTTAATTTCCATACTGACACCGTGGTCCACAACATGTGTGGGAAAATGAATGTAGAACAAATTACCTATCTACCTAGAAGATAAATTACCTCAATTTCGACACATAGCGGTTACCTACCCTCAGTCCTAACCCCATCTCACATCCTTACCAAAGGCACTAGAAACGATCTCTAATTACGTACTTCTAGTTTTACTTCATTTTTGTTCATTATTTTCAATAATGAACCTTTGGAATCGGGCACGAAAAAAAAATTTTTAACCCCACCCCTCAAAATTTGATGGTTTCCGGTTCAAGGTATGTAGAACCCGCAAATGCAATAAAAAACGCTGCAAATCCCTGCACAACGGTTTATTATTTTGTACAGAATACCCTTTTGTTACAGATCATAGCTCTCTGCATAGATAACCCGTCTACATAATATAATAATATGTACTATAAAGGCAGGGGAAAAAGAAAAAGCGTGAAGTGTCGAGAATAATTATAACAACTATGGTTTTAATAGAGCGGGATGCACGGGGACACGGTTAACAGATTGAAAGTTTCATTAGCCACCAACTGCCTAATAAAATGGTATTTTACGTCTATATGTTTACTACGCTTAGTCTCCCACGTTTGGGCCATTTTAATGCATGACTGATTATCCTCATGAACTAACATAGGATAGACGAAATTGGAAGATATTTTTCCTTCAATAATTGACCCAAAAACAAACATTCAGTTAAACAACTTGCCAACGCAACATACTCAGCCTCGCTAGATGAAAGTGCTACAACGCTCTGTTTCTTGGAACTCCAACATACTACATTATCGTTCAGCTTAATCATATACCCAGAAACACTTTTCCTATCCGTCGGATCTGATCCAAAATCAGAATCAACATAGGATACTACCTGAACATTTTCAGAAGGTGACTTCCTATAAACAAGGCCTAAACTCTTCGTCCCATTCAGGTATCTTAAAACATTTTTCAAGTGATTCCAATGCGTCTCATTCCAACCACTCTGGTATCTTCCAAAGAATGAGATCGCGTAGCACAAATCTGGCCTACTCCCTAGCATCACATACATTATGCTTCCCACAAGCTCCCTATAAGGGAATTTCGTATTACAAGAATCAATTATTGGCACACCAGAAGGTTCGGGAACCAATTCCCACGTTGAATTGCTCTTGTGAGATTCCAGTTCCTCCTTCACTGCACTTCTCCAGCCCTCATCCTGGTGTACAGCTTCATCATACGACCTAGGAGGCGGTACAGAAGATCCATCCTCCATAAGGAGACACAATGCCATTGACGTTACGTAGTCCCGCAAGTGGACTGGTAATCTCCTCTCTCGCTCTCCTCGTCTAAGCACAGGGACGGGAATAATCTGTCTCCGACCACTGCCAGGAGTCGTAGAAACCGGAGATGTATCAAGATCCCCATCTTCTCGATCTACTGCATCCATGAGAGGCTCCTCAACTGGACCGATTTCATCACCACCGACGTCAACTACGGGCAGGCGAACCCTTTCATCAAAAACAACCGACCTCGCGGTCACCACCTTACGACGATTTGAGTCCCGCAACCTATACCCGTTGTCGCAGTAACCAATGAGCTGCAGGCGCATAGAACGTTCCGCCAATTTGCCGCTCCTGTCCTCAGCCGGAATATGAGCGTAGGCGTCGCACCCGAAAACGCGAATCTTGTTCAAGTCGGGTTTGAAGCCACACCACAACTCAGCCGGAGTTGTATTAGGCTGTGCAAGAGCACGCGTCGCTACACGATTCAACAAATAGACAAAAGTCATGACAGCTTCACCCCACATTTCACGAGAAAATCCAGAATCAATTATCAAACACCTGGCCATCTCCATCACAGTCCTATTATAACGTTCCGCTTTCCCATTGTTCTCAGGGTTACGCGGTATACTGTACATAATGTTTATACCCTTATCCACACAAAACTCGCGAAAGGTTCCGGACGTGTACTCCCCCCCCGTTATCGCACCTGAGATTACGAACACACCTACCGAATTTATTCTCCACTAACAAAACATACTTACGGAGATAGGTCTCAACCTCACATTTGTTCTTCATGAGGAACACCATCCCGAAATTCGTGTAGTGGTCCAAAAACGACACAGTAGTTTTTCATCGCTCGTCTTGTCCAATGTGACATTCGCAGATCTGTTGGTTGGACACTCTGATCTCTTATGACCCCTTCCACGACACCGATAACACTTGCCGGTAAAGTTAGCACCCGAATTGTTCCGCGGAGAAGTACCCGCATTATCCCTTCTTCCGTGATTTTGACCGTCCCGTCCGCTTCCTCTTCCTGCTCCTCCAAAATGGCCACCACGAAAATTATTTTTGCCATTTCCGCCCCGATACGAACCTCGAAAACCGTTCCCTCGACCAACAAAGGCTTTTTCTTGCACAAGCGAATCCGAATTCTCCGGTTTTCTCTGATCGAGACGTTCGCTCTCCGTCAATAGCTTGTTTCTGACGAAGTCCTTCGTGACATGTTCGGAATTTGCCGAGAACAAAACATCTATCGAGGTAACAATCGGATCGAACTCACTCGGCATCGAACTTAGGAGCTGAGAGATGTATTCACCGTCACTCATTGTACCGCCCGATTCTTTAATTCCAAGCACAATTCTATCGAATTCGACGAGAAAGTCCTTCATGCTTGCTTGACGGGAGTACACCATGTTCCGCAACTGCTTCTGCAACTGAACTCTGGTTTGCATACCTCTCTGAAAAAACGTCAACTTCAGAGAATTTACCATTTCTCTTGCTGTACATTTTTCCTTAATCAAATCCAGAACGGAGTCAGACGTGCATTGGACGATCAAATCCCGCGCTCTAGCATCACGTGTGCGCCATTCCTCAAGACCAGAGTCGGGCTTGGGTGTGTAGACCACATCAAGACAATTGTTCCTTTCCAAGAGTCTCTCCACCCGGAAAATCCAATTCCCTAAGCCTGTTCCGTCAAACGGTTTGATGTTGACCGGCTGTGATGTCGTAAATAATGCCATCTTCGATTTTTCCAGCATGAAACGGAACAACGGACAAACCGAAACGCTTCACCTGCACGAACAGACCAACGACACAAAACGACCGACTTTACGCAACTCACGAACTTCGAAACTTGACGCACTGACACTTTACTCAACAACTAACCACTGCCTGGGCCCATAACCTAAAGGCAGGGGAAAAAGAAAAAGCGTGAAGTGTTGAGAATAATTATAACAACGATGGTTTTAATAGAGCGGGATGCACGGGGACACGGTTAACAGATGAGAATGAAGAACAGGGAACTGCCAGACAGGAGGGCAGTGGGGGTAGTAGTAACAAGACGATGAACTAAGGATAGCAATCACAGCTAACCACACACTGTCCAATAATGATTGTTTCCAATATACTATTCTATAGGTACACATTATGTAGATCGCAGACCCTCCGTAGGTTAGTACCTAACCCCGTAATCGTTACTGGTACCTACCTAAATCACGAGTTAAATGTTGCTAAAATAATTCTGTCGATGGCAAACAGTAACTAAAATGGCAAAAAGAAACGCAAATAATGAAGTTCGGAAGGGAAATGGTTGATGTAGATTGTAGAGTGAAAAAGGTTGCAAACGTACCTACCAACAAACTCTAGCCCCTTCTACGTAGACGGTATAATGAACTGTTGTGTAACAACTTACCGTTGTGTAATAATTTACCATTGTGTAATAATTTACCCATCAATAATACTTCAATGTTTGTTCAAGTTTCACTACCTATCAACAAACTCCAAAAGAGCCATTTTGGTTTATTATTTTCAATAATGAACCATTGGAATCGAGCAAGAAAAAAATTCTAACACCCCTCAAAATTTGATGGTTTACGTTTCAAGGTATGTACTAACTGAAAATGCAATAAAAAAATTTCTGTATGTCCGTTGTACGCCATACTGAGCACTTCTCTTAGTTACCATGAAAAAAAATTGATGAAATTCGGGTTATAGGTTCCGTTCGGGGTCTAGTTGGTCCTCGAAGCTCGGCGTTACTGCCATTCATCTCTAAGGGGTTAAAAGTAGGGGTTAAATTTTTCATAACGCCTTAGCTCGAAAACTTTCAATAGAAGGGTATAGTTTTTTTTACGTTATTAAATTTGTCTTGACCTAAACAATTTTCTGAGACCACCCTGAGCATTGTAAGTCCAGTCATTCGTGTGCACCAAACAGCTTCGTCAACACGATCGTGAATCAAACGGTATAAATCCGGCCCGGATATCTTCACTAGGGAGCACCTGATTATAATCAAGGATGGCTGTATGAAGTCGAGTTGGTTGTACTGCGATATTATTTCATTTGATAAGTGATGGACTATTAGATTTTGTTGGTAGGTACTTCTGAAACTTGAACAAATGTTGATGGGTAAATTATTACACAACGGCAAATTATTGCACACCTGCAAATTATTACACAACGGTAAATTATTACACAACGGTTCATCTACCAAGAAGGGGCTGGATTTTGGTGATCGGTGATCTACGCAGAAGAGGCATCTATTTCACTCCACATCCATCCATTTTCCTTCAGAGCTTCATTATTTGCGTTTCTTTTAGCCATTTTAGTTACTGTTTGCCATCGACAGAATTATTTTAGCAACATTTAACTCGTGATTTAGGTAGGTACCGAGTAATGAGTTTGGGGTTAGGTACTAATCTACGGAGGGTCTGCGATCTACATAATATGCATAGAATAGTACATATATTATATAGAAGGGTTATCTATACGGAGAGCTGTGATCTGTAACAGAAGGGTATTCTGTACAAAATAATAAACCGTTGTGCAGGGATTTGCAGCGTTTTCTTACCCCATACCTACCTAATAGTTTTCCATCTGATTCGCATTTTATCCATTGCCTCTTTAGTGGCTTTATTTGCAGCCATAAAAATAGGTAGTACAAACGTGAAGTCTATTTTCATTTTTCTCGCTAATTTTTACATTTCAAGGTTTTATCAGTGTTTCGAAATATTGGTGACCCAAAGAGGTAATTACTTCTCGCAGAGCAGCTTCGGTAACTCGCTCCTCAACAAGTCAAGGTCTTTCTGGGGCTGCACCTTAGATTCTCTTGAGCCTGTTCGAATCGACTGTGGTCCTTTCACCAATATCCTTATAACTAAACACACAGATATTATCAAGTTGTTTGACAAGCAGACTACCAGGTGCGAGGCATCATACAATTTTCCTTACCCACATTATGATATACATAAATATATATACTAGGTATGCACATTGCTAGGAAACTGGGAAACCTAATGGTACCCTCTTGGATACCGTTCGTTGAAATACTATAGGTACCTAAAAGTTCAGTTTGAGTATAGTGTAATGTTCTCTCGGGAGTCAAATCATAATCAATATTATATTTATGAACAAGTAATGCCCAATCACTGGGTGTATAGATCACTGGATGAATACATACCCGCTTAATATCCGTACATGTTTCACTCATTACTCGAATTATCCCATAAGTAACCCGTCCCGTAGGATAATCGTTGCGGAACGTCCCTATCAATTCCCGCTCGCTTCGCTAGCTCATCCAAGTGACAGCATAGATCGTAGAATGTCTATATACCCGCTGAATTAACTTGTAACTCATCATGTAGGCCTCCAGCAATAGCAAACTTTGATTGAATAAAAAAAACTACAGGATAAAAATAAAATAGTCTATTTCCACGTACAATAGCAAAAACTATAGTGTACTGACGATGGTGTAACAACCGAAACCGGTCTACAGTTTTTGCTATTGTACGTGGAAATAGACTATTTTATTTTTATCCTGTAGTTTTTTGCTATGGATTTCCACTATTCCGCCGCGAGTGATTTAAGTTTGATTGAATGGTAAACGAGACGATGGGTAGGTAGGTCCTCTCTAGTCAAAAATATTTTTAGCATGAAACATGCTTTAGCCATGACCTAACTGCCGGAAAACGTTACAAAATTGTGTGATACCAAGTAGCGCTTATTTTAGATGAATTTTCCAGTACAACCAAATCCTTGTTAGGGAAATGTTCAATTTTCATCCTACAGAAACCGTTCTCCACTCGTTCGAAATCTACAAATTTACGCCAAAATGTTATGCTGGCCAGACCGCTGTAAGTACGAAGGAAGTTGAGTTATACGCCAAGTTGTTAATGAACTGTAAATAAGCTAGGCTATGAACCTACCTGTTAAACCTACTTATGCATCGCTTGTTGTTGGCGAGCTTCGTTTATAGGTAGAGCGAGGTCGTAGTAGACCGGTTACTATCGTTTGGAGAAGCTTCTAAAGCATGTTCCATGTTGTTATAATTTTAGCCGTTAGGGTAAATGTTACGATGTTCTGGTGAGAATATGTGATAAGAGATAGCAGCACCATCGGGGCCAAATTTAGTTTGCTTCTCATTTGAGAATGGAGAGTGATATTTCAATTCGGAAAACGGATTTCTCATCGATATGCAGAATCAGTTAAACATGGAAAAATATTATTATGTATGTATGAACCTGCAGCTGGCACTCACGTGGATACCTACTCGCATTGTATTTCATGTTCCTGTTGTTGTTTTTTCTCTACTTCCATCTTCCATGATTAAACCTAACCACATGGTGTGACATAACTTGCAAGGATAAATCCGTAGGGTTGGCAACGCTTGAACCCTCTTCAACTAAGAAGGAATCATCGTTGGGAGATGAATATTACTCGTATTCGGGTTATCATTATTATTATTATTATCTGCCTGTACGTACAACTCATCATCATTGTACCTAGTACCTTTCATAATTCGTATTATAAAAGCTGGTTTCTTATGTACGGCCTCCTTTCCAGTATGTTCCAAATTTGAACCGACACTTTCCTACTCAACGGTTTATTGAACAGGGGGCGAAAAATGTTCACTTTCGGATCTAACTAGTTTATTTGAAATAATACAAATAATTGCAAAAACGCAATTACGACGGTTGCTATCCAAGTTCAAAGTCAACTATTCACTTGCCAATACGAAGTTTCTGGCGAAATGTGGAATTTTTTTTCATGTACCCAAGGTCCGATATTGTCTGGAAATACACATAATATTTACATATTACATAATGAAGTTTTGTGATGTAGATTGTTGATGTTCGGTCTGAATAAAACGCTTTATGTTCCCAAAGTTTCGGATCAAAAATTTGCAAAAAATTTTAAAATTTTTTGATCTGATGTCAAAAATTTGAGTAGTTTGACATTAACATATTATTTAATAAAACCCCAGGAAGAATCGCTGCAACCGTCCAACCCTTTGTAATATATTTTCAATATTTTGAAACTGGGCATGCTGCAAATCAGATGGCAGAATTATCTGCCATTACGTACAACTCATCATCATTGTAGTACCTTTCATAATTCGTATTATAAAAGCTGGTTTCTTATGTACGGCCTCCTTTCCAGTATGTTCCAAATTTGAACCGACACTTTCCTACTCAACGGTTTATTGAACAGGGGGCGAAAAATGTTCACTTTCGGATCTAACTAGTTTATTTGAAATAATTACAAATAATTGCAAAAACGCAATTACGACGGTTGCTATCCAAGTTCAAAGTCAACTATTCACTTGCCAATACGAATTTTCTGGCGAAATGTGGAATTTTTTTCATGTTAGGTACCCAAGGTCCGATACCTATTGTCTGGAAATACACATAATATTTACATATTACATAATGAAGTTTTGTGATGTAGATTGTTGATGTTCGGTCTGAATAAAACGCTTTATGTTCCCAAAGTTTCGGATCAAAAATTTGCAAAAAATTTTAAAATTTTTTGATCTGATGTCAAAAATTTGAGTAGTTTGACATTAACATAATTATTTAATAAAACCCCAGGAAGAATCGCTGTAACCGTCCAACCCTTTGTAATATATTTTCAATATTTTGAAACTGGGCATGCTGCAAATCAGATGTTTTTTTTCAAATCTGTTGTAAAAAATCAGTAAGTATCATTTCGTTTGGAAAATATCAAAATGAGAGACTAACCACACCACGTGATTCTGCGTTGAAACGTATTCGAAAATCATGAGGTGTATGTAATGTACGAGTTCAGAGGTGAACATTTTAAAGAATCGCCATAAATCTGTGTTCATTTTGAGCTCGCTGGGCGCACTAAAACTAATTAAGCGAAGTTTTACGTAGAAAAACTGGGATCGAACTGGTTTTGTCAGCTACTAAACGCCTCATAAATAGGTAGGTCTTTTCATAGCTGAAGTAATAAAAGAATTGCCTTACCTCAGCGTCGCTGATTTTAACCTCTCTCTTTGGCACTAATTGGGTTTCTCCAGTGTGCGTGTGCTGCTTTGTGATGATCATCAAAGAATCTTATACATGCGACAGAGCGGAAAAACTCGTCCTCTTACGTCCTGATGACTTGGAAGAAATTTTTGAAATGTTCTTCCCTTTCCCGGTTATGGTGAAATGGATGAACCCAACACTATCTAGTAGAATTAGTAGTAGCAGTAGCAGTAGCAGTAGTAGTAGTAGCAGTAGTAGTAGTAGCAGTAGTAGTAGTAGCAGTAGTAGTAGTAGTAGCAGTAGTAGTAGTACCTAGTAGTAGTAGTTTTTTTTTTTGTTTTTTTTAGGGTGATAGGAGGAGGGCGACTCCTAGTGGTCCCTGTGAACTCTTGAGGCTGGGACCAGCCCGGAACCGTTTCACATCACTTCGGGCTGCCCCCCCCCCCCCCCCCTCTACGGCTTTTTTTTTTTGCCCCTTCTTTCTTGATTCTTCGCTCTCGGTCATATCTCGTTCTTTATTTATTGACCTCCAATACAATATACAAAACTTATATGCTATACAACGTTATAGATTTGTAAGCATAGGTATGCATAAACCTACGAATAAATACACACCAGTCACATTCCGTCACTTGTCTCATGGCCATATTTAGTCTGACCTGAAGCTCATCCAGGGTCCTCCCAAGGATAACCACGGCAACATCATCGGTGTAACCTGCTGTGTGCATGTCTTTTGGTATGGGATTGTAACCAGGCCAGGGGCCCATAACAATCCTCTTCTGACAGTCAATGCTGTATCTTGCATGCAGTCTCTTTGTTAACAGCAGGTCCCCCTGTTCTGCCTCCCCAGCGTTGGTCATGCATTGCATGTCCGGGATGGACCACGTGGAGGTGCTGGTTTTACAGGGATGTTCGGATCATAATGCCTAGCCTACCCTCATTACTCGCCGCCTCTTCTTATAACTTGCGGCTCTTCAATCATCGGCAGGCTCTCATGATCAGTGGCAGCTTGTCACGCGGGGTGACGGGTGAGTACTCCTATAAATATTCCTCCCCTTCCTTACTCTAAACTAGCCTATTTTATCACAGAAAGGTTGATGCAGGAACGCGGTTATCACAGTCGGGTTACATATAATACAGCACACTCACACATTAATAAATTACATACTCGCACATAAAAATACACACATAGGTACTCACTATCAAATTCACACATTAGACCGAGGGATGAGAGGAATCCCACCAGTCCCGAGCCCACCCTACCTTTAATGGCCATCCAGGCACCGGCTGTTTAGGGCTTTCTAAGGCCAGGAGGCCGAACAGCCCTAGGTAAATTAACAGAAAGAAAATAAACAAAAGCAGAACATAAAAAATTAATAAAGGCAAAAATTGTAATGACCTACCGGTTTGCTCCCCCCCCCCCCCAGACCGGCAGCCCCCCCCCCCCCCCCCCCCCATCACTCATCCATTCCACACATACAATTTAAAACTTCCTAATCCTATTTTCGCTATCACAGTCAATTCCACTACTCTAGTATCACATAATAACTTACTAATCTAACGTGGCGAGTACTTTTATTAATGTTCCTCCCACCGCTAATCCTAACCTATTCTAATCTAATCTAAGTTAAAAAGGTCCCCGGTACTCAACTTGGGGCAGAGACCATCTCTGTGCCCTCTCCTCAAAGTCTGTACCACTGATCGCAGAATTTCACAAACTTTCGGTGCTGGTCGCGGTAATGTTAGCAGCTGGCTCAGGTCGTCTTGATATGTAGAGTTACTGCACATTTCCGCTCTTTGCTGGCTATATAGGGGACATGATCTGATGACATGTTCAGCAACCTCACTTGGCTCACCACACGGGCATCCAGGGGACTCACGTCTCCTGAAGCTGTGCAGCTTGCCGCTGAAGTTGCCATGTCCTGTCAACAGCTGGGTGGAAATGTACGAGGGCTCAATCCACTGGGATGCAAGTCTGGTACTGATGTCAGGTAGGTGGGCATGCGTGAGTCCATTGGTGCCTCTATCCCACCGCTCCTGCCACTTGGTCACTGCCCATCTTGATATGGCCTTGCACTTGTCCTTATTCGTTCGCAGCTCCTCCAATTGCTCTGCAACTTCCATGCTAATCGGGACACACACCCTGGAGGGCCATCTCACTGATGCCTCTGCCACGCGTTCATCCAGAAGGATGTCGAGTGGCAGGCACCCCGCTATCACCTGGATAGCCAGGGTTGGAGCAGTCCTGTAGGCCCTGGTTACCGCCAGCAGTGCGGCTCTCTGGAGTTGGAGGATCCTCCGTCTAGTCTGCTCAGTCGGGTTTTTCCACCATGTGGGCGCGGTGTACACCACTATTGGCAGAAACACTGTCTGTAGTAGTGCAGCCTACGCCCATAACTCGCACCCCAATCATCGGTGTAACCTGCTGTGTGCATGTCTTTTGGTATGGGATCGTATCCAGGCCAGAGGCCCATAACAATCCTCTTCTGACAGTCAATGCTGTATCTTGCATGCAGTCTCTGTTAACAACAGGTCCCCCTGTTCTGCCTCCCCAGCGTTGGTCATGCTTTGCATGTCCGGGATGGACCACGTGGAGGTTCTGGTTTTATCGGGATATGCGGAGGCAGAGGGGCTTTCGGCAATTATGCCTAGCCTAGCCTCGTTACTCGCTGCCTCTTCTTATGACTTGCGGGTCTTCACTCATCGGCAGGCTCATATGATCAGTGGCATCTTATCACATGGGGTGACGGGTGAGTACTCCTATAAATATTCCTCCCCGTCCTTAAACTAAACTAGCCTAGGTTATCACAGAAAAATGTATCGCGTATATCACAGTCGGGTTGCATATACAATACATTCATTCACACACTTTAATAAATTACATTCTCGCCCATAAAAACTCAGACACACTATCACATTCACACAGACCGAGGGATAGGAGGAGTCCCACCGGTCCCGAGCCCACCCTACCTTTAATGGCCATCCTGGCACCGGCTATGTAGGGCTTTCAGAGGCCAGGATGCCGAACAGCCCTATGGAAATTAATAAAAGAAAATAAACAAAATGCACAACATAAAAAATTAATAAAGGCAAAATTTGTAATAACCTACCGGTTTGCTGCCCCCCCAAGACCCGTAGGCACCCCCATCACTCAATCATATCATGCACACAGTTTAAAACTTACTAAACCTAATTTTCACTATCACAGTTCGTTGCACTAAACTAAAATCACAGAGGAACTAATCTAATGTGGCGAGTACTTTTATAAATGTTCCTCCTACCGCTAATCCTAACCTATACTGAGCTAACCTAAGATGAAAAGACCCCTACTCAACTGGGCGGCAGAGCACTGCTTGTGGCTGATACAGGCTATGCCCCTTCTCCTCTGAGTCACTGATCGCAAAACAATACAAACTTCCGGTGCTGGTCGGGAGATATCAACAACTGGCTCAGGTCACCTTCATATACGGGGGCTCCACACATCTCTAATCGCAGGTGGCTATACAACGGGCATGACCTTATGACGTGCACCCGTAACCGGTGTAACCGATCACGTGCGTGTTTTCTGGCAGTTGAAGACCTAGTACCCCGTTGTAGCTCATATTCCACAGCAGTGGTCCGAGAATGGAGCCCTGTGCAACCCCTGCCGTCAGACTCCTCTGCTTTGTTCCATGAGCCGTCTCATACACCAGTAATCTGTTCTTCAGGTAGTGCCTCAGAATCCTCACCAGATACAGGGAACCCCGGAAATCAGACTCAAATGCCTCGATTATATCTACCCACCTAGCTGAATTGAACGCATTGGTCACATCAAGCGTCACCAGCAGCCCCATCGGTCTTGAACGGTGGGTCCCCCTCATTGTGGCCTGAAGGGCGTTCACCATTTCCTCAATGTGTAGTGTCCCGTTCGGGGGTGAGAGATCACCCCCAGCCTCCACTGCTGCCACCATCCTTGGCTTTAGTAGGCCCTCCAGTCCTTTACCTGGGGCGTCCAGTAGGCACAGGGGCCTCCATGCAGAGGGTTGCCTCTTATCTTCTTTCCCCTTGTCCAAGAGGAAGAGACGCGCCATCTTCCACCGTCCGCTGAAATTTCCTGCTACCAGGCATCCGTTGTACATCCGTAAAAGGAGCTGTGGTGCTGTCCTTGTTGCTGCCTTCAGGACCTCTACGGGAATGTCATCCGGACCGGGAGCATTACCGTTCTTCATGGAGCCAATTGCTCGTTCGAGTTCCTCCTCTGTGAATAGTGGAAACCTCCCAACATCAACTGTCTCCCAAGTCTCCTCTCTAATCGGGTGCTGAGGGAAGAGACCTCTGACGACGGCCTCCATGAGGTCGTTGTCAAGCACAGCCGTGCCCCCTTTCCCCAACTTCTTGGTCACAATTTTGTAACCCATTCCCCATGGGTCTTCATCCACTTCTTTGACGATGGCAAACCAGCAGCTGTCCTTGCTCTCGTTTATCAGCCTGCGAAGGCGCCTTCTTGCCGCTCGGAACTCGTCCTGTCTAGCTGCTCGGGCTGCTCCCCTACCTCGTTCAGCCCTACGTCGAAGCCTACACGGGGAGCCGCACGGCTCTCGCTTGCGAACAGGCGGACGGCGCGTGAGATTGAAATGCATTGAGTGCAATGGAGCTTTCACATGAGGAGCGAGAGCTCTTCGAGAGTTTTAGGGCTCGCGAGCCGCGAGTGATCACGGCTCTGCACCTCGAGCCACGCGTCTACGGCTCTTCCACGAAATGCAAAGGAGGGGTGCTGGTATTCACACGAAGAGCGAAAACGGCTCTCGCTCCTCAGTTTATTGCTACCTTTTGTGGCGAATTTAGCCTCAGTTCAGGCTTAATGCAATTCCGCATGTTTGTATCTTCGAGTTGAATACGACGCTTCACCTTGCTGAGAAGCTCATCAAATGATGCCACCGACATCCGGAAATAGTTAAAAAATTTGTTGCCATCCTGCCGAAGTTGCTGGTAAAGCATGGCGAAAACTCCTACTTCATCCCGCTGTTGGTTTATCGCATGTACCCAACACCGTCTGGTACTTCGGCATTTTTGGCGTCGAAGACGGTGGTGACGATGAAGTATGTAAACGGACAAAGCACGCATGCGATCCATACTGGGCGGAACTAGCGACTGAGCGCTCGAGAGCCAAAAAAGCTCTCAATTGAGGCCCGTGTGAAAGGTGGGAGTCAAGAGCGAAAAAGACTCTTGACTGCGAGCCACGAGCCGTGCGGCTCCTGTCGCTGGGCCGCAATCGCGTCGTTTCTCTTTGGAGCGCATCCCTTCCTGGGCATATCACAGTTCTGTGATATTATTTCATTTGAAGAATGATGGATCTTTTGGATTTTGTTGATAGTTACTTTTGTAACTTGAACAAACGTTATGCTTCATGAATAACAACAAATTAACATGACATTAGCATAACAACAAATAATATTAATGATAAAATTCTTGATTCCACTGCATATTTATGAAATGTGATGGCCCGGCTGGATCCACAACCCGATTTAGGGCTCTTGTTGGAACACGAGGGTAGGTATTGACCACAGAAAACAGCTATCTACGCAGAAGGGGCACCTACACAGGAAAGTAATGAACCGTTGTGTAATAATTTGCAGCGTTTTTCTTGTAGCTACTGAATGAATGGCCCTGAGCTTAGCCCAACCGATTTCTCCTTCCCAACATACAATATTGGCTTCTAGAAGATCATAACCCCTGAAACGGCATCCTAATATTATTGAAATCATGCAGGAGGACAGGAACTTCCGAGTTTGGTAAAAAGAAAAGTTTTCTTATCAAGAAAAAAGTGAATTGAAGAAACCAAGAGTCCCAATTAATATGCAGGTATCTTCGTTTATTTTTTTAATTGAATTTTCACATCTGTAAGAAAAATAATAATTTTGTATAATTATTTACCTCTGTACATTCGAAAATAAACAATTTAAATTTGAGACAACATCTTTATTTCTGACCTCAAATCGTACGTCCTCCTCCTCGGGCGGATATCCCAGCAAAACATCTTCATCTTCATTTCGAGTGAAATAGGTAATCTTCGTTTATAAGAACTTCACACCCGTTTCATTCGATTTCGAAAAAAACAAAATTTTGTGAGCATTATTGAACATTATCATTTTGAACATTCCTGTTTAAGTATGTAATACACAGCACCGAAAACCGGGTTTAACGTATATAATAAATTTACGTAAACAAACGGTCGCCATGACGACGGTGGGTCGCCTACGGTCGGAGGTACGTCCACGGCAACACACACAACACTGCACTACTGGCTGTCACGAATGGGGGAGTTAGGAAACTGGCTCGTCTGGTGGGGGCGCCCATGCCTTCGTTTCCTTTCCATCTAGAAATGTAAATAATGCACTTTTCGTACCAACTCATGTCCGCTCTCTCGGTTAAAATAATATTGGTTTCGAAATGCAGGTAGTTTATGATATTTAGAAAGTCCTACACCAAGAAGTTCCCTTGCTGTCGTCCTCTTCCCAGTTCCATGGTGAAGGCGGAAAAGAATCATTGGGTGAAACAATTATGTTAACTGTAAGTTATTTTAAACTTATGATGAGATCGTTGTATGAAGCGTGTTATTTCCGTATTATTTTCAATCAAATGATATCAGAGCGATTTTTGAAGAAACAACGATATTGCAGTGGATTTTTCAAGACAAATTTAATTTGTTTTCCGTTTTAGAGCATTTTGAATCCACCACAGGGTTTCTGTAGGTATACTGTACAATTCCACCGTAGCTCTTGGCTAAGAGATAAAAAATGTCCAATTTCACCAAAATGTTTGCAATGGCAACCGAAAGACTTCCGGCAACCGGCGAATTTTTTTAAACAAACTGTGAGTCAAAATCGGCAAAATGGAAAGAACTGTTGTAAATTTACTAAAAAGCGATATTACGGAATGGTGACTTGACCCATGAATGGTGTTTCTCCCCTTGAATGAAGACATGAAATGAAAAATATGTTTCAATGGGTAATCAAAACTATTTTTCCCAAAAAGGGAGTCAAACTCAAGTTTTTGTGGGTTAGAAACCTCTAAAAAATTGTCAAAAATAGCTAAAAGTCACCAACTTTGGAAATTAACTCACATACGGTTATGCTTGCATGGTTGTAACTTGGAAAAAATTCCAGTCACGCAGCATGGATTGAGGAGCGAGTTTTCATAGAAACTGTTTGGGAATTTTAGAACTTAAATTTACGGTCATCTGCAGGAGCACTCATTACGGCCTGACTGAGCAATTTTAGGGACCACAGTGGCACGTCGAGCTGGAAACTTATGTAAAAAAAATCATTTTGGGTGTTTTGAACCAAAAACGCTGCAAAGTCCTTGTCACATGGGTTTATTATTCTACTGGACTTACCTACAGAAACGTTGGCTGTTTATTTATTGTTTCTTTCATATAAAATAATTTAAATAGCTATCTCTGGTGGTTTCCACCGATTTCGGCCCCCAAAACACGAATTAGGTACGCTCCTTTTTTTTTTTTTTCAAATTATCTTTGATCATTGATAGTACCATTTAATCGCCTTGATCCACCTCTTGATACTTTTTCTAGTGTTATTCTACAAATTGATGGTGATTTCAGACGATTTTCCAGGTTTTTGACTTATAAAAAATCAATTTTGGGAGCTGAACATCTGGTACAACCTCAATTTTCCACTCTTTGGTCAAAATCGACTTCATATTCGGTCTTCTCGTCCCCAAAGACATGAAAAACGATACCTCAAAAGCTCATTTTACTAACATGTTGCTAAAACGCAAAAAGTACCTATTTTTACACACATTTTCACTCATAACACCCCTGGGTATATTCCGATCGGGCTGAAAAGTTTCGGGACACAACTAGGGCCCAAATGGAGCATGTGTGCGAAAGAACGACTTTTTTAGACCGAAAATGAAGCCTGTACACGTGATACGGCGGACGGCGTACGGCGGACGGACATTGCATTTCTTGAATCTACGCACCTTGAAACGGAAAAGAAAAAAGTTTGAGGGGGTGTTATAAAAATTTTTTACTGAGCGAATACATAGGTGTATTATTCACAGAATAATAAACCAAAATTGTGATGTTGATCACTCGATACAGTCTCAACGTGCTGAAACTACTCGCTCAGCGACCAAAAAAACACTGTGAACGACACATCACATGCCTACACAAAAATATTCAATGTTTATGTAAATTAAAAATTATGTATAAAATTATGTAAATTTGGTACCCTGGGTGCGCCTAATCAGACTGGGACTAGTTGCAATAGATTCAGCGCCCCCAAAAACGTGATTCAACACCATGCATGCCTAGGTATGTTGCTGAAATCCTTTTGTTTTGATTTTTTGGACCAATATGGATGAATTTGGACCCCTGCGCCCACCAAAATGGATATCAATCCTTTTGACGGCTGAGGAGTTTTTCTTGGAGCGTAAATTGTTACTACTGGGTTGTTATCTAGGTACTGTTATGGAATACATACCTACCTGGTTTCAAATAAGTAGCTATTAGAAAAATTGTGATAGCTTGATGAATGTGCTGATTCTGCTGAGATTCTATGTATGAGGGATGCTGAAGTTGTACTGATCGAATCTCCTTGTATGAGTTATAAGTTCCTACTGTGTACTGGAGTTTGATTATATAATTTAGAGTAATCAGCAACCATTCGCGCATGAAGTTGGGATAGGTTTTACGATTTCACGTTACACCTCTCGGTATATATACCTACTTATCCAATTCTTGATCGGGGGTTGCAACTACGCCATGAATATATCTTTCCCGATAGCATCTCTAATTTTTAGCGTGTCCATCTATGGATGCCAGTATGCCCCAGTTTGTTCAGAAGACGCTCCAGATCTCTCTTTGAACTGGTGAAATCGAGTCGCTCGTGTTTTGAAACTATTGTTTCGTCGTAGAGCCTGTCACAATCTCACTTAGGTCCCAGAGGAAAAATAATATTTTAATTATGAATTATGAAAATATTATTATTAATAATGAAGCTTTGGAGTCGAGCATGCAAAACTATTTTAGCCCCCCCCCCCCCCCCCCCCCAATCAAAATTTGACGGCTTCCGTTTCACCTACCCACGTAGAATCCAAAACGCTGCAAAGTCCTTGTCACATGGGTTTATTACTCTGTTAGACATACCTACAGAAATGTTGGCTGTTCATTTATTGTTACTTTCATGTAAATAATTGAAATAGCTATTTCTGGTGGTTTTCACCAATTTTGGCCCCTAAAACTTGAATCAGGTACGCTCTCTTTTTTTTTTTTTTAAATTGTCTTCGATCATTATTAGTGCCATTTAATCGTCTTGATCCACGTGTTGAAACTTTTCCTAGTGCTGTTCTACAAATTGATGGTGGTTTCAGACGATTTCGCAGGTTTCGCAGGTTTTTCCATTCCTTGGTCAAAATCAACCTCATATTCTGTCTTCTCGTCCATAAAAACATGGAAAACGATACCTCAAAAGCTCATTTTACTAACATGTTACTAAAACACAAAAAGTACCTATTTTTATACACATTTTCACTCATAACACCCCTGGGTATATTCCGATCGGGCTGAAAAGTTTCGGGACACAACTAGGGCCCAAATGGAGCATGTGTAATGTGTACGAAAGAACGAATTTTTTAGACCGAAAATGAAGCCTGTACACGTGATACGGCGGACGGCAGACGGCGGACGGTGGACGGCGGACGGCGTGCGGCGGACGGACATTGCATTTTTGGAATCTACGCACCTTGAAACGGAAAAGAAAAAATTTTGAGGGGGTGTTATAAAAATGTTTTGCTGGGCGAATACATAGGTGTATTATTCACAGAATACCTAATAAACCAAAATGGAATAAAAACCCTATAAATTATTACAAAATTGTTTATTATTTACCTGTACAAATAGATGCCGCTTCTGCGTAGATAACTTTTATCATATCAAATCATTTATGTGCCTGTGTTTCATTGCAGTGCCCTTTGGTTTGGTTTCTTTTTCTACTTTCTGTAAGTACATTTAATTTCATGCGTTCAGGTTCGGTTTTGGTTTATTATTATCAATAAAGAACCTTTGGAATCGAACATGAAAAAACGAAATTTTAACCCCCCCCCCACCAATCAACATTTCATGGTTTCCGTTTCAAAATATGTATAAGAATCCGAAAATGGAATAAAAAAATTCCGTCCGTCCGCGGTACTTTTGTTAGTTACGATGAACCGAAATTAATGAAATTTGGTTTGTCATTTGGATCTAGTTGGTCCGCCAAGCTCGGCGTTACTGTCCGTGATCTCTAAGGGGTGAAAAATAGGGGTTGAAATTTTCAGACGCCGTAGCTCGAACATTTTCAATAGAACAGTATGGTTTTTTACGTTTTTAAATTTATAAACAAAAGAATTTTTTTTGAAACCACCGGGAGCAGCCGTTCGTTTGCACCGAAAAGCTTCGTCAACATGATCGTGAACGGAACAATATAAATCCGGCCCAGATATCATTGCTACGGAACATCTGTGTGAAAGTTCATTCACAATCGAAATTCAATCGTTTCGTGGGCAAAGAATATTGGGTGACTGCGGGCATGTGCGCTCTGCGGGGAAGTGCGCTCTTCTCTTATTTCTCCGGTACGGCAACTCCAATTTTTATTGTCCGATTAATATTCATTAGATCAGGTGTTCCTGAACATCTGATAAAATTTAGAGCTTCCTGGCAGCTAAGGAAGGTAATTTTGTAGCTCATTGAAAAACGCTGCAAATCCCTGCACAACGGTTTATTATTTTGTATAGAATACCCTTCTGTTACAGATCACAGCTCTATGTATAGACTAGCCTGACCGCTCGCTTCGCTCGCTATCCGAGATTCGCTGTACGCAGTATCGTGGAACCAACAAACGACGGAAAAATCCCATAGCCTACTGGGTATTTGTGCCCAATTTTATCAAAATCCGTCAAGCCATTCAGGAGTTGACCATGGTCGACCATGTTTCCGCTATGGTCAGGGAATTAAAAATGCGACGTTGCACAACTTGGGAGCCTACTGGATATTCGTGCCAAATTTGGTCGATATCCGTTGAGCAATTCGGGATTCGACCATGGAGGGGCCCATGGATGCGCTATGGTCGACCGCGGGGGTAGTCCGAAGGGTCGATCGTAGATAGAATTTCACGTAGATTACGAATACGCGTTAAAAAATAGGGGTTACCATTTCAATTAACGAAGTTGACCATGGTCGACCATAGTTCCGCTATGGTCAGGGAATTAAAAATGCGACGTTGCACAATTTGGGAGCCTACTGGATATTCGTGCCAAATTTGGTCGATATCCGTCAAGCCATTCAGGAGTTGACCATGGTCGACCATAGTTCCGCTATGGTCAGGGAATTAAAAATGCGACGTTGCACAACTTGGGAGCCTACTGGATATTCGTGCCAAATTTGGTCGATATCCGTCAAGCCATTCAGGAGTTGACCATGGTCGACCATAGTTCCGCTATGGTCAGGGAATTAAAAATGCGACGTTGCACAACTTGGGAGCCTACTGGATATTCGTGCCAAATTTGGTCGATATCCGTCGAGCCGTTAGGCCGTGGGAAGACGGACAGACAGACAGACTCACTCACTCACTCACTCACTCACAGAGATTCGTTTTTAGCGAATTTTCGAAGAAAAAGAAGCTATTGTTCTCGGTCCAAAATTTTTAAAACTCGAATTTCCGAAAGATTTTTATACCAAAATCCGTTTCAGACCATCCTGAATTCCCTGCCGAAAGACACCAAAAATTATATGTATATATATATATATTTATATATATATTTATATATTTATATATATATTTATATATATATTTATATATGTATGTGTCATTCCAGACGATAACTCTCGAAAGAATTGAGATAAAAAGTTCAAATTTGCACGAAAAATCTGTCTTGGCAATCGACAGGCTAAGTTCGAAGATGGGCTGAATCGGGTCACTCTAAGGGGGAGTTTTGGGGAGTTTTAGGGGGGGGGAAATTACCCATAAATTCCCAAAATGAAAAAGTCTGACAAGTGACACCTCATTTTAAAGGTTTTTGTACGCTGAACACGATGGTGAAATCAGAATTGCGATATCTCATTCCGTTCTCAAACTGGAGCACTTTGAAGATGAAGGAACGTGGTTATTTCTTGAGATGTTCTTCCTGGTTCGTCTGCTCTAATCTGATAACGGAATGGGATATCGCAATTCTGACTTCACCATCGTGTTCAGCGTTGGAAAATCTACAAACCGAGGTGTTACTCGGCAAAAAATGGAACAAAAAATTTGTTACCTACGTACCCAATACCTACTCTTCTGGTATTCAAAACATTTTTGATTTCCCCCTCCCCCTCCTTCCACCCCAAATTTTACTTTGCGTAAAACTACTCCTGTTTTAATTTTGTATCAAGTTGGGAAAACATTGGCCGAAAATTAATTTTCAGAAAATTTTAGGCGGAGGAGGAAGATGCCGAAAACTTCGAAAATTCGCTCTTATAGCCATGCTGCATGACTGTTATAATATATAGTAAAAATGCGACGTTGCACAACTTGGGAGCCTACTGGATATTCGTGCCAAATTTGGTCGATATCCGTCAAGCCATTCAGGAGTTGACCATGGTCGACCATAGTTCCGCTATGGTCAGGGAATTAAAAATGCGACGTTGCACAACTTGGGAGCCTACTGGATATTCGTGCCAAATTTGGTCGATATCCGTTGAGCAATTCGGGATTCGACCATGGAGGGGCCCATGGATGCGCTATGGTCGACCGCGGGGGTAGTCCGAAGGGTCGATCGTAGATAGAATTTCACGTAGATTACGAATACGCGTTAAAAAATAGGGGTTACCATTTCAATTAACGAAGTTGACCATGGTCGACCATAGTTCCGCTATGGTCAGGGAATTAAAAATGCGACGTTGCACAATTTGGGAGCCTACTGGATATTCGTGCCAAATTTGGTCGATATCCGTCAAGCCATTCAGGAGTTCACCATGGTCGACCATAGTTCCGCTATGGTCAGGGAATTAAAAATGCGACGTTGCACAACTTGGGAGCCTACTGGATATTCGTGCCAAATTTGGTCGATATCCGTCAAGCCATTCAGGAGTTGACCATGGTCGACCATAGTTCCGCTATGGTCAGGGAATTAAAAATGCGACGTTGCACAACTTGGGAGCCTACTGGATATTCGTGCCAAATTTGGTCGATATCCGTCGAGCCGTTAGGCCGTGGGAAGACGGACAGACAGACAGACTCACTCACTCACTCACTCACTCACAGAGATTCGTTTTTATAATATATAGTAAAAAAGCGACGTTGCACAACTTGGGAGCCTACTGGATATTCGTGCCAAATTTGGTCGATATCCGTCAAGCCATTCAGGAGTTGACCATGGTCGACCATAGTTCCGCTATGGTCAGGGAATTAAAAACCACAGTCATGCAGCATGGCTATAAGAGCGAATTTTCGAAGTTTTCGGCATCTTCCTCCTCCGCCTAAAATTTTCTGAAAATCAATTTTCGGTCAATGTTTTCCCAACTTGATACCATACAAAATTAAAACAGGAGTAGTTTTACGCAAAGTAAAATTTGTGGTGGAAGGAGGGGGAGGGGGAAATCAAAAAAATTTCTCCCTTGGGAGGGAAAAACATTAAATCATGTTTAATGTTTTTCCCTCGCAAGGGAGAAATTAGATATAGTTTTTTAATGTCAAGAAAAAATGAAAGCCACAATTTCACTGAACTCTACAAGTATAATGTTGCATTTACTGTACTTATTATAGAACTCGCCATCAACATATGGTTGCTACAACAGAAGGTAGTAACTGTGTAGTAACCAATGAAAAACGTAGCTATTGACTCTTGTTTCTTTCGAGTGCGATATTCTTTATGGTTGCTACAACAGAAGGTAGTAACTGTGTAGTAACCAATGAAAAACGTTGCATATTTGCGTGTCGGAATTCACAGAATGACCCCCAGCCCTAAAACATTAAACATGTTAAAATGTTTTGAATACCAGAAGAGTAGGTATTGGGTACGTAGGTAACAAATTTTTTGTTCCATTTTTTGCCGAGTAACACCTCGGTTTGTAGATTTTCCAACGCTGAACACGATGGTGAAGTCAGAATTGCGATATCCCATTCCGTTATCAGATTAGAGCAGACGAACCAGGAAGAACATCTCAAGAAAACCACAGTCATGCAGCATGGCTATAAGAGCGAATTTTCGAAGTTTTCGGCATCTTCCTCCTCCGCCTAAAATTTTCTGAAAATTAATTTTCGGCCAATGTTTTCCCAACTTGATACCATACAAAATTAAAACAGGAGTAGTTTTTCGCAAAGTAAAATTTGGGGTGGAAGGATGGGGAGGGGGAAATCAAAAATGTTTTGAATACCAGAAGAGTAGGTATTGGGTACGTAACAAATTTTTTGTTCCATTTTTTGCCGAGTAACACCTCGGTTTGTAGATTTTCCAACGCTGAACACGATGGTGAAGTCAGAATTGCGATATCCCATTCCGTTATCAGATTAGAGCAGACGAACCAGGAAGAACATCTCAAGAAATAACCACGTTCCTTCATCTTCAAAGTGCTCCAGTTTGAGAATGGAATGAGATATCGCAATTCTGATTTCACCATCGTGTTCAGCGTACAAAAACCTTTAAAATGAGGTGTCACTTGTCAGACTTTTTCATTTTGGGAATTTATGGGTAATTTCCCCCCCCTAAAACTCCCCAAAACTCCCCCTTAGAGTGACCCGATTCTGCCCATCTTCGAACTTAGCCTGTCGATTGCCAAGACAGATTTTTCGTGCAAATTTGAACTTTTTATCTCAATTCTTTCGAGAGTTATCGTCTGGAATGACACATACATATATAAATATATAAATATATATATAAATATATAAATATATAAATATATAAATATATATATATATATATACATATAATTTTCGGTGTCTTTCGGCAGGGAATTCAGGATGGTCTGAAACGGATTTTGGTATAAAAATCTTTCGGAAATTCGAGTTTTAAAAATTTTGGACCGAGAACAATAGCTTCCTTTTCTTCGAAAATTCGCTAAAATAACCACGTTCCTTCATCTTCAAATTGCTCCAGTTTGAGAACGGAATGAGATATCGCAATTCTGATTTCACCATCGTGTTCAGCGTACAAAAACCTTTAAAATGAGGTGTCACTTGTCAGACTTTTTCATTTTGGGAATTTATGGGTAATTTCCCCCCCCTAAAACTCCCCAAAACTCCCCCTTAGGGTGACCCGATTCTGCCCATCTTCGAACTTAGCCTGTCGATTGCCAAGACAGATTTTTCGTGCAAATTTGAACTTTTTATCTCAATTCTTTCGAGAGTTATCGTCTGGAATGACACATACATATATAAATATATATATAAATATATAAATATATAAATATATAAATATATATATATACATATAATTTTTGGTGTCTTTCGGCAGGGAATTCAGGATGGTCTGAAACGGATTTTGGTATAAAAATCTTTCGGAAATTCGAGTTTTAAAAATTTTGGACCGAGAACAATAGCTTCTTTTTCTTCGAAAATTCGCTAAAATGCAACGTTGCACAACTTGGGAGCCTACTGGATATTCGTGCCAAATTTGGTCGATATCCGTTGAGCAATTCGGGATTCGACCATGGAGGGGCCCATGGATGCGCTATGGTCGACCGCGGGGGTAGTCCGAAGGGTCGATCGTAGATAGAATTTCACGTAGATTACGAATACGCGATAAAAACGCTGCAAATCCCTGCACAACGGTTTATTATTTTGTATAGAATACCCTTCTGTTACAGATCACAGCTCTATGTATAGATAACCCGTCTATATAATATAATATGTACTATTCTATTATATACATATTATGTAGATCGCAGACCCTCCGTAGGTTAGTACCTAACCCCGTACTCGTTACTAGGTACCTACCTAAATCACGAGTTAAATGTTGCTAAAATAATTCTGCCGATGACAAACAGTACCTAACAAAAAGAAACACACATAATGAAGTTCTGAAAAGAAATTGTTGATTAGGAGTGAAAAACGCTGCAAATCCCTGCACAACGGTTTATTATTTTGTATAGAATACCCTTCCGTTACAGATCACAGCTCTATGTATAGATAATCCGTCTATATAATTTATGATATGTACTACTCTATACATATAATGTAGATCGCAGACCCTCCGTAGGTTAGTACCTAACCCCGTACACGTTACTAGGTACCTACCTAAATCACGAGTTAAATGTTGCTAAAATAATTCTACCCATGACGAACAGTACCTAACAAAAAGAAACACACACAATGAAGTTCTGAAAAGAAATTGTTGATGAGGAGTGAAAAAAGTTGCAAAAGTACCTACCAACAAACTCCAGCCCCTTCTACGTAGATGGTATAATGAACCGTTGTGTAATAATTTACCGTTGAGTAATGATTTACCGTGGTAATAATTTACCCATCAATAATACTTCAACGTTTGTTCAAGTTTCACTACCTACCAACAAACTCCAACAGAGCCATCATTTTTCAAATGAAATAATATCACAGAACAACCAACTCGACTTCATACTCCGCCAATATAATCAGGTGATCCCTACCAATGATTGGCCGTATTCACAAATTCCTATTGTGGGCGCGTCTCTGGTTACGAGATTTGGTTTGAATTGTATACAATTTCATTCACACTGGAGTCGAAAATGCCTGTCGGTGCAATCTTCGGGGCCTTACTGTGAACGAACGGCTGGACGTACGACGCTCCGGATGGTCTTAAAAAACTCGCAAGTTCAAGAACTATTTAAAACCGTAAAAATATTCACGTAAAAAAATGGTATAGGCGTTTTGAAAATTTCAACCCCTATTTTGAACCCCTTAGAGATGACTCACAGTAACGTCGAGCTTCGAGGACCAACTAGACAGCGAACGGAACCTATAACCTGAATTTCATCAATTTTCTTTCATGGTAACTAAGAAAAGTGGCCCGTACGGCGTACAGCGGACAGACAGAAATATTTTTATTGCAGTTTTGGATTCTACATACCTTGAAACGTAAACCATCAAATTTTGAGGGGGGGTAGGAATTTTTTTTTTTCATGCTCGATTCCAATGGTTCATTATTGAAAATAATAAACCAAAAAGTTGCAAAAGTACCTACCAACAAACTCCAGCCCCTTCTAAGTAGATGGTATAATGAACCGTTGTGTAATAATTTACCGTTGAGTAATGATTTACCGTAGTAATAATTTACCCATCAATAATACTTCAACGTATGTTCAAGTTTCACTACCTACCAACAAACTCCAAAAGAGCCATCATTTTTCAAATTAAATAATATCACAGAACAACCAACTCGACTTCATACTCCGCCAATATAATCAGGTGATCCCTACCAATGATTGGCCGTATTCACAAATTCCTATTGTGGGCGCGTCTCTGGTTACGAGATTTGGTTTGAATTGTATACAATTTCATTCACACTGGAGTCGAAAATGCCTGTCGGTGCAAACTTCGGGGCCTTACTGTGAACGAACGGCTGGACGTACGATGCTCCGGATGGTCTTAAAAAACTCGCAAGTTCAAGAACTATTTAAAACCGTAAAAATATTTACGTAAAAAAATGGTATAGGCGTTTTGAAAATTTCAACCCCTATTTTGAACCCCTTAGAGATGACTCACAGTAACGTCGAGCTTCGAGGACCAACTAGACGCCGAACGGAACCTATAACCCGAATTTCATCAATTTTTTTTTCATGGTAACTAAGAAAAGTGGCCCGTACGGCGTACGGCGTTCGGCGTACGGCGGACAGACAGAAATATTTGTATTGCAATTTTGGATTCTACATACCTTGAAACGTAAACCATCAAATTTTGAGGGGGGGTAAGAATTTTTTTTTTCATGCTCGATTCTAATGGTTCATTATTGAAAATAATAAACCAAAATAGGGGTTACCATTTCAATTAACGAAGTTGACCATGGTCGACCATAGTTCCGCTATGGTCAGGGAATTAAAAATGCGACGTTGCACAACTTGGGAGCCTACTGGATATTCGTGCCAAATTTGGTCGATATCCGTCAAGCCATTCAGGAGTTGACCATGGTCAACCATAGTTCCGCTATGGTCAGGGAATTAAAAATGCGACGTTGCACATCTTGGGAGCCTACTGGATATTCGCGCCAAATTTGGTCGATATCCGTTGAGCAATTCGGGATTCGACCATGGAGGGGCCCATGGATGCGCTATGGTCGACCGCGGGGGTAGTCCGAAGGGTCGATCGTAGATAGAATTTCACGTAGATTACGAATACGCGATAAAAAATAGGGGTTACCATTTCAATTAACGAAGTTGACCATGGTCGACCATAGTTCCGCTATGGTCAGGGAATTAAAAATGCGACGTTGCACAACTTGGGAGCCTACTGGATATTCTTGCCAAATTTGTTCGATATCCGTCAAGCCATTCAGGAGTTGACCATGGTCGACCATAGTTCCGCTATGGTCAGGGAATTAAAAATGCGACGTCACACAACTTGGGAGCCTACTGGATATTCGTGCCAAATTTGGTCGATATCCGTCAAGCCATTCAGGAGTTGACCATGGTCGACCATAGTTCCGCTATGGTCAGGGAATTAAAAATGCGACGTTGCACAACTTGGGAGCCTACTGGATATTCGTGCCAAATTTGGTCGATATCCGTCGAGCCGTTAGGCCGTGGGAAGACGGACAGACAGACAGACTCACTCACTCACTCACTCACTCACAGAGATTCGTTTTTATAATATATAGAGATAACCCGTCTATATAATATGATAATATGTACTATTCTATACATATTATGTAGATCGCAGACCCTCCGTAGGTTGGTACCTAACCCCGTACTCGTTACTAGGTACCTACCTAAATCTCGAGTTAAATGTTGCTAAAATAATTCTGCCGATGACAAACAGTACCTAACAAAAAGAAACACGCATAATGAAGTTCTGAAAAGAAATTGTTGATGAGGAGTGAAAAAAGTTGCAAAAGTACCCTACCAAAAAACTCCAGCCCCTTCTACGTAGATGGTATAATGAACCGTTGTGTAATAATTTACCGTTGAGTAATGATTTACCGTGGTAATAATTTACCCATCAATAATACTTCAACGTTTGTTCATGTTTCACTACCTACCAACAAACTCCAAAAGAGCCATCATTTTTCAAATGAAATAATATCACAGAACAACCACCTCGACTTCATACTCCGCCAATATAATCAGGTGATCCCTAGCAATGATTCTATCTCCGCCAAATTTCCTATTGTGGGCGCGTCTGTGGTTACGAGATTTGGTTTGAATTTTTCTTTTTTAACATGTTTAATGTTTTAGGGCTGGGGGTCATTCTGTGAATTCCGACACGCAAATATGCAACGTTTTTCATTGGTTACTACACAGTTACTACCTTCTGTTGTAGCAACCATAAAGAATATCGCACTCGAAAGAAACAAGAGTCAATAGCTACGTTTTTCATTGGTTACTACACAGTTACTACCTTCTGTTGTAGCAACCATATGTTGATGGCGAGTTCTATAATAAGTACAGTAAATGCAACATTATACTTGTAGAGTTCAGTGAAATTGTGGCTTTCATTTTTTCTTTACATTAAAAAACTATATCTAATTTCTCCCTTGCGAGGGAAAAACATTAAACATGATTTTTTTAAATCGTTTATATAAATTTTTTATTAACAAACAAATCTCAGCCATCTTCCATCAAGTAGCAACGCCTGGAAGCCAGAGTAGCAGTGGGAAGAATCAACGGAAGGAAGGAACCTGCTAGCTTACCCTAGGTAGGGCAGCTCCATCCTCCATCCCCAACCGGTTCACCCCACCAGGGGGCAAGCCCTTGACAGGCCGCCTAGTCCCTCTGAGACGCAATGACACCGCTCGAATGACGGAGAACTGCGTCTTCACTCGGACCCAACCCAGGATGTGAGACAGTGGTCTTGACCACCTGTCCGCAAGTCTTGTAGCCAGTCTTTCCACGAACATCTCATATTCCCTGTGCAGGACACCCTCGCACGACACAATGAGTGGAGTGAAGGAGCCCCGAAGGTCTTCTGCAGCTCGGTCATATTTTCCATGCTTCTCTCGAGGCTCTGTGGGAGACTGCACTCCAATCCAGGGAGCGATAGGACGGGGCGTCGGCGTTTACAACGCGGGTATCAAAAAACGCGGTCCGTTCACTACCCCAAACCCCCTGAATCTTTATGTCAGCCACCAACGCTGACGAGTCATCCGAAGCTTCTCGCAGTACAGGCTCAACGGATACCCCATTCCAAGCAAGCGAGGCAAGACGAGCGCAGTCATCACGGATGTGGTCATGCCCATGCTTGACCAAGCCGCCCTTTTTGCAATTCAGCACGTGGTTGGTGTCCATTGGGCCATTGCAGCCGTCGCAAGTAGCTGGCAAGCCATCAAGGCCGTGACCATATCGGAGAGCCAAGGCATCTCTGAACTGGCTTGCCGAGAGATCAAAGAAATCCGAGGCCAGAGGAACTACAGTAAGCCAGTGCGACGCTCTCCCCTCGACTACCCTTTCAACTGTGCGTCTTTGGGCTGGTGGCAGTCTAGTCAAGCATTCCTTGCTTGACCTTGAGTCCCTTTCTTGATTTTTCTTGCGAGCCTCCAGCTGAACATTTTGCGCATGTGTCCTGTGTCCCTGCAGATCGAGGCTGGTTCCTTCACATATAGCTAATGTCAGTTTTTCTGTTGCCGCAACTGATGTGTCCCAGGCCCCCTCAGCAGTCAAGACTGGGTTCCTTATCCCTAATCCCCCAACCCGTGCTGGCAGCTCAAGCAATGGTGCTTCCCCTAATGGCACCTCACGCCCCATGATAGCAGGAGTCAGTTCTTCCCGGATGATTTCCAAAAGTGGCTGGAACTCTTCACAGCATCCTTCAGCCACCCTCTGCACGAACCCCCACTCATGTTGCAGTGACTTCGTGAAGGCAGCATGGGCAGCCTGAGGGCTCTTCTTGGCAGCAATGGCGAACTGTCGGACACAATTGACCCACTCCCTCACTTTTTCCTCCACATATTCCCGCTGGGCTTGTGGCAAAGAGCCACCAATAACTCCCCCAAGAAAACGATGGGCGTGGGAAATTTTTATGCGCATGTCCCCAAACAGCTGTTGGGCCTCTTGTTCCTTACCGGGTTTCACTATAAGGACGCTTTTGGCTGGTTCTGGAAAGTAACCCCATTTAGGCCCTTCATTCCTTAGCTTGTCGAACCAAGCTCTGATTGCATGCAATGACCCCACACAAGCAGAGTCATCAGCATACCAATTCTGATGACAAGTCTGAACCTTCTTACTTCGGATCAGTGGAAGCGTCCCTACTGCATACATCAACATCCCGAGCGGGTCGCCTTGAGTTGTCCCCTCTTTACTGAGGATTTGGGAGTTGCTTCCTCGGAATAAAATGAGTGCATACCCTCGGTAGGTGTTAAAAAGGAAACGAGCACATCTGGGCCATAAAATTCGTGCATTCCATAGAGCTAGCGGTCTACTCATAGCATTGAATGCGTTGGTGGTGTCCACAAGCAGCGCCCCTTCTTTGTCGCCTTCTTGAAAAAGTGCAGTCATGGCGTGAATGGCTCCTTCAACCCCTCCGCCTGTTCCTGCACAGAGCTGATCCGCTCCACATTCTTCCTGCAGGTCTGCTACGGTGATCATTGCCATGGTTTTGGCCAAAATCCTTTGAAGAAGTTCCCCTACTCCAATTGGCCGTACTCCTGGGCACTTATCCAGAGCAACGGCTCGGCGAGCCAACAACGCCCTGATGCTACTCCATGGGACAATTCCATTTGCGAGGCGTCGAGTGAGCAGGGCCGCACTCTCTCTCAGTCGAACACTGTGCTCGCCATACCGCAAGAGCATGTTCCGCCACTGCTCCGCATCAGTACCACTTGGGCCTGCCGATCCCCTTAGACCTCTGTCCACCCTTTCAATATGCTGGCCACTGACGTCGACCTCTATCATTACGGGGAGGTTGTCGCAATCGATGAAGGTATCTCGGACCGGTACCTGCTGATCAGGGTGTTTGCTTTGAAGAACTTCTAGTACAGTGCGTCCATCCTCTAGCTTGTCGTCGGGACTCAGAACTCCACCCTTCCCATCTCGATCTGTGATCCATCTGGAGGCATCCCTCATCTTCCCCTGAAGCAGTAGACGGGTGAATATCCGTATCCGGTGGTCCTCCGCCTCTTGAGCATCCCTCTTGGGGTCTTTCAGGGTTCGATTGCACCGCTCGGCCTCTTTCAGTAGTTCTCCATATAGCCCTTGCCACCACATCTCCATTCGCCGTTCAAGCAGGCGTCTGACATCTGCCCCTTCGCTGATACTCCTTTCACGCTGGAGGACCGTAGCACAGAGAAAGAAAATCCTCTCTGATGAATTGGACCCATCTCCCACTGCCTGAATTTCGATCGTCAGAAGGTCCACGAAATGTCGACCAACGGCCCCCTGAGGTAATAGATACTGCCTGCCCCGAAGTCGCATGGCCTTTCTCCACAACTCGCCCCACGTGGGGTCGTCTTCTCCTGCGCTGTTGAGCAAAGGTGCCCCAAAGCCTGCTTGGAAGAGATCTTGAATTGGGTCGGCTAGATTCTGTGTCGGGTCAGCCAGATTCTGTGTCGGGTCAGCCAGATTTTGTGTTGGGTCAGCCGGATTCTGTGTCGGGTCAGCCAGAGTTTGTGTTGGGTCAGCCGGATTCTGTGTCGGGTCAGCCAGATTGTGGGTGAGCCCAGAAGTACTTTGTGGAGGATTTGGGACCGTGTCCGTATTGAAGCGTTGAGGAGCTCCATCGGTATAGGGAAGTTGAGCCAGAGCCCTCACACATGAAGGAGATTTTGATAGATGAATATTTAAACTTTTGAAAGTCTTTTTACATGCTTGGCACAATGCTTTTGGTCGAGACGTTTGGTTAAAAATGTCAACTTTGGACCTCACTTCGTCGCCCGACTCCCCTCCGGTGTTGTTAAACATGGTTGCCTGCCCTTCTCAAGCCATGGCACTCCCGTAGAAACAATGTAAACAACAAAATTTTCTGGACTTTCCCAAAACTTGAATACAACAAAAAACCCTCCAAAAAATTACCCCCTGTAACGAAAATGCATACAAATGGTCGGGACACACTTACCAAATACTTCTTGTCGAAGGTAGCCCGCTTCAGTCCCTTTCTAATCCCGATTTTCTTGCATTTTTCACGGAGCGAATTTTAACTCAACACAGTGACAAACAACACCCTTGTATACAATTTCATTCACACTGGAGTCGAAAATGCCTGTCGGTGCAAACTTCGGGGCCTTACTGTGAACGAACGGCTGGACGTACGAAGCTACGGATGGTCTTAAAAAACTCGTAAGTTCAAGAACTATTTAAAACCGTAAAAATATTCACGTAAAAAAATGGTATAGGCGTTTTGAAAATTTCAACCCCTATTTTGAACCCCTTAGAGATGACTCACAGTAACGTCGAGCTTCGAGGACCAACTAGACGCCGAACGGAACCTATAACCCGAATTTCATCAATTTTTTTTCATGGTAACTAAGAAAAGTGGCCCGTACGGCGTTCGGCGTACGGCGGACAGACAGAAATATTTTTATTGCAGTTTTGGATTCTACATACCTTGAAACGTAAACCATCAAATTTTGAGGGGGGTAAGAATTTTTTTTTTTTCATGCTCGATTCCAATGGTTCATTATTGAAAATAATAAACCAAAAAGGTGTCCGTCAAACTCGAGTTCACAATTCAAGGTATGTTACAAAAGATGTGATTTTGAGCCTCTTTTCTCATTCCCTTGACTTTTCTTTTACCAGAATCAATTCTTTACATGTTTGAGAGTCAAAAACACTCAAACTGTCGCAAATAAACCCAAAATTTCGCTTTTTATTGAAAGAGCGCAGTTGCCCTCGGTTTTGAGGCCATGCGGACAAGTGCGCTCTCGCCCATGCGGGCAAGTGCGCGTGGGGTGGTTTTGATACTCCGGAGGCTCGAGGCAGTTCTTTACTAAATTTTTGGATATCTCCGATACAATTTATGTGTACTTTTCTTGGATTTAGACGTCATCCTGTCAATATTTTACCCATTACCCTTCAAAAACAAGGAATCTTTATTTAATTTGGTTCAAGATAAATCCCTAGAATTGATGCTTGATCATCCTTACCTGATCAGTCTAGAATCGTCAGAATTTCGGTAGGTATCTAGGTATCCCTTATTCCTGTACCTATCCTATCCTGATGCATGTTCCTTAAAAATTGATGTTGCATGGGCCCTTTTATTTTCAGCGCGAAAAATGCCGAGCAAGTACGTGAAAAAGAAGACAGCAGCATATGAAAAGTCGTCTGTATTATGATTACAGTTCGTCTTTTATTAAAATGGACTTTTTAAAACTATAAACTGCATCTTAATTTATAATTTAATTAATCTGAACCCACGAGCGCACTTGCCCACAGGCACGAGCGCACTTGCCCGCACCGTGGGGCAAGTGCGCTCCACGAACTTGCTTCAGAAAAACTGGGTTTTTATCAAAAAGATCCACTAAAAACCTGAAAATTCAATGACCATTGGACTCGTAATCAACTCCTGGATGCAGTAAACGCAGGAACAAGTTGATAAATTGAAGGCAGAAGTCAGGATCGAGCGTCAAAGTTGAACTATGCAAAAATCGATGCGCACTTGCCCGCAGTCTTTGGTTTATTATTTTCAATAACGAACCTTCGGAATCGAGCATGAAAGAAAAAATTTAACCCCCCCCCCCCCCCCACAATTTTATGGTTTCTGTTTCAAGGAATGTTGAATCCAAAAATGGAATACAAAAAAATTTCTGTCCGTACGCCGTACTTTGCACTTTCCTTAGTTACCATGAACCAGAATTAATGAAATTTGGTTTGTAGGTCCCGTTTGGGGTATAGTTGGTCCGCGAAGCTCGGCGTTACTGTTAGTCATCTCTAAAAAGGTGTGAAAACTAGGGGTTGACATTTTCAGAACGCCGTCGCTCGAAAACTTTCAATAGAAGGGTAGGTTTGTTACCTATGGTTTTTTAACGTTTTTAAATTTATCTCGAACTAATGAATTTTTTTAGACCACCCGGAGCATTGTACGACCAGCCGTTCGTTTGCACCGAAAAACTAAGGTCAGCATGATTATCATTCATCAACATGGTTTCTTATTATCATTAAATACCTAACCAATTTTGTTTACGCTATTTCCGTTATTATATTAATTATTAAAATTCCCAGTTGTAGCTTCGGCAGAATTTCACATGAGTTGGCTTAACTACCTAACTATTTCACTCTCCAAAGCTGATATTGGTCAACTGAATTCTATTGGTCAAGTAATTACTATGCAAGAACATCACCATCTATACCACAGCCTTTAATTTTATGCAGTACCTAAGCGTTCGTGGTTGACGAGATCAAAAGCTTTACTCAAATCAAGAAATATCACAGCAGTTTTCAGATTCATTTCTGTGTTGTCAGATATACAATAAATAACTTAATAATAGCGTCTTCCGTACCTTTATGTGGTAGGAAACCATAGGTACTGATTTTCTGATGAGAAGTCAATTTCGTTCGAGGGCAAAAATCCTTGTGTTTAAAACATTTCTAATAACTTAGCTATACGCGATATGAGGGATATTTGTCGATAATTATCCATACAATTTTTCTTTCCTGCTTTAAAAACCGGGGTCACCACAGCAGTTTTAAACTTTTCCGGAATATAGCAAGATGGAAGTATAGGATCGAAGATGTATGATAGTGGTTCAGCTAGTGAGCTATCTTCAGTACATATCTTTGTTGAAATGCCATCAGCGCCATTCGCGGTAGGTATTTGTCTTGAGAAGTTTTATGTTTTTAAGAATTTCATCCTGGTGTATAGGTTCAAATTTTTGCAAAGCCTTTTTTGGTGGAATAGTAGTTGAATTGATTTGCTTTTGTGTTCTACAGGGTGAGGCATTTTCAATACCTTCTGCAATATTTATTAAAAGACTTGTTGAAGTTATCAGCAATATCTTTATCTGTTGATATGCCTTTCCCCCGTTGACAGTAACGTAACTAATGTTTGTATATTTATCAGATATTCAGCAATCTGCTTCATTAAATCTCATGTTTGTCTAATATTATCACATTTTTCTAATTTATTTCTGAAGTACCTAGTTTTCTTTTTGATTTTTCAGGACCACGTTTAGACAATTTCTATATTTCACAAATTTCATTTTAAGTTCATAATTAATGGGTAAACCGTTTTTATTACAGTGCTTTTTGTGTCTGATGAGTTCTTTGTATAGTTTATCTCTTTGGCGTATTGATCTGATACTTCCATGAGAAACCCAGGGTTTTAAAATCTTGAATTTTCTATGTGTTTTTGCGGTTTCAATTTGACTGTTATTGATATGTTCATTAAGAGTAGAGTAGAATAAACCAATATTGCTTTTTTAGGGTCCGATTCTTCATACAGATCACTCCATGTTTCACTTTCCACTCTTTGCTTCAAGCTAAAGTAATCAACTGAAACTTGGGTTACGACTGTAGAGTTATTATTTGCATTGTTATTGTTATTGTTATTGCATTGCGTGTTGTGCCCAGAGAGAGAAAACATGGTTTTTGATCTGATTTAAAATATCCAATGTTGCCGAAGAAAAGTCAATACGTTCTTTAGTTTTTACATAAATATGGTCAAGACAGGTTTGGCTTTCTGGTCTGGTTGGGACATTAATACATGAAGTGTAACCATTTAGTGATAATTATGATTGTCTTGATATTTTTGACAATAATGGAGGCTCAAGATATCAATATTGATGTCACCTAGGAGTAAGTTGACATCTTTGCAATTAGCAGTAGATGGTTCATAACTAAGATCAGCTATAAAGTTAGGTACCTATACTTACTTAAATACGGACTCCTGTAAGAAGCTACAGCTCTAAAGCATTTACCAGCAAGTTCAAAATTTATCTCAAAATAATTAGAGTATTTCATATCCATAGGTGGGGAAACTGTTTGATTAATGAGATTCTTCTTAAGAACTAATATAATTACTTTTTTTTAAACACATTAAAAAAAGGCAAAAACGGATACAAAAAACTACCAGAAGATTGGTATGAGGAAACGAAATTTTTCCACTTCATGGAAAAACATTGAATCATGGATATGTTTGGGCATTTTCACATCCACTTTTCAATGTTTAGGTGCTACCTTCCAATCACTACTTTCCAATTCGTTCAATAAAATGGTTTGTGCTCATTTCATTATTGTTTCGATGGGTATTGTCGGTAACTACACACGCACATCTCCAAATTGTTTATCGGTTGCAGCGTTGCATTTTTTTCGGTCGCAAATTTTAGAATGACCCCCCAGGGCAAAAACATATCCATGTTAAAAATGGAAACGGCGTCATGACTTGTGTGCTTATTTGTAAAAGTGTTAGTATTATAATCAGGGAGTACAAAAGGGATGCTAATGGTTAACTGTGTTTCAGTTAGTACTGTGGTGGTTCGGCAACGTTTTGTTCGATATTGTTCAACTCCAAATTCTAAATTATTATTCCCAACCTGTTGTAATGCAGTTACCAAAACAGGTGCTGGAAATATCCTAGGAAAATAAATTAGTTCGTTTCTGTGCCTTGAAAAAGGAATTTCTCTTCCTAGCAATATCTTCCTCCTAAAAACACCTTAGGAAATTAATTGTGCTAGCCACAAATTGGTGACCCCGACGTGATGGCCCAAGCGGGGGATGCTGCAACGCCGTCGCCGCCTCAATCAACGCATTTCAGAGTGCCACCGTTTTGGAAAGCAAATGTGCCGGTTTGGTTTGCACAAGTGGAGGCGCAGTTTCGGCACCAGAAGATCACGAGCGATCGGGAGAAGTATGGTTGTATTTTAAGCACAATTGATTCAAGCATTTTAGGGCAAGTGAGCGATATCCTCACGAACCCTCCAAACGATAGGTATGAAGTATTAAAAAAACGATTAATAGATTGCTATACAGAATCAGAAGACCAAAGATTGCGGAAGTTGCTGAAGGACGTCACGCTCGGTGACAGGAAACCAAGTCAGCTGCTGCGAGAAATGAAGGAGCTAGCTAATGGTACCGTGAATGATGACTTGTTAAAGAAGCTGTGGTTGCGCAATTCACCCGTTAATGTGCTAGGAATTCTTTCAGTAAGTACAGATTCCGATTTGCTGACGCTTGTTTCTTTGGCGGACAAAATTGTAGAAGTCGTAGGACCGGGTAGCAGCGTAGAGGTTGTTCAGGCAGAGGTGACAAATCGAGGAAAGGGTCTTGGCATCGACGAGTTATCAGATAAAATAGCCTCACTGACCAGAAGGTTTGACGAATTGAATTCTCGCCCTCGGCAAAATTCCGGGTGTTCAGGTTGTAAGAGTCGTTCCAAGTCTCGGGGGCGAGGACCTCGGGGGGTGGAGGAACGGAAGAAGGAAGCAGGCACGTGGAAATGTCGATTTCATTTCAAATTTGGGGATAAAGCCTGGCGCTGCGAGTCGCCATGTGCTTACGCTGAGAAGTCGGGAAAACTAGAAGGCCACTCGTTTGTTGCGGTTAGCGAGTCTGGCCCTACGACCAGCCGCTTGTTTGTTAGCGATTGTTCTTCAAAATTGAGTTTTTTAGTTGACACTGGCGCAGATGTTTCGGTTATTCCTCCTACGGCAGGAGATAAGAAAAATAGTTCTCGTTATCAGTTGTTTGCAGCTAATGGGTCCAGCATTTCGACTTATGGTTTTCGTTTGTTGGAGGTTGATTTAGGATTACGGCGTGTGAAAGGCCAAGACTCGGGGTAAGACGGCCTCGGGGAGAACTACTGCGGAGTAGTTCACGCCCGCCCCGCGAGATGGCAGAGGCTTGACCGATGGTCGTTTGCTAGTCCCTGTCCTCCCTCCTCCTCCTTCCATCACTTCCGGACTTCCACGGGACAGTACCCCCGACCGCTCGCCTGCAAGTCGCCGCCGCCGAATCAGCAAAAGCGAGCTGAATCGGCGGTTCCCACCAAGAAGGATGGAAGGGAGATAACTCGAAAAGTAGGCAGAGGGAATCGAGACGAGCGGAAGAGCAGACAAGTCGGTGTGGTGAGCTGAGAACGATATAGCCGGACGAAACGGGTAGAAAACCTATCATTAGTAGCGTAGTTTCGGAGTAACTGTGGCCGATTACACGCGCGACTTGACAATCCGGCTCGAAAACTTTAATATTAGAGACTTTTTGCAGCACCGAATCGGGTGACGATTGGGAAACCATTCGGTACGAAAGGGTTAGTGCGCATGCTCAACGATCCGATCGGCAGGCGAACCGTCATGAGTTGAAACCGTCATCCGTTGAATACCGGGATTGAACGGTCCGTCTTGACGGCGATTTGATGACGGGAGCTGGTGCTCCCCTCAAAACGTGACCCTAACAGCCGGTTTCCTCTTATCAGACCGTTTTGGAAGTGGAGGAAGACGATAGCAATGTTAGCATCTGAATTTGCTCGCCCTATCTTGCCGGCCACGGTTTCCCAAAAGTCACCCGATTCGGTGCTGCAAAAAGTCTCTAATATCACCTTGTGACGGAACGGTTCGACACGTGCGGGCGGAACGGGCGTACTCTCGGTCGGCGAATCGGAAGGCAGAAATCAGGTAGGAGAGACAAGTCACTTAAACTAATTCATGGTGGCTATAAGACAAGGACCTGGTGGAGTAACAGTTTTGTGGTGTTTATAGGACCTAATTAATAAGGGGTAGTACGAACCATATAATATTGTCATAAAATTAATACGTAGTATCCATTTCATTGTTAGTCGGCTTCCCAGCTTGTAAGGGTAATAAGGGGTAGTACGAACCATATAATATTGTCATAAAATTAATACGTAGTAGGTATCCATTTCCTTGTTAGTCGGCTTCCCAGCTTGTAAGGGTAATCAGGGGTAGTACGAACCATATAATATTGTCATAAAAATAATACGTAGTATCCATTTCATTGTTAGTCGGCTTCCCAGCTTGTAAGGGTAATAAGGGGTAGTACGAACCATATAATATTGTCATACAAATAATACGTAGTATCCATTTCATTGTTAGTCGGCTTCCCAGCTTGTAAGGGTAATAAGGGGTAGTACGAACCATTTAATCTTTCATAAACATGATACGCAGTACCCATTTCATTGTTATTCTACAACCCAGCTTGTAAGGGTATTACGGGGTAGTACGAACCATATAATAGTTCATAAAATAATGCGTGGTATCCATTCCATTGTTATTCTACAAATACAGTATACAAGCTTTGTGTAAGTGGTGTCGCACTTGATTCTTGCAGCTTCCCCGCTCCCTCTTCTCAGGAGACAAATCGGGCAGTCACACGGCGCTCGTTTAAATGGCCGTTTGTGATAGCTGATGTGTCGAAACCCATAATTGGGGCAGATTTTCTTAGTCACTACGGTTTGAATGTTGACCTCAGGAATCTCTGTCTACATGATTCTGTGACTGCACTGAAGACGTCAGGGAGACTCAGTAAGAACTGCGGGGTACCATCGGTGACAACGGTAGGGAAAGGGCACAGTCGGGTCTACACAGCTCTCCTGGAAGAGTTTAAGGACATAACCCGACTTTCTCTGGGAAACCATAAGCCCAAACATACTGTAGTACACTATATCGAGACCAGGGGACCCCCAGTAGTTGCTAAATTTCGCCGTTTAGATCCTGTTAAGTATAAGCTCGCTAAAAAAGAATTTGATGTGATGCTGGAGCAAGGGATTTGTCGGCCATCAAGGAGTCCGTGGGCAAGTCCGTTACACTTAGTTCCAAAGAAAACAGGCGACTGGAGACCGTGTGGTGACTACAGAGCTCTGAACAAAGTCACGGTCCCGGATAGGTATCCTTTACCAAACATTCACGACATGACGCATGATCTACAAGGTAAAGTGATATTTTCAAAGGTGGATTTGATGAAGGCTTATCATCAAATACCGGTAGCTGTAGAAGATATTGAGAAATCCGCGATAATAACCCCTTTCGGTTTATTCGAATTTCCACAGATGGCCTTTGGACTTTGTAATGCTGCTCAAACATTTCAGCGTTTTGCGAATGAGATGGTTAGAGGTTTGGAGAATGTTAAGGTCTACATCGACGATTGTTTGATTGCCAGCGCAACTGAGGAGGAGCACGTTAAAGATGTTAGGGCATTTTTGGAACGCTGTCGGGAATTCGGGGCTGTTATTAATCCTGCCAAATGTGAATTTGGAAAGGCGAAAGTTGAATTTTTGGGACACCTAATAAGCGGAGCAGGAATACAGCCATTGCCGGAGAAGGTTGAAGCCATCAAGAAATTTCAGCAGCCAGTAGATATCTTAGGACTTCGTCGATTTTTGGGGATGTATAATTTTTACCGTCGTTTTGTCCCTCAGTGTGCTCAGCGTTTAGCTCTTCTCAATGGTTTTCTGAAAAATCATACGGGGAAGCAAAATCCTTTGATTCGCTGGACTGATGAAGCTCGCAAGGCGTTTGATGATTGCAAGGATGCTCTCTGCAATGCAACACTTCTCGTTCATCCATTGCCTTCTGTTCCCTGGGCTTTGATGGTTGACGCATCGGAGTTAGCGATCGGGGGCAGCGTGAATCAGTTGGTAAGTGATACTTGGCAGCCACTGGCATTCTTTTCTCGTAAACTGAGTGAGACTGAAAGAAGGTACAGCGCGTATGATCGGGAGCTTCTGGCTGCATTTGCCGGTGTAAAGCATTTTCGTTATCTCCTGGAAGGTCGAATCTTCACTCTCTTCTCAGATCACAAGCCGCTGATGTATGCTTTTGATCAAAAGCTGGATAAAGCGTCTCCACGGCAAGCTCGTTTCTTGGAGTATATAGGGCAGTTCACCACTGATATTCGACATTTGGCTGGGGCAGAAAACGTCGTAGCTGATTTCTTATCCCGCATAGGGTCGATCAATGCCATCGATTTCGCTCAGATGGCTGGCCAGCAAAATGAAGAGGAATTACCCAGGGACGATACAGGTTTAGTGTGGAAGAAGGTGCAGATGCCAGGAGTCGATAAACCACTGTTCTGCGACATTTCAACTGGATTTGTGAGACCTTTCGTGCCACTAGGATTGCGTAAGAGAGTTTTTGAGAGTATTCACGGATTGGCCCATCCAGGTGGGTTACGGCGTGCATGGAATGTCAGAAAAACAAAGTCCAACGACATGTCCATTCTCCGTTAGGGCAGTACCCACCGGTATCCGACCGTTTCACGCACATCCACATCGATCTCATAGGACCCTTGACCCCATCGCTGGGTTACACGTATGCCTTGACTTGCGTGGATAGGTTCACCCGATGGCCGGAAGTCATACCTCTGGTAGACAGCAAAGCGGAGGTGGTGGCAAGAGCGTTCTATGCGGAATGGTGCAGTCGGTTTGGTATGCCCGGAAAAATTGTGACAGACCAGGGGAGGCAGTTTAATAGTACGCTCTTTAGGGAACTCACATCGTTAATGGGGACGGAGCATAGCTTCACGTCAGCTTATAACCCCAAGGCAAACGGTCTGGTGGAGCGGGTGCATAGGCAGCTGAAGGCAGCGATAAGGTGCCATAATACCGAAAAGTGGGTCGAAGTTTTGCCAACCGTGTTGCTAGGGATGCGTGTAGCGGTGAAGGAAGATCTTGGTTGCTCTCCAGCTGAATTGGTGTACGGGACCACGCTGCGACTGCCTAACGAGTTTAGGGAGGAGGATAGTACCACGAGGCCGACACAAGAATTTATGCAAAATTTACTTCAGACAATGCGCTCTCTTAGGCCGCAGGCAGCTACGCGCCATGATGCAACCGCTGTTTTCGTATACCCCGAATTGGGCACGTGCGGGCATGTCCTGGTTCGGCATGACGCAGTTCGCCGCCCCCTGCAACCACCATATGACGGCCCGTACCGGGTAGTCAGGCGCACCGAAAAGAATTTCTTCATTCTGCGAAACGGGCAGGAAGTGGCAGTTTCCATTGATCGGTTGAAGCCAGCGCACTTCGTCAGGGAGGGCATTCGGGAACCGCAGCAGTTTGATATTCCCAGGGCAAATGCCGGCGAATCCAGGGAAGACAGCGCGGAAGGTTCTCCGGAGACGACAACCACGCCCGAGCAGCCAGCGGCGAGGCCTGAGCGGCCAGCGCCCGTGACGCCTTGGGTTGCGCGTCCCAAGACATCGACAAGGGGACGTCGGATCAACCTTCCAGTCCGGTTTCAGAACGACGTCATCCTCTATTAAGGGAGGGGAGTCGTTGTGGTGGTTCGGCAACGTTTTGTTCGATATTGTTCAACTCCAAATTCTAAATTATTATTCCCAACCTGTTGTAATGCAGTTACCAAAACAGGTGCTGGAAATATCCTAGGAAAATAAATTAGTTCGTTTCTGTGGCTTGAAAAAGGAATTTCTCTTCCTAGCAATATCTTCCTCCTAAAAACACCTTAGGAAATTAATTGTGCTAGCCACAGTACTATTAAGTCTGGTTTGAGATCTAAGTTTGACAGCAATACACAAAATTCATCATAGTGCTTTGTCCTACTTCTAATATTGTAATTCAAAACGTGAAAATTATAGTTTTACTCCATTGATGTAAATCAACGACGCCAGAGGCCACACCTATATAACGAAATTTCAGCAAAATCCATATTCAGTTTTACCGTAGATCAATTCGGGTCAGTAACCAGTCGAAAGACTGTCAGTCAATCTTATATATACTACGACGAATCTGATATATACTACGAGTGGAATCTCTCTTACTGATTGAATGTCGCTACCAATGGTTTACCAGAGTTCTGCTTCAGTGTACGTAAGGTATTACCTGCTTAGCTGGTATATCATCTTCGGTTTCAATCTTGATTGGGACGCTCATTTCGTCTTTTCGCACATACACTTGTACATTTTTAACCCATGTGTACTTGTATCCGAGACTTTTTGTTTGACGAGCTAGCCAGAAGAGTCTACGGTTGGATTGTGTGAGCTTTTCATTTATGAAAACAGCGCTAGTAGTAGGTTTTGCAATTTTTTGACCAGTGATCATACCAAATTTCTTTTTAGCTTCAAATATTTCTTTGGGCGTTTTCATTTTTAAATTTGGCTATTATGGGACGAGGCCTTTTCTGGTTTAGTTGAGGTTGAGCATTGGTACCAGTTTTCCTCAACTTGGTTCAGGTTGTCGGTAAGTGCAGAGTAGGTAGGTACATCATCCTACTGAGAATATATAATCCATAGCTACACATACCTAGCTCAGTCACGACTTTTTCAATGAGATTTTCATCAGGTGTTAGGGGAATGCCCTGGATTTCGATTTCCGTTGAAAGGAGATGTTGGACAATCATGTTTACTTACCTACTTTCTTGCTCAAGGAGTTATTTTCTTCAGCAAGCATTTTGTTTCTTTCTTCAAGGCCAAGTACCTACGTCAATAAGTAGGTACCTACAATCAATATTGGGGAGCATGAAATATTCATACTGGGGATATTAGTATGATTAAATGTCAACGTGTCAAGCAACTCTAGCTCGTTGCTACATGGCTTGCCTACAGACGAGCTATTATGTTATTCAGTTCGTTTTTCTCATGGAAGTCATGTGTATTCTTTATAACTGCTGAATAAATCCATAAATCGTCTCTTCTCTCTCACTCTCTCTCTTATAGCGTGATGCGAGGAAACGGAAGAACAGCTAGGAAATGAAGTGATCAAGTGATATCTCTGATTTCTGATAAGGTAAGAGCGAGTAGCGAGTACTAGTACTACCGAACTACCGATTTTAAATCGATTGTCGTATCGATTCGATACTATCAAAACCACTAGTAGGATGGTAGTTCCAAGATCCGCTAGGTTCGCTCTGATCGGGATCAAACCTGACTATGGCTGGGGAATATAAATATATAATAAATATTATATATTTAAATTTATTGACATATAGGACAAAGATCTCATCTCGCATGTCAAAATCGTATATAAGATGTTACTACTAATTTTAAGTAAATAAGAAAAAGGCCTGAGGGGCATTTTAAAAAAATCCAGCCTGAAGGGAAAATGTTGAAATCTAGGGGAAATACTAATATTGAAATTTGAAAGTAAAGATGAAGCATAATATTATTACAAAAACAGATTAAAATATACTTATTAGAATGAATATTAGAGTATATACTTACATTTCAGTATGTACCTACATTTCAGTATGTACCTACATTTCAGTAAATACCTTCATATCAGAATGAATATTAGAATAAACCGGATGGGAGATAAGAAGAGATACAGATGGTAGTCTCCTGTTCTGTGGTCCAGTCGTCCCACCGATGAGCATCAATGGTCGATACTATCGAGCTATCGGTAGTTTGTACCCGATAGTCGATGTTTTCACCATCGACTTGGTGAAAATCGAGTGGTCGATCGGTTTCAAGGTGATAGTATCGAATATTTTGGTTCACTCGGTATCAGTAATGTTCACTTGTTTGTAGTAGGTACCTAATTCAAGTTTGTTTGGTATAAGTAAGTATTCAATCGCCTTGAAGGGAAGTTCGCATCCAAACTTATGTTTTTGAACTCAATCCCCAATGAATTGTGGCTCTTTTGATATCCTTTCTACCCTTTGATAAAGTTTCTACTCCTTAAATATTTTATTCACGTTCAAAATAAAGTTCTGATATTGAATTAAATCCCATTTTTTAGGGAATTTTCAAATGAAAAATTCGTTCTTGCATTTGTTCCTGTTCCATTTTCGGTAGATTTAGATTGCATTGAACTGAAAAGTGGCTTCACTGAAATTCGTATCAGGTGTCAAAGATGCAAAATACAAATTCAAAGAATGAAATTTATATTTAATTAATATTTATTTTTTATTTTTATAGGTACTCTTTTTTGAAACACGAACAAAGAACCATCTATCATTATCGAAAACTATCGATAGTTTAGTACCGATAATTTTTAACTATCGATGATTTCTTTCGATAGTTTATTCGATGGTGACTATCGATAGTTTCGAAACGATGCTCATCCCTACCACTACTCGCACCGGAGCCTGCCTGTCCCTGTTATCTGAACGAATTTTTGTTTTGGTACCTACTACCCGTACCCGTTGTTATTTTCCTAATATACGTATTACATAAATATAATATACCTACCTGTCTACACGCCTTGAGAAAGGTAGGTACTTGTGGTCTGTGGCCTTTGAGGCTAGACATGAAGTGTCTTCATTCTTTCTCTATTTTTGTGTACTAGGTACTTACCAAGGTAGGCATAGGACTTACCTGATATTGTTCCTATTAACAGGCCCCCACGATTCCGTACAATGAAGAATATAGATGCAGTTTTGATCGATTTAAGTGGAACGCTGCACATTGAAAACTCAACCACATCGAACGCATTGAATGCTTTGAAAAGGTAGGTACATACTGTGCCCTGGGTAACTGAAGTATTTAGGTTCCCTGTTGTAGACTGATAAGTATCTGGTACTTACCCAAAGAGTGTAGTGCCCTCTCTACCGCCTCGGTGCTTAGCTGCTGTAGGTTGGGGTACCTCGTAACTACTCCATATAATATTGGTGGTATAGCTACCTAGATCTCATCTATACTCCCCACCATTCTGTATTTTCTAAAAGGATTAATGGGGGGAATTTCGTTTCTTCCTTGAAGGGAAAACGTTTTACCATGGATTGCCCTGTACCTGTGTACCACCGGCACTATTAACCAACACTCCTGCTGTATTCATATACTTACACAACTCAATTTATTATCGTTAAGTAAGTACCTACCTACCTAAGGAGGTAGGTAATAAGTGAAAGTAAGTATATTATTTTTAGAAAATCTATCTTCACAGAAACAGTCTGTAATAATTCTTTTTTTTCCTGCACATAAATATTATAATTAGGTTTTTGACTCCCTAGTATCAACTGCAACAGAGAATGGGGGGCTTCATCCGTTTATGATAAAAATGGAATGTCTTCACAGTTAGTGAATCCCCCGCTATAATAGCAGTTAATGTTGTTTTCTTTCTTTTCAGATTACGAGCGTCGAAAGTTAAAATCAAATTTGTCACAAACACCACAAGAGAGTCAAAGAGGATTTTGTATCAGAGGTTGGTGAATTTGGGTTTTGACATTTCTCCTGAAGAAATGTTTACCTCCCTGAGCGCAGCGAGCGACCTCGTCAAGAGAGAAGGTCTGAAACCCATGCTCATTGTTGATGATGCAGCTTTGGAAGAGTTTGCAGGTCAGTATTAAAGAGAAGTAGATGAACCTGAACGTTTTCCAAAAAATTTGTATTAATTTGCGCTTTATTATACTGCAATTTTCGCTGTTTATTCACACGCGTGGTGGGACCCTGGTCCTATAGGTATTAGCCAATATTGCGCTTCAAACTCCGGGACAGCGTTTTCCCACAAAAGTAAGACTTTTGTGCAGATGAACTCTTGACGTTATTAGAGACTCCGCCTTGTTCTAATGTTGTAGGTACTTCACTTGTTTACCTTATTTTAATAATGTGCTAGATTCTCACTTTAAAGCGAGTGTTTAAAAGGTACCTACATCATTTCTCTTTATTACAACTTTCCATCTCCGCGTACACTTCCTCTTGCTCTACTAAACTCGAAAGGTTTTGTCCAGCAGATGTCTCCCAGTTTGATGGGAAACCTGACTCAGTCGTTGTTGGTTTGGCCCCCGAAAAATTCAATCGACCGGTTCTCAATAACGCCCTCAGGTAGGTACCTAACCCAAATTGGATGCTCATCGCTTCATTTGGTCGTAACATACGTATTCTACCTACTTATATCCTATCGTTTCATTTATTTTAGTGGTTTTTCAGGCTACTGTTAGATGGTGGCAGGTTAATAGCTGTTCATCAAGGACGATATTACAAAAAATCTTCCGATTTCTCACTTGGTCCAGGCCCTTTTGTAAAGCTTTTGGAATATGCCGCTGGTAAATTTTAATCATTATTATTATTATAGTTTGTTGTGTCTATTTTGAGTTCGTCATTATGTAGGTATGTAACCTATGATATGTGGTTGAATCTTGTGGTGCTCTGACCAGGAATCTTTCCTCCCAAATCCACTGAGACTGGTGAATGTTATTGTCCAGGTGAGTGATAGCAGATTCCTGTCCAGTATGGACAGTGTTAGCCACCCAGTCCCCAAATAAATTGGTAGTGGGAAATTTTCATGGGTTAAAATTCTTCTTTTTTGGCCAAATTCTTTTCAATAACTTAACACTTATTTACCACACAATGAGGTGGTCATGTCGAGAAGTCTGGGCAGAAAACTAGTGTGAAATTTGAATTTCCGAGTTCCCACTAGAAGTGACGTATAAGGTAAATTGCAGAGCAGTTTAACTCAAACCCCGCTTGGAGCACTTAAACGATGTACGGAACCACAATGGATGGAACCGCAAATGTACAAATAAATTTAAAAAACGTCCTCAGAATGAAACGAGTAAGGAGGGTAGGTTCACTAAAGGTCACAGCAAAGGTTCTTGAAAGATGCCAGGGAGGTTTGCCATTTCTAATGTTGGGTTGTTGGCAGTATTGAGAAACTTCGCTCTGCCTCCTTGAGCCAACAGCCAGTCAGATGTCAATAGACCTGTCTTGCCACATTTTTACTTTTAATCACCCTCATTTAAAAAAGTACCTACTGCTTATTTTTGAAAATGGGCTTCAAAACTGCAATCCCCTCCCAAAAAAAGAATTTGGCGAAAATTCCCTGTGCCTGGTTCGATTTGAGGCATTTCTACTTCTTAAATTTGGAGAATAGTCATTCTATTCTTGAACTCAAAATAAATTACCTCACGAAAACATTTTGCAACTAGGTGAGTGATAGCTTGAATCCTCTGAAAATCAAAACATCCTGTGAAATTATCCGTAAGCTGTATCATGCAAAATAAGTATCCAGTTTCGACCTACCTTCTCCCAGCTACTCCATTTGCCACCAGATGCACTGCAGTCATCTTGGCATAACCAATAGAATTGCGAGTAGATCCAAATTACAGGTCTAACAGACATGGACTTAACCGGACCATTTCTTACAGACTATATTTTAAAGCACTTTAGTTTTGTAGATGTTGAAGCCTGCACAGTGGGCAAACCCAACGCCGCATTTTTCAAAGCCGCTCTCGCCAGTCTGGGAGTACTAGACCCGACCTCGGCCATCATGATTGGTGATGTGAGTTGGAGAAATTTAAATATATTCTTTCTTACTTTATAATAGCCTGTGTCCTTCCTTCAGGCTTAAATGGGTACTTTTTTTTTAATTCCAAACTGACCAAGTTCCTATAATTAGTACAGCCTGCATGAGATGTCTCATCTTCCTGTCAGCCCTTTAGGACAAAAACTGGATAGGTACACACGTACACACGTACACACACACACACACACACACACACACACACACACACACACACACACGTACTTTTCATGCCTAATGGTTGTGAATTCAACCAGAATTTTGAGCGAGGAATCCAACAACTCCAGTTATAATAATCATATCATACTGCCTCAAATTTCTCCCGTCAGTTATCAATTTATTTTTTCAGGACATTAAAGACGATATCGAAGGAGCACAAAACATAGGGATGCGGGGCTGCCTCGTTCGAACTGGCAAGTACAGAAGTGGTGACGAATCGAAAATTTCGCCCCAGCCCAGTTTGGTGGTTGATGATTTTTCAGTGGCAGTTGAAAAACTTTTGTCACAACTCTGTTAGCATCTTGAAATGGCAGTCACACATTTTAGTTGTCTATCGTCCATTGAACGGGGTGGAGGGAAGGGGAGGATCTTATAAATAAAGACGACAATATCAACATATTTTCGCTTTTTATTTCACTAAATTTTCTTTTTTTAAAAAGTCCTTTTTTATCCAATTCTATTCTTCTTCAGAATTATTCCACATTTTTTCTCAATAAAATTCAAACTACACAAAATATATACAACAGTAAAATTCACGTCTGGTTTAGTTGCTACTTGTTTTATAAGAAGAATGAAATGAAATGAGAAGGATAACTGCTGAGAATCCGGTATTACGAAAAAACCAAACACAAAGGAGCAAAATGAGTCAATGTTGTTAAAAATCGAAAAGCAAATAAAACAAAATAATTTACGGCGAAAAGATAGTATTTGTGCAGCGAATGAGAATAAAATACAATATGACAGCGAAAACTGTGATGATTTCTACATCCTTACTCCCGACATTTTTTCGCCCTAATTTGTCTCTAAGATAATAAACACTACATTGATTTTTTCACTATCGAATAAAAACGAATTTGTATCAACCAGGCAATAGATGGTACAGGACTTTCCATAAGAAAGCGAGCTCTAAAAAGAATCAAAATGAAATGAAACATGCAAGGTCTCTTTTCTACAAATATCATTTCTCTTGGAATTTCCAAAAAACTAAAGATTCAAAAGTTGTCTAAGGATAAATATATATCTAATTACACGGACCACAATCGCAATAAAAATTCAATTTTTACAGGAGGTAAATTTTCATTTATTTCAATTCATTCAAAGAAAATAAAATACGTTTCATCAAATAAAATTATTCAAGACATATACCCTACCATTCATGTTATTAATCGCATAACTTAAGAACTACTAACTTTATTTTTGAAGGGTCTTCAATACCTAGTTCAATTTCATTGAGGTAAAAAAATTGATTCATTGAGGTAAAAATATTGAGTTTTTTCATTTGAAACAACGCCGTAGTCTATGAAGATTGCAAAAATATAAGACCGAATATGACATGAATATGAATCATTTCTTGTTTTGATTCATGAAAACAAAAAATCACGAATGACAGTGGAACTTCAATGAAACAAACTCGATGATCGAAAAAAGGGGAAAAGTAAATTAACCATAATTTAATTATATAAAAGTACATATACATAATTATATTTATATATATAATATTAGTCTGATCATCACATAAATACGATTATCTACATAGGAGTTATGTAGGCGCCTGTATAAATGTGGAAGATATCCATGTTGCATGATTTTTTTCCATCAACTTAAAAAAAAAGTATGTTCATGAAGAAGGGGGAGGGATTGGTGGTGAACTGCGAACGTAAGGCAGTGGGAGGGGTACCTGGAAAAAAGTGTCATATTTATGTATTGTTACATACATGGATATAATTCCGATGAAATAACGATCTATACAACCCAGTATCTCCAAATAACTGGAGGATGTTTCGTTTAATTTTGAATGTGAGCGCTCCTGAGCATCCAGACCACCCATCCACGTAGAAATATGACCGAACGTATAACATCATCGTTCATTTTTTGTGAAAATGGGGCTGGAAAGTCTTGTGGAAGATCTTCCATATAGAGTATTTTCACCTAGTGGTAATTGGTGTGGGGGCTGGGAGGAGACCCAAGGTTTATTACGCATGCAGCTCCAATAGTTAGATTGGGGTTCTGGGCGCTAAATGGAGATAACACAGAGGTGTACCTAATCTGTAAAGAATAAGGTGCATATCGAGCATCACCATTATCTCATGTAGGTGTTTCAGTCACACGCCTGAAAATGTTGAATGCAGTGGTCCAAGTGACTTGAAGACCCCTCGCGTTCAAAAACGTTGTTAGGATCACAAAGGATGTCCAGAATTCAACCAAAACGCTCGAACTTATGGGGTACAACCATCTGAATTCACATTAAGCAGCTTAAATTGAGTGCTGAATGCTTTCAAGGGTTGTAAGTTCATCTTCCTAGATTAAATTAATTTTGCCGCGTGGAATCGTATACAACCCTTCTAACTCGACACGCAAACTCATTTAGGTCTTCAGCTTTCCTGACAATACCAACACAATTACACAATTTTGCAAGCCATACGCGAATTAGTAAAATACTCTACATTTTTCCCTTAACAACGATCAAATAAAGCCCCACCCCCCTCAATTCAATTTCATCAAATTCTCAGATAATTTTGCATCAGCGCATCCGGAAACGTATTTTCCTTGGAACTACTTCAACTACCCAAGAAATTGTTAAAAAGAGCTAAAAGTTGAAGGAAGCTGTGTGGGTTCGTGTCCTAATAGTCACATATAAATTGCATTAAAAATCTACAATAACCTATAATAATTATTGTTCCTATGAAGCCTAGTTAAAACCAGTCCAAGAATGACACCAAATCAAACGTTTCTAGTCGCATATATTCTTTGAATACTGACCACGTTATTACTTGTCCTCTGCAGGAGCTTCTTCTGCTTTGGGTTTATCTTCCGCTGGGGGCTCGGACGCGGAGTTGGTCTTCTCCTTGTCTTCCACGTCGTTGGCTTCTTCAGCGTCGTCGTCCTTCTTCTTATCGTCCTCTTTCGAATCGCTCTTGTCTTCCTCCATCTTCTCTTCGTTTTCCTCCTGAATAGACCGAATAACAATATACTCAATGCACAACAAGTACCCTCCTTCTTCTCTCAGTTTTCCTTTTGTATAGATCGAATAACGATAACAAAATATACTTGATGTACAATAAGTACAAATTAGATATTCAGTGCCAATTGATTATAACCATTTAATATTATCTAAAAATAATATTGGCATTCGTTTTTCAGTTGCGAGGGTTAGGGGTCATCCAGACCTGCCAAAGAGTGATCCCATATTCACGATATTCCTCCATTTTGATACCCTACCCTTCAAATTTAGGGTGGGAGTAAGTGCAGTGCGAATTTGACTGACAACGCCCTAAATAGCTCAAACCCAGACCCTTGAGCATAGGTTACTTGTGCATAATACAACTCTCATCAGGTACTCTCCACTTCCGCGCATATTTATAAGCACCATACAGAGTGAAACCGTTTATTAACGATGGGACGATGAGTCCAATTGACTTGACTTCAAGAAACCCCTGAAATGAAAGAACGGAAATGTGAACCATGAGTGATGCAAGAGTGGTTTTCAAACTCCTATTGTATGTACGTGGCTTAAATTTGATACGCCGAGGTGTCTACCCGTCTTCATTACACTATAAAGCAACACTCAGTGCCGTCGCGCAGGGAAAACTCCTGGACCTCCTGTCATTCTTGATGAAAAGCAAAGGAAAACTGAATGATGTAGCCCCAAGGCTACAAACCACAGAATTTCATACGAAATTAGCATGAATCCCCCGACTGTCAACAATCGAGGGTTTGGATCGAGGATCCAATGAACACTACTACCTAGATAACTGATAAAAAACAATTTATCATTTAAAACTCACTTTCTTCGCGTTGTCCTTTGTCTCCTTGGTCTCTTCTTCTTTGCTCACCTCGTTCACGTGCTCCTCGCCATTAGCCCCAGCTGCAATGCAACATAATTAATGTACTTGAATAATCAGTTAAACACACAGAGCGTTGACAGTACTTCAATTTGTGATCACTGAAGTTAGACTCACTTTTACTTCCATGCTCCTATCTAGCACATAGGAATGGAAGTATGTACCGTCAAAAATAGGTGTTTGAGAAAACCAAGGAACCTTGCTTGGTTCAAAACGAGTTTCTGAACGGTTTTCCGCTTGACGTCGCTCCTTATGTATGTTGGAACTTCAAACTGTCATAACTTTCTCAAATACGGTCTTTTTCAGATTTAGTTCAGATCGTTGAACTCTTCAATTTGAGATGAGCTTTCTAGGTGGAAAAATAAGAGAGCTATGGCGGGTTATCTAGTGTTTCAACTATAACGTCCGTAAAAATGAACCAAAATTGGGGCGGTTGACACCGCAATGACCGTTAGGATGTCTAGATCATGCCTATTGATTGTTGCATTTGATATGGCCAATGAGGAATTTTTACTTTTTTTTTCGAAAAATATTCAGAACTCGTGGAAAAATGGTTAGTTTGGAGCCCGTTTTCGAAAATAAACAAAAATTTTCAAGTGAGGGTGATTAAAAGTAAAAATGCGGCAAAAAAATCATGTATCAGTTCAACTGACTTCTACCGATCGGCTGTTGGCCTAAGCAGGCGGGTCAGAGCTTCGGAGGCGAAGGTTCGCAATGCTGATAACAACGCAACAATAGAAATGGCAAACCTTCGTGGCATCCTTCAAGAACCTTTGCCGTGACCTTCCCCACGGTTTGATTTTGAGGATGTTTTTTATTTAAATGCATTTATAAATTTGCGGTTATATCCATCCATCCACTGCGGTTCTGGATTTCATTTAAAGTTAAGCACAAGGCATCGCTCTAAGCGGGATTTGAGTTGAACTACTCGGCACTTTACCTGATACGCTGAGGCTTGGGAGTTAAAAATTCACATTCGTTTTCTCCCTACACATTTAAAACAAACCATTATGTGGTCTGAAGTGTTAATTTCCTTTATTGAAAAGAATTTGGCCAAAAAAAGGAGAATTTGAAACCCACAAAAACTGCTCACTGACAGTAAAAAAACATGTCAATGGGTTATGGTTACTCGCTAGATGACGTTGGTGTGGTGTCAGAAACTGGTTGAAAGTGAGATTTCCATGCAGGTATATTATATTTCCATGTCCAGCCTAGCCTGTAAAAACTTGTATCTATACTGTCTGACCTGACGATCTGGGAGGTTAATCGAACTGAAGAGGCTTGATATTAAACGACTTATAATGTTGATGGTTAGAGAAGATACAACAAGAACAAAAACGCACAAATTCCAAAAAGATATTAGACTGATGTAAAAAATAATAATGGTGAACAGAGCCGAAGAGAGCGAGCGTTGGGCGCAGCCAACCGAACAAGGGTACAAGTTGGGCACACAGATTATTCACTTTGCGAGCTTAATTCTGGTTCTCGCGAACTTTATATCACTTGGGTTAATAGTATAATATTATTACTGTTAACAATGGGAGTAGAGAATATAATTGAGCGTATTTGTGAACATAATGGGAAAAGGATTTATACAATAGTGGAGTCTTTATCTTTGTACTGAGTGTTGCATGGAGTTGAGGTAGTGGGTATTGGAATGCGTGAGGTGTTCCATACTGATAGTTACTATGGCAGCGCATTTAGCGCTGGTTTGATGTACTAACGTAGAGCAGGGCTCTACATCCCCCCCCCCCCCCCCCCCCCCCCCCCCGGAGAACAGAGTAAAGAGGAGCCGGGGCGAAGAGCGTAGAGCAAGAGGAAAGAACTATGGATTTCGAGGAATAGGACAAGCGCTGCTCAAGGCCCTTCTCAGTGGCCACATGAGCGACACGCGGGAACCCATCAGTACCGGGAACAAAGCGGTAATGCTGCTCATTTCATTTATTTCCTTAGGGCTGTCGGCCTCCTGGCCAAAGAAAGCCCTAACACACAGAAGGCTATATTAGGTAGGGTGGGCCCGGGGCCGGTAGGCTCCCCCCCCCCCCCCCAAATTCTGTCGGTCTGGAACATTGAATGGAGTATGAATGAATAAGCCTTAATGCTGATCGTGTGCACGTAATCTATTGAATGAAAGTTCGTGTCGGCCTGCTGAGTGTGAGAAAATAAATGTGTGAAGAAATACTGTGATAGAAACAGAACTGTGATAGTAATCCTCATGAAAAGTAAGCCTGCCAATGATGGAAGAGCCGCAAGCTATAGAAGAGGCGGTGAGTACTGAGGCTGAGCTAACAACAAGCTAACATTCGAGCGATAGTACTGCCCACAGGACTCCCGATAATAATGAAGAAAACGCACATGGCAGACACCTTCTCTAGCACCAGGAACTATGGGGCAATAGTGAAATACGCCACCATAAATGAAGCAATGGCCCGCGCATCCGCCTCCTCCCAGTATCCCAACTGCGCAGCCTCCATGCGGCCCATCCTGGACCCCCTGAACAAGGGGTGACCAATAGCGCAGTGGGAGGATGGCGAAGACCGTCAGACCTAGAAATGTAGCAGCAACCACCTCCCTGTAAAAGCCGCAAGGCCAAGGCACGGGGGCATAACGAAACGTTCTGACGGTTGAAGCGAGTGGCACGTTTAATAAGCTCGTCAGGGAAAGGGTCGTTAGGGTTACCAAAGTCATATAAGAAGCGAGGTGGCGGCGTTGACATCTCCCGCAAGAGCACTGTGAACGACACTGCTGAAGCGGGTGAACCCCATTAAGGCAGTTGATGCATTCCCCAGTGAGACACACAAAGCGGTATCTATTTTCATATGATAAGCTTAGAAAAGTCGGGCATTGGTACAGTGTGTGATCACCATTGCAATGAGGGCATGGGCGGCGTTCTCAAGGAGCAAACCGGCGTTCGGGGATGTAGGTGGTAGTGTGCTGAGACGGTCCGGGCGGAGACGGGCGAGTTACTCTGCTGGCGAGGGGGGTTACCTACCGCTAAATTACGGTCGCAGCGCTGTTGTAGGTAGACCAGAAGCATGTCGGTAGAGGGTTGCTAGTTTTTCATCAAAAAACTGCTTGTGTAGCGTCGGAGGTAGGCAGCGTAAAACGTGGTGGTAAACTAATAGATCCGTAGTGTCAGAAGCGTTAGTGGCTGCCACCGAGAGTACGTAGCGCTTCATAGCGAGAATTAGCGCTTGTAATTGATCAGGCATTTGCAGCGTTTTTCTTTTCCGTTTCAAGGTGCATAGATTCCAAAAATGCAATGTCCGTCCGCCGTCCTCCCTCCGCCGTATCACGTGTACAGGCTTCATTTTCGGTCTAAAAAATTCGTTCTTTCGCACACATGCTCCATTTGGGTCCTAGTTGTGTCCCGAAACTTTTCAGCCCGATCGGAATATACCCAGGGGGTTATGAGTGAAAAAGTGTGTACAAATAGGTACTTTTTTCGTTTTAGCAACATGTTGGTAACATGAGCTTTTGAGGTATCTTTTTCCAAGTTTTTGGGGACAAGAAGACCGAATATGAAGTCGATTTTGACCAAAGAGTGGAAAATTGAGGTTCTACCAAAGTTTCAGCTGCCAAAATTGATTTTTTACGAGTCAAAAACCTGGAAAATTGCCATCAATTTGTATAATAACACTAGAAAGTGTCAACACGTGGATCAAGATGATTAAATGGCACTATCAATCATCAAAGATAATTTGGAAAAGGGGGAAAAAAAAAGAGCGTACCTACCTAATTTGTGTTTTGGGGGCCAACATTGGTGGAAACCATCAGAGATAGCTATTTCAATTATTTCACATGAAAGAAACAATAAATGAACAGCCAACATTTCTGTAGGTATGTCCAATAGAATAATAAACCCATGTGACAAGGACTTTGCAGCGTTTTTTGAGAAAAATATCATCTATATAGACCCTTCTATCGTTAGTCACCATCCCACATAACGTCAGGTTAATTAATATTGATTTTAGCTCTTCATACCAATTTTTGACCTCAAAAAATCCAAATTAGACCCCTATTCTGTATGAAAAATAACGGAAATGGTATTTTTCTGTCTTCACTCACCCTTCCATACCACTTTCAGTGATTTTATATAAATTGTTAGCGATTTTAGCCATTTTAACCTATTTTTGATCCCTGAAAATTCGAATTTGACACCCTTGGCGTTTTTGAAAATTGCTCATCTGCGAACCCAGTCTTTTGTTTGGCAATACGAACATTTTGGCGAAATTTGGAATTTTTTTTCATGTACCCAAGGTCAGATATTGTCTGGAGTGACACATGTATAAATTAAATATACATATAAAGTTTTGCTAAAATCTAGTATACTAGACGTAAGTGTATTCTTTTCTGGTTGAAATGTACGGTAAAACTTTGGATTCACGGGATGGAATGAGAGTAGAAGTGTGAAATATTAAGAACAGTTATGTTATAGATTTACCATCAGTTTTATCTTCGGTTTTTTCTTCCTTGTCTTCTTCGTCATCATCCTCTGCCTTCTTCCTTCCTCGGCCACGGCCTGCGGATGATATATGACAAGTTAAAGAAACGATAGTTCCACGAAACTGACAATTCAACATGAACGTTCAACAGTAATAGGAGACTGATTAGTCACTCTCATCAATGGCATCAACAGCACGACCACTCCAATCGCGTCGACTGACAGCAGCCCGAATGAACCAACAGATCCGATCCTATTTAGTTACAAAGCATGCCAGCAACAACAAACCTTTAATGAAATATAACACTTCACTGAGAGCAGTATTAACTTGCAAGTTTCCTAGATGAGGCAGCTGAGGCAAATGGAATGATAGTCAAGCTGACTTGACACCGAAATCCAACACCCGAGACACAAAACCTCAAGTTTCTAGAAATGAAAATAGTCACTATATCAGCGTTATAATAAACTCAGGATCACTTATCAATCACCACATCTGAATATGATGATAGCGACATTAAGAAATCTTAGGGGAAAAGTGACTGTTCATCATAAAAATAACCTGCAGTACAACCTAGAATGGTAAGGTTATTGCAATCCTAATAATTAACCAGTAGTCATCTGAACGCTGTATTGTACCGTCATCTCCTAGGATACCTACTCATTAAGGGTAAATGTCCCGGGTTTAGTTCCAAGAACCGCCACCACGTTGGGCTTCAAAATAAGCCAATCCAATATTCGGTTTATCATCTCTTGAACGGGTCAACCGATTTTCATTCAATCTGTAAAATGTTCTGTAATCGTTATAAACAACCACAAGTGCGGACATTCAGTTTTGAATTTTAAAATTTTGTTCATGGAGTTCCCGAAATTATTTTACTTAATTTCAACCTTTTTAAAAAAAAGCAACTAGTACTTTTGTAGGAAAAAAATCGAAGAATTCAAATCCGCTTTCAGATTGAAGATCTGATCATTAGATCGAACGGCATCAGGGAAAATCACTATAACAATGGGGCCTATTGTTAGTCCTCTAATCCTCTACCTGGGCCCACCTTGCAAGGATGCCTTCCCTTTCCTGTTGATTTGAGCTAGCAGGCGGACTGAGTTCACATCTAAGAGTGTATTTTTCCTTCTACATCTATTTCTTCAACTACAAGACTTGCTTGGCAGAAATAGTTGGCTGCTGGATCAAATCAGGATACAGCCAAATTTTGGCTGAATCCTGTCTGGGTATCAAGAAGGGCGTTTGGTTTTTAGCATCTGACTGGTATCTAGTTTTCTTACTATGATTTCATTTTCTAAATTATTACTTTCTAAGTACCAATGTGAATGGAATTTCCATAATAAGCCATTCAGTAACTAATGATTTGCAGGGTTCTCATAGTCCACCAAACCCTATGAAGCCATTAAAAAAATCGCCGTAAAATGAAGGAAGTTCAATAAAAGGTTCAGGCAAAATTGCACTTGATAATTATATATTATCAGTTTCGAGGTTCACAAGTGACGCCTATGGAAATATCACTGACAACGACCGAAGATAACAAATATGTTGAGAATGATGAATATAACAGCAATAAAAATAATTCAAATGCAATAAAAATATCAATAGAATAATAATAACAAGAATACAAGTACATAAAAAATAACTTGCTATTGGAATAACAATAACAAGAATGTAAAATAACGAGAGTGCCAAGGATTTTTCATTTGAGCTGACGAACGGCACGATTTCAATTAATTTTACCCAACCCATTTATATTATATTGGTCCATCCCGTGCCTATCCGAAAAATCTGCCACCATTTTTCGGGTACTTATGGGCGTTATAAGGAATTGGCTACCTAATTATATTTCCATGTGTTCAACAGAATACTACCGTTATAATTTCGTGAACTCATATGGAACCTTCAGTGTTTCATTCTAGATCCACCCTCCAAATTTGAATTCTTTCCTACGATTATAAGGTAGTTGTGGGCTGTACAAGGATTGCACGTTCGCGCATGCGCTAACAAAGCTTACAGTATTTTTTAAATGATTTTGATTTGGGACTATCAGTGACCCGACCTGCACCTGCCCTCTAAATTTCAGCTCGTTTTTTTCTGGCACTCATGGCCAACATCAGGGATTGTACACAGACAGACACGGAAAAAATGGACAGACAGACAGACACGGAAAAATGTTCCTTGATATGTGAAAAGCACCATGGATCAGAATATACATAGGTATATGATAGGGGACGGGGACTCCAGTGCATTTATCAAAATTTCTCAAAATGTTTCGTATGGATGCAAATATGACAAAAATTGAATGCGCCAATCACGCGATCAAAAATGATACAAAACGGCTTTGTAGTTTGCAAAAAGGATTCCCGGTCTTACTCTAAAATGTTAACCAACTCTGTTATAAAGTGGCTGAAAGCGTGAGCGAGAGGTGCAATCGCGCTCAATTCGAAATCCACCAGTCTTGTAGAAGATTTAAGGATAGATTTAACTAACGGGCCAGATCTCATTTTTGGCGACCATAGAGAATGTAATGCGTATTACTGTTCAAACCCCGAAACGGGAAGGTGTTTGATGAGGTAACTATTATTTTACATCGTAAAATACAAGTGGCACTTGCCCTGTACTATTGAAAAGTCACTATTTATTGTCAAATGACACGAGTAACTTGGCAGAAAGTTATATGGCAGTAGTGGCCAAGTTTACTGTGGGTAAACAAATCAGCAGAGCAAGTAGAGTTAGAGAGGCTGCTTTAGATTACCAAATTGGTCCCGAATGGCACGCTAAAACTATTAGATATATTATAACGGGAAAAAGCCCAGCATGTATCACCGTCACCGGGCCGTCATTTCGAAGTTCCTTGGCGACAAATATCCTGCTGGATTTGACGGCCGTTATTTTCCACTGCCGTTTTGAGGGTTGTTCTCAGTTTTAAGATTGTTGTTACTCTTGAACAGGGGTAACGAAAAACTGACTGAGAAATCCAGCCCAGATATCATTGCTGGGGAACACCTGATTATAATCAAGGATGGCTGTATGAAGTCGAGCTCGTTATTCTGTGATATTATTTCATTTGAAGATATTATTTCATTTCTTTTGCAACTTTTAACAAACGCTACGCTTCATATTAATGATTGAATAATTATTGAATCCCGCGCATTTGTATGAAACTGTAATTCCCGGGCCGGCTCCAGTACTCGCCACTTCTCGGTTCAGTGCTTTCCTGGGGGGGAGCTCGAGGGTAGGTATGGACCACAGAAAACAGTGATCTACGAAGAAGGGGCATATATACAGGTAAATAATAAACCGTTATATAATAATTTGCAGCGTTTTTTCTTTAATTAAAAAAAGATTTTGGAAGACAGTATGAACAAAAAAAAGGTAGCAAGAATAAAATTTTTTAGATGTTTTAAAAACTTCGACAACAATAACGAAAATAAATAAAATAACGACAAGTTACACGTTTTACGAATGTCAATAACAATAAAAAAAATGAATGCAATAACGATAATAACTATAAGAATGTTCAATAATCGTAACAACAATAACAAGAAGAAATTAAATCATAACAATGAAAAATATAATTAAAATAACAAGAATAAACCAAAAACCCTTTGGGTTGGTGGGGGGGGGGGGGGTTAAAATGACAATAAACATAACAAAAATAAATAACTGACATCAATCTCATCTTTCTCCCCTGATAGCTTCCTATACTTCCTGTCTGTCGGCCAGCGTATTACTAATACTGCTGAGAATAATTCGACGGCATTAGATCAGAAATGTCGGTTTACCTTGTTGAAAAAAGTCCAACTATTAGATATAATGAACCTGGATATCCACCAACTCCCCAGACCCCTGGTTCTAGAAAACTTCCCCAGGACCCTGGTAGACTCTCCACCAGGTGGAAGTAGAAAGTCAACGACGCACCAGCCTAGGGGTGGAGCCCCCGCAGAGGATTAGATTTTCCCAGTTTTGGATAGTGATTTTACCAGATGCCGTTCGATCTAATGATCCGATTTTCAATCTGAAAACGGATTTGGATTCTTCGATTTTTTTTCTACAAAAGTACTAGTTGCTTTTTTCAAAAAAATTGAAATTGAGTAAAACAATCTCGGGAACTCCATGAAAAAATTTTAAAATTCAAAACTGAATGTCCGAACTTGTGGTTGTTTATAACGATTACAGAACATTTTACAGATTGAAAATCGGTTGACCCGTTCAAGAGATAAACCGAATATTGGATTGCCCCCGACGGTGCAGCCATCTATTGAAAATATTTCTTACTAAAATCCGTGACATTTACCCTTAAGGGGAAATAGCCCGAAAAAAACTTGTAAGAATATTCAACAGATGGCAACACCGTCGAGGGCAAATTAATATTCGCTCTCAGTTCGTTAATAATTGACCGATTTTCAATCAGTAAACTGCATTGGATTCAGAATCAGCATAGAATTTCCGGAAATTGGTTCTGGTGTTCAAAATTTGTACATCTGGGTCACTGGCGTTCGAATTTGGGTAATTTTTTCGGAAATCCCAATTACCCAAATTCTAGAGGGTTGTGTCCTGATTACTATGGCTTTTTCAAATTTAAAATTGGACCACTGAAACCCCATCAATTCTTGTCCAGACGGTGATTGGCGAGAGGGTTGGGGAGGAAGGCAGCTCTTGAATGAGGGTAGGCGGCTTCCCAGTCGGCCCGAGGCCCCCTCGGCGCTCAGGTATCTGACTTGTAATTCTCTTCCAACAATCGTTTCTACCCAGCTAACCATAATTGTGTCTAACAAAACAGTCAGTTTTCCATTTATCATTTTCAATAATGAACCTTTGTAATTGAGCATGAAAAATTCCTCCCTCCCACAACCAAATGTGATGGTTTCTGTTTCGAAGTATGTAAAATCCGAAAATAGAATAAGTAACGCTACAAATTATTATACAACGGTTTATTATTTACCAGTATAGATGATCACTGTTTTCTGAACTCAATACCTACCTTTGTGCTTCCCACAAGAGAGCCCTAAATCGAGTACTGGACCCAACCGTGCAATCACATTTCATAAATGTGTGGCGGAATGAAGAATTCTATAATTATTATTTGCATATATAATTTTTATTCTATAAATTATTTGCTGTTATTCGTGAAGCGTACCTAACGTTTGTTCAGATTAAAAAACTACCTATAAAAAAATCCAAAACAACCATCATTCTTCAAAGTATCACGATACAACGAACTCGATTTCATACAGATATGCGTAATTATAATCAATAATCAGGTGTTCCCTAGCAGTGATATCTGAGCCGAATTTATATCGTTTCATTCACGATCAGAAGTGGACTGAAAGCCAGAGTGTGGGCTTTTCGTTGACCGAAAATTTGGATTTTTGGGTGCGCCACCCGATGGCTGGATTGAGGGTGAAAATTCAACCATTGAAATTAAATGCCCTCAGTCAGCCAGCAAGTAGATGACAGCTGATGCTGCGTCCAAAAACAAATCATTCTTCATATCTCACAAAGATTTGAAATTGAAGAGAACCCATCCCTATTACTTTCAAGTCCAAGGGCAACTGCACATTGCGGGAGCCACTAAATGTTATTTCGTAGTGTACACGGGCAAAGACTTGCACATCGAAGAAATTCCAATCGACGATGAGTTATGGAATCAAAAGATGGAGAAAAAACTCATTTACTTTTACCATCACGCTCTGCTCCCTGAATTGGTAGATTCAAGATTGACGAGAAGCAGCCAAATTCGGGAGCCAGAAGTCTCTTTTGATGAGTTCTTATTACTCAGTTGATATTGTTACTTTTGTTATTTATTTCCGAAGAACCAAAAAAGTTATTAATTAATAAATTGAAATTGTAACAACTTCGTTGCTACGTTCATACCCCTTCTTTAGCAAATCTCACGTTTGCTCTATCATACTTTTTCGATTTATTAGAACATTATGTATGAACAACCTACCAAATTATTCCAAGTGTCTTTCAGATTTGAAAATTTTAGGTGTGATCGTCCTGGAATAACGTCGATTTGAAAAAAAAAAAAATAAAAAATAAATTATTGCGCAGGCACTGCTGTAACGTCCTAATGATCAAGTACCTACCCGTGCAAGACAACAGCAGGAGCGGGATCGTCGACGACAATTGTACATGGAAGCCAAGAAGGACTATGAAGACACCATGCTTCGACAGAAGATTGATTCGTGGAAGAAGTTCTGTAATCTGGATGGGAATGGTAATCCATGGGGAGCTGTATACAAGGCTGCAGCTGGTCGTCTGCGGCACCCGATGACGCTGTGAACGTTGAAAGCAAGTGATGGAAGGTATACCGATAGTCTGGAGGATACAGTCAACGCCATATTGGACTACTGTGTGCCTCGGGCTCATGTGGAGGGGGAGGCATCTGTGGTATCTGTGGGTGAAAGCGGACTGGGAGAGGATGACTTCTTGTTCACTGAGGAGGAGATACTGGCGGCATTGGATGAGATGGAAGACAATAAAGCCCCCGGCTTGGATGGAATAAATAAGGTAATAATGAAGAATGTTTTGGCTAATTTGCCGAAGTCCGTCACTTCCCTCTATGTTCAGTGTCTCAGTTCAGCGTTTTTCCAAAGGTGTGGAAGAGTTCCTCGGTGATTCTTCTTGAAAAGCCTGGTTCCGACAGCAAGGAGGATGCCTCCAAGTTTCGCCCAATCAGTCTGCTCCCGTTGATGGGAAAGCTATTGGAGAAGCTGTTGATTGGTCGTGTGTTGCACTCTTTCTGGTCGCGTGGAGTATTATCGACACGGCAGTACGGATTCACTCCGGGGAGAGGCACTGCCAATGCGTTATTCGACGTTAGAACACGTGTCGAAGATAATCTGAATCAGGAGAATCATGTGCTGATGGTGTCGTTGGACGTGGCTGGTGCGTTCAATGCCGCATCATGGCCCTCTATCCTGGAAGCGTTGCGATCCGGCTCGTGCCCGCGCAACTTGTATCGGCTGTCATGCTCGTACTTTAGTGACGGCCGAGCCACGTTGTCTCTGGCTACAGTCGAGCACTCTCGGGATCTTGAGATGGGTGCACCGCAGGGTAGCTGCTGCGGTCCGGGGTTTTGGATAGTGTTGTACGATTCACTCTTAAGACAGAGCTACCCAGAGGGGGTCGAGATAAGTGCATTCGCGGATGATGTCCTCCTGACGGTGGTGGCCGGTTCTGAGTTCGAGGCGTGCATTTTGGCCAACTACTCATTATGCATTGTCGAAGAGTGGGCTAGAAGCCATAAAATGGAGTTCAATGCCACCAAGTCCAAGGTTCTGCATGTCACACATAAGCGCAGACCAGAGGAGTTGAGGATTTATCTGGGTGGAAGGCTGCTCGAGGTAGTGGAGGAGATGCGCTATTTGGGTGTAGTGTTTGACCGGAGGCTTCATTGGGATGCCCACGTTCGAGAGGTCTGCAGAAGGTCGGGACAGCTGATCCACTCTATCTCTCGCTCTGCCAGAGTGCACTGGGGACTGAGTGGAAAGGCGCTCAGCACCATCTATAACGGTGCAATTTTGCCTCTTCTGACCTACGGTGCTCCCGTGTGGTACAGGGGTCTGCTTCGCTCCAACAGTCGCCAGATAATGAGGTCCACTCAGCGCAAGATGTTACTGCGTATCATCAAAGGTTTCCGCACCATTTCGTTTGAGGCGGCGTGCTTGCTGGCAGGGGAGATGCCCATTAATATCAAGGTTCGTGAGATTGCGGAGGTGTATTTGGAGATGAATGACTCAGATCTATTTTTCGGAAGACTGGACGTGAAAACCCCCGTGCGCCAACGCCTTCATCCGGTCCATCGTTCGGTGAATTTAATTGGTACTGGTGACGAGGTGACAGTGTACAAAATTTATACGGATGGCAGCAGAATTGAAGACTGTGTCGGATGCGCGTTCGTTGTCTATCTGTCTTTGTCAGAGGAGCCGATCCATGAGGCCCAGTTTCGACTTGACACCGACTGTTCGAACAATCAGGCTGAGCTGTTGGCGATTTTGATGGCACTGGAGTGGCTGCTCACATTAACTATGAGCTTGGAGTTGCGATCTGTCACCATCCTGACTGACAGCCAGGTGGCAGTGGATATGTTGCGCGACGCATCGGCACAAAGTTGGTTGCTGGATGGAATAAGGACGGCGGCTGTGTCATTGATTCAGGAGCTTTCCTGGAATGTAAGTATCCGGTGGACCAAAGCTCATGTCGGTACCACAGGGAACGAGAGGGCCGACAGTGCTGCTAAGGGAGCCGCTCTTCGTCTTGATGCCCCGATCTCGTTTGGTCTGCTCCGGAAGACATTTTTCAAGCGGAGAGCAAGGGGACGTGCTTTGTCGGCGTGGGAGAACCGGTACGCCACAACTGCTAACGCATCCCACGTCAAGATGTTTTTTCCTGCAGTTTCATCGCGGATGGTATTGGACATGTGTATGTCTTTCAAATTGACTCAAGTTGTGACTGGTCACGGTCGGCACAAGGCTTACCTGAAGAGGTTTCATATTCTTCAAGAGGACAGTTGCAGATGTGCTGCAGGAAGTGTGCAGAATTGGTCTCATCTCGTGCGGGAGTGTGAAATCCTTGAGTCCCAGCGGTCACGGCTTATCCGTAAAGTGGTTTTGTCGGGCTGTTTGGCCAGTTGAGTTCAGTGTTTTGGTGAAGAAGTTTTGGAATGATTTTTGCATTTTCATAAACAGTATTGATTTTGACTTATTATTTGATCATTAACAAGCATTATCGTATTATTTTTGCAAAGTTAAGTTCTGTTTATAACTGACCTGTAGTCAATATTGGAAGCAGGTCTGTAAGTTGTTACAATTAAAAAAAAAAAGTACCTACCCGTTGTGAACAACAACACGCCAATATTTCGGTTTTTAAAGTAGGTAGGTGGTCTGAAAATTATCGATGTTGAATGAACTGGAAGTTTGTGCGTCACAGAGGCGTGCAACTCGTTGAACAGAATGAGGTACAATAAGATTTGAAATTATCATTTCAAACGGCCAAATAACCAATCATTACTCAACATCCCTACTATATTATAAAAACTGATCTCTGTGAGTGAGTCTGTGTGTCTTTCTATGCACGGCCAAACGGCTCGACGGATATCGACCAAATTTGGCACGAATATCCGGTAGGCTCCCAAGTTGTGCAACGTCGCATTTTTAATTCCCTGACCATAGCGGAACTATGGTCGACCATGGTCAACTTCGTTAATTGAAATGGTAACCCCTATTTTTTATCGCGTATTCGTAATCTACGTGAAATTCTATCTACGATCGACCCTTCGGACTACCCCCGCGGTCGACCATAGCGCATCCATGGGCCCCTCCATGGTCGAATTCCGAATTGCTCAACGGATATCGACCAAATTTGGCACGAATATCCGGTAGGCTCCCATGTTGTGCAACGTCGCATTTTTAATTCCCTGACCATAGCGGAACTATGGTCGACCATGGTCAACTTCGTTAATTGAAATGGTAACCCCTATTTTTTATCGCGTATTCGTAATCTACGTGAAATTCTATCTACGATCGACCCTTCGGACTACCCCCGCGGTCGACCATAGCGCATCCATGGGCCCCTCCATGGTCGAGTCCCGAATTGCTCAACGGATATCGACCAAATTTGGCACCAATATCCGGTAGCTTCCCAAGTTGAACGTAGGCGCATTTTTAATTCCCTGACCATAGCGGAACTATGGTGGACCATGGTCAACTTCGTTAATTGAAATGGTAACCCCTATTTTTTATCGCGTATTCGTAATCTACGTCAAATTCTATCTACGATCGACCCTTCGGACTACCCCCGCGGTCGACCATAGCGCATCCATGGGCCCCTCCATGGTCGAATCCCGAATTGCTCAACGGATATCGACCAAATTTGGCACGAATATCCAGTAGGCTCCCAAGTTGTGCAACGTCGCATTTTTAATTCCCTCACCATAGCGGAACTATGGTCGACCATGGTCAACTTCGTTAATTGAAATGGTAACCCCTATTTTTTATCGCGTATTCGTAATCTACGTGAAATTCTATCTACGATCGACCCTTCGGACTACCCCCGCGGTCGACCATAGCGCATCCATGGGCCCCTCCATGGTCGAATTCCGAATTGCTCAACGGATATCGACCAAATTTGGCACCAGTATCCAGTAGGCTCCCAAGTTGTGCAACGTCGCATTTTTAATTCCCTGACCATAGCGGAACTATGGTCGACCATGGTCAACTTCGTTAATTGAAATGGTAACCCCTATTTTTTATCGCGTATTCGTAATCTACGTGAAATTCTATCTACGATCGACCCTTCGGACTACCCCCGCGGTCGACCATAGCGCATCCATAGGCCCCTCCATGGTCGAGTCCCGAATTGCTCAACGGATATCGACCAAATTTGGCACCAATATCCGGTAGCCTCCCAAGTTGAACGTAGGCGCATTTTTAATTCCCTGACCATAGCGGAACTATGGTGGACCATGGTCAACTTCGTTAATTGAAATGGTAACCCCTATTTTTTATCGCGTATTCGTAATCTACGTCAAATTCTATCTACGATCGACCCTTCGGACTACCCCCGCGGTCGACCATAGCGCATCCATGGGCCCCTCCATGGTCGAATCCCGAATTGCTCAACGGATATCGACCAAATTTGGCACGAATATCCAGTAGGCTCCCAAGTTGTGCAACGTCGCATTTTTAATTCCCTCACCATAGCGGAACTATGGTGGACCATGGTCAACTTCGTTAATTGAAATGGTAACCCCAATTTTTTATCGCGTATTCGTAATCTACGTGAAATTCTATCTACGATCGACCCTTCGGACTACCCCCGCGGTCGACCATAGCGCATCCATGGGCCCCTCCATGGTCGAATCCCGAATTGCTCAACGGATATCGACCAAATTTGGCACCAATATCCGGTAGCCTCCCAAGTTGAACGTAGGCGCATTTTTAATTCCCTGACCATAGCGGAACTATGGTCGACCATGGTCAACTCCTGAATGGCTTGACGGATTTTGATAAAATTGGGCACAAATACCCGGTAGGCTATGGGATTTTTCCGTCGTTTGTTGGTTCCACGATACTGCGTACAGCGAATCTCGGATAGCGAGCGAAGCGAGCGGTCAGGCTAGTGTCAAATAAATATAACGATACTATTAATTTGTAAGTGAACTTTGGTCAACTCAGGTTGTATGATACACGTGGGTATGGATTAGTTTATAAATCAACTGAGAAAGCATAATTATATACCTTCCACAGATTTGGTCTTGATTCGAGATAGCCGTCGGTGTCCATTCTTCGAAAGAGCGTAGGTAGGTACCTTGGTTGCTTCAGAGAATATATACGGATTTGGAGGTTAAAACAGAGGTACGTAGTACTCGTCCCTAATGAATTACGTCCAACTGGCGTTGAACTTTGAATTCAGGTATTTGGGTAATTTAATTTATGTTTGATTTGTAGTAGGCTATTTGCAGTTTCAGGCGTCTGACCTCGAAGTCACTAATTTTTGTTTAGGAAATCGTATATTCAATCGATCGTCCAATTTGGTACTTTTAATTGGATTCAAATGCGATCAGTTGGATTGAGAAGTGGGGAGAGGTGCTTAGTTTAATTTTGGTGTACCTACCTAGGTAAGATCCTATACACTAATCAAATAAAAATAAATTAAATTAATTAAAATAGGTACTAATAATGTTAAAAAGTAAAAATAAATTATAATATAACTCAAGATCCTTGTTTCATTTATTTGACTATTTTCTATGTTATCATCCCTCCCATGACTGATGCATAAAAAATAGCTCACACTCTCCTGTAGTTTGGCACTTGGTCATGTTTCATAGCAAACCTCGAACAGGGAGGAAGAAATCTAAAACTCTTGAACGGTGGGGCAAAAACTGTTCTCGGAAATGGCAGGTATCCAAGCTTCTCGGGCGGCGAAACCCCTCCGAAGGGGCCTGGGAAGCCGCCTACCCCCATTCAAGAGCCACCTTCCTCCCCAACCCCCTCGCCCATCACCGTCTGGACAAGAATTGATGGGATTTTAGTGGTCCAATTTTAAATTTGAAAAAACCGTTGTAATCAGCACACAGCCCTCTAGAATTTGGGTAATTGGGATTTCCGAAAAAAGTAGCCAAATTCAAACACCAGTGATCCAAACATACAAATTTTAGAATTTCGAACACCCGAACCAATTTCCGGAAATTCTATGCTGATTTTGAATCCAATGCAATTTACAGATTGAAAATCGTTCACTTATTAACGGAAGGAGAGCGAATATTAATTTAGCTCATTTTGGTGCTGCCACGTGGTGGCGGCTTTTGGAACTAGTCGTCGGGCTATTTCCCCTTAATATGTCGATAGGATTTCAATGAGGAAGTTGCACAATTTTTTCAATAATGAACCGTTGGAATCGAGCATGAAAAAAAAAATTCTTACCCCCTCAAAATTTGATGGTTTACGTTTCAAGGTATGTAGAATCCAAAACTGCAATAAAAATATTTGTGTCTGTGCACCATACGCCATACAGGCCACTTTTCTTAGTTACCATGAAACAAAATTGATGAAATTTGGGTTATAGGTTCCGTTCGGGGTCTAGTTGGTCCTCGAAGCTCGACGTTACTGTCAGTCAATTCTTTTTTTTATTGCGGAAATCGAAAGTAGATTGAATTTGAAGAAGGGCGAAAGAAATTTTTTTTCCAGGTGCGCCAGTGATTTTATAAACATCAAATTTTAATTTCTGAGAGCCCATCAAAACGCCGCCTTCAGTTGAATCCGCATTTCCCGAGCGCGACGTCACATTTAGCCTGTCTCATGACATCTTGATCCAAGGTCCACCTCCCCTGCGCACATCACATTACTGAAAGGTTGGTTGCCTTCGCAACTTTTTGGTGCTGCTCATTCAACTTTTCGAGCTGTACTCAACACTGATGCAACAACAATTCGCAATAATGGGCAAACTAAATAAAATGAAGGACGGGTACATATGAGAAGGCGTCGCCTTTCAACTTACTGCCCTCTCAGTTCAATTGACCTGTGCGAGTTCATGACAAAAATAAAACTTGAGACTTTCGAAATGAAAGGAGTGAAGACGACGAGGTAAGCTGTTATCATGTGAATCAACCACCAGTAGCTAATGTAGATGTCCACAAAATAATGTACCTACCAAACTTCCCAACAAGAGGATACGATTCCCGACTTCTTGTTGAACCTTTTTTCCCAGCGATTACTGTAATCCGTAGGAAACCTTCACCAGTATTCTACCACAAGCGTATCCTATATCCTAGCCTATCAGTACGCCACAATACCCAGCTTAATTTCACTAGTTATCTACCTATTTCCGAACTATTCCTGAACTAAGTAAAGTAGGGAAAGAATAGGGACTTCCCACCACTGCTACTGTGTAGCAGAAATGCGAAGGGCAATGGCAGACGAAGAAATATTTGGAAAAGTTAACAAATCCTCAAAAGAGACTAACCTTGACACATTCTTTTCTCCTTCAGTAGACAGTTCACCTGTACCTAGGCGCCTACCTACTATGTATTTTCTATGTATCTGCTTCGAAGTCAGAGAACATTCATTCTATTGGGGTGGATGGTCTCACAAAAATTTGATGCAATCAAACGTATGATACCTTTTACTCATTCCCAAACGTCAAGTCCTACAAAATGCCGTATGCTTACAGGTGGGAAAAGCTTAATCAAATGAAATGATTTAGGAGGATACAATTTTTCAACTTCTTGCATACACAGCTTTTCTACATTCCCTAGTTGAGGAAATAAAACTGATTGTACCCTACCTACCTGAAATAATTTTATCAATCGACGAAAAGCAAAGGTATGACGGAGACTTGATCACTGTGAGGTATATTAGTGAACACTCGTACATTTGAATTCATACACACATTTAAATGATCTCTGCAAACCTGCAGAGATTAACGGGTGAGTAATATAGTCTCATCTTCGTATCAGGCCAATTCACTTCCTCCAGGTTTGTCGGCCAGCTGGCACAACAATGAACCATATTTGATCACATTTCCGTGAACTGTCGGTGGTCTAGTGTAAAAACGCTGTAGGTTGTTACACAACGGTTTATTATTTGCCTGTATAGGTGCCCCTACTCTGCGTAGACCACTGCTCTCTTGGTCAATACCTAATCTCGAGGCCCCCCTCCCCCCACCCCCCCCCCCCCGCCAATGAAGACCTAAATCGTGTATTGGATCCGTCCGGGGAATTACAGTTTCATAAAAATGCACGGGATTCAGTAATTCAATCATTAATTATCATTTGCTGTTATTCATGAAGCATGAACGTTTGTTCAAGCTGCAAAAGTACCTAACACAGTCGAAAAGAGCCATCATTTTTCAAAACGGAATAATACCACAGAACAACCAACTCGACGTCATACAACCATCCGAGATTATAATCAGGTGATCCCTAGCAATGACATCAGGGCCGGATTTATACTGTTTGATTCACAACCATGTTGAAGAAGCTTTTCGGTGCAAATGCTCCGGGTGGTCTCAAAAAATTCTTTAGTTCAAGATCAGTCTAAAAATGTTTTTAAAAAACCTAACCTTACATTCACAGTTTTTGAGCTATGGCGTTCTGAACATGTCAAACCCTAATTTCCGCCCCCTTAGAGATGACTGTCAGTTAACGCTGAGCTTCGCTGAGCAACTAGACCCCAAACGGGACTTACAAACCAAATTTCATTAATTTTGGTTCATGGTAACTAAGAAAAGTGCGAATTAGGGCGTTCGGACAGATATTTTTTTCATTGCATTTTCGGACTCTTACATACCTTGAAACGGAAACCATCAAAATTTGAGGGGTGGAGTGGGGGTTGAAGTTTTTTTTTCCATGCTCGATTCCAAAAAGGTTCATTATTGAAAATAATAAACCAAAAGGTTTCATAAGGAACTCCAGATAGGAGCAGTAAGTTCCTCATTGGTGAGGAATTAACACTAAACACTATGCCTACCTTTGGCTGGGGTCTTCTTATCTTTCTTTACTGGAGGAGGAGTGGCAACTACAGACCCTCTTGTCGATGATCGAGTTGTGCGTCTTCCTTCAGTGGCATTTTCCTGATGAACATAACGAAGTAATGAGTGAAAGCCCTCAGCATATAATTATACTAACAACAATTTTTGGAGGTAAGCGTTCGTTTCGAGGTGTCCTGTTAAGTCTTGATATGGTATATCCATGATCAACTTGAAAGTCCCTGTATGGCCTCTTCGAGTTTTGAGGAAAAATTGTGTGATCATCCTGTAACCTTCTTATTGTTGTACTCGCAACAATACAAGTGACTCATGGATTTGGGAACGTAAATAGCCTCCGAATGGTGTTTTTTTTTTCTACTGATTTTGACAGAAATCCGAAGTAGAAAAATTTACGGGTGTTCTTTAGCTGTGCCCCCCAACTTCGGAGCAAAATTACTCCGGTAACATAGAAGGTATTTTCAAGTTTGGTTAGTGATTTGGATTCGTCTGAACCTCCTTTTTCAGTGTATGAATACTATAATTCGATTGAACGGGAGAATCACGGTTTTGTGAGCACTTGAAAAAAGTGGGGGGCACAGCTAAAGAATTTCCCTACCGAAAAACTTTAGCTGTGCCCCCCACGGGCCCGATGGCTATCTAAACACTTATTCCTATATGATAGAGACTAATAAATCACTGTTTTTAACCTATATGTTTTTTTATTGTTCAGTTTCTCCTGTAAAGAGACGTGGGGGGCACACTCGACGTTCGGTACCCAAAGTAGCCCACTCCACCCCTCGTCTAAGTAGTGCGCTCCAGCAGGTGTACAAGAAGTTTAGTTCCCATTCCGCCGCTCGCATTGTGAAGCGATCTGGATGCTCGCTAGCGCTCGCATCTCAAAAAAGATAAACAATCCCAGAAACTATCCCGTGAATGAGCAGGTTGTTTGGGACTTCTGAATAGATTAGTGGAATGCATTGTCAAGCGATCTGGATGCTCGCTAGCGCTCGCATCTCAAACAAGATAAACAATCCCAGAAACTATCCCGTGAATGAGCAGGTTGTTTGGGACTTCTGAATAGATTAGTGGAATGTAATACCTAACATTACATTCCACTAATCTATTCAGAAGTCCCAAACAACCTGCTCATTCACGGGATAGTTTCTGGGATTGTTTATCTTGTTTGAGATGCGAGCGCTAGCGAGCATCCAGATCGCTTGACAATGCATTCCACTAATCTATTCAGAAGACTTAACAAAAGACTTCACAAGTTAGCCCGGTGGCCGCTGGAGCGCACTACTTAGACGAGGGGTGGAGTGGGCTACTTTGGGTACCGAACGTCGAGTTGGGGGGCACAGCTAAAGTTTTTCGCTAGGGAAATTCTTTAGCTGTGCCCCCCACTTTTTTCAAGTGCTCACAAAACCGTAATTCTTCCGTTCAATCGAATTATAGTATTCATACACTGAAAAAGGAGGTTCTGACGAATCCAAATCACTAACCAAACTTGAAAATACCTACTATATTTCCGAAGCCACTAAGCATTGAAAATGGGGGGCACAGCTAAAGAACACCCAAATTTACCTTCAGAATATCTGCTTCGTTGACTTTGTTCGCAGATCCCCTCTTCCTACCCCTCTTGGCTGGTACTTCCTCGTTCGTCTCCTGTAAAACAAAAATTTATTAGATAAATAACGAACATCCACAATACAACGATCAACTAGGTACGTCTATACTCATGAAACCGAGATTGTTAATAATAAGAAAAGAAGCTACTGCAATGGAATGGATTCAAATTTGGCCGAAATGTTTTCTATCACAAACGAAATGGTGAGTTCGAAAAATGGACATTTTAAGAATAAACAAAAATAAAATCACAAGTCAACCGCAGATTACTGCGAATCAAAAATAGCTAAACTTAATCAGGAATAGTTCAAAGCCACCAACATACATAACAATACGTACTACAAATACACCAAAACTGTACAGGACGGTGAATCGTCCCGAAAAAAAAGTTATCATCACGACCATACTATAAAAGCCAATTACACGCAATTCCCTCATTTGCGCCACTTTCATAATGAGGAGTACCCATGACTTCTGTTTACGAACTGAATCACTTGCGATGAAAATCGTGTAAACCCATTTCGAAGAATAAAACCCTGCGAAGTCCTTGCCACATGGGTTTATTATTCTATTGGCCATACCTGCAGAAATGTTGGCGACTCATTTATTGTTTCTCTCATGTGAAATAGTTGGAGTAGCTGTTTCTGATGGTTTCCACCAACTGGCCCCTAAAAACTAGAATTAAGCTTTTTTTCTGTCATATTAATTATGTTTGATCATTGATTGTGCCATTTAATTGTCTTGATTCACCTATTCACACTTTTTCGAGTGTTACTATACAAATTGATGGTGTTTCAGACAATTTAACCGGTTTTTGATTCATAAAAAATGAATTTTGCGTGCTGAACCTCAATTCTTCACTCTTCGTATTTGGCCTTCTCGCCCTAAAAAAAATATACGTCTCAAAAGCTCATTTTACTAAAAACACCAAAAAAACCTGTTTTTACATCCATTTTTCACCCATAATACTCCTGGGTATATTCCCATCGGGCTACAAAGGTTCGAGACACAACTACCTAGGGCCCAAACGGAGCCTGTCAGCGAAAGAACGAATTTCTTAGACCGAAAATGAAGTAGATATGCATGACATGGCGTACTGCGGACGGACATCGCATTTTTCGAATCTATGCACCTTGAAACGTAAAAGAAAAAAATTTTGAGGTTGGGGTTTATAAACAAATTTTCTGAGCGAATACACAGGTGTATTATTCACAGGATAATAAACCAGAAACGGAGTTACTGAAAGGTTGTCTCGAAAAATACTCTGTTATACTGGTTTCGGATATCAAACCGTCGTCAGTAACAAACAATAACTGAAGGCACAATGGAGAGAATAGTTTACTTTGGGACTACTTATAAGACACCTCTCTCCAATGTGCCTTCAGTTATTGTTTGTAACTAACGATGGTTTCATCACCGAAACCTTTTTGCGTTATAGTGGAACTAGATAACAAAAAAGTGAAAGGTAGTCGATTGGGATTGGTTGTGAAGATAAGAAGTGAAAAAAAACCAGTCATGCAGCATGACTTAATGAGCGAATTTTCAAAGAAATATTCGAATTAATGGCTATGGTTTTGAATAAAGGAAAACTTCGGTCTAAAATTTGGTTTTCTATGTATATTCTCTTCGTATTTATTTTAATTTGTACGTTTTGTCCATCCTGATTCTACCGTTTGTTTATTACGTAATTGTACTAAGTGCTTATTTATTTGATCGCTGTGGGTAAATTCAAGGAGTTGTACTAATCGTTTGCCTCCCCCTTTTTTGCTTCGAACTCTCGTCTTCAATTAATACTTCTCACATATTTCAATCTGACCACTCTAAGGGGGTGGGGGGGGGGGGGTAAGAGTTTAAAGATTATCCTAGTTTTGGGTAATTTTTGCGCACTTTAAATGCTCTAATTTAAGAACGGATTTAGATATCTAAAATCCGATTTCACTATCGTGTTCAGCGTGCAAAAACCTTTAAAATGAGGGGTCACTTGTTAGAAAATAACATTTTGGGGATTTTTGGGTAATTTTTGCGCACTTTAAATGCTCTAATTTGAGAACGGATCAAGATATCTAAAATCCGATTCCACCATCGTGTTCAGCGTGCAAAAACCTTTAAAATGAGGGGTCACTTGTTGGAAAATAACATTTTGGGGATTTTTGGGTAATTTTTGCGCACTTTAAATGCTCTAATTTGAGAACGGATCAAGATATCTAAAATCCGATTCCACCATCGTGTTCAGCGTGCAAAAACCTTTAAAATGAGGGGTCACTTGTTAGAAAATAACATTTTGGGGATTTTTGGGTAATTATTGCGCACTTTAAATGCTCTAATTTGAGAACGGATCAAGATATCTAAAATCCGATTCCACCATCGTGTTCAGCGTGCAAAAACCTTTAAAATGATGGGTCACTTGTTGGAAAATAACATTTTGGGGATTTTTGGGTAATTTTTGCGCACTTTAAATGCGCCAAAACCCTCCTTAGAGTAGGCCAATTTCGCCCATCTTCGAACTTAGCCTTTCGATTGCCAAGATAGATTTTTTGTGCAAATTTGAGCTGTTTATCTCAATTCTATCGAGAGTTATCGTCTGGAGTGACACATATATAAATAAATATATATATAAATATATATATATATATATATACATATAAAAAAGTGTTAAATTTCAGGAATCGTTTTAGAATGGTCTGAAACGGATTTCTATGAAGAAAATTTCCAAAAATTTATATTATTTAAATTTCGAAGCCATTGCAATAGCTTCATTTTCTTTGAAAATTCGCTAAAAGGGAAGGTCGATTCTGATTGGCTGTGGAAGTGAATGCCAGAAAGTGAAAGGAAAGTGGGACGAAAAGCTGGAGGGGGGGGGGGACTAAGCTGTTACAGAAATGAACGCAATAATGAAGAAAAACTGAAGGAACTACATCATCCAAAGATTTATCCAACCCATCACTGTTAATAATTTCGTATTTTTCAAGTACATCCAACACGCTCCCTTTCGGGTAGAAATGAAAGAACTCAACAAACTGTATGAAGATTGGTAAAATCAGAATTGAAGCTAGGACTACTGGATTCATTCAAGTGACAAAGGCCGGAGATCACCCTTATTATCCCCGAAATCTTTTTCATGTTCCTTTATCCTTTCTCCGAACATCCCTACTTGTTTGACCACAATAGTTAAATCCACAATAAGACTTTATAACATTAATTTTATCTTCAACTGAACCTAATGAAGATTTGGAATGATTTTTAGGTTTATATCACACTTTTGAACCCTTTAGAAGTTAATATTTTACCGATTTTGTCAGAAACGTTTCCATAATACGGTATACTGTTCCAAATCTCCTCAGTCGTAGCTTCCCTGACTAGGTTTGAACTCCTTCCCAACTCTTTTTGCTAAGAAACCTGTTCCACCTTGTATCAATGAGATCTCCCTGACAGCCATTAATCGCCGCTAAACTTTTCATAGTTCTCATCTTTAGCTAAATTCTGTAAATAAACAGAATTTAGCTAAAGAAAAGTTAACTAGTAAAAGTATAGCCATGCGTAATGGCTATAAGCTCATTGATACAATATGGAATGGGGTTCTTAAGAAAAAGAGTAGGGAAGAAGTTTTCGAATCTTGTTAGGGAAGCTGTGACTGAGATTTGGATCAGTATACTGTTTTACGGAAAAGTTTCAGCCAAATTGGTAAAATATTAAATTCTGATGGGTTAAAATTACGATATAAAACTAAAAATAATCTCAAATCACCACTAGGTTCAGTTAAATGTTCAAGATAAAAGTGGCGTATAAAAGCCTTCTTGTGGACTTGACTATTGGGGTCAAACTCAACTACTGAGGTCAAACCAAGATATAATTTAATATTAAAGATAAAAATTAAATAAAAATGAACAAAATAATAAAAATAAATAAAAATAAAATAATGGTAATGATAAAAATAAAATAAAAATCTTAAAGATAAAAACCACAGTCATGCAGCATGGCTATAAGAGCGAATTTTCGAAGTTTTCGGCATCTTCCTCCTCCGCCTAAAATTTTCTGAAAATTAATTTTCGGCCAATGTTTTCCCAACTTGATACCATACAAAATTAAAATAGGAGTAGTTTTACGCAAAGTAAAATTTGGGGTGGAAGGAGGGGGAGGGGGAAATCAAAAATGTTTTGAATACCAGAAGAGTAGGTATTGGATACGTAACAAATTTTTTGTTCCATTTTTTGCCGAGTAACACCTCGGTTTGTAGATTTTCCAACGCTGAACACGATGGTGAAGTCAGAATTGCGATATCCCATTCCGTTATCAGATTAGAGCAGACGAACCAGGAAGAACATCTCAAGAAATAACCACGTTCCTTCATCTTCAAAGTGCTCCAGTTTGAGAATGGAATGAGATATCGCAATTCTGATTTCACCATCGTGTTCAGCGTACAAAAACCTTTAAAATGAGGTGTCACTTGTCAGACTTTTTCATTTGGGATTTTATGGGTAATTTTCCCCCCCTAAAATTCCCCAAAACTCCCCCTTAGAGTGACCCGATTCTGCCCATCTTCGAACTTAGCCTGTCGATTGCCAAGACAAATTTTTCGTGCAAATTTGAACTTTTTATCTCAATTCTTTCGAGAGTTATCGTCTGGAATGACACATACATATATAAATATATAAATATATATATATATATATACATCTAATTTTTGGTGTCTTTCGGCAGTGAATTCAGGATGGTCTGAAACGGATTTTGGTATAAAAATCTTTCGGAAATTCGAGTTTTAAAAATTTTGGACCGAGAACAATACCTTTTCTTCGAAAATTCGCTAAAATTAAGTTAGAGATAAAATCAATGTTCGATGAAAGTGGCGTGTTTTTAGTCTTCTTGTGGACGTTTCCACCCCACCTTCCTTTCACTTCCTGGCATTCACTTCCACAGCCAATCAGAATCGACCCCCTTCACCTTGCTCCCACCTCTTCTCATCTTTACAACCAATCCCAATCGACCACCTTTCACTTTTTTGGGACTACTTATAAGCTCACCTCTCTCCAATGTGCCTTCAGTTATTGTTTCTTAATGACGACGGTTTGATAATCGAAACCGGTATAACAGTGTATTTTTCGCTTATTAGTGGAAATAGACAACCTTTCAATACCTCCATTTTTGATCTTTACTTCTGCTTATATTACTTTCCCATTTTTAAATGAAAGTAGGTTCCATCCTGAGATTTTTGAGACCAACCGCACTCGTCTACATTAACAGTTCTTTTTCTACGAGCTTTCAGTTTGTAACAAGTGATGTCATAGCACCCCTCCGCCAAGGCGCGAGCCCCTTGCACTGTGTGACGCCACTTGTTGCCGAAATTTTGAACGCTCGCAGAAAAAAAATCTGTTCATCGAAGGAGTGTGGTTGGTCTCAAAATTCATAGAATGGAATATAATTCTATTCAAAAATTTAACGTAAGTCATGAGTACTCCTCATCCTCGTCGTACTAAGTTTTTTGAGAGGGTAAGTCGTTTAAAATCATTTTAATAGACGGCCTTAGAGCCCTGTTAACCTGTGACATCATTTTAGATACAAAGTAGAAACCTCAGCGTAAGAGCCACTAATAAAACTTCTTTGGAACTGGAGTCCAGATAGGTGTAGTAAAAGCAGAAAGCTCCTGTTCAGGGGGAGGGATCAGGAAGAAGCCCACCACCCATCAGGGCAGGGAAAAATTACAAAAAAAACCACAGTCATGCAGCATGGCTATAAGAGCGAATTTTCGAAGTTTTCGGCATCTTCCTCCTCCGCCTAAAATTTTCTGAAAATTAATTTTCGGCCAATGTTTTCCCAACTTGATACCATACAAAATTAAAACAGGAGTAGTTTTACGCAAAGTAAAATTTGGGGTGGAAGGGGGAGGAGAGGGAAATCAAAAATGTTTTGATTACCAGAAGCGTAGGTATTGGATACGTAACAAATTTTTTGTTCCAATTTTTGCCAAGTAACACCTCGGTTTGTAGATTTTCCAACGCTGAACACGATGGTGAAGTCAGAATTGCGATATCCCATTCCGTTATCAGATTAGAGCAGACGAACCAGGAAGAACATCTCAAGAAATAACCACGTTCCTTCATCTTCAAAGTGCTCCAGTTTGAGAACGGAATGAGATATCGCAATTCTGATTTCACCATCGTGTTCAGCGTACAAAAACCTTTAAAATGAGGTGTCACTTGTCAGACTGTTTCATTTTGGGAATTTATGGGTAATTTCCCCCCCCCCTAAAAGTCCCCATCTTCGAACTTAGCCTGTCGATTGCCAAGACAGATTTTTCGTGCAAATTTGAACTTTTTATCTCAATTCTTTCGAGAGTTATCGTCTGGAATGACACATACATATATATATATATATATATATATATATATATATATATATATATATATACTCGGCCTTTCGGCCTCGCCAGGGGGCAAGCCCCCTGGACCCCCAAAGCGGCCTCCGCCCCCTCGGAACGGCTTCGCCGTTCCTCACCCCCGAAGGATGTGTTCTTATACTTCGTATAACAAAGGAGAATTTGCTATGCAATTTACCCCCCCCCCCCCCCCCCACACCACCAACACACAACGTTGGTAATTCTTTATCACATTCCTCTTTGTGCTCATCTTTATCACATTCCTCTTTGTGCTCATCTTTATCACGTTCCTCTTTGTGCTCATCTTTATCACATTCCTCTTTGTGCTCATCTTTATCACATTCCTCTTTGTGCTCATCTTCATCGCATTCCTCTTTGCGTGACGCGTTTTTGTGACAGGATATTGTGACAGGACATTTTTTTCACATGACCCCCGGCGTTAAAATTGCATAGCAATTAATATATATTATATATAATTTTTGGTGTCTTTCGGCAGTGAATTCAGGATGGTCTGAAACGGATTTTGGTATAAAAATCTTTCGGAAATTCGAGTTTTAAAAATTTTGGACCGAGAACAATAGCTTCCTCTTCTTCGAAAATTCGCTAAAAAAGGAGAGAAAAAAGAAGACAACTTTCAAAGGCGGAAGGCGGAAGGATTGAGAAAAGCAAGCAGTGCTGCCAACCTTATATTTCTGATTACCCTAGGACATGGGAGGCCAACTTTTAGGAGTTGGGACCAACAAAAGGCCAAAATACGCATAAAAACACACAGCATATTTACAGAAGGATTTCGGAACTCTTTTTCCAAATCCACGAATTTAGGAGCTGTTCGAATATTTTGTAAAATAATAACTGTATTTTTTCTTGTATAGCTTCATTAGTAATCAAGGAAACTGTGTACCAACACTGCTCAACAACAGCGCTTGCCGGACTCTTCTGTTCGTTCCTAACAGTTTCCAGTCTGTGTTCATTTTGGGAACGTGAAGTGGGCCAACAAAAACATAGAGATTGTATGTTTTTGTTGTATAGTGTAAGAGTGTATAGATGGGCCATTACATAAACATACAATTAGTTATCGTCAGTGAATAGTCGAAAAATTATCAAAAATACTTTGTTATGCCATGAACTACTAACCAGAAATCCACTAACATATTTTTCCTGGTATGACGGGCCGTCGCCATAATCAACACATCAACAGTAGGTACCTACCAACACTATTCGACACTCTCTATACCCGATCTGACTCAGGATAGTTCAAGCGTTCTCTTCTATTCTCTTTTTGGTTTATTATTTTCAATAATGAACCTTTGGAATCGAGCATGAAAAATTTTTTTTTAACCACCCCCTCAAAATTTGATGGTTTCCGTTTCAAGGTATGTAGAATCCGAAAATGCAATAAAAAAAATTTCTTTCCGTCCGCCGTACTCCGTACGGAGCACTTTTCTTAGTTACCATGAACCAAAATTGACGAAATTCGGTTTATAGGTCCCTTTTGGGGTCTAGTTGGTCCTCGAAGCTCGGCGTTAACGTCAGTCATCCCTAAGGGGTAAAAATAGGGGTTGAAATCTCCAGGACGCCGTTATCTCGCATTTTTTTACGGTTTTAAATAATTCTAAAACTTAGGAGTTTTTTAAATCACCCGGAGCATTGTACGTCCAGCCGTTCGTTCACAGTAAAGCCCAGAAGTTTGCACCGACAGGCTTTTGCAACAGCAGGGTGAATGAAATTGTATAGTCAGCCCAATTATCATCACTAGGGACGCGCTAACAATCGGGAATTGGCCCGAGATCATCATTGCTATGGAGCACATGATTATATTCACGGAGTATGAAGTCGACTCGGTTGTTCTGATATCTAATATCAGAAAACCAACCCCTCTCCCCCTCCCCGCCACCTTTTTTGGAGTTTGTTGACAGTGAAACTTGAACAAACGTTGAATATTATTGATGGGTAAATTATTACACAACAGCAAATTATTACACAACGGTTCATTATACCATCTAAGTAGAAGGGGCTGGAGTTTTTTGGTTTGCAACTTTTTATTATATTTTATCCAGTACAAGATTTGTAGGTCGTGATCATTGAACTGCGAATCAATGTCTGCTATAATAATTATAGAATTGTTGGTAATTTTTGAGCAGCCTCGGCTGTTGAGAACAATGGTTTCAAGTACCCCACTATTTCTAGTAGAAGCTGGACATGGAGATTTATAGTTTCGCTGGCTTGCTCTTCGGAGGAAAGGGCTCGTAACAGGAATCCATGAATCGAAAAAGAACTATCGATACATGCGGAAACAGAATTATCGATTCATGCGGTAACAGAGCTATCGATTCATACGGAAACGTCAAGATTTTGGTTCCCCCGAAAACAAGGAAGTGGAGGGGGAGGGGGCTGCATTCATCCCAGGGACTTAAAATTAAGAAAGGGGAAAAAATATATATAATACAATCCCACACAACAGGACAAACGGGGAAATGATGAGAGTGTTACATAGAGGTTTTGAGGATTATGAGATCCATATCGATCTCCTGAGAATCCCTGGAATGCTAGAAACTATCGTACGGAGTAAAGATAGGATATTAGTCGGAACCAACCGAAATGCGAATGAATTTGATGTGAATAGGAAAACGGACAGAAAAAAGTAAATGAATGAAGCCCCGGTCTTGAGAAAAAACGAGTCGCGAATGACCTTGCCGCCAAGCAGGGTCGACAGACACGGGGGTCGAAATCGTACACCGAACACGGAAGACAACAAATTACTATCTGAGAGAATAAATTTAAATGAATGGATAGAGTGAAATTGATACCCTAGTGGAAAAAGGCCTAGGAAATAGAAAACTGAGAACTCCCAAAAAGAGCGTGCTAAGAAATTCCCGCCGCCGGATTGAGTCGCTATGGTAACGGTTACTGTAATGAAAAAATCGGAAGATTTTGATGAAAACCTATAACCATATATAAGATTATATAAATGATAAAAACATGGGCCGAAGTGGTTTATGGTGGTATATGTAAAACTTACGGTTTTCCGGTTATGGAAACAACGGGGCTTGGGGCGAGAATATGAAGAACCAAACATGGCGGCCGGCGGCCACAATATTTACCAGGAGAAAAGGCGACTCGAGACACACTGTTTACATCGGGAACATCGATCGAAAACGTCGACATTTCACTAGGGAAAATTACAACCTCGGAATTTTCAACGTGAAAAAACTAATCTAGGATTTGAGAACCGGCTCAACTCACCTTGATGGGCTCGACAGAGTTTTCTGTCTTGATTTCGGCGTTGTTTTCCGACATTCTGTTTCAGCGATGATTCAATAAAGAGGAAACACGATGAAACGGGCGTTCCGAGTAGGAGAAAAGTTGGTTTATCGGATACAGCGGATTTGAAATGGAATGAAATTATAAAAACCACTTCCACACGCGGATTTCGAACGAACGGTTATTTTTTTCCCACCACTGGCAGAGACGGGAGGTAAAATGGATGCCGCACGGACCTAGGAAGCTTGGGCTTTGGATTTGAAGAGCGTAAAGCGAGATCAACTAGAATCGAAACGGAGTCAAAGAGAAGTTACGATATAATCGATAAGGACTGATATATATCGATATCAGTTTTCTCTTCGATTGTTCTGAAAATGGAAATCACAAATTTTTCGTTAGCTCGAATTATTACGTAAGTATTCTGGGTCCCTCAATGTACCTTACCTATTTCTAAGGCAAAACCCCATTTATAGCAATTTTTGCTTTATTATTCTGTGAATAATAAACCTCTGTAACCTATGTAATCGCTCAGCAAGACGTTTTTATAACACACCCTCAAAATTTTTTCTTTTAAGATTCAAAGTGGGTAGATTGAGAAAATACAATGTCCGTCCGCCGTACCACGCATACCGGCTTCATTTTCGTCTAAAAAATTCGTTCTTTCGCACACATGCTCCATTTGGGCCCTACTTGTGTCCCGAAACTTTGCAGCACGATCGGAATATACCCAGGGGTATTATGAGTGAAAACTGGTATAAATAGTCATCTACAGAGTTGACATCCCCACTGACCCGTTACCACCAATTTTTGTGGATGGAGTTGTGGTGCCATATTCAGCTCACGTGAGGAACTTGGGGTTTTTTTGACAAATAACTATCTTGGGAAAATCATATTTCCAGACTTTGCCGGCGCGTGTATGCTTCTCTTCATTCTCTAAAAGACGACTGTGCAGTTTTACACCCTTTTACTTGAAACGTAGATTGGCTCACGCTTCCCCATTTCTTATACTGCTCATCCCTCTTCTCATCTTCAATTTCTTCATCCCTCGCAAACCGGTTGCGCATTGCCTACAACTCCGCTATTCGCTATGCACACAACATCAAGCCTCGTCATCCCATAGATGATTTTAAATTATTTCCTTTTTACCTCTCAACGAATTTTACATTTTCAGACAATTAAAGGCAGTATTCCAGGTTATGCATGGTATGCTTCCCTCCTACCTCGATTCGATCTTCCATCGAGCTGCTTCAGAGAGATCCAATGCCCTTCTCATACCTAGGCATTACAGCCGAACGATGGCTAGCTCCTTTGGTGTATCGGGTGCCCGATCATGGAACTCCCTACCAGTCGCTATTAGGTCGTTGCCTACCCTTGGGCGATTCTTGGCTGCAGTGGACAGATATTTTCAACTTGAAAAGTAATATTATCCTTGTCATTCTGCTAGCAAGTGTGCATCCCTCCCCCCCCCCCCCCCCACAACCAATTTCAGTTTTTAAACAATTTTCAGTTTTGCGTTGTACCTATATTTTGTATTCTTTTGTTTACCTACCTATATATATAAGTTTTAATTGGTTCATAGGTAAGTGCAGCCCCGCCAAACTATTTCAGTTTTGTTTGCACAGCTATGTGGTTCGTGTGTGTATTTTATGGACGAAAATATGTCTATTGCACAATAAAAGTTACTATTATTATTATTATTATTATTAAAAATGGGTACTTTTGGTTTATTATTCTGTGAATAATACACCTATGTATTCGCTCAGCAAAAAATTTTTATAACACCCGTCAAAATTTTTTCTTTTCAGTTTCAAGGTGCGTAGATTCCAAAAATGCAATGTCCGTCCGCACGTGTACCGGCTTCATTTTCGGTCTAAAAAAGTTGTCCTTTCGCCACATATGCTCCGTTTGGGCCCTAGTTGTGTCCCGAAACCTTTCAGCCAGATCGGAATATACCCGGTGTACCTATTTTAAAAAATAAGTTTTTTTTAGATAGCACTATTTAAACAACTCTTTTTTTCGGTAGGAAGGTACTAACCTAGGACTTATAGGTAAGGCCGGTTTACATCCTTGATTGTTTGAATCTGGCCGATCCTCCAGAGCCAACACCTTTTCCGTGCCCGAGCATAGAACCAGATTCATGAGCCGGTCCCTTTCTGTGGAGAGGGCAAGGTTTTGGACGTCTCTTCCTCTCTCCCCTAGATCTGCCAAATCCTCAACCTCTTTTAGATCTGGTATTTTTGGCCTAATCATTTCTAACGATTTTGTTACCTAGATGGTACCCTTTTGCTCTTCCTTACGATTTTTATTTTTTTCCCACTTAATTTTATACCCTTTCTCTGCTTATATATATATATATATATATACTTATCCTTTTAGCGAATTTTCAAAGAAAATGAAGCTATTGCAATGGCTTCGAAATTTAAATAATATAAATTTTTGGAAATTTTCTTCATAGAAATCCGTTTCAGACCATTCTAAAACGATTCCTGAAATTTAACACTTTTTTATATGTATATATATATATATATATATATATATATATATGTGTCACTCCAGACGATAACTCTCGATAGAATTGAGATAAACAGCTCAAATTTGCACAAAAAATCTATCTTGGCAATCGAAAGGCTAAGTTCGAAGATGGGCGAAATTGGCCTACTCTAAGGAGGGTTTTGGCGCATTTAAAGTGCGCAAAAATTACCCAAAAATCCCCAAAATGTTATTTTCCAACAAGTGACCCCTCATTTTAAAGGTTTTTGCACGCTGAACACGATGGTGGAATCGGATTTTAGATATCTTGACCCGTTCTCAAATTAGAGCATTTAAAGTGCGCAAAAATTACCCAAAAATCCCCAAAATGTTATTTTCTAACAAGTAACCCCTCATTTTAAAGGTTTTTGTACGCTGAACACGATGGTGAAATCAGAATTGCGATATCTCATTCCGTTCTCAAACTGGAGCACTTTGAAGATTAAGGAACGTGGTTATTTCTTCGAAAATTCGCTCTTATAGCCATGCTGCATGACTGTGGTTTTTTTTGTTCTTGTAATTTGCTTTATGTCATGTTTCGCTGTCATTTGTGGTTGCATCTTATCGACTCTTCTACCGTGTACCTCATTGAGACACTAGTCTCCTGCACATTGATAAATAAATAAATAAAATAAGTTATTTCAGGTTAGCAACCATCACCGAAAATGAACTTTACAAAAACATAAAGAAAATCCTTTAAAAAATACATGTAATCGGTACTTACCTAGATTTATGTTTTGGATTCAACAAATTTTACACAATGTATGAGTGTACATTACACTTGGTATGAGTACAGTCTTATCAGCTAAAAACTATACATGACAAATAGTTGTTTTAGCTGATAAAACTAGTAGTTATATTTTCCCGAAAATTAGTGGGAAATAGATCACGTATTTTCGATTAATTACATTCGATGTAAAACATTTTGTGAAACTGTTTCTACTTTCTACCTATATTTTTATTTATTTGTTTTTATAAAACATTTCCAAAACCAACGATTTAAAAAATCGATATTTATATAGTTGTCATATCGATTTATGAATTCGATATTATTATTGAAAGAAGTATCGATACTTTACTGCTTCCCCTACTTCATCTTTTCTCCCCCCGAAGTTGGCGGCGTCGCCAGCGGGGCCAACAAAACAAACGACGGATTTCACCAGTGTTGCCAAACTAAACGGTATTACATAGCATATTTATAGCATTTGAATTTAAAAAAAAAATTTTTTATAGGCTTCCAGCGTTTTTACACAGTCCGCCGCATTTCTCAAAGCTCAAAGCTCCGTGAGGGGAGAACCGAAAACGCGGCCCTCCACCGGTTTCCGGTTGGACCTTGTGTGGGAAGTCACCGGACTGTCGGAACGGACCAAACAAAAGGTGTGTATATTTTATTCTAGTATAGTATGCTTTTATTTATTCTAGTTTTAGTATATTTATTCAACCATGGGTTTGTTTTGGATTGATGGGAAAACCACCGGACCAACATGGTTCGGGCGTTCCGTCTCCTTATGACAAGTTGGACGGTGTGTGGCACTGTAGGACAAATTTCACCCTCTTTTCTACCAATTTTCCAATTTAGTGTCCGTTGTGATGGACACAACATCAAGTTCTACGCATGGAAGTAGGAGGAAGAATGAGGAGTACCCATGACTTCTGTTTATATTACTTTCCCATTGTCACATGAAAATAGGTACGTTCCATTCTGAGACCACCCGCACTCTCCTACGATGAATAATTCCTCCTCCCTATGTACCTATTCGCTCAGGAAAATTGTTTATAACACCTCCTCAAAATTTTTTCTTTTACGTTTCAAGGTGCGTAGATTCCAAAATTGCTGTCCGTCGGCCGTATCATGCATATATCTCCTTCAATTTCGGTCTAGAACATTCGTTCTTTCACACAGAGGTTCCATTTGGGCCCTAGTTGTGTCCCGAAACTTTTCAGCCCAATCGGAATATACCCAAGGGTGTTACGGGTGAAAATTTGGTGGGGGGGGGTTGTGTTATAGCAACATGATCTTGTGAGGTATCTTTTTCCATGTTTTTTAGGACGATGAGACCGAATATGAAGTCAATTTTGACCAAAGATTGGAAAATCAAGGTAACGAAGTTTCAGCTTTACATCGTTCTATCGCACTCAGTTTCAGTTTGGGTCCCCATTTGGCTCGTAGTTGTGCTCCGAAGCTCGGCAGCCCGATCAAAGTACACCGAGGGGTGTTCCAGGTGAAAAGTAGTGTAAAAATAGGGGTTTTCGAGGTTTTAATGAACGTGAGCTTGTGAGGTTCCTTTTTCCATATTATTTATTAGGGCGAGACCCCCTACCAGGTGTGAGGTAGGTATTGCTGGAATCTTTGAAAACTCATAGAAAAAGAACTAGGTATTCATCGTAGGAGAGTGCGGTTGGTCTCAAAATTCTTAGTATGGAATCTACTATCATTTAAAAATATAAACAGAAGTCATAGGTAACCCTCATTTGGAACTCAAAATCTCATAAATTAGGTAGTGGGTACCTACATAATGAAATGATAGGTTACCTACATAAAAATCATATGATACACGACGATAGAGGTTAGAAAAGTGGGTAGCAACAATAAATTATTCCAACCCTCTTGTTAAGCTACTGGCTATTTAGCTAGGTACCTACCAACCTATAAATTTAGTTCAGTAAGTACCTATAGGTAACTGAGTTAATTTTCGAAACACCGATCACTTACAAAGATACTAGAATTTCTTTCACTCTAATAACGATTTTTTTCAATTTAAAATAGAAAATTGACCCTATGATGCATCTGTGATGATTGCGTACGAATTCATGTTTTATTTCAATTTTTTAAAGCATTATTGACATTTTGTGAGACTTTCTCATTTTCAGTTGGTGTGTGTGTGCATTTTCTGGAATAAATCAATCGTATGAAACCTATGTAGTTGGTTAAAAAAATAAAATGTATGTTCATTGGGTTAGTTAGGACAGCGCACCACTATGGAAATGAGAACCTCAGGATTTCTGTTATAATGATGGATTTCTTTGGTGAAAAATTTCAGCATTAGCCTCATGCTGTCTGTCTGTGCCGTCAGGCAGCCCACACGATGGGCGAATCAATTTTTTTAAAAACCTGTCTTTACCAAGCAAATAATGCTCTCAATTTCAAGAGACCGTTGTCTCAAAAACATTGAGAATTTGATCTTCTTAACAGACTTCTCTCCTTAAAATTGATGAATATCGCCCTTCATTGACAACAGAATTTTCTATAAATATCTTCAGACACTTCTCAATCCTATTGTCACCTACAATTTTCAAAAACGCTGCAAAGTCCTTGTCGCATGGGTTTATTATTCTACTGGACATACCTACAGAAATGCTGGCTGTTCATTTATTGTTTCTTTCATGTGAAATATTTGCAAGAGCTATTTTTGATGGTTTCCTCCAATTTTGGCCCCCAAAAACCATAATTGGGCTCCAATTTTGTTTTACAAAAAACGCTGCAAAGTCCTTGTCACATGGGTTTATTATTCTATTATTCTACAGTAATGTTGTAATAATTGAAATAGCCATTTATGATGGTTTGCACCAATTTTGGCCCCCAAAACCGGAATAAGGTAACGCTCCTTTTTTTTTCAAATTACCTTTGACCATTGGTAGTGCCATTTAATCGTCTTAATCCACATGATGATACTTTTTCTAGTAATTATACAAATTGATGTTGATTTCAGACGATTTTCCAGGTTTTTGACTAATAAAAAAATCAATTTTGGGAGCTGAACATTTGGTAGAACCTCAATGTTCCACTCATTGGTCAAAATCGACTTCATATTCGGTCTTCTCGACCCAAGAAACATGGATAACGATACCTCAAACGCTCATGTTAAGACCATGTTACTAAACACAAAAGTACCTATTTTTATACCCATTTTCATTCATAACAACCCTGGGTATATTCCGATCGGGCTGAAAAGTTTCGGGACACAACTAGGGCCCAAATGGAGCATGTGTGCGAAAGAACGAACAATTTAGACCGAATATGAAGCCGGTACACGTTAAGGCGCGTTTACACCAACAGAGCATTGTTCACGAACACTGTTTGCTAACAATCGCGAGCAAGGTGCTCCGGCGGTGTAAACAGTAGCCCGAGCCGAGCAGAGTTCGAGAACTCTGTTCTCGAACATTCTAGAGCGCTCGAGCTTGTTCCGCAACTTGTCGGTAAACCCGCGAATCATCAAAGGGATTCAGTGTTCGTTGCGCGTACGGTGTGAACGGCATTTCTGCGAGAGCACGAGCGGCCGGTGATAACAACATAGATTATCTTCCAAACTTTTTCGCAGTGCGTGTTGGTAATTATATCCACGTTTATTTCCTTTCCGCGTCAATAGATTAATATCGACGTTGTTATTAACGTTATGGAGTGGGACAATGAAAAATGCCTTTTCCAGTAAAAAATCAAAGTCGGCTGATGACATGCGACTGAAATTTCTGAACAGACCAGTCCCATCCGCCCTCAAGTCCGATAGCAGCTGCGTATAATTCCGTCCTTTCAAAAATGACGACTCCCACATTCTCCGTTTCTTCCTCTGGTGGCGTTTTTCGATTTCGGAAAGAAGCACTACTGAAGCAGCACAAATAGCAAGCTTGGACAACGCGGGTGTCATGTTCGTCTTCGTACACTTTGTGGGAGCTTGGTCGAATGCTCGAGAACTACTGCTCGTTCGGGCGTGCTCCACCGGTGTAAACGGGAGCCCCTCGTGCTTGTTCGCAAATGTTTGTGAACGTTTGCAAACGTTTTCGAACGTTTGCAAACGTTCGCGAACAATGCTCGGTTGGTGTAAACGCGCCTTTATACGACGGCCCCCAAAACTTGAATTAGGTACGCTCTTTTTTTTTTTTTTTCAAATTATCTTTGATCATTGGTACTTAGTGCTATTTAATCGTCTTGTGATCCACGTGTTGACACTTTTCCTAGTGTTATTCTACAAATTGATGGTGATTTCAGACGATTTCGCAGGTTTTTGACTCATAAAAAATCAATTTCGGGAGCTGAACATCTAGTACAACCTTAATTTTCCATTCCTTGGTCAAAATCGACTTCATATTCGGTCTTCTCGTCCCCAAAAACATGGAAAACGATACCTCAAAAACTCATTTTACTAACATGTTGCTAAAACGCAAAAAGTACCTATTTTTACACACATTTTCACTCATAACACCTGTGGGAGCTAAAATCGCACCACGGTCTCGTTGTGAAAACCAACCACGGAAGAGTCCGAAAACAAATAAAAAACACTCTCGAATGAACACTGTGTAAAACTCTTTTATTAAACAAAACTCAGACAGGAAAACCTTCTAAAATATATGAATTCCGCAAGAGAAAAAGCTGCCCGGCCAGCCTTCACAAAAAATTTTTTCCAACTCAACCCTCTATGGATACTAATTAGATAATAGCCCTAACGTGGATGATAACTATCGTCCTCTTCAACTTTTGAGGGCAGCACCCTACCGGACAAGCGAGGAACTACTGAAAAGTCTTCAACATACTCCCACCTTGCAAATTATGAACAACTAATTTGCAATAAAATCACTCACGAACAGAAAGATACAAAACAAATCGAACTTACAACAAAACGAACTAGAGAATTCAAAATCATGAAACAGTGTTGGGTTTCTAGATGAACAATCTTTGGAATACCAAGAAAGCAGAATTGTAAATAAAACACCAATCAAAGTACCTAAACTAAAGTAACATTCCAAATTCAAGACATAATATTTACAAAACTGAAAATACATGCGGGACATTTCCCAGCTTCTGTATAAAGCATACATAAAGTTTTAGAACATGTAGAAAACTGTACAAATCATTTTTCAGAACAATTTTTTTTTTTTTTAGATAGTACAGCTTCATGTGTAAAAAATCACTATCATATCACAAGTCGCACATCTCACAATAGTACTACTTTTCACAGATCGAGTTTCTCAGGAGGCTTGACTGTTCGTCCTCGCCGAGTCACCGCCCCATCGGCAGGAAGGAATGGTGAAGATGGCCCTGATTCATCTTCGTCACCAGAAGGGGTCAAATCAATCACCCGCCGATCTGGGAGAATAACATCTTCTATCTCGCTCGTGTTACCCATCTCAGTTGACTCACCAGCCGGAGAACGAATTTCCAGAGGGTAGAGTCTTTGAAGGGGTCTGATGAGTTCTCCAGTCGCAGTTTTTAATTTGGCGACTCTGGTGACTCCGTCTCTTCCAGGGAAAACGTCCACAATTTTCCCCAAAGGCCAGTAGAGACGCTTCTTCTCGTTGGAAATGAGAACTATGTCACCGGCATTTACAGTGTCCGTGCGCTTCTTCTTAAATGTTCTCAAAAACCCAAGATATTCCTTTTGAAATCTTGACCTCATCCCTAGTCTCACTTTATGTAGGTATCTCATGCGAGACTGTAGGCTCTGGTTTTCTAGGTTGTCGAAATCGTCGACTTGAGTGTTCGACAGGCTAATAAGGAACATAGAGGGCGTAAGGGGAGACAGTTCTGCTGGATCCTCGGAGACATATGTCAGCGGCCGTCCATTCATTATCGCTTCACACTCACAAAGAAGCGTTGACAGTTCTTGGAGATTTACATTTGTCCGGCCGAGATTCCTTTTCAAGAGATCTTTTAAAATTCTGATTAGTCTTTCCCAGAAGCCACCCCACCAAGCGGCAGTAGGAGCATTAAATTTCCACTTGATGCGTTGAACGTCACATTCTTGCCCAAGTTTTTTCCAATCAAGTAGTGTAAGAGCATTTTCGAGTCCGACAAAATTTGTGCCGTTGTCTGAGTAGAGGGTAGTAGGGCGCCCTCTACGAGCAATGAATCTCCTAAGAGCCTGAACGAGTGCTTCCGAGCTGAGGGACTGAACCAATTCAAGATGCACAGCCCTATACACTGCACAGGTAAAGATGACCACCCACACTTTTTCTCCTTCATTCAGGAACAGCGGGCCGGCCAAGTCCAACCCTGTTGTTTGGAAGGTTCCAGAGATCGTAGTTCGGTCCTTAGGCAGAGGAGGAAACGGCACTTCCAAGGGCTTTACCTGAAGTTTCTGACAATTGACGCAATTTTTCAATACCGAATTGATGGCCCTTCTACCATTTAGCAACCAGAATCTTTCCCGCAGGAGGACCAACAGTGCTGTTGTCCCAGCATGGTTCCGCTTGTGCTCCTCTTCTATGAGTCGAAGGATCAAAGGATGCTTAGCAGGCAGAATTATAGGAAGCCTGTACTCTTCGGTACGACCGTCATCCAAAAATCGTGTTTTCAGGTGCAAAACTCCCCTTTCATCTTCATATATGGTACAGTTTTTGAGAGCCATCTTTCTGACATCACTAGTGAAATGTTCTCTTTGAACAGCTCTGAACAAAACAAATTCTGTATTCAGGAATTGGTCGCTTTCATTCAATAGAGATCCACTAGCAGAATGGGCTCTGAAATCTTCAAGGAACCCAGAGAATTTCCAACACAGAAATTCTATCATTCTTGAAGCTCTTCTCACAATTTTTCTGTATGAGGACCATCTGTTAGCAAGCAGTCTAGTAAACGATAGTTCTTCCTTTATGATGACATTCGCCACTATCGTGGTCTTACGTCTTTCTGCCTCTACTAGTTCAAGGTCGGCGGTGGGGGTACTCGATGGCCAATCTTCTTGGGATAAACGAAGCCAATAGGGCCCCTCCCACCATTTGGAGTCTTTTAGTTGGTGTGGCATGCACCCCCTAGACAAGAGATCAGCCGGGTTCATGGTTCCAGGGACATGTTTCCATTGAGATGGGTCACTTGACTCGAGAATTTCTCTCACACGATTGTGTACAAAAACGGACCACACCCCACCCCCTTGAATCCATTTAATAACAACAGCCGAGTCCGACCAGAAATAGGTTGGTAAGATTCGGTGCAGACCTTCCTTTGCGAGACCATGGATTCTGATACCAATCACAGCTGCCATGAGTTCCAATCTGGGTATGGTCAAATTTTTGGTCGGAGACACTCTGGTTTTGGCTAAAATCAAGCTGACGTGTACATCATTCTCCACCTGGGTTCTCACAAACACACAACAGGCATAGGCGGTTTTACTCGCGTCACAGAAAACGTGCAATGTGCTGGTCTCATTCAGTATGATTCTTCTTGGAATTTTACATTCTTCAAGACAGTCTACGATTTCGGAGGTCCACTTCTCAAATTCTTTACAGATACTCGGAGGTAGAGCATCATCCCATCCAAGGTCTAGGGACCAAGTCTGTTGTACCAATACCTTTGGCAGAAGAGATATTGGGGCTGTGAAACCAATAGGGTCGTACATGCGTTGTGCCACCGAGAACAGGGTTCTTCGAGTGGTTGTTTTAGGTACCCCTTCCAGTAGACAGGTGTTACAGCCTATGACGTCAGGTCCACAGAACCACTTCATACCCAAAACCTTCTCAACACTATCAGGATTGTTTATATTGTCAACCCAACCTCTGAGATTGAACCCAGCTGAACTCAAAAGTTTCTTGGAATTTTCAATGAAGGAATCAAGATCTATTTGGTCGTCGACACCACTCAAAAGGTTGTCTACATAGAAGGATTTCCTTAATTTCTCAGCCAAAGCTTGATGTTCTGAAGGTGCCGTCTGCAAAACACGGTTCAAAACAGCTCCCAGTAGAAATGGACTACTGGAAACTCCAAATACGACACGACAATGTCTTAAAACAATCATCTTTCCATTCTTCCACCACAAAAACCTGAGAACGTCGCGGTCTGCAGGGTCCACAACAATTTGCAGGAATGCGCGCTCCACATCAGCTGAGACTCCAATTTTATGTTGTCTGAAATTGGTTAGAACAGAAGGGATTAACTCAATCAAATTGGGTCCCGTTTCCAACAAATCATTCAATGACAATCCATTTGAATCCTTATTGGATGCGTCAAAAACCGGCCTCACTTTGGTCGAGGCACTGTCTTTTATTACTGCTCGATGGGGGAGATAATGCACTCCTGGTGGCGAATCTGTCTCGGCAACTTCTTCCACAATACCAAGTTCTAGCCACTCTTGTATAACAATGTCATAGTCTTCATACCGACCCATCTGATGTAATTTTCGGGTGGTTGTCCACAACCTTTTTTCTGCTACCCTTTTGTTGTCCTCCAGTTGAGGTGGGCACTCAACCCAAGGAAGTTTCACAACTACTCGGCCATCTTCTGTCCTTCTCACAGTTTTCTCAAAGAAAGCAACAACCTCAGCGTCTCTTTGAGCTTGCTTCTTCTTTACCGAAGGATCGCTAATACCCATGAGTTCTAGCTCCCAGAAATTTGAGAGATGAGTCTGACACGTAAGGGCGACGAGCAGATTCGAACTCACACTTGATGACTGCGGCACAGCACCAGAAAGAGTCCAGCCCAAGGTAGTTCTGATGGCGACAAGATCTTGAGTCACTTTCACATGCTGGCCAGTGACCAACTTTGGCCATGAATCTGATCCCAGCAGAATGTCTATTTGATTATCTTCCCGCCGATAATTTTCTTGAAAATCAGTCAATGTTATACCATCTTGGCCTAACTGCTCAAAAAGGTTCTTGTTGGTGATTTGCGGTACAAAATCGCAGATGCAGTCCTGACCCAAAAGCGTAAACTCATTCAGGAATGATTCATCCCAGTTTTCTATTTTGACTTTGTAAATTCCATAGTATTTGGGTGAGGTCTCTTTGCCACCAAATAGTTTTTGTGTCATCTCAACCTTTCCACACTGTCGCAGCTGGAAATTTTTGACACACCTCTTTGTGATATAACTTCTTTGGGACCCTCCATCTAGCAAAATTCTCACCTTATGCTTTTCCTTTGGAGAGATCACAAATGCTTGAAGTGTTTGTAGGTAGGTGGACCCTCTGACGTCACTCGCCGACATAGTTGTGACAGTCCCCTCCTTCTTGTCTTGGGTAGTTTCTTTCTTTTCAGATGGAAAACTAATTCTGTTGCATATGACTGGGTAGTGTTTGCCTTTACACAGAACACACTTGACAAAATGCGTACATTTACCACTCATGTGGCCCTTTTTGAGGCATCTGAAACAAGCACCTTTCTTTTTGATCAATGCACAGCGCTGTTCTAAGGTCATTTCAGCAGCAGCTGAGCAGTCTTGGGGGTTCTTGTGACCCTTATCACAAAATAAACAAGGATCACTAGCATTACCTACAACCAGTGCTGCAGCAGTTGCTGGGCGACTAGCTTCCCCATCACGTGGTTTCTGCGGTGGTTTTGCTTCTTTAGGGGGCTTTTCGAGGGAGTTTCCCCGCAATTTGAGGCGCTCCTCACTCTCGACCTCTATTTTCAGAAAGTTAAGCAACTCCGCGAGGCACTGACTAGGGTCTTTGATGGACGCTCCCTTTTCTATGCGATGGCGCTCCCAAACTTTGAATACATGGTCAGGAACAGCTGATTCCACCATGGGGAACAAAAGTGCCGCATATTTGTCCTTTGTTGTGCCCAGGGATTCCAGAGCACGCAACTGTGACTCCAGTTTGTCGTAGATGTCAGAAACAGCTACGTTCTGGTTTTTCATTAACACCAAATTTAGAATTTCGCGAACATAATATTCAACAAGAAATTCGTCCCTACCAAATCGCGATTTGAGTAGGTCAATGGCCTTCTCATAATTTTCTTTTGACGGGGGAAAACCCTGGATCAGCTTCTCGGCAGGCGAGTTAGGTTTTAAGTACTGCAAGAGAAGGTCAAATTTGTCTTCATCCGAAATATTTCTATTTTCGTGAGTCTTGCTGAATTGTGTCCAGAACCCTATCCAATTTCGCAATTCACCATCGAATTTCCTTATCTCCCGTTTCAAAGTGAGTTGGGAGAATGGTGACGTCACTAGGTTCTGTTGAGTGTGCTGCACAGGCACCTCGTCATCTTGATTGTTGAGCATTTCAACAGTCTCTTTGATCCTTAGATATGTAAAAGAATATTCGTCACATTTTTCTAATTCTTTTTCAAGATCATCAACGGTCGCATTCACGTCTTCAAACATTTTTTCTGAAATACGACCATCCAGGTCCTTTAGTTTACTGTACCTTGTGGTTAAAATCCCGAACCGGGCGTTGATATCACGAGGTTCAGCCTTGTTCCTGATCATTTCTTCGAGAGTCTTACATTCCTTGGTCATCAGCGATCTGATTACACCTCTTTCCTTGGATTCCGTCATCACGATCGCGTCTAAATCACAAAGAAATCTAATCACGAACACGAACGCGTTTGTTTTCACAACACTTCAGTCCTGTCACGGTCGCCAGAAAATGTGGGAGCTAAAATCGCACCACGGTCTCGTTGTGAAAACCAACCACGGAAGAGTCCGAAAACAAATAAAAAACACTCTCGAATGAACACTGTGTAAAACTCTTTTATTAAACAAAACTCAGACAGGAAAACCTTCTAAAATATATGAATTCCGCAAGAGAAAAAGCTGCCCGGCCAGCCTTCACAAAAAATTTTTTCCAACTCAACCCTCTATGGATACTAATTAGATAATAGCCCTAACGTGGATGATAACTATCGTCCTCTTCAACTTTTGAGGGCAGCACCCTACCGGACAAGCGAGGAACTACTGAAAAGTCTTCAACAACACCCCTGGGTATATTCCGATCGGGCTGAAAAGTTTCGGGACACAACTAGGGCCCAAATGGAGCATCTGTGCCAAAGAACGAATTTTTTAGACCGAAAATGAAGCCGGTACACGTGATACGGCGTACGGACATTGCATCTTTCGAATCTACGCACCTTGAAACGGAAAAGAAAAAATTTTGAGGGGGTGTTATAAAATTTTTTTGCTGAGCCAATACATAGGTGTATTATTCACGGAATAATAAACCAAAAGGAGGGCAGGTATCTAATTCGTGTTTTCGGGGCCAAAATTGGTGGAAACCATCAGAAATTGCTATTTCAAATATTTCACATGAAAGAAACAAAAAACGCTGCACATGGGACAAAAAACGCTGCACAAAAAAGTCCTTGTCACATGGGTTTATTATTCTATTGGACATACCTGCAGAAATGCTGGCTGTTCATTTATTGTTTCTTTCGTGCGTAGTAATCGGAATAGCTATTTCTGATGGTTTCCATTAATTTTGGCCCTTAAAACACAAATTAGGTACCTACGCTCTTTTGGTTTATTATTCTGTGAATAATACACCTATGTATTCGCTCAGCAAAAAATTTTTATAACACCCCCTCAAAAATTTTCTTTTTCCGTTTCAAGGTGCGTAGATTCCAAAAACGCTGCAAAGTCCTTGTCACATGGGTTTATTATTCTACTGGACATGGGGGGCTTGTGTTTTGCTAGAGCAATTATTGGAAAAAGAACTTTTGTACTTAGCATGCCGTCATCATATTTTGGAAATTATTTTGAAAGCCGTGTTTGATAGCAAGATAGGCTCGACCACTGGTCCTGAACCTAGCGTTTTCAAAAAATTTCAAGTTGGGTGGCCTAAGTTCGACCAAACTAAATACAGTAGGGCCCCGGTTATCCGAGCCCCGACTAACCGAGTTCCGGTTTAACCGAGGCGCAAAAAAAAAATATTTAAGACGGCGCGTATGGATGCCGGGCGCCCGGCGACAGTGTTTGTACTCTGTACAGTACCGTACATACGTAATAGTAATATTTTAATTCAATTTTACGTCTTTATTTATTACTGTATCAACCCCAAAATGTCTTTGTAACGCCCGTAACACAGACCAGCGGCCCAAAACGCACACGCTATCATTGATTTCAATGGCGGCACGGGACGCTCTCGTTCGCCGCTCTGTCTGCCCGTGTTATCCGAGTTTCTGGTTATCCGAGGGTCCTCTGGTCCACATTAGCTCGGATAATCGGGGCTCTACTGTACAAAACTACTAGTCTACATGATGATAATACGAGTATTAGATGCAAAATTAGTAACATTAATCAAGTTTCACTTTTTTTAATGGATGCCTAGAGGTCGATTTCATTGACTGGAGTGTGGTTTTTAGGGGTATGCATAAAAAGGCACATTTGCTGAAACGGACCACGTTTTGAGATGGGAAAAGCTGAATAACATAAAATCTATAGGATCTAGCGAAAAAACTATTGGAGTAAAAGTTGAAGAACATAACATGTCAAATAAAATAAGACCAATTTCAAGTCTCTAGGACAAATGGTTACTATGTTATGAGGAAAGAAATAATATTTTTATGAAAAAAAGTGAGTTTTTCTAAACTTCAACCTCGATGCGGCACGGGTTAATGTTATCCGATCGACCTAAAACTTTGGGAATCTCATTTTCTAGTCAAATGGCACCTTTTAGGGGGTTGCCACGATTGAATTTCGAAAGTTGACTTTTTGTGACCACAAGGCAATAGGCAAAATTTTTTTTGAGAAAATCACTTCTGGCAACCCCCTAAAAGGTGCCATTTGACTAGAAAATGAGATTCGCAAAGTTTTAGGTCGATCGGATAACGTTAACCCGTGCCGCATTGAGGTTGAAGATCAGAAAAACTCACTTTGTTTCATAAAAATACTCTTCTTTTCCTCATAACATAGTAACCATTTGTCCTAGAGACTTGAGATTGGTCTCATTTTATTGAAAATGTTATCTTCTTCAACTTTTACTTCCATAATTTTTTCGCTACATCCTGTAGAGTTTATGCTTTTCCCATCTCAAAACGTGGTCCGTTTCAGCAAATGTGCCTTTTTACGCATACCCCTAAAAACCACACTCCAGTCAATGAAATCGACCTCCAGGCGATTTGACACTTCTTTATCACTCTGGTTTATTGAAAATGAGTATGTATCAGGTATAAATGTAATGGTTGAGGCTGCAATGAGGGGGGGGGGGGGGATCTAGGTAACTACCAGATACCAGATATATTGAAAAATGAAAACGTAGAAAGAGTAGCGATCTTGATTAGTTGTGGAGATGAGGAACAGTTGATCGGAGTTCCTCAACTCGAAAATAGTACTGGACTCTTGCAAGCCCAGGCGGTACTTGGTGCCATTCAAGAGTAGGGTGCAGCAGACAAAATTCAAGCAATGTGCTTTGACACCACAGCTGCAAATACAGGTCGGGTTAGTATTAAGTTTAGTTTCCCAATTGGAAAAAATCATTCTTGGTTTTATTTCATAGAGGGGTTTTTGAGAGACTCATTCGAGATTTTGATTACCCTGGCTGTGTCGTGATTACCTTGGGGCAAAGAAAATTTCAATTTAAAATTTCATGGTTAAAAATTGCGTTTGATCACCATTATGCATTACAAATTCTTCCCTCAGTATATCAGATCACGCCTGATTTTTTTTCCGATTTTGGTTTATTATTCTGTGAATAATACACCTATGTATTCGCTCAGCAAAAAATTTTTATAACACCCCCTCAAACTTTTTTCTTTTTCGTTTCAAGGTGCGTAGATTACAAAAATGCAATGTCCGTCCGCCGTTTCACGTGTACAGGCTTCATTTTTGGTCTAAAAAAGTCGTTCTTTCGCACACATGCTCCATTTGGGCCCTAGTTGTGTCCCGAAACTTTGCAGCCCGATCGGAATATACCCACGGGTGTTATGAGTGAAAATGTGTGTAAAAATAGGTACTTTTTGCGTTTTAGCAACATGTTGGTAAGATGAGCTTCTGAGATATCTTTTTCCATGTTTTTCGGGACGAGAAGACCGAATATGAAGTCGATTTTGACCAAAGAGTGGAAAATTCAGTTCTACCAAATGTTCAGCTCCCAAAATTGATTTTTTATGAGTCAAAAACCTGGAAAATCGTCTGAAATCACCATCAGTTTAGATAATAGCACTGGAAAAAGTGTCAACACGTGGATCAAGAGGATTAAATGGCAATACCAATGATCAAAGATAGTTAAAAAAAAAAATAAAAAAATAAAATAACTCGAGCGTAGGTACCTAATTTGTGTTTTAGGGGCCAAAATTAATGGAAACCATCAGAAATAGCTATTTCGATTATCACGCATGAAAGAAACAATAAATGAAAAGCCAACATTTCTGTAGGTATGTCCAGTAGAATAATAAACCCATGTGACAAGGACTTTGCAGCGTTTTTCCTTGAACCTTTTGGTTTGCCCTATTCCATGATGCAAAATTTGCGCTTTTTTTGAGAACCACCCACATACCTACAGAAATGTTGGCTTTTCATTTATTGTTTCTTTCATGCGTGATAATCGAAATAGCTATTTCTGATGGTTTCCATTAATTTTGGCCCCTAAAACACGTGTTGACACTTTTTCCAGTGTTATTCTACAAGTTGATGGTGATTTCAGACGATTTCCCAGGTTTCTCACTCATAAAAAATCAATTTCGGGTGCTGAACATCTGTTAGATCCTCAATTTTCTACTCTTTGGTCAAAATCGACTTCATATTCGGTCTTCTCGTCCCCAAAAACATGGAAAAAGATATCTCAGAAGCTCATGTTACCAACATGTTGCTAAAACCCAAAAAGTACCTATTTTTACACACATTTTCACTCATAACACCCCTGGGTATATTCCGATCGGGCTGAAAAGTTTCGGGACACAACTAGAGCCCAAATGGAGCATGTGTGCGAAAGAACGATTTTTTTAGACCGAAAATGAAGCCTGTACAATTTCGGGTGCTGAACATCTGTTAGATCCTCAATTTTCTACTCTTTGGTCAAAATCGACTTCATATTCGGTCATCTCGTCCCCAAAAACATGAAAAACGATACCTTAAAAGCTCATGTTACCAACATGTTGCTAAAACACAAAAAGTACCTATTTTTACACACATTTTCACTCATAACACCCCTGGGTATATTCCGATCGGGCTGAAAAGTTTCGGGACACAACTAGAGCCCAAATGGAGCATGTGTGCGAAAGAACGATTTTTTTAGACCGAAAATGAAGCCTGTACACGTGATACGGCGGACGGACATTGCATTTTAGCGAATTTTCAAAGAAAATGAAGCTATTGCAATGGCTTCGAAATTTAAATAATATAAATTTTTGGAAATTTTCTTCATAGAAATCCGTTTCAGACCATTCTAAAACGATTCCTGAAATTTAACACTTTTTTATATGTATATATATATATATATATTTATTTATATATGTGTCACTCCAGACGATAACTCTCGATAGAATTGAGATAAACAGCTCAAATTTGCACAAAAAATCTATCTTGGCAATCGAAAGGCTAAGTTCGAATATGGGCGAAATTGGCCTACTGCAAGGAGGGTTTTGGCGCATTTAAAGTGCGCAAAAATTACCCAAAAATCCCCAAAATGTTATTTTCCAACAATGACCCCTCATTTTAAAGGTTTTTGCACGCTGAACACGATGGTGGAATCGGATTTTAGATATCTTGATCCGTTCTCAAATTAGAGCATTTAAAGTGCGCAAAAATTACCCAAAAATCCCCAAAATGTTATTTTCTAACAAGTGACCCCTCATTTTAAAGGTTTTTGCACGCTGAACACGATGGTGAAATCGGATTTTAGATATCTAAATCCGTTCTTAAATTAGAGCATTTAAAGTGCGCAAAAATTACCCAAAACTAGGATAATCTTTAAACTCTTACCCCCCCCCCCCCCCACCCCCTTAGAGTGGTCAGATTGAAAAATGTGAGAAGTATTAATTGAAGACGAGAGTTCGAAGCAAAACAAAACCATAGCCATTAATTCGAATATTTCTTTGAAAATTCGCTCATTAAGTCATGCTGCATGACTGGTTTTTTTTTCACATGACCCCCGGCGTTAAAATTGCATAGCAATTAATATATGTATGTGTCATTCCAGACGATAACTCTCGAAAGAATTGAGATAAAAAGTTCAAATTTGCACGAAAAATCTGTCTTGGCAATCGACAGGCTAAGTTCGTAGATGGGCAGAATCGGGTCACTCTAAGGGGGAGTTTTGGGGAGTTTTAGGGGGGGAAAATTACCCATAAATTCCCAAAATGAAACAGTCTGACAAGTGACACCTCATTTTAAAGGTTTTTGTACGCTGAACACGATGGTGAAATTAGAATTGCGATATCTCATTCCGTTCTCAAACTGGAGCACTTTGAAGATGAAGGAACGTGGTTATTTCTTGAGATGTTCTTCCTGGTTCGCCTGCTCTAATCTGATAACGGAATGGGATATCGCAATTCTGACTTCACCATCGTGTTCAGCGTTGGAAAATCTACAAACCGAGGTGTTACTCGGCAAAAAATGGAACAAAAAATTTGTTACGGATATCCCAAACATCACATTTTACATAAAATCAGTTATTTCTTCGAAAATTCGCTCTTATAGCCATGCTGCATGACTGTGGTTTTAGCGAATTTTCAAAGAAAATGAAGCTATTGCAATGGCTTCGAAATTTAAATAATATAAATTTTTGGAAATTTTCTTCATAGAAATCCGTTTCAGACCATTCTAAAACGATTCCTGAAATTTAACACTTTTTTATATGTATATATATATATATATATATGTGTCACTCCAGACGATAACTCTCGATAGAATTGAGATAAACAGCTCAAATTTGCACAAAAAATCTATCTTGGCAATCGAAAGGCTAAGTTCGAAGATGGGCGAAATTGGCCTACTCTAAGGAGGGTTTTGGCGCATTTAAAGTGCGCAAAAATTACCCAAAAATCCCCAAAATGTTATTTTCCAACAAGTGACCCCTCATTTTAAAGGTTTTTGCACGCTGAACACGATGGTGGAATCGGATTTTAGATATCTTGATCCGTTCTCAAATTAGAGCATTTAAAGTGCGCAAAAATTACCCAAAAATCCCCAAAATGTTATTTTCTAACAAGTGACCCCTCATTTTAAAGGTTTTTGCACGCTGAACACGATGGTGAAATCGGATTTTAGATATCTAAATCCGTTCTTAAATTAGAGCATTTAAAGTGCGCAAAAATTACCCAAAACTAGGATAATCTTTAAACTCTTACCCCCCCCCCCCCACCCCCTTAGAGTGGTCAGATTGAAAAATGTGAGAAGTATTAATTGAAGACGAGAGTTCGAAGCAAAAAAGGGGAGGCAAACGATTAGTACAACTCCTTGAATTTCCCATTTGACATATAATTGTTATGATACCTTCATAGATAGACAAGTACCGGCCCACGTATTACTAGAAGGAAGACGTTATAGTATTATTATATCAGCTTTTGACTGTAAAACACTGTGCCTAAAATATCTCCCTAGGTTTCCCAACCAATTTTAACGCAGTTCTTTCCTAGACAGTTCCTGATTTTAGACATCTGGCGACCCTGCCAGGATCAGAAGTGTTCATATTACCTTGTTTTTTTTTTAATCAGGCTCTGATAATTTTCAGCTCAATTTTAACAACCGGTCATTATGACTACGCCTTTGCTAATGATGATTATCTTCTGAGTCCTAATATTCGTACGTCATTTCCTTTGCGATTATACCTATTTAACTTTTATTCAAATTCTCCATTCCATTGGACTAAAAAAACTCGTCTCTTTAGATATTTTACATTAAATAAAGAGTAAGGTGACTCAGTAGAGGGGACTCAATGAGCAAAGGTAGGCTTTCAGTTGATTCAACTCAAAGTAGGCAGGTGATCTACCGGTATACAAATGAGAAACGACCCCCATAGCAATACGTCCATGGTTCAATGAAGAAACCAGAGTATCAATGTGCAGAAAAATCATCACACAGTCTTACTTCTCTTATAATTTAGGTTGGACGACCAACTTTTGTATTTCTACAAAACAATATGGAAATCACATGAGAGGTGCTTAGGTACCGATCCGAATTATACTGCACCATTGGTCCTGTTTACATCGTGAACCATAACGTGGAATGGAAAGTTGCGATGTATCCGTACAGGCAACTTTCGATTCCAATAATTCTCAAGCAGTTTCAGGTCCACCCACTCAATGTTGAATACTAGAATAGAACAATATTTCAACGTAGCACCCACATGTTCTTCCAAGTGATCCTTCCAGAAACCACATCCTTCCTTCATAGTTTATTTCAAGATTGAGCCTGCATGAAAAACAACCTGCACTTGAAGCACTCATGATTTTCTATAACAACTCCTTCACCTACTGCACTCTCTTGAGTAGGTAAGTCAAAAGTCCTAACTACCCTATCCTACCTAATATGAACCCACAGCGATCAAATAAATAAGCACTTAGTACAATTACGTAATAAACAAACGGTAGAATCAGGATGGACAAAACGTACAAATTAAAATAAATACGAAGAGAATATACATAGAAAACCAAATTTTAGACCGAAGTTTTCCTTTATTCAAAACCATAGCCATTAATTCGAATATTTCTTTGAAAATTCGCTCATTAAGTCATGCTGCATGACTGGTTTTTTTGGAATCTACGCACCTTGAAACGGAAAAGAAAAAATTTTGAGGGGGTGTTATAAAAATTTTTTCCTGAGCGAATACATAGGTGTATTATTCACAGAATAATAAACCAAAAAAGGAGCGTACCTTATTCGTGTTTTGGGGGCCAAAATTGGTGGAAACCACCAGAAATAGCTATTTCAATTATTTTATATGAAAGAAACAATGAATAAACAGCCAACATCTCTGTAGGTATGTCCAATAGAATAATAAACCCTTGTGACAAGGACTTTGCAGCGTTTTTCTTCTTCTTTTTTAAACTATCTTTGATCATTGGTAGTGCCATTTAATCGTCTTGATCCACGTGTTGACACCTTTTCCAGTGTTATTATACAAACTGATGGTGATTTCAGACGATTTCCCAGGTTTTTCACTCATAAAAAATCAATTTTGGGAGCTGAACATTTGGTAGAACTCAATTTTCCACACTTTGGCCAAAACCGACTTCATATTCGGTTTTCTCGTCCCCAAAAACATGGAAAACGATATCTCAGAAGCTCATGTTACCAACATGTTGCTAAAACGCAAAAAGTACCTATTTTTACACAAATTTTCTCTCATAACACCCCTGGGTATATTCCGATCGGGCTGAAAAGTTTCGGGACACAACTAGGGCCCAAATGGAGCATGTGTGCATAAGAACGAATTTTTTAGACCGAAAATGAAGCCTGTAGACGTGATACGGCGGACGGACATTGCATTTTGTTTATTATTCTGTGAATAATACACCTATGTATTCGCTCAGCAAAAAATTTTTATAACACCCCCTCAAACTTTTTTCTTTTCCGTTTCAAGGTGCGTAGATTCCAAAAATGCAATGTCCGTCCGCCGTACGCCGTATCACGTGTACAGGCTTCATTTTAGATCTAAAAAAGTCGTTCTTTCGCACACATGCTCCATTTGGGCCCTAGTTGTGTCCCGAAACTTTTCAGCCCGATCGGAATATACCCAGGGGTGTTATGAGTGAAAATGTGTGTAAAAATAGGTACTTCTTGCGTTTTAGCAACATGTTAGTAAAATGAGCTTTTGAGGTATCGTTTTGAGTCGATTTTGACCAAGGACGCGGAAATTGAGGTTTTACCATTTGTTCAGCTTCCAAAATTGGTTTTTTTTTTAAGTCAAAAACCTGGAAAACTGTCTGAAATCACCATCAATGTGTATACTAACATTAGAAAAAGTGTAAACAGCTGAATCATGACATTAAATCGCACTACCAATGATCAAAGATGATCTGGGGGAAAAAAAAGTGTACCTATTTCATGTTTTGGAGGCCAAAATTGGTGGAAATCATCAGGAATAGCTATTTCAATCATTCCACATGAAAGAAACTATAAATTTAACTGCCAACAAGAATCTCTAGAACTCCAATAGAATAATAAACCCATGTGACAAGGACTTTGCAGCGTTTTTGGAATCTACGCACCTTGAAACGGAAAAGAAAACAGTTTGAGGGGGTGGTATAAAAATTTTTTGCTGAGCGAATACATAGGTGTATTATTCACAGAATAATAAGCCAAAACGTTCAGCCAACATTTCTGTAGGTGTGTCCAGTAGAATAATAAACTCATAATATGACACAGACTTGCTTTTGGTTTATTATTCTGTGAATAATACACCAATGTATTCGCTCAGCAAAAAATTTTATAACACCCCCTCAAAATTTTTTCTTTTCCGTTTCAATGTGCGTAGATTCCAAAAATGCAATGTCCGTCCGCCGTCCACCGTATCACGTGCACAGGCTTCGTTTTCGGTCTAAAAAAATCGTTCTTTCGCACACATGCTCCATTTGGGCCCTAGTTGTGTCCCGAAACTTTTCAGCCCGATCGGAATATACCCAGGGGTGTTATGAGTGAAAATGTGTGTAAAAATAGGTACTTTTTGCGTTTTAGTAATATGTTAGTAACATGAGCTTTTAAGGTATCGTTTTTCATGTTTTTGGGGACGAGATGACCGAATATGAACTCGATTTTGACCAAAGAATAGAAAATTGAGGTTCTACCAGATGTACAGCTCCCGAAATTGATTTTTTATGAGTCAAAAACCTAGGAAATCGTCTGAAATCACCATCAATTTGTAGAATAACACTGGAAAAAGTGTCAACAGGTGGATCAAGATGATTAAATGGTACTATCAATGATCGAAGATAATTTATTTAAAAAAACAAAAAAAAAAGGAGGAGCTTACCTTATTCGTGTTTTGGGGGCCACAATTGGTGGAAACCACCAGAGATAGCTATTTCAATTATTTTATATGAAAGAAACAATAAATGAACAGCCAACATTTCTGTAGGTATATCCAATAGAATAATAAAACCATGTGACAAGGACTTTGCAGCGTTTTTTACTGATTATCAGTGATCATTGATAGTGCTATTTGTAATGGATGAGGGGTTTAACTACGCCGCCCATACAGCGTAGTTTCCCCCTCTCCATCCTCTAGAAAGGTAGGGAGGCAGTGTGACAGCTGCCCCCGGAGACAATGGTTTGATTATAAGGCAGTGCCTCCAGGAGTTGACGATTCGTTTCCACGAATCAACCACCCCTTCAGCCGAGTGTCAAAAAGATCGGGAAGAGCCCGCATCCAAGATGGACGGGATTCCCATATACCGTCACATATTTAACTGTCTTGATTCACTTGTTGATACTTGCGGTGATAAAAGAATGAGGACTGGCTTGGACAGGTGAGGTTGAGATGAGAATAAGGTTGGATAGCTAGGGTTTGTGCCCAGACGGTTCCACCATGTCGGTTATCACCTGACCGGTTCCACCACTCTTCTTGGCAAGAAGAGTTCTTTTAGGCGAGAAAGATAAGGAGGTATGAGGAGAGAGAGAGAAGCCAGCGACTTGAGTGTGATCAGTAGAATGGCGAGCTGGGCCAGAAGAGCGGTTTATAAGGGTGCCCTTCCACCCCCTCTCCAGGTCCTCTAACTGCCGTTGGAGGGAGACGGCGACCTACACCTCTCTGGTCACGTAGGCCACCATTACTTTGCTTTATTTAGGACAATCTTAATATCTATATGGAGTGGTATATCTAAATGGGAACCACGACAATACTACTTTTAGTGTTACAAATTTATGGTCATTTACCTAAGACAGTTAGGTAAATGGTAAGACGGTTAGGTTTATGGGCCAGGTTTCTGACCCATAAAAAAAGAATTTTGGGAGCTCTAACTTCGTTACAACCTCAGTTCTTCGCTCAAAACTTCAGATTCGGTCTTCTCGCCCTAAAAAACATAGAAATCGGTATCTCACAATCTCATGTTCACTAAAACCTCAAAAAATCCTTTTTTTTTTAACACCCATTTTCGCCCCACAACACCCCTGGGTGTATTCCGATTGGGCTGCCGAGCATTGGAGCACAACTAGTACCCAAATGTGTTCCAACATGGGAACCCAAACTGTGCGCGGAAGAACGACGATTTTAGACCAAAATTTAAGGCTGAAACTTCGTTAGAACCTCGTTCTTACACTCTTTTGGAGAAGACTGAATTAATTTGATTTTGACCAAAGAGTGAAGAACTGAGGTTGTAACGTAAGTTCAGCCCCCAAAATTCATTTTTTATGAGTAAAAAACCTGGGAAATGTGTATAATAAAGCACAGGAAAGAAACAATAAATCAACAGTTAACATTTCTTTAGGTATGCCCAATAGAATAATAAATCCATGCGACAAGGACTTTGCAGCGTTTTTGGGATCTGCACACCTTGAAACGTAAATGAAAAAGTTTGAGGTGTTGAAAAAAATTTTTGCTGACCGAATACAATGGTGTATTATTCGCCGAATAATTAAACAAAATCGGTGGAATGTAACGCCAAGAATGGGTACGTAGATACGTATAAATAATTTAAATAAAATCAAGGTCAAAATCAAATGGTTACATTAATAAATTAAATACTCGAGTGCTGCACTTCGAGATCGTTATAAGATACTCTGTGGAATTACTGGGTAAGCAAAGTTAAAAATTACTAATTCAAACTAATATTTTTAATAAACGCTCATCAGATAAGAATAGAAATCGACAGGACATAATAAATTTCTTCTTACAACCGCTGATGAAACCCATTTTCAATTAGGTACACAATGAAACATGGTCGAATGTTATGGAAATAAGGAAGATAGTCAACACGTCAATCTGGAAAAAATGCATAGGGCAAGACTCGATTAAATCAATTACAAATTAAATTAAAAAATTAAATCAATCGGCCAAGAATCGATTAAAATGGAATTTAATATTAGATAATTTTGCTGACTCCGACATGTTCGGTCGAAAATTGAAGTTGGTGTAACTAAGAAATCATTCAGTACAAATAATCAGTAGGAAGTTAGAATTGAATCTTCATTTTATCAAATGCAATGGTGGGAACAAAATAAAGGAAGTTTTCAACAAAACTACGATGAAGACGTGAACATGAATTATCTAGGTGAAGTCCACAAGTGTGCTATGGATGTTTGCTGATCTACCTATATGAAATAAAATAATGAAAGAGAATAATAAAAAATCGCTAACTTGTAGTTTTTTACGTCAACTTCGAGTGACTTACTGAATAACGACCGTTTTTCAAGCGTAATTATGTACCTACCTCAAGTCTCATTCCAAATTTCGACTTCTCAAGAATACATAAATAAACGATTCAATTATTCATTCCTATGGGTACTGAGGACAACGAATATTGATAAAACATTAATCGGATCAAACCACATTTTTAAAAAACCTACCACAGACATCAATCAAGGCATATCAAAGGTTTTTTTTTACAAAATGAACACAGTAAAAAAATGCATGCTTAATCTTGAAGTCTATATTAGTAAATTGCTTGTATCATCCCTGAACAGAATCCCTTGGGATGAGTCAACTCAATATCTGATAATAATAGAACAATTCATTTCAAAAGGGGTGGCCTCCATTCCAACAAAAGAAAAAACTTAGCCCTTGCTGGAGAAAAATTTACAAAATATTGCCACAAAACCATTTTTATTTGTTTAAACAACTTATCGTTATAATAATCTGATCGGGGACACATTCGATAAACGATTATATTATATTAGGTCTGCAACGTTTAGTTATATGGTCCATGCGTAGGGAGCCAGTATCGATTGTTCAAGCAAAATGGCCACACGAATTTTATTGCATTTTACAAGCTTCCCATGTCTGAAGATGTTTCTAACTGACAGCACAATGGAGTCAGTAGATGGCTGCAAAGGGCAATAACAAGACAGGATTTTTGAGGCCGCAGAGTTATAACTGAACACATTCTCTCCTAAGCACGCAAAACTTCAAGAATATGAACGATGACATTTCTCAACAAGTTCATACATAAAAAGTTGTAATAGGGCTTTGAAGATGCCCCAATATCACCAAGCTAGATTCAATAAGTAGTGACGAGTTGGATCATGTGACAAAAACCGTGTAATTACCAAAACTAATGACAGCGTACTATCTCTCCCAACCAATCAAAACTTGGATAATATGAAGTAGGTAACATGTCTTCACAAGAGAAACCACCACCACCACCAGTTGTTGCAGGGATTTGATGGTGGCCCAATTTATCAAGACAGGTCGGATAATAGAGGGTAAATACCAGGACTTGATTGATGCCAATGGGTAGAGAGTTTGGTAAGGTGGTAAAACAGGGCATTACGATCAAAACAAATATTATTTAAACCCAAAAAGAGAGTTTTAGGGTTTTACATGGTATTTTTATTTTAATGGTGCCAATAAAACTGATGATAGTCTATTCGATATATCCTATATGCAACCTGCATTGTAAGTTTCAACGGTTTTCCACAGTTTTGAAGGTGTCCTAATAAACAGCAAAACAGCCCATTTGAATGATGGATTAGGAATCATATAACTAGATTTATAACCAATAAAAACTGACAATACGGTACTCAACAATACCGAAGATAGCGCATTCTACGTCTCACCTAAGCACTCAAGAAAATGAAGTCCCCTCGAAAACCAACATTACAAAAGTTTCAGTTCGAATAAAGACACCCCATCAGATTATAAAAATTGATTTTTCATATTATCAAGCAGCTTTCTTCAACATTAACGTTATTTTAGTCAAATACAATCCAAAGAGAAACGGTTTGGGTTGAGACACATTAGTTTTATAATTCACTTTTGTCGTTAAAATTCGAATAGCAGTGGTGGTGGTTTCTTACAAGTATTAGGTATTTCAGAAAGTGTAGAGTTTATCGTCTAATGCTGGCGGCAGTGGTTTTTCATCATCTTTTACTTTTTTATGGTTGACAGGCTCGTTTTTCTTCAGGTTGTTGACCCTCCATTCTAAACATTTTTGAAGCTGGTCCATTTCTTTGGGGCTAGCCTGAAATTATGAAAAAGAAATTGATTAACTGATGCGACGGACATTAAACAGAGCAATGTTTTGCATAACATTATTTTAAATACTGATCTGATTCCTGATGATCAGAAAACTTAATTTTCGAATCAGCTGATTGGAGAGCTTGGATTCTGAATCACAGCTGACTGTAACACACATGCTAAAAATCAACAGATCATAGAGCTCTACGGGAGGATCAGCTCATCAAGTCTCGATTTTTGACTCAGGTGATCAAATAACTAATTTTTAGACCAGCTGATCACGGCACCATATACCTTTTGGTTTATTATTGGTTTTGGTTTTTTTTTTTTTTTTTTCATCCAACGCCCGTCTCATTCATTTGACGTCTTGCTGCCCAATATCTTTCACACGCTGTTTCCTCTGGCGTGGACCCGCATATGCCTACCAGTGAAGGGCACTCCATGATATGTCGGGCGTCCATGTCTTCCAGGTTGCACAATGGACAGATTGGCGTGTCGACTACCCCTATCCTGAATAAATGCCTTTGGAGGTAGTCATGGCCAGTGGTCATCCTAAACAGGGCCACTGACATTTGCCTAGGGAGAAATCTTGCCTTCCTCTGTGGTGAGGAGCTCCCAGTCCTTTCCAGCGCTCACCGCCTCCACTGCTTCCTTGTTGCGACATTTCATTGCAGCCGCTATCTCCCGTTTGTCCGAGTACAGTGTTCTAGGTGGACCAGGCTGGGCTTTTCTAGTACCTACCTTCCTTTGCCAACCGGTCTGCCTGCTCGTTCCCCCTGACTCCACAGTGGCTAGGAATCCACTGAAGGTGACAGACACCGCCGTACTCTCGGACGGACTTGAGCGACCTCAGAGTCGTCTACTGCTCGTGATCTTGCTGAGGGTTGTGGGGTACCAAGTGCAAGTATGGCGGCCTGGGAGTCCACGAATATAACAACCCGTGCCACCCTTCGTCGTTGTACCTCGTGCATGGCTAACAATATAGCCATGATTTCGCCGTAAAAGTTAGAGGCACTCGATCCAACAGGCTCGCTGATCTCGAACATCTCCGACTAGATGCCAGCTCCCCCATTCCTTATGGCTCCATCCGCAGACCCATCGGTGTAGACGTGCAGCCACTCTCCTCGGGGGTATCGTTCATGAATCGTCTCCAAGGCGGCTGCTTTCAATTCCGATGGAGTGGCGTTGCTCTAGGAGATGTTCCCGATCAGATTGAGATCATATGTGAAGGGTTGGCGACTGGAATCCTGTGGGAAAGGTTCAGGATCTCCCAAGTTCAGGTTCAGCTCCCTACCTTATTCATGACGCAGGAGAAATTGAGATGAGATGTGAGTTGGTATTATTGGTTATTTGGTTTTTCAGAAATGAACCTTTGGAATCGAGCATGAAATTTTTTTTAACCCCCTCAAAATTTGATGGTTTCCATTTCAAGGTATGTAGAATCCGAAAATGCAATAAAAAAATTTCTGTCCGTCCGCCGTAAGCCGCACTTTTCTTAGTTACCATGAACCCAAATTAACGAAATTTTGTGTGTAGGTCCCGTTTGGGGTCTAGTTGGTCCTCGAAGCTCGGCGTTACTGTCAGTTTTCCCTAAGGGGTGAAAAATAGGGGTTGAAATCTCCAGGACGCCGTTATCTCGAATTTTTTAACGGTTTTAAATAGTTCACGAACTTGGGAGATCTTCAAGACCACCCGGAGAATTGTGCGTCCAGCCGTTCGTTCACAGTAAGGCCCAGAAGTTTGCACTGACAGGCATTTCCAACAGGAGGGTGAATGAAACTGTAAACATTCAGCCCAAATATCATCACAAGGGACGCGCTAACAATTGGGAATTGGCCCGAGATCATCATTGCTAGGGAGCACATGATTATATTCACGGAGTATGAAGTCGAGTTGGTTGTTCTGTGATATTGTTTCATTTGAAAAACGCTTACTTACCTGTATAGATGCCCCTTCTGCGTATATCACTGTTTTCTGTGGTCAATATCCTCGAGCCCCCCCCCCCCCCCCCCCGCAGTGAAAGCCCTAAATCGAGTACTGGAGCTGGCCCCGGAATTGAAGTTTCCTACAAAAGCGCGGGATTCAATCATTAATAATTTTGTAGTTATTCATGAAGCGTAAGGCAAATAATAAACCGTTGTGTAATAATTTACCTGTATAGGCGCCCCTTCAACGTACATAGTCGTCAGTTTACACTGTCGTGTAATAACTTACCATTGTGTAATAATTTACCATTGTGTTATAATTTACCCATCAATAATACTTCAACGTTTGTTCAAGTTTCACTACCTATCAACAAAATCCAAAAGAGCCATCATTTTTCAAATGAAATAATATCACAGAAAAACCAACTCTACTTCATACTCCGTGAATATAATCATGTGCTCCCTAGCAATGACGATCTCGGGCCAATTCCCGATTGTAAGAGGTCCCTAGTGATGATATTTGGGCTGAATGTATACAATTTCATTAACCCTGCTGTCGAAAACGCAGGTAAAATACAAAAGAAAATAGCCTTAGGGCTCAGAATACCAGTTAGACAAGCTTAGAAATGGTGCTGACAACTGTTTATGCTCAACATTCTTCACAAATTTCTTGACGTTTTCCAGCAAGTTTTTCTCCTTCATTTGGAACTGATAAATAGTTGCATTTAGCCATATTACACAAGTTGGTTAATGAAAAATCTCTCACCATAATTAAGAAAACTTTAACTACTTCGTTACTATCCATTGCCGTTATCCTCATACTCTTGTTACTAGCTCGATCAACTGTCATGCCTGACCATATCTGCAAAATTAAACACTATAGAATAGAAAGGTTTGATTGAACAATATGCATGAAGATTTGGGCAGAATAAGGAATTTGCATAATAATATCATCCATCGTTTCAAGTCCAATCTAGACACAATTTTGAGTTGACAGTGGCAGTAGAGGAAACAGAAAGGGCGCATAATCTGATGAGGTTGAACACAGAAATTCCATCATGCGAATTCTCTATAACTTTTAGCCAAAGCAAAATAATTATTGTAGTAGGTAAATGTGGAAGACAGGATAAGGAACATTCGCTCCGTGACTGTGGCAGTCACAGTGGTGGTTGTCAACAATGGAGGCGTAAAAACTTCAACGTATTAGAGAGATTTTGCAAGCCACTAACGGGCCCCGCAGGGTCCCCTCATGGTGACCGTCCCCATGGCCTGGAGAAAACGGGCGACGACGAACTGGCTAATTTCAGTGGGACCCGCAAGGGCGCCCCCAGCAGTGCCCAAAGAACACCTTCCGAAGTAATAACACGACTTCTTCTTCTAAAACATTCAGAACCGATTTCGAGCGTTCACTAATCCACTGCTAGTATGAATTTTAGCAAATTTGCTGAATCCCTCCACAAAAAAGAAAATTGCTGTTTTAAACGGAATTTTGGGGATTCCCAAGCATCCGAGTATAATGATGGGGTGGGAGGATCGAACATCATCAGTACATACCCACATACAAAGTTGATCATGTGAATTTCATCAAAATCGTTGAGTCGTCGGAGGAAAGTCCCAAAAAACCCACTAAAAACTACTATTTTACCTAATTTGCATTTTTTACCCTTAAATTATGACTTTCAACTGTTGAGATATTGGTTATTCTGTGAGTAGTACAGCATTGTATTCGCTCAGCAAAAAATTTATAACACCCCCTCAAAATTTTTTTTCTTTTACGTTTCAGGGTGCGTAGATTCCAAAAACGCTGCAAACTCCTTGTCACATGGGTTTATTATTCTACTGGACGTACCTACCAAAATGTTGGAAATACATTTATTGTTTCTTTCATGTGCAATAACTGAAATAGCTATTGCTGATGGTTTCCACCAATGACCCCCAAAAACACGAATTAGGCTCCTATTTTTGACAAATCATATCTTTCATCGTTGGTAGTGCTATTTAATTGTCTTGATTTACCACTGACACTTTTTCTAGTGATATTATACAAATTTATGGCAAATTTCCTTTGATCATTGACAGCACCATTTAATTGTCTTGATTCACCTGTTGAAACTACTTCTAGCGTTATTATACAAGTTATGGTGATTTCAGGCCATTTACCAGCTTTTTGACCAATAAAAAATCAATTTTGGGAGCTGAACCTTCGTCATTCTTCACTATTTGATCAAAATCAACTTCATATTTGGTCTTCTCGCCTAAAAAAACATGGAAAACGATACGTCATAGCTCATGTTCACCTTTAAAAAACCCTATTTTTCACCCGTAACACCCCTGGGTGTATTTTGATCGGGCTGCCGAGTACAAATAAGAGCCAAATGTGTTCCCAAATGGGGACCCAAACTTTGTGCGGAACAACGACGATTTTATACGAAATTTTAACGTGACTTTAAGGCTGAAACTTCGTTAGAACCTCAATTTTCCACTCTTTGGTCAAAATCGGCTTCATATTCAGTGTTTTCGCCCCAACAACACATGGAAAACGATACCCCACAAGCTCAAGTTACGAGTACGTACTAAAACACCAAAAAACCCGTTTTTACCCCCATTTTTCACCAACAACACCCTTGGGTATATTCTGACCAGGCTGCAGTTTCGGGACACAACTAGCCCCAAATGGAGCCTGTGTGCGCAGGAACGAATTTTTTAGACCGAAATTGAAGTAGATATGCATGATATGGCGGACGACGTACGGCAGCAGGACACAGTATTTTTGGAATCTACACACCTTGAAATGTAAAAGAAAAACTTTTGAGGGGGAGTTATAAAAATTTTATCTGAGCGAATACATAAATGTTTTATTCACGGAATAATAAACCAAAATGCATGACTACTACTTGCATGCATGCATAACTACCTACTTCAATATCGGTCTAAAAAATGCGTTCTTTCGCGCACACGCTCCATTTGGGCCCCAGTTGTGTCCGGAAACTTTGCACCCAGATCTGAATATACCCAGGGGTGTTATGGGTGTAAAAATAGGGTTTTTTGGGGTTTTAGCAAAATGAGCTTTTGAGGTACTCTTTTTGCATGTTTTTTAGGGAGAGAAGACCAAATATGAAGTCATTTTGTCCAACGAGCGAAGAATTGAGGTTGTTACGATGGTTAAGCTCCCAACATTCTTTTTTTATAAGTCCAAAATCTGGGAAATCACCATCAATTTCTATAACACTAGAAAAACGCTGCAAAGTCCTGGTCACATGGGTTTATTATTCTATTGGACATACTACATAAATGTTGGCTGTTCATTTATTGTTTCTTTCATGTAGAATATTTGAAATAGCTACTTCCGATGGTCTCCACCGATTTTGGCCCCCAAAAACATGGATGACGCTCTTCTTTTTTTTTTAAATTATCTTTGATCACTCACAGTGCCAGTTAACTGTCTTGGTTCACCTACTGACACTTCTTCTGGTGTTATTATACAAACTGATGGTAATTTCAGACAATTTCCCAAGTTTTTGACTCATTAAAAAAAAAGTTTTGGATGCTGAACCTTCGATAGAACCTCAATCTTCCTCCACTCTTCCATCAAAATCGGCTTCACATTCTGTCTTCTCGTCCCAAAAAGCCTGGAAAATGATACCTCAAAAGCTCATGTTACTAAAACACAAAAAATACCTATTTTTATACAATTTTTCATTCATAACACCTTTGGATAGATTTCGATCGGGCCGCAAAGTTTCGGGACACAACTAGGGCCCAAATGGAACATGCGTGCGAAAGAACGAATTGTTTAGACAGAAAATGAAGCCAGTATGCGTGATACAGCGGACGGCGGACGGACACTGCATTTTTGGAATCTACGCACCTTGAACAAATTTTGAGGGGGTGTACTTTGCAGCGTTTTTCACTGTACCTACCTTGCTCTTGAAACAGAAACCCACCTCCGAAATTGGAATTTTTCATGTCGTTCCAGGAGGTTGGAATCCTCTTCACGAGTTACATACAGACACACACATACACATTTCTCTGATTCATATTATAGATATTTGTTCAGATTAGGTCAAGACCTACATAGAGGTCGGGGGAGTCCCAGAAAACCTCTTCCAGCCGATTACCTAACTTTCCTTTGACCCTTTCGGTTTTGGGAAAGTCAGAGGTACCTAAAAAGAAAATGGGGAAATGGACTATGGCAACTCTAACGTACAGACATTCTGATGGAATAATTTGGGATTCACGTATTTTATTTTCTTGAGTAAAAGATCTCGGGTAGTGCTATCCGAAAAAGTGCTGTATGAGGGGTATCTGACGATCTAAACTGGGCGATAAGCCAGTGGAAAGAAAGCGAAATGTAAAGTCGTCAAGTCGTCATAGGTAAAGGCTTTCACCCCCTCGTCCGCCTGGGGGGAACCCTCAGCGCCATCCACTTATGACGTCATTTCGTTTTCTTTCTATCCATTTGTTGCCCAAGCTACAAGGAGTTTTGAGATGAAATTTGGCAGTAGGAGGGTTTTCAAGGGTCTAAATCCGATTTTAAGATCAAAAATAAAAATTCCTACACTGAGAAATTGCCCATTTTGTTTAAATGTACTACTGTCACTTATAGGCTTTGTATATAATATTGCAGTGGGTCCAGCAATGTTGGAAGTGACTTTTTTGAAAGGTTTCTCCCCTGAAATCTTCTTTGGGGCATCCTAAATCGAACCCTGAATTTCAACATTTTTCATAATATGGTGTCATTCCAGACGATAATCTGACCTTTAAAAGAATATTGACAACATAAAGTTGAAAGAATGCTGTAAATTTGAACAGGAGTTCGTCTTTCACCAAAAGCAACATAATGCCGCTCTATGGCCCGGTTTACCTTCTCCCATTATAACAGGCATCCTCTATAACTTCCATTCTGGGCAGCACAATTCATAAAATGAACGTTGGAGGAAAGCAAGCAAAACAAGGCGTTACTATTTTACCGTGACCTTAACCCCCCCCCCCCCCCCCCACAACCTCCTTTCAGTCTACAACCCCATCCGAGGGTTAGCATCTTCATTTTCTCGCTCTAGCTCAACGTCACAGGGCTTGTCTGGCTCACGGGGCCCGTGGGCTGCAAAAACTCTCTATTATCAAGTACATCAAGCCATCAATTGGATATAATGGAAAATAATTATGATTACATTAGTGTTGAGAACTACTCGAAGGCTACCAGCACTGCGTACAATAAGCCTGTGATGGGTGGTGTTTGAAGGGAAATCGTTAACCCTCAGTGTCCCCCGCCCTCTTTCAACCCATGTCGAGCTACTCCAGGAGAATAGCTTGCAATTTATCTGTAGGGCAAAAATTGAATTCATTAGTACTTCGATGAATACCTTCACTCACAAAAGCAGAAACCAAGGATCCATGTTGCTCCTGAGCTGTCATTACTAGCACCACAAGTTTTCATTATCATCACCTAGGTATAATCTAATATTTGTCCATTTCGTCTAAACGGATTACATGGGGGTCATTTATTCATATGAGATATACAAGAATCCAGACTAATCATCTAATCAGAAGTAGCGTGATCCACTCTAGACTCCAAAAGACCTATTAAGAAGACTTATCTTAATAAGAAGACTTATATCAAGCTACAAAATCACAAACATCGATGACACAAATAATAAAATCTGTCAATAGCCAACATTACTTGTAAAACATTCGATTCTTCCTCTTCACCAGTGATGACTTGGACCTGTTCAAATTTCCTTTTAACGGCCCGTGCTTCCTCGTACTCTCTAGCTGCCTCGCTTAATGTCTTCCCTCCACTATCCTGGAATTGACATAAAGAACTGATAGGTGAAGGGATTAGTAAGCTATTTTGACCTACTACCTACCTTAAGTACCTCCAGAATGCAACAGGAGTAAAGGTAAAGGGGTAAGGGAGTAAGGGGTAAAGTTGATATGAAACCTAACAAGGAGAGATATGAGCATGAGTTCCGACATGTAACCATAAAAGCTGTTGTGTGTGAGTGAGTATAGCCTTGACTATATTTATTATAAACTAGATGAAGTAGGTATCCATAGCATCTAGCCTGTTACCTATTGGTTGATGTAGTCTTGACATCTGTTGAAACACAGCACTAAAAACAGTTATTGTTGCACAATCTAATTTACACCTTACTGAGGAATTCCAGAAGACCAGAGAGTGGTGTAACTCTTAGGGAAAAGGCAGAAGAAGAGGATGAACTAGGGTGACGTGGAGGAGACCAACTAAGCAGGAACCTCGCTGGGCTGGCAAAACCTGGAGTGAATCGAGAAAAATCACAGCCAACCAATCTGAGTGGAAAGCTCTTGTCTCTGCTAGCAGTGATAAGCAGAGGATAATGTACATGAAGGCTTGAAGAAATTCTTCTGCACAGCAACGTGAGACAATCGAAATGGCAGGCTACAGATTTTCACTGTCAGCAGTTCAAATACCTTGGATCAATGGTGACGGAGAGCAATGAAATCCCTGCTGAAATAAAAGCGTGAATAGAAGCAGGAAATCAGTTTTACTGGTACCTCAGGTTCAGTGCTCTTCCCAGAAAAGCAAAATATATGTTACACCACAATAGATGCTACAGGACCACAATCTGACCTGTAGTTATGCATGGTTCTGAGTAATGGGTTTGAAAGGGCGTATATTTGGACCCAAGGCGTGTACAGAGAGGTGTGCTCACGATCGGTGGGATGGGAAGCGGTGTGATGTCACGAGAGTCCTCCACAACGCCACCACTGCCTTCTCAAGGTCGATCCACAGATATCTGTGAGGTGACGGCATTGTATTCTTCAGTGTTCAGTGGCATCCGTGATGAATTTTTCACTGTCATCCTCACAGGACCGTACCTTCCGTGTCAGTGTTCTCCCTTGATCAGAGGTGTCTGCGAGATGGGCCTTCTTTTTCAGTTTGGATGTGGCCTTCAGTTTGGATGTTCTCGTGCATCATGAATTTCAGTGGCGGACGATAAGTTGCCTCCCGTCTAATGAATTTCACTTTCACCGTTGGATCACAGATTGTAAATAGCCTCCGATTGTTCCCAACGCTGTACGTCGTTGTTTGTAAACTGCCTTCTGAGCAAACATGATTCAGTTTTCGGTCGGCGGCTCAGTCTACTTCTGTTATGTAATTCAGTTGCACCGTGAACATGAACGCCGATACAGAGACAGTGGTTGGGGGCAGTGAACGAGGTTGTTATCGAAAAATTCAGCAATTGGGACTCTCAACTTTGTACGCAGACAAAGGAAGTAGTGAAGGAGTATGGCTTGAATGGTCATTTGGATTGCCATACGTCGATCAGGGGTGTGTGACTGATGTTTTTTGTGAATGGCTGCTAGACATGCCCCAACACTCCAAGTTGCAGCAATATGCAGAATACTTGAATTGCTACTACATTTCTGATGATGCAAAGTTTCCTCCAATACTTAGGGCATCTAATACATCGGCAACTAAGTGGACTACGAATTCGTGTGAATCTTTCCATTCCCACTTCAAGAAGAATTTTGATTCCCCTCACCCCAACATTTTCGTTTTCGTAGATGCGCTCCTGAGCGTGCAATGTGACATCTACGCAAAAATCCTATCTGTTGGCGGCAATGTACGAGACGAACGATGTTCCCTCTCTAAACAGAAGGAACTGTGGTTTGAAAAAATGATCGGTAAACTTCATTCTCAAACAATATCTACTTACCAATTTATGAAGTCAGCATCTGTAAAACTACGCCCACATTAACTAACATCACAACAACGGTATTTTAAATTATTTATTATTCCTATGAGTATTATTGAATATTAAATATTCTATTATATTTCTATTATTTTTCGTATTAAAATCCTATCTGCTGCCGGAAATGTACGAGACGAACGATGTTCCCTCTCTAAACAGAAGGAACGAGGTTAACATTAACTGGCCGAACCTCAAGAACCTCCTACCTTACTTATTCCAGTGGTCAAGAACCTCATCATAGTTAACATTAACGAAAATGACAATAATAATATTGATAATAATAATGACTATTTTCATTCGGTGGACGATAAGTAAGGGAGGCAGTTGTCAAGGGGGTGGCAGTTTTCAATTCGGCTAAGGGTGGCAGTTGTCAAGGGGGTGGTAGTTTTCAATTCGGGTACGGGAGGCAGTTGCCAACTTTTTCCTTCACCCGGTGGCAGTTTACGGTTCCCCATTTCAGTACACAAGATCTTGCTGTAATAGCACTGCTTTTAGACGAGGAAGAAGAGAAGACACTGGGTTCATCCAACATGGGTGCTTCGAGGAACTGAAGGAGAGTTTGTAACTTTGTATAGAGGGTTGGTGGACGACGGTGTAAATTTTATGAATATTTTCGAATGAACCAGAACGCATTTTGTGATTTGCTAATGAAAGTTGAGAAGTACATCACAAAAAAAGGAGACAGGCTATTTCTGCAAGAGACTTGGTGACTCCTAGGTATGTCACAACCAACAACGCCGTTTTCACGTCAATGTAAAACTAAAAAAATATCGGCGGCGACGGATTCTTCTATTCCTCACGGAAGCCTGAAGGGCACTGTGAACGCCTGAGCCTCACTGCGTCGGACACGTCCGAACACGCACAGTTTTTCCCCCTTTGTTTACATAGACATTCATCTTGCCGATTTTTTTTTTCTTCACTGAAGGTATGGTACCTCACCTCTCGTCACCTCATAGATATGTGTGGATCGACCTTTATGGATGCCCTTATCCGCTCGAATATTTTGTATCATTAATGGACGAGTTCTGATGATACTGGGAAGGAATCTACGAACAACTGATGGACGAACATTTAAACAATGAGACAGGTCGGGTTTAGTCAAGTACTTTTAAAAAATGCTCATTTAAATCACATAAGATAGGTTATTCAACTCTTTGAATACTGAACATAAATAGTACCTATACAGTATTCTAAATGGGTGTGAATGTATTAGAAGAATATGGAGCAGTCAAGTGCAATCATTAGAACAATAAGGTGCATACCATTTGAAGGTATTAATTATTTTCTACTGTCATATTTATAAGAATCCCATACATGCATTACAGTGGACGTCCCTTATGGTGGTGTAAAGATCACTCTCACTTAACACAGACCGTCCGGACCCCCCCCCCCCCCCACCAATACAAACAACTGAACGACTTCTGAATCAAAATAATAAAAAACCACCCAAATCGGTTGAGAATACAGTGAACACAAGATTTGCAGAAATTCCCGCGTACTCCCACCCACCAGCGCCCTTACAGAAATAAATGTCGAAATTCCGGGGAGGTTGTGCACAACCAGATTGAATTCTGCGTCGAACAAAATACGAAACACGTAGATCGGTTGAGAATTGCCGTGGGCACAAAATTTTGTCGAAAACCCACGTTTTTCGGCAGACACCCCCCCCCCCCCCTTCACTTTTACAAATAAATTTCGGAATTCCGGCCATGTAGTGCACAACTAAACACATTTCTGCGTCAAACAAAAAATGCTGCAAAGTCCTTGTCACATGGGTTTATTATTCTACTAGGCATACCATTTATTCATTTATTGTTTCTGTTGTGCAATAATTGAAATAGCTATTTTTGATAGTTTCCACCAATTTTGGCACTCAAAAACTAGAATTACGCTCCTATTTTTGAAAAATTATATCTCTTCCATCGTTGGTAGTGCTATTCAATTATCTTGATTCACCACTGATACTTTTTCTAGTGATATTATACAAATTTATGGTGACTTCAGGCAATTTCCCAGGTTTTCAACTCATAAAAAACGCTCCTAAGTCCTTGTCACTTGGGTTTATTATAATGTTGCTCTTCACTTATTGTTTCTTTCATGCGCCATAATCAAAACAGTTATTTTAGATGGTTTCCATAAATTTTGGCCCGCAAAAACATGACCTAGGCTCTTTTTTTTTTTAAATATATTATCTTTTATTATTGATAGTGCCATTTAATTTGTCTTGATTCACCTGCTAATACTACTTCTAGTGTTATTATACAATGTTATGATGATTTTAGACAATTTCCCAGGTTTCTGACTCATAAAAAATGAATTTCGGGAGCATAATCTTCGTTAGAACCTCAATTCTTCACTCATTGGTCAAAATCAACTTCACATTCGGTCTTCCCGCCCTCAAACCCTAAAAACATGGAAAACGGCACCTCACAAGCTCACGTTCACTAAAAACCTCAAAAATCCCTCGGAAAACCCTACTTTTCTCCCATAACACCCTGGGTGTATTCCAATTGGGCTGCCGACCTTCAGAGCACAACTAGGACCCAAATGTGTTCCCAAACTGTGTGCGGAAGAACGATTTTAGACCAAAATGTAATGTAAATCTGAGGCTGAAACTTCGTTAGAACCTCATTTTCCACTCTTTGGTCAAAATCGACTTCATGTTCGGTCTTCTCGTCCTAACAAACATGGAAAACGATACCTCAAAAGCTCGTGTTACTAAAACACAAAAAAAAAAAACCCATTTTTATACCCGTTTTTCACTCTTAACACCCCTGGGTATATTCCGATCGGGCTGCAAAGTTTGGGGACACAACTAGGGCCCAAATGGAGCAAGTGTGCGAAAGAACAAATTTTTTAGACCGAAAATGAAGCTGGTATGCATGATACAGCGTACAGCGGACGGACATTGCATTTTCTGAATCTACGCACCTTGAAACGAAAAATTTTTTTGAGTATTGTAAAAATTTTTTGCTGAGCGAATAAATTAATAGTGTATTATTCGCAGAATAATAAACCAAAACGGAAAAATGAAAGCGCAAGTACTAGGCAATGCCCTCAGAGTCTTAACTTCTTATCAACTATCGATTTCAGGAATCGATTATCACGTCAGGAAACACTGGGAGCATGGTGCAGGGTATTTTGATAGTGGACACAGGATATATATACTGTTTTGATAGTTGATAAGACCCCTGGGGGACAAAAAGGCAGATTCCACTGTGTCGGACATGTGGAACAGATGGAGCCAGACCCCGCAAAGACTTCTCTAGGAAGAGCCGGATAGCAGCAGACGACGCATTAGATGGATTGATCGTGTTGAGACTGATCTGAGAGATCTTGGTGTCAAGAGATGGGGTGCACTGCCGGTTTGGACTGGGACAAATGGAGGACTTTTGAGGAGGCCCAGGTTCTCAATCGTGGAAAGAATATGTTTAGCAGTTAGGAGGCATCAATAACGTGAGAGGCACTCCATTTTATTAATTATATTCAAAATGAGTGGGTCAAGTCCTACTTGTAAACGTAGTGATCGAAATATGCAGCAGAATACATATAATTACCGAGGCCTTTTCTGCTTTATCTGCTTCTTTCTTGGCATGAGCGGAAAACAACATTTCTGACGCAGTTGTCCCATTCGTAGTGACCTCTTTGGGTTCCTATGAATATTGAAAGGTAAAAATAGGTGAATAATTGATTGAACAGCTAAAACTACAAATCTAGTTATGTGTAATCGACAGTAAAGGAAACTAAGTGATGACACTAACTTCTAGCGAGCTGGTGCTTTCAGTGACTGTGCTAGTTGCTATTTCTGCAGTTGTGGCAGCTTCCTGAAAAATAGTAAGTGGCACTCTATTTGACACTAAGGCTGGAATCCGTCTACATACCCTCCACAATTAATTAGAATTTTCACAAAAATGCGAGAAAAATCTGTTTATAGTAATTATTGTATTTAATGTAACCAATAACACACCAGACAACAAATACAACTCAAGATGGATCAAACGCATCCAAATTAACCAGGAATAGAATTTTAGTACGGCAGACAGAATAGCAGAAGTTGAGAAACAATGGGGCTGCTACTCTATATCATATGAACTAAGTATCTATTACCATAATCAACTCCATCTGGCAGAAAGGTGTCCCTAGCGCTTTAGATCCCTGATATATGGTGTTTCAACTACTTTTGTTTCCCACTTACCACTACTTTTTCATGGATATTCTGACCAAAAACAAATCCGAAGGACGGCGCTGTGGTCGATGATGCCTGTGTGAGAGTAGGAGGCACTGCTGGCGCTGAAGGTTCACCTCCCAGCGGCACGAATGACACGGCAGATTTGGGCGTCGAGCTCACCACGCCCTCCTGGCAACGAAAAAACTCGATAAATAAAATGAAATGTCAAAAACAAGGATACACGGAAGTCCGGTTTTTTCAAAAATTAGATTTTGAGCTTTTCTGGTAAATCTTATTGAAGTTGGTGAGAAGAATTTTAGTTTCTTGTTTTGAACTGTACCAGTTGCCTTCATGCCCCTCTGGTGCTCTAGGAGTAACATCTTTTGGTGAAAAAGCTGTTCTCACGTATCTTGCTGAGGACAACTTTTTAAAAAATAATTATTTAGTCGGTAAAATTATTTTTTCATAGCCAATTAGCCATATACTATTTATATTCTCTCCGAACTATTCTATATCTTTCAAAGAGGGTTGAGGGAGGTTTTAGTCGAAGAGTCGAACATCTACATGGATTATCCAAATAATATTTTGCCTCATTTCGACTGTCTATTACGGTACTGTTCACAGCAAAGCATATCAGCAAAAATCATGCGGCTACTCGAAGAAACCGCCCATGAATGACAGCAAAACTATTTCAAAACAAATTCAAGCACTTGCAGCTTGAAGACGTAAAGATAATGGTAACTGCCAATGATTACCATTATTTTTGTGAGCAACTAAAATACCGAAGACTCTTTGCTCACACATTTACCACTTTTCCTTTCAACCATTGGGAGGATTATATCAATACCCCCCCCCCCCCCCCCCATTTTTAGCGAATTTTCGAAGAAAAGGAAGCTATTGTTCTCGGTCCAAAATTTTTAAAACTCGAATTTCCGAAAGATTTTTATACCAAAATCCGTTTCAGACCATCCTGAATTCCCTGCCGAAAGACACCAAAAATTGTATGTATATATATATATATTTATATATTAATTGCTATGCAATTTTAACGCCGGGGGTCATGTGAAAAAAATGTCCTGTCACAATATCCTGTCACAAAAACGCGTCACGCAAAGAGGAATGTGATGAAGATGAGCACAAAGAGGAATATGATAAAGATGAGCACAAAGAGGAATGTGATAAAGATGAGCACAAAGAGGAACGTGATAAAGATGAGCACAAAGAGGAATGTGATAAAGATGAGCACAAAGAGGAATGTGATAAAGATGAGCACAAAGAGGAATGTGATAAAGAATTGGTGGTGTGGGGGGGTGTTGGGGGGTGGGGGGGGGGGGGGGGGGGGGGGGGGGGTAAATTGCATAGCAAATTCTCCTTTGTTATACGAAGTATAAGAACACATCCTTCGGGGGTGAGGAACGGCGAAGCCGTTCCGAGGGGGCGGAGCCCCCTTTGGGGGTCCAGGGGGCTTGCCCCCTGGCGAGGCCCGAAGGGCCGAGTTTTATATATATATTTATATATGTATGTGTCATTCCAGACGATAACTCTCGAAAGAATTGAGATAAAAAGTTCAAATTTGCACGAAAAATCTGTCTTGGCAATCGACAGGCTAAGTTCGAAGATGGGCAGAATCGGGTCACCCTAAGGGGGAGTTTTGGGGAGTTTTAGGGGGGGAAATTACCCATAAATTCCCAAAATGAAAAAGTCTGACAAGTGACACCTCATTTTAAAGGTTTTTGTACGCTGAACACGATGGTGAAATCAGAATTGCGATTCTCATTCCATTCTCAAACTGGAGCACTTTGAAGATGAAGGAACGTGGTTATTTCTTGAGATGTTCTTCCTGGTTCGTCTGCTCTAATCTGATAACGGAATGGGATATCGCAATTCTGACTTCACCATCGTGTTCAGCGTTGGAAAATCTACAAACCGAGGTGTTACTCGGCAAAAAATGGAACAAAAAATTAGTTACGTACCCAATACCTACTCTTCTGGTATTCAAAACATTTTTGATTTCCCCCTCCCCCTCCTTCCACCCCAAATTTTACTTTGCGTAAAACTACTCCTGTTTTAATTTTGTATAGTATCAAGTTGGGAAAACATTGGCCGAAAATTAATTTTCAGAAAATTTTAGGCGGAGGAGGAAGAAGCCGAAAACTTCGAAAATTCGCTCTTATAGCCATGCTGCATGACTGTGGTTTTTCTTATATTTAAAAATAGTATGGAGGTAGATTCTACTTGCAACTTCCTTCCTTTTGATACAATGGAAGATAGAATCTAGTATGAGTTCCAAATGAACTTGTCCAACAACTGTGTACATAAGGTTTAATTAAAATTTAATGATGTTTGTAGACTCATTTTTATAATACCTCATGATTAAGAATACCAAAGTGGTCTAATTCACTTATTACTTGATTTTAAGGGGTGGTTGCTGTGCTCGAGGTTAGGGCTTAGCCCTGGACTAAATGGTGATAGTCCGGGTTTATCAGAAAAATACGTTGCCGAGACTCAGATTATATTTGGGTCCTGGACTATGCCTAGATCCAGGGTCAATTTCTAGACCTCGACTAATTTTAAACCCGGACTTCGTGAAATGACTTGCTGAATTCGAATTCGACATAAACCATGACTAATTTTTAATTCTGATGCCTTGCTGAGCTCCCAATAGTACTTAGTCCAGAATTAGATGTTGGTCCTGGGCTCACTTTAGCCCTGATTTTTAATCCCTCCCTTCTGCAGAATTATCTCTTTGATCCCAGAGTTTATCTGCTGTGTCGAGAGGGTTTGGTAGTTTGTGTTTTTTATCTTTTGTTTTAACTTTAATGGACTACCTAGACTACATAACAGATGACATTCGGAGGCCCAGGTATGATAGGGAATCCAATCAATCTATTTGATGATCTCTCGGACGTAGAGTTCAAAGACAGATACAGACTCTCAAAAGAAAGCGTTAGAGATTTTATAGAAATGGTGGCAGAGTTGATGGATGTCATACCTGTGTGGAACAAGGATTTGGTAGCGGTAAGGTTTTTGCCGAAGAAACCCTCCACCAAGAAACTGGTGCTCAACAGATAGAGAGAAATGGGAGGACTCCGATTATTATACTCAAAATGAAGAGGATGTCAGTGACCACGAGTGGGACGAATATGTTTTCAGAGAAGAATATACAACACGGGATGATTTAATTCGTCGCTTTTTCTATTGACTTTGCCATACATAATTTTAGTAAATTGATGTTTTGATATGTTGATTGTTTTGGTTGTTTGGATACAAACAATCCAAACGGAAAAAATCACTTTACTTAGTTTCACCGTTTTGTATTTTTGTGCGCTCTGTGAAATAAAACTTATAACAAAGGTTATACGGCCCAGAATGGCGGAAGGAGGCGATACAGTTGATAAAGTGAGTGGCATTGTTAAGCTGAATAGAAAGAACTATAAAACATGGGTATTCAATGTGAGACTCGAATTAAAAGATAGGAAACTATGGGAAGCGGTTTCAACCACAGACGATTTGGCTTTCGATGATATCCCTGAAGAGACCAAAGACCGAGCATACAGGTTGGTGGCTAGAACACTCACGGAAGATATTCAGGAATCCATTCTAGACAACACCTGTCCGAGAGCTTTGTGGCAGAAACTAGCTTCTAGGTTCCAACCGAAAACTAGATTGAGAAGACTCCAAGCCTCCAAAAGCCTTTACTCTGCTAAAATGTTGATCAATGAAGATATGGAGACGTATATCCATCGGGTGCAGTCATACACCTCGGAGATAGTAAAAGCCGGGAGCGAACGTATACACAAAGAACAAGTCTGCAATGTAATTTTAATTGGTTTGCCTGAAGAATACGAAACTACCGTAAGTATGATATGTATATTCGATGACGCAGATTACACTCCTGAAAAGGTGGAAAGTATACTTTGCGGTGAGTTCAAACGAAAAGAAATTAAACGAAAAGAAGAAGAGTCTAATGATGAATCGACAAATGTTTTATTAAGTCGAAGGGATTTTAAGCCGAGAAATTTTAGCCAGAAAATAGAGTGCTATAACTGTGGGAAAGAAGGCCACATGGCCAGATTCTGTAGACAAAGAAAGAAAATTGAAGAAGACAAGTCGACAAAGGATAAGAAATTGTTGAACGTTGTGTGTTTGAATGTTGCAAGTGCTCTCAGAGACAATGAATGGTTATTAGATAGTGGGGCTAGTTGTCATTTTTCTCCGAATCGTTCAGATTTCAAGGAATACAGGAAGTGTGATAATCAACAAGTTGTATCACTGGCAACAAAAACAAACTGTACGATCGTAGGCGTGGGAAGAGTGGAGATCGTAAGCAAGACCGTTGATGGCACATTTCAAGTCACCTTTGAAGAGGTTTATCATGTTCCTGAATTCAATTTTAGGCTACTATCGATTGCTACGATAGAGAGAAAAGGTTATTGTGTCATATTTCAGAAAGGTGTGTGTCAAGTATTTGATTCTGAAAGGAAATTGATAATCGAAGCGGCAAGGAATGATGCCAACATGTATTCATTGAGGAATTTCAAAAGTGCGGTCTGTCTACTGACTCGAGAAAATAAGAAAAGCTGGCATCAACGACTAGGACACGTCAATCAGAACCTAATACGGGATATGTATAAAAGAGAAGCAGTTAGAGGACTGGATAATGACGTAATGAGAGAACAAGTTAATAGTACGTGTGAGGCTTGTGTCAAGGGCAAAAACTCTCGTAAACCCTTCCCGAAAATCAGTGGTATGGTAACAACTAAGGTATTGGAATTGATTCATTCGGATGTGTGTTGTCTACCGATTGAATCGAATTCAGGATTCAAATATTTCGTCTCATTCATAGATGATTTTTGGACAAGATCTATCTTGTCTGCCCATAAATCTCTAGATTTATGGGCAGCAGCGATCCAAGAGGAATTGAACTCTCTTGAGACCATGCAAGTTTGGGAATTGGGAGATTTGCCGCCAGGTAAGACAGCCGTAGGTTGCAAATGGGTGTTCCGAATTAAGTATTTAGCGGATGGAAGTGTTGAAAGGTACAAAGCACGACTGGTTGCTCAAGGATTCAGTCAAAGAGAAGGAATAGATTACAATGAAACGTACAGTCCTGTAATTAGTTTGCCTGCAATAAGATTGATTCTGAAACTTGCAATGAAGAATGAGTGGCTAATTCATCAGATGGACGTGAAAACTGCATATTTAATCGGAATTTTGAAAGAAGAGATATACATGAAATTGTCCGAAGGTTTGATGGAGAATCAATCGGATAGAAGAGTATGTAGGCTGTTGAAAAGCTTGTATGGACTCAGACAGTCAGGTCGCTCGAGGTATGAAACCCTTGATTTGAAACTCGAAGAAGGCGGAATGAAAAAATGTAAAGAAGAGCAATGTATATACACAAAAAAAACAAAATCTGGCTTTGGCATTATTTTGGTTTATGTTGATGATCTAATTCTTGTGTCTTCTGATGAACAGACAATGAAAGAGATGAAAACCCTACTCGGCAAGCATTTTGAAATGAAAGACATGGGAGAATTGAAGTACTTGTTGGGAATAGAAGTCAAGAAAATTGGGGATGGCGTGATAAGTCTGAACCAACAAAAATACATCAAAGAAATATTGACTGAATTTGGAATGATGGACAGCAAACCAGCTCTCACACCATTGGATCCATATCAAGAACTAAGCAGGTCACAATGCCCATCAACAGTTGAAGAAAAGAGGGAAATGGAGAAGGTCCCCTACAGAAGGCTTGTTGGAAAATTAATGTATTTATCCCAAGCAACGAGACCAGACTTATCCTACGCCCTGTCAAAACTCGGTCAATTTTCGTCAAATCCAGGAAGGCCACATTGGACAACGGCCAAACGAGTTCTCCGCTATTTAAAGGGATCATTGGAGAGGGAATTTGTGATTGATGGTAAAGGAGATGAAATGATAGCATATTCAGATTCAGATTGGGGTGGAAATAAAGACGACCGGAAATCAACGTCGGGATTTGCAGTCATGATCGGTAGCACACCAATCATTTGGAAATCCAATAAACAGACATGCATCGGATTGTCAACAATGCACGCTGAATTTGTGGCAATGGCTTCGTGTGCCATGGAGGTAGTTTGGCTTGGCTACATTATATACGAGCTGGGCGTAGACTCAAAGGTGACCCCCAAAATTTTCTGTGACAACCAATCTGCCATTGAATTCGGAAGAGGCAACAAAGTCAGTTCCAATTCGAGGCATATCGATATACGTTACCACTATGTGAGGGATCTGATAGGAAGGCAAAAGATAGGAGTCGAATACATCCCGACCTGCGACAACTTGGCTGACATTCTTACGAAACCAGTTTCAAGATTCAAGAATGAAAAAGTAATGGAAAAAATCGGACTCAAGAAAAACAAAAACAGGGAAGAATTTGTTGATTGTTTTGGTTGTTTGGATACAAACAATCCAAACGGAAAAAATCACTTTACTTAGTTTCACCGTTTTGTATTTTTGTGCGCTCTGTGAAATAAAACTTATAACATGATATTTCAAATTTAACACGAGACGTGACTGTAACTACTATAAATTCTTTCTACCCAAAAGCACCGGGAAGGCGAGTGGCACCTAGCAAGTCGAAATACCAACCAGCGCAGAAGCCCTTCGAAAATTCGCTAAACCCCTGTTTTGCTAAATAGTCGACTTGAAACTCGCATTTTGATAAGAGGGGCTTAGGTATGTATAATCATGCATAAAACTACTTGCTTCACGATAACAACTCTATAAATATACTAGCATGACCGCTCGCTTCGCTCGCTATCCGAGATTCGCTGTACGCATTATCGTACTTAATTCTGACGTTGCACAACTTGGGAGCCTACTGGATATTCGTGCCAAATATGGTCGATATCCGTCGAGCCATTCAGGAGTTGACCATGGTCGACCATATTTCCGCTATGGTCAGGGAATTAAAAATGCGCCTACGTTCAACATGGGAGGCTACCGGATATTGGTGCCAAATTTGGTCGATATCCGTTGAGCAATTCGGGATTCGACCATGGAGGGGCCCATGGATGCGCTATGGTCGACCGCGGGGGTAGTCCGAAGGGTCGATCGTTGATAGAATTTCACGTAGATTACGAATACGTGATAAAAAATAGGGGTTACCATTTCAATTAACGAAGTTGACCATGGTCGACCATAGTTCCGCTATGGTCAGGGAATTAAAATGCGACGTTGCACAACTTGGGAGCCTACTGGATATTCGTGCCAAATTTGGTCGATATCCGTCAAGCCATTCAGGAGTTGACCATGGTCGACCATAGTTCCGCTATGGTGAAGGGGACCGAAAAATTCCGACGTTGCACAACTTGGGAGCCTACTGGATATTCGTGCCAAATTTGGTCGATATCCGTCGAGCCATTCAGGAGTTGACCATGGTCGACCATATTTCCGCTATGCTCAGGGAATTAAAAATGCGCCTACGTTCAACTTGGGAGGCTACCGGATATTGGTGCCAAATTTGGTCGATATCCGTTGAGCAATTCGGGATTCGACCATGGATGCGCTATGGTCGACCGCGGGGGTAGTCCGAAGGGTCGATCGTAGATAGAATTTCACGTAGATTACGAATACGCGATAAAAAATGGGGGTTACCATTTCAATTAACGAAGTTGACCATGGTCGACCATAGTTCCGCTATGGTCAGGGAATTAAAAATGCGACGTTGCACAACTTGGGAGCCTACTGGATATTCGTGCCAAATTTGGTCGATATCCGTCAAGCCATTCAGGAGTTGACCATGGTCGACCATAGTTCCGCTATGGTCAGGGAATTAAAAATGCGACGTTGCACAACTTGGGAGCCTACTGGATATTCGTGCCAAATTTGGTCGATATCCGTTGAGCAATTCGGGATTCGACCATGGATGCGCTATGGTCGACCGCGGGGGTAGTCCGAAGGGTCGATCGTAGATAGAATTTCACGTAGATTACGAATACGCGATAAAAAATGGGGGTTACCATTTCAATTAACGAAGTTGACCATGGTCGACCATAGTTCCGCTATGGTCAGGGAATTAAAAATGCGACGTTGCACAACTTGGGAGCCTACTGGATATTCGTGCCAAATTTGGTCGATATCCGTCAAGCCATTCAGGAGTTGACCATGGTCGACCATAGTTCCGCTATGGTCAGGGAATTAAAAATGCGACGTTGCACAACTTGGGAGCCTACTGGATATTCGTGCCAAATTTGGTCGATATCCGTTGAGCAATTCGGGATTCGACCATGGAGGGGCCCATGGATGCGCTATGGTCGACCGCGGGGGTAGTCCGAAGGGTCGATCGTAGATAGAATTTCACGTAGATTACGAATACGCGATAAAAAATAGGGGTTACCATTTCAATTAACGAAGTTGACCATGGTCGACCATAGTTCCACTATGGTCAGGGAATTAAAAATGCGACGTTGCACAACTTGGGAGCCTACTGGATATTCGTGCCAAATTTGGTCGATATCCGTTGAGCAATTCGGGATTCGACCATGGAGGGGCCCATGGATGCGCTATGGTCGACCGCGGGGGTAGTCGAAGGGTCGATCGTTGATAGAATTTCACGTAGATTACGAATACGCGATAAAAAATAGGGGTTACCATTTCAATTAACGAAGTTGACCATGGTCGACCATAGTTCCGCTATGGTCAGGGAATTAAAATGCGACGTTGCACAACTTGGGAGCCTACTGGATATTCGTGCCAAATTTGGTCGATATCCGTCAAGCCATTCAGGAGTTGACCATGGTCGACCATAGTTCCGCTATGGTGAAGAGGACCGAAAAATTCCGACGTTGCACAACTTGGGAGCCTACTGGATATTCGTGCCAAATTTGGTCGATATCCGTCGAGCCATTCAGGAGTTGACCATGGTCGACCATATTTCCGCTATGCTCAGGGAATTAAAAATGCGCCTACGTTCAACTTGGGAGGCTACCGGATATTGGTGCCAAATTTGGTCGATATCCGTTGAGCAATTCGGGATTCGACCATGGATGCGCTATGGTCGACCGCGGGGGTAGTCCGAAGGGTCGATCGTAGATAGAATTTCACGTAGATTACGAATACGCGATAGAAAATGGGGGTTACCATTTCAATTAACGAAGTTGACCATGGTCGACCATAAAAAATTGTAAATTGTAAATTGTAAGTCGGATCACTCAGGAATGGGGGTCGGTTGCCCCAAAGCACGGAAGCCTATTGGCTTATTGTACTTTTCCTGAGTGTCCTAGCTTAATCAAATAACCCCAGTCCCCTGGTGAGGGTTGTAAGGTTTTTGATTATATTTTCGCTGGGAAATTCCCTCATTGGGGTTGAGGCCCCAAAGAGGTTGTGCCTGCGCTGAGCGAGTGCTGGGCACTCAAATATTATGTGGGATGCGACGTTGCACAACTTGGGAGCCTACTGGATATTCGTGCCAAATTTGGTCGATATCCGTTGAGCAATTCGGGATTCGACCATGGAGGGGCCCATGGATGCGCTATGGTCGACCGCGGGGGTAGTCCGAAGGGTCGATCGTAGATAGAATTTCACGTAGATTACGAATACGCGATAAAAAATAGGGGTTACCATTTCAATTAACGAAGTTGACCATGGTCGACCATAGTTCCGCTATGGTCAGGGAATTAAAAATGCGACGTTGCACAACTTGGGAGCCTACTGGATATTCGTGCCAAATTTGGTCGATATCCGTCAAGCCATTCAGGAGTTGACCATGGTCGACCATAGTTCCGCTATGGTCAGGGAATTAAAAATGCGACGTTGCACAACTTGGGAGCCTACTGGATATTCGTGCCTGTTGGAATAGTGTCTTCAATGTACGACACTGCTCCATGCGACAACATTCAACTTGACGCTCCGCTAAATTGTGCAACAACAACAACTCGTGGATCTGTTTCTATTTGACTCTTGTGTGTTAATTAGGTCTGTGAACATTTACCTAATTGTGAATAGAAACAGTGTGAATGATCCGAATATCATAAATATGCATTTAGCTTTGAACCATGAATATTCAAATACGAATAGCTTGTGCCATATGAATTGATGTGCTATGTTGGCACTACTGTTACTGCCTACGGAGTAGGACCGCATCACGGTCTGCGCACTCTCTCGTCTTCGTCGCTCGAGTACACCAGCGTTCCATTTTACTTTTGTGATTTGCTCAGTATATCTGTGATTCAAGTTCAATATAATATTCATCTTTCTATCTAAAGTCTCGTGAGTTATTTCGCCTATCAACTGATCTACGAATAACGGTGAGTGTTTTATATGTGATTGAAGCATGGTAAAAGAATTTGTGTTTGATAAAACCTCAACGTCAGGTAGCCTCAAGCTTTTAAAAGAAATACTCGTTGAAGCTTTCAGCCGACACGATATCGTAGGATCCTGGCTAATCCATGATAAAACGAGATGAATTGAATACGAATCCGAAATCCCATTTGAAAAGCCCAATTCTAACACGATCGTTTTGATTTTTCCTAAGCGGCGGCCTGATTCTCTTTCGCCATTTTGGTTTTGTCTGTCTCCCCCTTCCTCCTGTCCCGAGTAGCGTCGGTTTGTTCCAGCTACAGGTTTTTCACCGGAAGATGGCGGCGAATGGCGTTGTTCCTTTTTCTGCTTCGAATGTTCGAAATCAATTTCCCTTCCCCGGTAATTAGATGTCGATCCAAAACCATCGCAGATCGCCGTCGTTATAGTTTTTGTCCATTTCTGGGAAGTTCGCTCTCGAAATTCTGAATTTTAGTTGACTTGGTGACTTTTTGTACGTAATGTGGAGATCGTAAATGGCCAACCACATTCACGAATAAATTGAATAGTACACGAATACTTGTCTGGTAATCATGCAATGTGCATAGTTAAATTTCTCTGTCTCCTGCGCAAGAGGCGAAGTTCGTTCGTTCTGAGCCCGACAGAACGTTCTTGAGCGATGAGACACGCGAGATGTTTTTCGTTTTCTTTGAATCATCGTAGCCCGAGTTGAGCTAAGATCGATCTCGGTGTGCACGACTGTGAATTGATTTGACCACAGATCGATAGTGCACGCTATGAATCCCTGCTCAGCGACATTAGGGTACCCGGATACTGTGTACTTTTATGAATTGTTCGAATCTACCAGATCCATAATGGGCCGTGTCTCAACCGGGGAAATGTGAGTAGGGCCGGTAGTTACCCCATGGAGGTAAAGACCGATAGTCACTCGTTACGACCAAAATAATAAGGTCTTATGTTTCGTATGAATCACGTATACGGCGCAGAGAAATGACAAGTAAGATAATAAGTCACCAGAAGGAGAATCAGGCTAAAGGCTAAGATTAGATTTCAAAATCAAATTCGGGACTGGCACATATCGAGTTCTTTCCTTTTCTGAAAGAGGAGTGGACAACTTTAGGCAGCCCATTACATATCTACCGTCGCTGTAGGGCGTATTGGGAGTTGGTTAAACATGCCCTCAGGTCACTCCTGCTTACAGTTCGGGCTTAATTGGAAACGGATCAGTAAGTTGTAAGAGTTCAACTAGCACCTAAATAAATATGGATAATTGACAAGTCAATAATCGATGTGTCAATGAACCGATTATCGAGTTGTTATGAATCAATACTCGATCTTTGCGCTATACGATTTTTGTAAATCGATGATCATTTGCCCAGAACAATCGATACATCGAAACAGTTGAACACTTACAACTGAAGATAGTACCTACGGACTACTAATACCGATTTATGCCAGAGATCGTTGTTATTAGTCGGGACGAACGTACATCGGATGTCGGCCAACTAAAGTGCACACTATATGAATTGGCAAACTAATCGAATATATTTATGAACATGCGAATTATGGCACCTATTGTGTTTAGAATGTTTGAGGTTACCTTGCTTCCTGTTGTCATGAATAACAACTAATATAACATCTTCTAACATGTGTTTCAACTAGTGGTTTTACAGATGTCTTCTATGGTCCGATCAAGAATCTGCTGGCCGGCAGCCTATAAAAGTTTGAACTTTAGCGGTTTCAAATTTTCCTTTTGCTTCATTTGCCTAAACGCTTTGCAAAGTTTCTGCCGGAGCTGGTTTTGTGGCTCTGCTTTTGTGCCTAGCTTTCTGAGTTGCATATTTCGTTTATCTTGACTGATGTTTGACACTGTATAAAATAATGCCATAGTTTGGTGGTCCGCTGATAATGTTGTTGTGTATTGTAGGTGACTAAGAAGCAGATAGTAAGAGAGATGAGCCGACCAGATGTCTCGGAATTGTCAGATGAGATTTCCCTGGAGGGGGACTTGGCGCAGGAAATATTTGGCGAACCACTGAACATTGCTGAATCGGAAACTCTCCGGATCCAGGCGGCCAAGACATCTGATGAGGTTCTGGTGAGGTATCTCGGGGAACTAAGACAGCAGATGGAAGTAAGCTTTGAAAAATTAAGCAACAAGATCGCGGACCTTGATAATAAGTACGCTGAATTATCCCACCAAGACCTAGGGGGTCCCTCTGCCCAGATCTCAGCCCAGCTTTCCGACCAACCTTCCCATTTGGTTAATTCTGCTCCGCCCCAATTTTCGGCTCAGGCTCCAGCAATCTCTGGCCCAGCTGATACAGTCCTCGTAGCCTCAGCTCCCCTTCGTACGTCAGACTTAGAAATGGAAGTAGACAGTCCAGTTGCTGGTCCCCCCTTGGAAACACCTGAGACCCTTAACACTGATGAGCCCCGTCAGGGACCTTCCAATGCCTCTAATTCAAATTTGTTAGGCCGGCCATATGTTAAGCACGGACTCAGTCTTCGCGACGAGCCGTACAGGGCGCGGAAAATAGACTCTGTCAAATTCCATCCACTGGATAAGAAACTTGATAACGAGGGACAGTTTAAATATTGGAAGCGCAGCATAGTTGGGCAAATTGACACGCAGGAGTGTATTTTCTTGCTAGACCCTTCCGAACCTGCCCCCCCAGCTTTCTCTCCCAATGATGTGGCAATAGCAAGGCGGAAGATTCGATATTTTATTATCGAATCTCTGTCTCCATATTTTCAGGACCTGGTCCAGGATTTGTCCGATCCTAAGGAAATTATGGACAAACTTCAGAGTGCATGTGACCCCTCATCGAAGTTTCAGCTGAAACGTTTGGTGAATGACTTCAACTCCATTCGCTTTGACCCCAGATCAGAAAAGGCTATTGAATTTCTGGGGAGATTCGATGAGCTCAGGAAGAAATTAGCGGCGATCTCTCCTGGCATGTGCAACCCCGATTATGTTAAGACGATTTTTGAGTTAGCAGTAGATGGGACTGTCACATATTCAAAGGCTGAGCTACATGGGTTTAAATACTCCCTAGCTGAGATGCGTGACATGCTCGTTGAAGAGCAACTGCGAACTGAACAGTCTACGTCATCCGGGGGTGCGGTCATGAGCACTTTCCGCAGTAGGATTGCCTCGACCAGGGGCCGAGGTGGAAGAATGGGAGGGAGAGGGGGGAAGGGTGGCCTTATTCCGGGTAAACCAGGTTTCGTACAGAGGAACGTCTCTTCCCAGTCCAAGCAGATAGACAAAAAGGCCTATTGTGTCTACTGCAAACGAAGGGGGCACACAAATGATTCGTGCTATAAAGCAAAAAGGATTTGCTTTAACTGTGGCAAGTCAGACACACATGTTGCAGCTAACTGTCCACTCCCCTCTACGTCCATGGAGCCACGGAACCAACGCCCAGGGTCTGTGTCCAAAACCCATCCGAAGTTTAGGGCAAACTCCACTCGTGGCAAGGCATCGGTATCCTTGAACAAGCCCAAGCTGTTCAAAATGCCGTTCGGTCAGGCCAAGCGTCTCGCGCAGGAGTTTAGGCCACATTCGGATTCCGTCTTTGCAATAGTTGGTCCAACGGATGTTCCTGATTCAGAGTCGGTGTGGGTTTCGATGGGAGGTGACGAGGAGCAGCATGTGACGACTCTGAATTTTATGAGTGAAACCCAGGGCAATGGTGCCGCTTTCCGTCTATCAGAGGGTAAGCATAATTGTTTTACAGCTATTGTGGACACGGGTTGCACTGAACATTTGACAGCGTCTAGAGATTACTTGTGTAATTTTAAGCGCCTTCCACAGCCCAGAATTTTCAAATGTGCGAATAATGACGATAAGGCTGATTTGACAGTGTCATATAGTGGTGACATTAATTTTGTGAATAATAATCGGGTCTCGACGCTGCAGAATGTTTTGTACACACCAGGTCTTTCCTCTAATCTCTTCTCTGTCAGAAAGGTTACTCAGGCTGGTCTAAATGTGGTATTTTCCAAAGATAGAGTTGACTTTGTTCAGGTCTCGACCGGTAAGATCATTAAGAGTGGATATTTCAGTCACAACCTCTGGTGGATAGATCTCCCTATCGCTCCCCCTCCTCCCAAATGTGTGAGGAGCTGTGATAATCCTTCTGGTATGAAAAGGGCGAAATTCGATTCGATCCTGACTTCTCTCGGTCAGTCTTGTAGTACCACGGACCCTTCTGGCCTGGGTTCGGTGGTTGAGACTGTGGGAGGGAGCGGGACCGCCAGGGTTAGAACGGGTGTGGACCTTACAAGCCTGGGAGGGAGGGAGATGGAGAAGGAATCGAATATAGACTTGACTGAATCGAATAAAGACTTAAAGGAATCAAGTACTGATGTGAATACCCTAGATTTAAAGATTTCAAAATTTGATCATGAAAACTTGAATAGCAATTTTAGCCCATGGCAAAACTCAGGAATTCTTTGGCACATGCGTTTGAATCATGCTTCAAAACAGTACCTAGAAGCTGCAAAGAAGTTCTTGCCTGAACTCAAATATGTTAAATTTACTAACGACATATTAAATTGTGAGGATTGTCATTTGGCCAATACAATTAGGAAATCACATTCCCAAGCTAGGCATAGGTCGGAAAAACCCTTTGCCGTGTTGCATTCAGATCTAATGGGTCCTATCAGTCCATCTAACTTCAGAACAGGGGATTCGTACATTGTGATTTTCGTATGTGACTTCTCACGTTATGTGTTTGCCTATACTTTGAAGAATAAGAGAGAGGTTCACTTGGCACTCCGGCGATGTCTCCAGGAAATAGAATCTATTACCTCACAACAGAAAAATGTGTTCAAAATCAGATCAGATCGAGGATTAGAATTTCAAACTGTAGAAATGAAAAAGTTGTTAGAAGAAAGAGGTATTGCCTGGGATCCAAGTCAACCTCATGTCCCTCAGCAAAATGGTTGTGCTGAGAGAGTGAATCAGGAAATCAAACACAAGATAAGGGTAAATTTAAGTTCTGCTAAAATGCCTTTTTCATTCTGGGGTCATGCCTTGAATTATGTTACTTTTGTGTATAACAGGATGCCTCATTCCTCGAATAATTTCATGAGCCCTTTTGAAAAAGTTAGAGGCTATGCACCTAAAATGAAATTCCTCAAGCGTTTTGGGTGTCTGGTACACTATGTTGACATGGGGAATAAATCGAAATTTGCTCCCAATGCAAAGAAAGGCTTTTTACTAGAATGTAACGAAACAGGTTATGTTATTTTCTCGGAGCAACATAAAACTCTGGTAAATTCTTGTGACGTCAAATGTATTGAATCTATAGTGTATGGAGATAGAATCAACGACTACCCAAAACCACTAGCGCAAATTTTAGATATGAATGATAACTCAGACCAAGATGGCCCTAATGTTGAAAACCCACATGACACGGCTGCTTTACAAAAGGAATGTGACTATGTAGAGCCCTCTTCCTACAAGGAGGCTATGTCCAGTCCTGATAGTGACTGTTGGGAAGAAGCCATTCGTAGTGAGCTAGAATCTCTGGAAGAAATGGGTACTTGGGAATTTGTATCTAAATCAAGTTTACCTCCAGGCACTAAAATCATAAAGTCAAGGTGGGTTCACAAAAGGAAAACTGAAACAGATGGATCATATAAGTACAAAAGCCGTCTAGTAATCAAAGGTTTTGCAGACACTAATGAATACTTAATTTCTGAAATCTTTGCTCCAGTTGCTCGTCTAGGAGATATTAGAATTTTCTTGTCAATAGTGAATCGACTAGGATTATATCTCTACCAGCTGGATGTGGTAACTGCTTTTCTTCATGGGACCTTAGAGAAGCCGGTGTATATGCATGTACCAGAGGGTGTTGTGGAACTCACTGAGTCTCCCCAAGGCCTGAAGGATTCGTACGTATGCTGCCTCAAGAGGTCCCTCTATGGTTTGAAAGTGTCCCCGAACCTGTGGTATAAGAAATTCAGTAGCGTCTTGCTACAGCTGGGTTTCGAGATTTATCCTTTTCAGACTTGCATTTTTAAATGGCAACAAGGGACTAAATATGCATTGATAATCGTGTACGTCGACGATTGTCTCCTTGCTGCTAATGATGAAGACAAGGCATGCGAAGTAATTCAGAAACTTAAGAAAGAGGTCAAAATTAAGAATTTAGGCACTCCGAAAAAGTTCTTGGGTTTTGAAATCATTAGGAATCAATCTGAGAAATTGTTGTTCATCCACCAAAGAACTGCCATTGAAAATTTGATTGAAAAGTATCTTCCCCCTGACAGTACAATTAGCGAAATCCCCATGAGCCCCGCTACATGTACTCTGACTAGTCAGTTAAAATCGACTGAAGATCTCGAAGGATCGCCACTTGTTCCATATAGGGAAGTAATTGGGTCTCTACTGTACATTCAAAATGGAACGAGACCGGATATTTCCTTCGCAGTGAACTTTATGAGCAGGAAACAAGTTGGCTACACACAGTCGGATTGGAAGTGTGTGTTGAAAATCCTGAGGTACCTTAAAGGCACTAAAGACTATGGAGTATTGTTCTCGGGTAAAACTGAGGACATTGTTGCGTATTCTGACTCGTCTTTAGGAACCAGTGCTATTAATGGTAGATCGACTACAGGATATTCCGTTAAAATGTTTGGCGACTTAGTATCGTGGAAATCGAAGAAACAAAACCACGTCGCACTTTCTACTTGTGAAGCAGAATACATTGCAATGTCGGAGGCATGCAAGGAATTAACTAATATTCGTAGTCTTTGTATTTTCTTGACTGGCCTTGACATGCTTCCCACCTTGAAATGTGATTGTGCACCAGCTATTTCAGTTGCTATGACTAATGACTCTAGAACACTGAAACATGTGGTAAAACTATGTATGCATTATGTACATGAAATGTTCAAAAGGAAAGATGTTCTCATAGAATGGGTGTCTACAGATGACCAAGTATCTGACTGTTTGACCAAGGCATTGCCACATGAGAAATTTGTTCAATTTAGAAGATTATTGTTGTCAGAGTCTAATTCAGTGATTTAATGCCTAACAGGTGATGACGAACCCTGGAATTGAGACCGCACGGCTCTCAATGACTCAGCCTACGTGACTCGATTCCGCCTGTACGACTCGCTGCTGCACTTCTGACTAGCACCAGCCTTTACGAATAGCTCCGGCTCCAGTCTTCTCCTGATGAACCACGGCTTTCTACGATTCAGCCTTCAGGACCAGACTGCTCCAGCCAGCCTTGTGGTACCCTACGCCAGGGTGTCCTACATTGAAGAGGAGGGAGTGTTGGAATAGTGTCTTCAATGTACGACACTGCTCCATGCGACAACATTCAACTTGACGCTCCGCTAAATTGTGCAACAACAACAACTCGTGGATCTGTTTCTATTTGACTCTTGTGTGTTAATTAGGTCTGTGAACATTTACCTAATTGTGAATAGAAACAGTGTGAATGATCCGAATATCATAAATATGCATTTAGCTTTGAACCATGAATATTCAAATACGAATAGCTTGTGCCATATGAATTGATGTGCTATGTTGGCACTACTGTTACTGCCTACGGAGTAGGACCGCATCACGGTCTGCGCACTCTCTCGTCTTCGTCGCTCGAGTACACCAGCGTTCCATTTTACTTTTGTGATTTGCTCAGTATATCTGTGATTCAAGTTCAATATAATATTCATCTTTCTATCTAAAGTCTCGTGAGTTATTTCGCCTATCAACTGATCTACGAATAACGGTGAGTGTTTTATATGTGATTGAAGCATGGTAAAAGAATTTGTGTTTGATAAAACCTCAACGTCAGGTAGCCTCAAGCTTTTAAAAGAAATACTCGTTGAAGCTTTCAGCCGACAGTGCCAAATTTGGTCGATATCCGTTGAGCAATTCGGGATTCGACCATGGAGGGGCCCATGGATGCGCTATGGTCGACCGCGGGGGTAGTCCGAAGGGTCGATCGTAGATAGAATTTCACGTAGATTACGAATACGCGATAAAAAATAGGGGTTACCATTTCAATTAACGAAGTTGACCATGGTCGACCATAGTTCCACTATGGTCAGGGAATTAAAAATGCGACGTTGCACAACTTGGGAGCCTACTGGATATTCGTGCCAAATTTGGTCGATATCCGTTGAGCAATTCGGGATTCGACCATGGAGGGGCCCATGGATGCGCTATGGTCGACCGCGGGGGTAGTCGAAGGGTCGATCGTAGATAGAATTTCACGTAGATTACGAATACGCGATAAAAAATAGGGGTTACCATTTCAATTAACGAAGTTGGCCATGGTCGACCATAGTTCCGCTATGGTCAGGGAATTAAAAATGCGACGTTGCACAACTTGGGAGCCTACTGGATATTCGTGCCAAATTTGATCGATATCCGTCAAGCCATTCAGGAGTTGACCCTGGTCGACCATAGTTCCGCTATGGTCAGGGAATTAAAAATGCGACGTTGCACAACTTGGGAGCCTACTGGATATTCGTGCCAAATTTGGTCGATATCCGTCAAGCCATTCAGGAGTTGACCATGGTCGACCATAGTTCCGCTATGGTCAGGGAATTAAAAATGCGACGTTGCACAACTTGGGAGCCTACTGGATATTCGTGTCAAATTTGGTCGATATCCGTCAAGCCATTCAGGAGTTGACCCTGGTCGACCATAGTTCCGCTATGGTCAGGGAATTAAAAATGCGACGTTGCACAACTTGGGAGCCTACTGGATATTCGTGCCAAATTTGGTCGATATCCGTCAAGCCATTCAGGAGTTGACCCTGGTCGACCATAGTTCCGCTATGGTCAGGGAATTAAAAATGCGACGTTGCACAACTTGGGAGCCTACTGGATATTCGTGCCAAATTTGGTCGATATCCGTCAAGCCATTCAGGAGTTGACCATGGTCGACCATAGTTCCGCTATGGTCAGGGAATTAAAAATGCGACGTTGCACAACTTGGGAGCCTACTGGATATTCGTGTCAAATTTGGTCGATATCCGTCAAGCCATTCAGGAGTTGACCCTGGTCGACCATAGTTCCGCTATGGTCAGGGAATTAAAAATGCGACGTTGCACAACTTGGGAGCCTACTGGATATTCGTGCCAAATTTGGTCGATATCCGTCGAGCCGTTAGGCCGTGGGAAGACAGACAGAGATTCGTTTTTATAATATACTAGCGGATTACCCGGGCGTAGCCCCGGTCGGGGTGCGTAAATAACTGGACGTAAAGTTCCCCCTCCCCCGCACCATTACCGACTGTGTACTCGTGGTGGGTTGTGTTGATGCAAGTTTAAAAACCACAGTCATGCAGCATGGCTATAAGAGCGAATTTTCGAAGAAATAACTGATTTTATGTAAAATAACCACGTTCCTTCATCTTCAAAGTGCTCCAGTTTGAGAACGGAATGAGATATCGCAATTCTGATTTCACCATCGTGTTCAGCGTACAAAAACCTTTAAAATGAGGTGTCACTTGTCAGACTCTTCATTTTGGGAATTTATGGGTAATTTTCCCCCCTAAAACTCCCCAAAACTCCCCCTTAGAGTGACCCGATTCTGCCCATCTACGAACATGTACACAGTAGAACATCTGATTTAAATCGTGTTGTCCTAAAATGGAGTGAACTTTCTTTGTGAAAACAACTTTGAAAAAAGATTTGACGCCGTGTTGATAGGTACCAATAAATAACTCGGCGAGTTGCTGCGAACATTGTAAATATGTAAATAACTCGGCAAGTTGTGGTCGTAGAAAAATCGTTCGCCACTTTTCGGAAAGAGGGGAATTTGCCCTAGCCGAGGACACCACTCACGACCCGATATGAAAAACTCGACGAAACTGCTTTTCCCATTTTTCTTGACAACGACATTCTCGACAACAACTTTTCAAGATCGGGGTTACCAGGAATAGCCTGAAAACCGTTGAAGGAAGTCTCCACCGAGAATGCAACCTAGTCAGAAACCATCCCCGGTGTTCCCAAAACATATTCCCAAAGTTTCATCCCGATCGGTCGAGTAGTTTAGGAGTCTATAGGGAACATACATACAGACAGACATTCATTTTTATATATAGAGACTAGCCTGATCTCTCGCTTCGCTCGCTATCCGAGATTCGCTGTACGCAGTATCGTGGAACCAACAAACGACGGAAAAATCCCATAGCCTACTGGGTATTTGTGCCCAATTTTATCAAAATCCGTCAAGCCATTCAGGAGTTGACCATGGTCGACCATATTTCCGCTATGGTCAGGGAATTAAAAATGCGCCTACGTTCAACTTCGGAGGCTACCGGATATTGGTGCCAAATTTGGTCGATATCCGTTGAGCAATTCGGGATTCGACCATGGAGGGGCCTATGGATGCGCTATGGTCGACCGCGGGGGTAGTCCGAAGGGTCGATCGTAGATAAAATTTCACGTAGATTACGAATACGCGATAAAAAATAGGGGTTACCATTTCAATTAACGAAGTTGACCATGGTCGACCATAGTTCCGCTATGGTCAGGGAATTAAAAATGCGACGTTGCACAACTTGGGAGCCTACTGGATATACGTGCCAAATTTGGTCGATATCCGTCAAGCCATTCAGGAGTTGACCATGGTCGACCATACTTCCGCTATGGTCAGGGAATTAAAAATGCGACGTTGCACAACTTGGGAGCCTACTGGATATTCGTGCCAAATTTGGTCGATATCCGTTGAGCAATTCGGGATTCGACCATGGAGGGGCCCATGGATGCGCTATGGTCGACCGCGGGGGTAGTCCGAAGGGTCGATCGTAGATAGAATTTCACGTAGATTACGAATACGCGATAAAAAATAGGGGTTACCATTTCAATGAACGAAGTTGACCATGGTCGACCAGTTCCGCTATGGTCAGGGAATTAAAATGCGACGTTGCACAACTTGGGAGCCTACTGGATATTCGTGCCAAATTTGGTCGATATCCGTTGAGCAATTCGGGATTCGACCATGGAGGGGCCCATGGATGCGCTATGGTCAGGGAATTAAAAATGCGACGTTGCACAACTTGGGAGCCTACTGGATATTCGTGCCAAATTTGGTCGATATCCGTCAAGCCATTCAGGAGTTGACCATGGTCGACCATAGTTCCGCTATGGTCAGGGAATTAAAAATGCGACGTTGCACAACTTGGGAGCCTACTGGATATTCGTGCCAAATTTGGTCGATATCCGTCAAGCCGTGGGAAGACGGACAGACTCACTCACTCACTCACTCACAGAGATTCGTTTTTATAATATATAGAGATAGAGATTTTAAAACATATTTATCATTAAAACATATAGAATGTTGCAAAGGCTCTAGAAATATGAGTAGGTACAGTCAGTCGAAACCTTTAGGAATTACAATGTAGTGTAAGGAACAATGAGTCAACAGACGGACGAAAGGAAACAACTCTAGGTTGGCAACAAACAATGGGCGAAAACACGAGCAGGAGTGAGATAACCTGGAAGAAGGCGAGAATCAGATGGAAATGAAGGTACTACCAACATAATAACAGCAATTCCCGTACGTTTCCCTCCGTTGATCTAGTACTTTCTATGGGAAGTCTATAACTAATTTTTAGTCCGGGGCTGAGATGATCCCAGAATTAAAAAACGTAGTCTGGGACTCAGCAAGCTGTTTTTTCCCTTTTTCAACTCCGGTATCATGAAGTCATGGACTAACAATTAGTCCGATATTTTCAAACCCCCAGCTCAGCAACCGCCCCTAAGACTACTTACTTGAAGCTGTAAGCATGGCTAGTACAGAAGTGCTAGTGATTTACCAAGTTTTTTATTGTGATTTTGTCCCTACATTCTTCATAAACTAGATGGGTACCTATTCAACGAATTGCCTACTAGTGCCTATAATGATGTTTACAGAACATTTTCATATCTTTTTCATTATGTAAGTAACTTCCAAAGCTATTATTATTAATACAAATTTTAACGACTAAAACAACAATTTTGGCTTCCTTAATTTTTGTTAAATAAGGATTTAAGATGTAAGGATTTAAGATGTTTTACTCTTAATAGAACGAGTTCTGTTAAGAGTAAAACATCTCAAGTCCTTCAATTCACCCTCAGGAGGGAAATTTATACTGGTAGGAACAGTGTGATGAAATGAAATCAAAAATATAGCTCTACAAGCAAAAATAGAGAAATGAATGCAGTGTCTCCTATAGAATTTTGAAAAATAGACAGACCATGTATACATATGGTTCTTCTGGTATACTATCAATTTGCATGTTTTCAATAAGTTATTAATGAAATGAGATAAAAGTTGCTAAAAGTGAATCTTCTGTACTTCACTGCTAACTTATTTTTCCCAATCAAACACGAACTGTTGGGTGGAGATCCTAACAACCTCCTAGATTTTGTGTGATTAAGGTCAATTATTCTTCATCCAAAAATTCAGGCTGTTGACAGCTATCAATAAATGATCACAAACCTCTGCCTTGGCAGGCGCTGATGTGACTTCCAACTGTTTGTCTTCACTTTTTGCCTCGGCTTCACTTTTTGGCTCTTCATCACCTCCTTGAAAGTAAATTACCGAATAAATAGAAAAAGCAGTAGAACTGAGAGCATTTTCGTGGAACAAATACGGAGAAGGACCAAAATTATATTATGAAACTGAATACAAGCATATCATTACTGCTCAGTTAGTAAACCCATTTCTCCTTTATTATATGTAGTTCTGTTAAATTATATTATGGTAATAGGCTCTTTTGGGCAAATATGAAAGATCAAGTCAACCAACTAACACAACCGCCAAATATTTGGCCAAGGCCACAACCAACTAATTTTAATTAGTTTTGGTATATGCAATAAGACTTCCCAGGATATACTGCTAATACAATATGGCATTTATGAGGTACGGCACACGAGGCTAGCATGGCCAGATGCTAACCTTAGCTGAACAAGGGGCAGCGATTTTTAAGATGGCAAGCCGGAAAAAGATACGGCAGAGTGAGTATCTACGATATGGCATCCCATGCCACGACATAATTGTATTAAACCGCATCTCATAAGAATTACCTTTAATCATGAAAACCCAACCACCACCATCAGTGCTATTTCACTTCATTCTCACTGAACTGCAGAAAATGATATCTTACCAACTTTAGCAAACGGATTTGACAGTCTTGGAGGATTTAAAACGAACCCTTTACTTTTAGCCTGAAACACAATGAAGTATTTTAAGAACAGAGTACAAAATGGAACAAAGGATATTTTATGATTTAATTGATTAACGATTATCAGTATGAAATCAACTGCCTCAACCTCTGCTTTGCTGGGTGTGGAAGATACTTCGGATTGTCTAGATTCTTCAGTCGTGGATTCATCGTCGCTATCTGGAAATGAGAGACACTACCAAAATTAGTCTGCCACAACTGTTAGATACGTACACAACAACAAGCATGAATAAAGTCGGTACATGATGTAAGGCAAAACGAAAATACAACATGGTACGGATGCTCACCAATTTTTAAGGGGTGTGACAGTCTTGGAGGATTTAAAACAAATCCTCTGCTAGGAGTGCCCTTACCTACAAACGAATGAACATTATTTAAGTCACGTTAAATAATGACCTTAGTACAGCATTTCTAATCCAACCACTAATAGTAGTGCGTGGTACGATGAACAAGAAAATTTCAATTAAAACGTCCACAGAATGTATGTCGAAGAATGAATGCATTTTTTTAGCGAATTTTCAAGGAAAATGAAGCTATTGCAAAGGTCCAAAATTTTCAGAACATGAACTTTTGAAATTTTTTAATAGGCAAATCCGTTTAACAGCATCCTGAATTCAGATTTCAAGATAGATCTAGATTTTAACAAAAATGTAAATATTATATATCATGTAGGTAAGTATATATCGGGAACGCCAATGAAATTTCTTGATTTTGAACCTTTATGTTAAAAATCGGCGCCCGATGGCTGTACCAGCGTTTCATGACTGTTTGTTCATTCGCGCACACGAGCGCAGCACCTGACAGGACGACGAAAGGTTGACGTCATATTCTCGAACTCTGATTGGCTAATGCGTTCACCCCCTCCAAAAACCCCTTTTTCTTGAAGCTTGGTTTGGCTGGATGTGCTTCAGTTGAGTTGAGTTGAAAAAGTCGAATCGGTGACGTTCATGGTAATAAACTTATCTTTTTTTTGGAGAGTTTAATCGATTTGTGTGTCAATCCTGACTCCTAGTACTAAAACCCGACATCAGAAGTGGGATTGTGAGTTCTCGCGTCCGCGAAAGTGCCTTTTGTACAAATTTGTGAGATAGTGACTCTTAAGTATTTCAAAATCGTGATTCTTGTTTGAGATAGTGACTCTTTGTGAATTGAGACAGTGACTCTTTCGGTTGTGTTTTGTTGTGTTCCACCACGGGCTCCCGACTTTCTTCTACAAGGGACATGACAGATCCGAACGAGGACGACGTCCGGACAGCGGACCCAGAAGCCACGGCAGAAGCCCTTTTTCAAGGTGACCCTCAGCAAGAGGACGTGACTCAAGGCACGCCTCACGTTTCCTTTACATTTGCGGATGTTATAAACTTGCAGAGGGAATTGATAAAGGACCTTGTTCCCCAGCTCCAACAACCACACCAGCCACAGATAATTGTTCCACAAGAAAAGTTTCTAATACCAGATTTCACACCTGGAAAACAAGACGCCAAAGGATGGTTATTGACTGCCGATATGGTTGTGCAAGGCCAACAACCGACCATTTCCCAATTAACCGTCCACCTGACCAGCTGTCTCAAGGAAGCAGCCTCTGAATGGTTTTCGGGAATTATTAACCCCGAATTAACGTGGGAAAAATTCAAAATCCTATTCAGTACAAGGTTTTGCGATGTTCAAACCTCCCCTGGATTGATGCATCAAGTGCTGACGTCACACGTCAAAGATGGTGACGTTTACGCAATGGTAACTGCGCAATTACCTAAAATTCGCAGTGCCACTAGCGGAAAAACCCCAGACCAGATTGCTATATTGATAGCGACCTCTTTAGCGGCACGGTATGACCCAGACATTCGAGAATGGGCATACAAGAAGGAGGATGTAACGGAGATAGAATTATTGCAAGAATTACAAGCTGTGAAGGCGAGGAAGGCCGTCCGACCTCCTCTTCGCGGACCTCGTCTGGGCCCGCAGGCCTCTACATCGGGAGTGAAACGACCCTCAACCGAACCGACACCAAGCAGTGGTACAAAAAAGTTCAAGCCTGGGAGTCAATCTTCACCCCGACCAGGCCAAAACCCAACAGACCACAAACCCCAAGGCCAAGAGCAGCAGCAACAACAACAGAAGCAGTTCGGCAACAAATTTTGTTCCAGGTGCCGAATGACGAACCACACATGGTCCAGGTGTTGGGCCAATCCGAACAGCCCGACATACCGACCCAACTTCAGGGGCCAACAGCAGCAGCAAAGGCCTGAGAAAAAGGTGGCCGAATGCGCTACCAACCCGAAAGGAACCTTGGAGCATCAGGGTAAGACGTTTCCGTTCTTGTTCGATTCGGGTAGTGAAGTTTCTCTTTTATCACAAAATTTATTGCCAAATTTTACAGGTCAAATGTTTAAAAGCCCCATCTGTATTTCCGGGATTGGAAACAACAAAATACCTATCGATGATCAAATTTCCGTACTTGTCACCATTAATAATATAGAAGTTCCTGTAGTATTTCATATTGTTCCAGAAGGTGTTATCAAAAATCAAATACTATTAGGTAGAGACATCCTGGCTGCCGGTTTGGCAGTAAATATATTCGCAGATCGATATGAGATTACAAAAGCGGACAAAGCACGTGATAAGGTTAGGGACTCTAAATTGAAATATTTAATGCGGAAAAATAAAAAAGTAACACAGAAATATCCACAAATAAAAACGTTAGAAAAAGCTGTAGAAACATCCGTAGAAAAATCTGCAAATAATCCTATAGAAAAATCTGAAAATAAAACTGTAATAAAATCCTTAAAACCGTGTGCAAGAAAAGCTGTGGGAAAAACTGTAGAAAATGAAAACGAATTATACGATCAACCTTGGCCAGTTCCTTGTAAATTTCCATCCATAGACCTTAGAGTTGAGTCTTTTTCAGCGTATGAAACACAACTTCAACCTCGTATGATTCAGGGGTCAAGTGTGGGCAAACCCGATAGTGAGAAATTTAGACCAGATGTAGAATCACTAGAAACCGACTTACAGGATGGAGAGTTGAACACACTTAGACTAATTCTACAAAAATTTTCAGATATCTTTACTAGGGGACTTCCTATACGTCACGTGAATTGTGCTGAATTCAATATAAAATTAAAGGACCCAAATAAGATTATTTATAGACGTCCATATCGACTTCATCCCCGCGATAGAGAAATTGTGCGGAATTATTGCCAAGAACTTCTGGATGCCGGAATAATAGAACAATCTAAAAGTCCATATTCTTTTCCCATTTTGCTAGTCCCAAAGAAAAATGGTAAATTACGGATGTGTACGGATTTTCGGGCATTGAATGATAACACTGTCCCCGAAAGATATCCGATTCCTTTGATCCAAGATCAAATAGCCCGATTAGCGGGACAAAATTATTTTACTAGTCTCGATTGTGCATCTGGATTCTATGGCATTCCCTGCGGCGAAGAGACACGCGAAATTCTTGCATTCCAAACTCCTGACGCTCACTATCAATACAAACGTATGCCGTTTGGCGTTCGAAATGCGCCGGTTTGTTATCAACGAGCCATTACTACTGCGCTAGGAGACTTGGTAGAGTCCTGGTGTCTAGCTTATATGGATGATGTACTGATTGTAGCCACTACGAAAGAGGAAGCGCTCTCTCGCCTAGAAATTGTCCTCAAAGTTTTATCAGATGCTGGATTCTCATTGAATCCAGATAAAAGTCAATTCGTGAAAACCTCTATTGTTTATTTAGGTTACGAAGTTAAAAATGGTGAAATCAGACCCCATAATGATAAGATTAAAGCCCTTTCTGAACTACCGCCTCCTCAAGATAGAACTGCTCTTCGATCATTCCTAGGTTTATGCTCGTATTTTAGGAATTTTGTCAAAGACTTTTCACTAATATGTGCTCCATTATATGATCTTACTTCGGTCAAAATTCCATTTAATTGGAGGCCCGAACATGAAGAGATCCGCCAAAAGCTCATTGGTATTTTTACTTCTGAACCTTGTTTAACTATATTTAATCCAAATTATCCCGTAGAGGTATGGACAGATGCGTCAGTGGTTGGTTATGGAAGCGTAATGTTCAATATTATTGATGGGGAGAGAAAGGTAGTGGCATATTATAGCCGGAAGACGACAGCCGCAGAAATGAGGTATCACAGTTATGAGCTTGAAACGCTTGCGGCAGTGAAAGCGTTCAAGCACTGGGAATGTTTTCTGCTTTACAAAAACTTTACTCTTGTATCAGATTGTAAGTCCTTCCAGGCCTCTTACATGAAACAGTACTTGAATCTAAGGGTCCTTCGTTGGTGGGCGTATCTTCAAAATTTTGACTTCGTCATACAGTACCGTCCTGGTACTAAGATGCAAGTAGTTGACTTCTTTAGTCGCTATCCAGTTGGAGAGCCTGAGCAGGTAAATGTATTTGAGACACAAGTCAACGACTATCCCCCAACTCACACTTACAAGACATATAAACTTATTCAGTCCAACTTACCCTTTGAGTCAAAACCCACAAAACAAATTGAAAAGGTAGTAAATTTAGTAGAGCTTACCGGAGAGTGGCTACAGCTGACACAACAACAGGATCCAGAGATTAGACTTATTATTGAACGATTAGAAAATGATTCTTTACCTCAAAACTTGGCAAATACTTACCTAATTCAAGAAGGGATCTTGTTCAGAAAATTTCAATATAATAAAAAGACTAAAACGGCTCCTATAGTTCCAAAACATTATCGTTGGATTGTCACGAACTCTGTGCATGAGGCAATTCTTCATATGGGAGTCACTAAGACCATGGATAAGATCCTAGAAAAATTCTGGTTTGCGAATATACGCAAATTTGTTAAAAAATTCATAGAGAATTGTGTCACCTGCAAACTTACCAAGACACACTCCGGAAAGCAACAAATACAGTTGTACCCAATACCTAAAGTTGATATACCGTTTGACACAGTACACATAGATATAACTGGTAAATTAAGTGGACAAGACGGACCTGCAGATTATTATGTTGTATGTATCTGTGCTTTTACAAAATACATTCATTTACATCATACGCGTACACTAACAGCTAAAGCCGCCATAAACGGTTTAGCGGAATTAGTACAGTTTTTCGGCCCACCGTCACGGCTCATTTGTGATGCAGGAACCTCTTTCACAGCCAAGTCATTTATGGATTATTGTGACAAATATAATATTAAAATTCACGTAATAGCCACAGGTGCCCCTAGAGGTAATGCTCAGGTAGAACGATACATGAAAAGCATAACCAATATGGTCACTGTTGCACAATACCTTAAAAAGCAAAGTATTCGTCAATTAGCTCCTCAAATACAACTAGTTATGAACTCCACAACAAACAGGATAACTGGAGTATCACCGATAGAACTACTTACAGGTCGTAAACCTCATTTGCCCAATCTTATAACAGTTGATGAAAGTCTCTGCCCTCCAGAGCGTTCGGACTTGCCTCAGATTCGTTCTGAAGCAAAAGCAAACCTTGACCGTAGTGCCCGTTATGAGGAGAATCGTTTTATTGGAAAAGGAGCGCATGTACAACCTTTACAGTTAGGAGATTTTTGTGTGAGACATGTGGAGCCAAGATCGTCACAAAAAACTACGCCAAAATTTAAAGGTCTTTACAAAGTTGTTGAAGTCCTACCTCATGACAGGTACATTTTGGAAAATTTAAATTCAGGTATTCGCGTGAAATATCCACATGAACGAATCAGAAAATTAACTGAAGATGTTACCTTATTGCCTCAGTTATTCGAGGATACAGAATCAGAGTCTGATGAAGAGTAATCATTCATTCCAAAGCAATATCACCAACTATTTCGAAACTATTATAAATTTTGTGAGCGAATTCTATTGACCGTCCCTATAGTATGACTTTCAGATTTTCCATATTTATGCATTATTCATTGCTAACGGACGAAGTTGGGGTAGTGCCTGATTAGTCCCTTTGTTGCGTCGGCCATTGCGTGTTGCAGCGTGTTTCTAGAACTCTGTGTACACTGCACATTGTTTCTGAAAGCCCGGGTCATACGCTTTGGTTTGGCAACAAGGAGCTTCCTGTTTTCCAACGTACATTGCATACTTCCGGGGTATGTAGTGGCGTATAACGTCCGTGTTCCGAGATGAAGGTATCACCTCACTCGTGATCGGCGGGTAATCACGTGACTATGCGTTTTCAAGACTTAGGCTCTTGGGCGTCGGGAACCACGTGAGAAACCCTTTGGAGAGATCCTGCCAGACTTGATCGGCCAGATATCGAACTTGGGGAGACCCTGCCAGACTTCTGTCGGCCAGAAATCTACTTTGGAGAGATCCTGCCTGATTTTATCGGCCAGATATCTATCACAACATGTGGGGGACACCCCGCTCACACTTTATCTTGCTGGAGCATACAGCATTACTAAAACCCAAACATACCAACGCAAGGGGAACAGTAAAATATATTTTGGAGTTCCACCTGCAATTTCACTTTTATTCATTGATTCGAACGATTTTATTAATGGTCAATTTTATTGCTCACCCATAACTAAACTAACATCCGTTCATTTCTCAAAGTAGAATTTGTGAGATCTTGGACTCTTCACAGTAATGGTCAGAAATGGCCGAAATGACTGTCATGACTATGTTATTTATCAGGTTTGGTGAATCGTAAGAAGCCTCTTTATAACTCAATCAGTGGAAAACTATGCTGATAAAATGATTTCTATATGCCAAAGTCAGACTGGTGGCTTCGCTCGATTCACTCACACATGCCATTATAAAATAATTCTAATGTTTGCTTTCGATTTTCAGCTCAGGTCCACAAGTAGCCGAGTGGCCTACGGCTATGTAGGCCATACTGACTCTGAAAAAGGGCATTGAGTCCAATTGATTGATGGCCTAATTCTAGTTTAACAATGTAAAGGTTTATTGTCCATTTTTTTTGTAATATTATTTTCAGCGTTAATTTAATGCCTTTGTACAAATGAAAGAAAAGCAGTTTCATGCCGTTTAATTGTATTGGTGTAGTCAATAATTTGTTACAATCATCTAATGAAATGTTATCCAGTAATGAAGTAATATTGTCAAGTATTTAAAAATTGAGTACCTATTCTTACAGCACCAGCCAGTAGGCGATCCGTACTGTTGCAATACTATTGGCAAATCTGACAAGGTTTTACATTTTCCTGGCATCAGCACTTCACAATTCCGTAAACGGAAAGTCGTGAGTGTTATGATGACATGTCTTTTTTTTTTCCTTGTCCAAAATTTAACTTCGCGAAAAATTCACTCTGACATTTTTTTTATGGTAGTGGACGCCAAGCTTCACAATTATTTTGTAAACCACATCATAGGCTCCTGGTTTTAGGAGATAATTTCACTTTGTCTTTCCTAAAAATTTTTAGAGTTTCACGTGGGGCCGTGAAACGTCAGTATGGCCGTATCGGGAACGCCAATGAAATTTCTTGATTTGAACCTTTATGTTAAAAATCGGCGCCCGATGGCTGTACCAGCGTTTCATGACTGTTTGTTCATTCGCGCACACGAGCGCAGCACCTGACAGGACGACGAAAGGTTGACGTCATATTCTCGAACTCTGATTGGCTAATGCGTTCACCCCCTCCAAAAACCCCTTTTTCTTGAAGCTTGGTTTGGCTGGATGTGCTTCAGTTGAGTTGAGTTGAAAAAGTCGAATCGGTGACGTTCATGGTAATAAACTTATCTTTTTTTTGGAGAGTTTAATCGATTTGTGTGTCAATCCTGACTCCTAGTACTAAAACCCGACATATATAATAAAAATTCCAAATTTCGCTAAAATGTTCGTATTGCCAAACGAAAGGATGAGCGATTTTCAAAAATTCTAAGGGGGTTAAATTTGAGTTTTTAGGGGTCAAAAATCGGGGAAACTACAAAAATCGTGAACAACTGACATAAAATCACTGGAAGTGGTATGGACGAATTAGTACAGAGAGAAATATACCATTTCAGTTGTTTTTCATTCAGAATATGGGTCAAACTTGGATTTTTTGGGATCAAAAATTTGCATCAAGGGCTCATATCAATATTAATTCACCTGATGTGTGGAACGGTGATTCATGATGCTATTTCGATGATAAAAATATTTTTCTCGAAAAAGAGTGGGTAACAAAGGCTAAAATCACGAAAAAATGATATAATTTTAGAAGAAGTGGTATGGTTTCTTGGTACGTGTAACATCTTACAAAACAGCACGAATACTTCTTAGAAAATTAACTCTAATAGGCATGCTGCACGAATGCACTTTATTTGTGTTAGAGCACAATAAAATGAAAGGTAATAGGTACACACAAGGGAAATCTATTGACTTTTGGGTACCTATTCAAAATAAACTGTAACCTATGAACTTTTATTTGCTTCAGTTATAGGGTAGGTACGTACTTAATTATCTATACATATAATAAAACAGTGTCTGTTTGTCTGCCTGTTTGTTTGTCTCGGCATCAATTGAGAACGGCTGAACGTAGAAAGTTGCGGCTGGTACCATTTGACGCAGAATTTATCTGGGAAGGTTTATGAAAAATCCGCATTTGAATCTGTCCATCCGTTGAAACGCTATGAATGAAATACTACTAAAAAACGTGTTATAATCACTTCTATGAGGACGTTTATGCTTATAATAACTTTGAACGGTTGGACGTAAATCCGATTGTAGAAAGTTGCGGCTGGTACCATTTGACGCAGAATTTATCTGGGAAGGTTTATGAAAAATCCGCATTTGAATCTGTCCATCCATTGAAACGCTATGAATGAAATACTACTAAAAAACGTTTTATAATCACTTCTATGAGGACGTTTATGCTTATAATAACATTGAACGGTTGGACATAAATCCGATTGTAGAAAGTTGCGGCTGGTACCATTTGACGCAGAATTTATCTGGGAAGGTTTATGAAAAATCCGCATTTGAATCTGTCCATCCGTTGAAACGCTATGAATGAAATACTACTAAAAAACGTGTTATAATCACTTCTATGAGGACTTTATGCTTATAATAACTTTGAACGGTTGGACGTAAATCCGATGGTAGAAAGTTGCGGCTGGTACCATTTGACGCAGAATTTATCTGGGAAGGTTTATGAAAAATCCGCATTTGAATCTGTCCATCCATTGAAACGCTATGAATGAAATACTACTAAGAAACGTGTTATAATCACTTCTATGAGGACGTTTATGGTTATAATAACATTGAACGGTTGGACGTAAATCCGATTGTAGAAAGTTGCGGCTGGTACCATTTGACGCAGAATTTATCTGGGAAGGTTTATGAAAAATCCGCATTTGAATCTGTCCATCCGTTGAAACGCTATGAATGAAATACTACTAAAAAACGTGTTATAATCACTTCTATGAGGACTTTATGCTTATAATAACTTTGAACGGTTGGACGTAAATCCGATTGTAGAAAGTTGCGGCTGGTACCATTTGACGCAGAATTTATCTGGGAAGGTTTATGAAAAATCCGCATTTGAATCTGTCCATCCGTTGAAACGCTATGAATGAAATTCTACTAAAAAACGTGTTATAATCACTTCTATGAGGACGTTTATGCTTATAATAACTTTGAACGGTTGGACGTAAATCCGATTGTAATTAGATTCTGGATTCAGCTCGACGAGTACATTCAAGTGGCACTTCAATCAGGATGTTAGTGGGAGGGGGGTACAGGTTATGAGAGGGGGGGGGGGGGGGGGGGTCTACAGAAATTTCAAAACTACTTGACCAATTGGAGTGCAACTTTGGGAATTTGTTGTGTGAACATTGAGGAATGTTTCTAACCAGGTAGGGAGGGTTATTAGGATACGGGGGGGGGGGGGGGTTAAAGGCAGTTAGGGTTGGCATTGGGGAAGGTTTCTGATCAGTTGAGGAGGGGGGGATACAGGGGGTGTCTGTTCTACCGTTGCGAAGCGCGGGTACACAGCTAGTTTACTATAAAATTGGTCTTAAATTTCATTTTAGTAACAAAATGTAGAACAATCAAAGAAAAAGAAAAACGCTGCGAAGTCCTTGTCACATGGGTTTATTATTCTATTCGACATACTTACAGAAATGTTAGCTGTTCATTTATTGTTTCTTTCATGTGAAATAATTGAAATAGCCATTTATGATGGTTTCCACCAATTTTGGCCCCCCAAAACACGAATTAGGTACGCTCCTTTTTTTAAAATTATCATTGATCATTGTTAGTGCCATTTAATCGACCTGATCCACGTGTTGACACTTTTTCTAGTGTAATTATACGAATTGATGGTGATTTCAGACGATTTTCCAGGTTTTTGACTCATAAAAAAAAACAATTTTGGGAGCTGAACATTTGGTAGAACCTCTATTTTCCACTCTTTGGTCAAAATCGACTTCATATTCGGTCTTCTCGTCCCCAAAAACATGGAAAACGATACCTCAAAAGCTCATGTTACTTACATGTTACTAAAATACAAAAAGTACCTATTTTTATAAACATTTTCACTCATAACACCCCTGGGTATATTCCGATCGGGCTGCAAAGTTTCGGGACACAACTAGGGCCCAAATGGAGCCAGTGCGTATAGAAGTTATTTCTATACTCACTGAATGGAGCATGTGTGCAAAAGAAAGAATTTTTTAGACCGAAAATGAAGCCGGTATGCGTGATACGGCGGACGGACATTGCATTTTGGTTTATTATTCTGTGAATAATACACTATGTATTCGCTCAGCAAAAATTTTTTATAAGACCCCCTCAAAATTTTTTCATGACATTACATGAAAAAAAACCATAATGCAAAACTGTTGTGGGCAGACAACACTGTGGCTCGTAAGGAGATGACGATCCGGAAGGCGACGTCACCCAGCTGATAAGCGACGTGGAAGGAAAGGAAGAGGAGGGGGACGGACCCGTGTCGCGGTTCTGTAGGCTGTGTGCCTGGAGCTATCCTTGTGTGAGCAATACACCGTAGAAATAGGAAGACCACTACCTGTTTTTTCCTAAATTACCTATTACCCGTTTAGTTTCTTTAAATTATTCCTTGAGTAGGAACGGTAGTTCTCGAAGAGAACACCACAGTTGGCGCAGTCGGTAGGTAGTTAAGTACCACCTAGTTAATATCTTTAGTCATAGTGCCTTCTTGTACTACTTGCTGGTGTTCGTGTGCCATTGTTTCCTTTCCACCATGTACTCACGCTCTTCATTTCCAGGTTTGGTAATTAATACAACTGTCTAAGATGAGGATTATTGTTACCGCTACCCTCTTGTTTGCCCTGATGGTTGAAATTCTTGGGCAACCCCACCAAGGGGTGGTCTTCGAGAGAATGGGAGTTGCCATTGTGACAGACTCAAGCTGGCGACTTGTGGCACATTACAACCTCACCACCTTGCGAGAGCTCGCCACTGAGTTACAGGCAGCAGTACCAGTCCTAATAGATGAGGTATCAAAATTTAACTTGTTCCAGTTAGGCAGCATCGATGCGGCTGACACCAGGGCACTAGGGAAAAGGGTGGAGGACTTCGCCAAAGAATTGGAGTCCCTTCACCATTCCTTGGGACACTCTAGGGGTTCCTCCGACTTTCCCCGAGGCAATAGGAAAATACGTTCCTTGATCCCAGGAATAGGTAGTATATCTTCATTCCTGTTTGGGGTAGCTACTGAGGAAGACGTTATGGACCTACAAGACCAAATTGATTCGCTTGCAGATGGAGGAATCGGACACCACGCTGGCCTACAGCTGACAGTGATAGGGGGCATGGAAGAGCAGATTGCTAATAACACCAAAGCACTGCATGGTATTCTCTCGGCGCTTAACAGCACTCAGCAGATGGTCCATCGGGACCTGCAGCTAATCAGTACTGAATTACAGCAATTGTGGAAGTTTTTGGCTTGGACTGAGTCACGGCGTCGTGTAGAGTCTGAGTTGGCAGAGGCGCAACACCAGTTGGCACTGCTACAACAAGGAACTGAGGCGGCAGCTAGACGTCAACTGTCGCCCAGTGTGCTTGATTACACAGTCTTGAAAGCGGCACTGTTACAAGTCCAGTCAATTCTCCACAAATCAGGCCGTACCATTCCATTCTCCCCAGACGATGAATATCTGTACGTCTATTATCAGCATGCGCAGGTAGAAGCAGCGGTATCCGACGATGACTTGATCTTTGTCATTACAACCCCATTCGTGGAGGAGGCGAGCCAATTCACGCTATGCAGAGTCCACTCTTTGCCAGTGTTTGATGAAGCAGTACAGCAATGGCTGCAGTGGGCACATCTTGCTCCTTATCTAGGAATGGGGAAGAAGGGGCTGGACTACATGGTGTTGGAGGAAGCACAGTACTCCCGGTGCTTGAAGACACAGCCTATTCTCTGCCCGGTGACGCTGCCATTATTTTCTTCCTCCACCCCAAGCTGTGAGCTAGGTCTGTACAGTGGGGAACATGAACACTGTGAAAGACTGGTACTACCGCCCCAGATATCCCCAGTTTTCCTCAGGGTCGGCGATGACTGGCTTTTCTCTAGTGACCGTTCGGCACAGGTTGTAGTCCATTGCACCTCCCCAGTAGCTACTCCCCCAACCGTAATTACTATATCAGGTACAGGCCTCTTGGAAGGCTATGGTGATTGTGACATCCAGTGCAATGGAATCAGGATGCTGGGTAAGGTAGTGGGGGAAACCCATATTTCTCTACCTCAGGGCAGTATGCATCAGCCCTTGATCATTGCACTCCAGTCTCCGAACAACACCCTTACAACTACCTTGGAGAGAGCCTTCCTAACAGCCAACACTGAGGCCCTGAGCAACCTTGTGGCAACACTTCCTAACAACAGCGTTGGGATGAGCTTGCAGGCGGCAATCCATGTACTGGAGAAGGACAATGAGCAAGCCAGGCTTCACCAAGGCCACACTTTCCGAGGATGGCTCTCTACTGGGCTCTCATCTATCTCCCTTCTCGCAGTGACTGCCCTGCTTATCACCTGTTGCATGACGGCCCTCAGAGCATAAATAGCCTTTTCTCTCCCTGTTGGCCATTTACCTCCCCCAATTGACTTTTATTTGATGATCACCTAGACTTTTTTTGTGCTGTATGTATTTTTGTGTACTTGGTGCTGACGCCTGTAACTAATCTTGCCTATTTTTTTTGCAGAACTGGTACGATTTTTAAATTAATAGTGTTTGTTTCCAGCCTGCCACATCCCCATTGTAAAGGATGAACTACTATTCATAGGTACTACCATCCCTGCGACACATGGAGGTGTCTCACTAAATCACGGGAGGAAGGGGGGGGGGGGGGAGGAGTAAGTAAGAAGTAGGTCCTTGTAAATAGTATACTACGTTTAAGGAGTAAGTAGGAAGTAGGTCATTGTAAATAATATACTACGTTTAAGGAGTAAGTAAGAAGTAGGTCCTTGTAAATAGTAAACATTTAAATGTGGTGCATGTAACGAGGGTAAATTTCGTGTCAGTGTACAACCTACCCCAAAGGTTTCCCTTACCGCCTTCCTTTCCCAGGTAGTGACCCTGCTTAAGTTTCCGCTTAGTCCCTTACAACAGTGTCAGTGACTAACAGGCTAATGGAACAATGACGTACGACTTCGACAAAGGACAGATAAGTTACAGGAACCAAATGTACCACTCCAGGAAGTGTAAAAAGGAAAAAAAATTCATATTCTAACCTAGGCATTGTCAAATAAAAGTGTTCCTAACTATTATAAATAAAACTATACATTATTACTAATAGTTACTTACTAATATTACTATTATTACTAATATTACTATTTGTTCAATAGGTACATTAATAGTAGTTATGGTGAAAAAAATTACCCCACACAAGCCATAGGGACCCATTTTGGCCATCTGTGGAGCAAAATTCTTAAACTTTTCCGTTCCAGGGTACCCGGGCAGCCGTCCCTCCTGAACTTGTCCACACAGGGCTGGGTGAGCAGAGCCGAATGGGACAGATTCTCCTTACGAGTGCCACCCTGCAAATGATTCTGTACCCACCGGAAGGAGAGCCCTGGCCAGCCATTATGCCTGCACATATGAGCCTGTCATCCACAGCAGCAACCCCAGATGCCTTCCTGCCCCACAGCGTGCGATGTCCTCAAGAGGCAAGGACAACCTGGGTGTGGCCAGCACGAGGCCGTACTTGGCATTTAAGCCGGAGGAGATGTTGTGGGCAGACAACACTGTGGCTCGTAAGGAGATGACGATCCGGAAGGCGACGTCACCCAGCTGATAAGCGACGTGGAAGGAAAGGAAGAGGAGGGGGACGGACCCGTGTCGCGGTTCTGTAGGCTGTGTGTGTGGAGCTATCCTTGTGTGAGCAATACACCGTAGAAATAGAAAGACCACTACCTGTTTTTTCCTAAATTACCTATTACCCGTTTAGTTTCTATAAATTATTCCTTGAGTAGGAACGGTAGTTCTCGAAGAGAACACCACAAAACCATATGGTTTCCACTATTTTTTGTGAGCTCAAGTTTTGGATATTTCGGTCATGTATCAGGGAACTTTAGAATCTGAGGTCCTTAGTCAGATTTTCAGCTTTCTAATGAGTGGCAAATGTTAGGTGGTCACAATGGGAGGCGGTTTGTCAAGAATCGCTACATTCAGCAATGCGAACGGCGCACTTCACTCGACTTTCCTTCCCAAAAAGGTGGTAAAGTGGTATGGTTTGCCGAATACGTCTATGCTGAAACGATGAGAAATGGCTTTCCGCCTTATCTATAGGTGCTCAAATTTCAGACAGTGGCTTCAAGCATCTGAAACGAAAACAAAACGCTGCAAATCCCTGCACAACGGTTTATTATTTTGTATAGAATACCCTTCCGTTACAGATCACAGCTCTATGTATAGATAACCCGTCTATATAATTTATGATATGTACTATTCTATACATATAATGTAGATCGCAGACCCTCCGTAGGTTAGTACCTAACCCCGTACACGTTACTAGGTACCTACCTAAATCACGAGTTAAATGTTGCTAAAATAATTCTGCCGATGACAAACAGTACCTAACAAAAAGAAACACACATAATGAAGTTCTGAAAAGAAATTGTTGATGAGGAGTGAAAAAAGTTGCGAAAGTACCTACCAACAAACTCCAGCCCCTTCTACGTAGATGGTATAATGGACCGTTGTGTAATAATTTACCGTTGAGTAATGATTTACCGTAGTAATAATTTACCCATCAATAATACTTCAACGTTTGTTCAAGTTTCACTACCTACCAACAAACTCCAAAAGAGCCACCATTTTTCAAATGAAATAATATCACAGAACAACCAACTCGACTTCATACTCCGCAATATAATCAGGTGATCCCTAGCAATGATTTCATCTCCGCCAAATTTCCTATTGTGGGCGCGTCTCTGGTTACGAGATTTGGTTTGAATTGTATACAATTTCATTCACACTGGAGTCGAAAATGCCTGTCGGTGCAAACTTCTGGGCCTTACTGTGAACGAACGGCTGGACGTACGACGCTCCGGATGGTCTTAAAAAACTCGCAAGTTCAAGAACTATTTAAAACCGTAAAAATATTCACGTAAAAAAATGGTATAGGCGTTTTGAAAATTTCAACCCCTATTTTGAAACCCTTAGAGATGACTGACAGTAACGTCGAGCTTCGAGGACCAACTAGACCCCGAACGGAACCTATAACCCGAATTTCATCAATTTTCTTTCATGGTAACTAAGAAAAGTGGCCCGTACGGCGTACGGTGTACGGCGGACAGACAGAAATATTTTTATTGCAGTTTTGGATTCTACATACCTTGAAACGTAAACCATCAAATTTTGAGGGGGGGTAAGAATTTTTTTTTTCATGCTCGATTCCAATGGTTCATTATTGAAAATAATAAACCAAAACGAAGGAATTTACTTGAGCTAGATGCAGCATCAGAGCTCCCTGGGACGGTAGTCCTGTGGAGGAAGAAAGACCGAGGTTTCACAGATGTCGACGATGTCACCGTGAGTATTCGTCGTTTTGCTTCATCCCCTGAAACTATATAACATAATAATGTATATATGGTAAGTAGGTAATTAGATCAAAATATTGGTGAATCGATTGAGGATACCTACTGCTTAGAACTGCAAAATGTACAAAGAACTGTGAAGTGGGTAGTACATTGGATCGTTGGATACCGGGGGCAAATTATCTACACATGTATAATTTATCACCAAGGGCCCCCAGTACCTTGAGAGTACTGGGGATAGTTCACTTCAATAGTAATTATTAGTAGTAATTCAGTAGTAACATTTATAGGAGTGTTCACTCAGTGTTATATTGCTTGGAGAGCAAACAGCTGCCAGCCAATCAGTGTCGAAACAAATTTTAAGCTCCCCGCCAAACAGCGTTGAAAAAATTGTGGGGGGGGGGGGGGGGGCTATATGCACATCAAACAGCGAGGTGGGAAGCATCGAGCATGCTACTTTGGCCGGCAAAATGGATATCAATACTTTTGGCGACACAGAAGGGTTTCTTGGCAGGTAAATTTTAACAACAAGGTGGGGGGGGGGGGGACATTTTTTTTGTGCAATGATAGTTTTATGGTTATTTCTGATACCAATAACCATCCAATGAAGTTCAATGGGGTACGCGCATGGGTAAAAAAAGCGGTTTATATTATTTTTTAATAAAACTAGATTCCATTTTCAATCGCGAGTGAACCGTCGGCAAGTCAACACTATCAGTGTTTACATTCGACCTCCACCTATCGGCGTCTTACAGCTCATCATATTACTAGAGAGTTTTTGCAGGCCACGACGTTACAGGCTACGTGACTGGCCTAGAGCGAGCATTTCAAGATGCTAACTTTTTTTGAAGTCGTACGTAGGTTCCGAAGAGGGCGTACGTGTCGATTCGAGTTTAAAGTCACGTCAAGTAGGGAGTCACGCTAAACCTTTCCTCAAAGTTTGCTTGCGATTTTCGCTCCTTTCTCTTCATTTTAAATTTTCTTCGGTTTCGACCATCAAAAATGGACATTACTGAAGATTTTGTTGCTGCCTATCGTGCCGGTCTGGTGGAATGGGAAGTAGTCAATAGAGCTATAGATATATTCCTCGCTCTCGGTGAACGGAAAACGCCGATACAGAGGACCTTACAAAGTGCTTTTGATGTAGGGCAGTGGTCAGAGCTTACGAACTGCCATACGTGTTTGTATGGTAGTCAAACATCCGACTATTTTCTGTTAATCCGCCAACTCTCGAAGAGCTAAAGAATACACAAAAGATTGTTGTATGAAATGCAATTTTTTTGTCAACTTTTCTTCTAAGTCCCAAACTAGACATTACCAATATATGTGAATTCCCTGCAAAATCAGGTAAAAGTAGAAAGAGTAGCTAGTAATAATGATCAGTAGAATGATGTAAAAGTAGCGATGAAATTACTGATTGTTTTCCGCACTACTAGGTAGGTACGAGTATGTAGGTACTCCGATATTAGGAATTAACAGGTACATATTGAAAAATAGGGTAATTTATATTCTGAGTGCAATTAAAACTCGTAGGGAGGAAAATTGGAGTCAACATTTTCACGCAAGAATCGTGGAACCTAGAACGTGCCCTTTCTAATGAGAGGGACACAGGTGATTCTGCGAAATACGACGATGATCCCATAGATGAAAACTGCTGAAGTCAAAAATTGTTATATCGGTTTTTGGTTACAACTTGGGAAGGATATGAATTTGGTTGGAGCGCAACGTTAGTTTCCTACGTAGGACGCAGACGTGGGCAGTTTCACGTCATACGTACAGTCACGCACCCTCATTCTCACGTACCCTGACGTCACGAGGAGGGTCTACGTAGCACGTTAGTGGCTTGCAAAAACTCTCTATTCTTCCATAGATAAGCACATATTCTCTCTACTATTTTAATTGAGTAATTACACTAGGAATAAGCAGTGAGATCACAATCTACAGCCCATAACCATGGGCAATCCAGTTCCAGGGGATCCCCTGACGAACCGCCGGATATCAACAATATAAAACAAAACAAGACGGAACCATCACTCTTCAACAAAGAGAGGAATCAATCAGTTTTCAAAAGAGTCGAGTCAAACAGGCTTAAACAGCACGATAAAGTACCGTACTTGGTTTTTGTAGAAGGAACTGAAGGGAATGTAGATCATCAAATTCCACTAGTGAATGAACCGAGATAACAAACGATACGATCTGCGTGAATGATAAACAAACCACTCATCTGGCAACTGACAAAAATTGTCCACTATATCAAGAACGAACAAAGAAAAAAAAAATGTACTTAGTTATGGCCGAATCGTATTCAACCGTAACGAAAAATAGATTCTCAGCTCTGAACAATATAATTTTCAACGTAAAAGTTTTCCGCAAGTAAGACCTAACGGCCTGTCAGGGACAACAGCAAACTCGGACGATGAATATTTCCTTTCCAACACCTTCAACTTCCCAACAAGGTACAGAATCATACAAAAATACCAAGTTCCACTTGTTCACCCAGCTACGAAGAAATGGAAACCGATGAAACGGAAGCCTAACTCAGGACGTAATGAACTTAATTCAAACATCAAAGGGGGGGAAAAGTTGACAGATCATGAAATTAAATCATCTCTGGAAACAGTCTTACCAGGTTTCCTACAGCAATTCATCAACTCAGGTAGCAACAGGAAAAACCTATGAGTATGTATTACAGAGGAACTCAATTACAAAAAAGCTCCAGTAAGGCCAAGAAAACGTGATCAGTTATTCATGAAATATTTTAGTTTTCCTTTTTTTCAAGTTCTTTATTGTATTATTTAATTTTTCACTCCTCTTGAATGTTGTTATGTAATTGGGCTCGCCCGTAAAATAAATAAATAAATAAATGAACTCACAATCTCCTTAAAAATTATGAATAAGTAATAATTACAAGAAACATAATAAAAAACAGTTTAAACAAGAAAAATAAAATCACAGTTTAAACATGGTAACAATATTATCCAATGGAACGCAAGATCAATTCACTCAAATCGGGCATCATCTGAGCAATTATTGTCAAGCGAAAATGCAGATTTAGCACTAATTTCTGAAACTTGTTTAACATGAGGAAAATCATTATAGAATATCTTATCTTAGAATATCTTCTGATATCTTATATCAGAATATCTGGATATAATATTTAATTAGATGCGACAGAAATCGGTATACGGGAGGTGCTGCAATCGCAATGAAACGAATCTTATCATACTCAAATATTGATATCAGAATACCAGAAAGATGGGAGCAATTCATCCAAATTGTAGCCATTAAAATTAACGTGAAGAACCAAACTTTGAACGTGGCATCGATTTACTTGTCACCGAACATGCGAAGTAAGGTCATCATGGGCTTAAGACTGTACAAGGGAGGTTTTTGACAATCCCAGTGGTTCAGACGATTTTCCAATAAAAATGAATATCAAAAAAATCTAATGATATTGTTTCAAATATTAAAGTAGAAGGATGGGATATTAAAAAACGCTGCTAAGTCCTTGTCACATGGGTTTATTATTCTATTGGACATACCTACAGAAACTTTGGCTGTTTATTTATTGTTTCTTTCATATAAAATAATTGAAATAGCTATTTCTGGTGGTTTCCACCAATTTAGGCCCCCAAAACACAAATTAGGTGCGCTCCTTTTTTTTCAAATTATCTTTGATCATTGATAGTACCATTTAATCGTCTTGATCCACGTGTTGACACTTTTTCTGGTGTTATTCTATAAATTGATGGTGATTTCAGACGGTTTCCCAAGTTTTTGACTCATAAAAAATCAATTTTGGGAGCTGAACATCTGATACAACCTCAATTTTCCACTCTTCGGTCAAAATCGACTTCATATTCGGTCTTCTCGTCCCAAAAAACATGAAAAACGATACCTCAAAAGCCCATTTTACTAACATGTTGCTAAAACACAAAAAGTACCTATTTTTATACACATTTTCACTCATAACTCCCCTGGGTATATTCCGATCGGGCTGAAAAGTTTCGGGACACAACTAGGGCCCAAATGGAGCATGTGTGCGAAAGAACGAATTTTTTAGACCGAAAATGAAGCCTGTACACGTGATAAGGCGGACGGCGTACGGTGGACGGACATTGCATTTTTGGAATCTACGCACCTTGAAACGGAAAAGAAAAAATTTTGAGGGGGTTGTAGTGATTCAGGAGGTAACAGACGAGGCCGAAAGTTAGCTTGAGAATGGTTGTATAATTATTGGCCCCTTGGCTCTTTATAGTCCCCTGACAAGATCAGAGGGGGGTGGGGGGTCCCCACTCTGAGGTACAGCATGATTGTACATCGCATTGGTTGTGGAGGAGCAGCCGATCACAACACTGCTCCCCCCAGAATTTAAGTAACACATGTTTTAAATTTTGTTTGGCGTGCCGGTTCCGTGGCGTGCGTGGGTGGCTGAGCGTGTTGTTCGTTGGGCTGTCCGGGTGGATGCGTGGGTCGGTGTCGTGGGGCGTGTCCGTTTAGTGGCGGGGGCGCCGGTGCTGGCGTGATAGGTCGCGCCGGTGGCGGATGCTGGCCGTGCGGTTGTGAGGCTTCGGGTGCCGGGGGCGTTGCGGCGTTAGGGGCGGTGTCCGCTTGGGCGACGTCGGCCGTGCCGTAGGCGTGGCGGAGGGTGACGTGCCGAGGGGGGTGGTCTGGGTGCCGCGTTCCGTTGTCGCGAGGAGGGCCTTTGTCAAGTCCCGGGCGTAGGTGGCTTTGGTGCACGTGTCTGGCGAGGCTTGCACTAAGACAGTGTGCTGGTGGGGTCGCCTTACCCCGTGGAGGCAGCAGTCGCTGCAGGTGCCGGCGTATGGCGCGAGCTGCAGCGTGACTGTGTGATGTGGTGGGGTGGTGACGGTCAGCACGGGGGTGCCTGGCGTCGCTGTTGACGGCTGCGGTGTGAGCGGGCGGATACCTGGCGGTGGCTGTCGGTTGGGTGGCGGGCGCTGCTGCGCCGTGTCTTTCCGGGGCCGCGCGTGGATGGGCATCGCGCCGGCTAGATAGACGGCCATCGCCTGAAGGATGGGGATCGGGCCATATCGTCCTGGTGGCTGTGGCCCGGTTGGCTTCCGCTTCGCCGGGGCCGGCGTGACGGCGAGGTCGAGGAGAAGCTGGGCGGCTGTAGGCGGTTTCGGCGACATGGCTGTATAGTGGTTGACGTTGCTTGTGGGCGCGCATTTTTATAGTCGCGGCTGTGGGGCGGGGGGCGGCCGGCGGTATGTTGGGGGTGTCCGTGGTGTGCATAGGTGGAGGTGCCAGCTTACATCGGTCGATGGACACTGACGGCGTTCGGCGGTCGTCCGTGAGGTACGTGACTGTTTTGCCGTCGTTTGTGAGTATTTGATGTGGGCCGGTGTAGGGTGGCTCTAGTTTCCCCCGTGGTGTGTCGACGCGTACGTACACATGGGTCGCTGTGCGCAGGGTAGTTGGCATGTAAGACTGAGTGTAGTGGCGGTAAGACTCGTTCGTGCGGAGGGGTACGGTTGTCGGTGGCGGTTGAGCGAACAAATCCCCTGGGAGGCGTGGTGTGGCCGAAAAGAGGCGTTGAGCCGGCGAGTAGCCGTCAGGGCCCGGGCGGTTTCGTAGGCCGAGGAGGAGGCCGCTCAGTTGAGTGGCCCAAGTGCGGGACGTGGCGGTAGCGATTATTGCACCCTTTAGGACGCGGTGTAGTCGCTCGACTAGGCCGTTCGCTTGTGGGTGGTATGTGTTTGTGTGATGGACCTCCGTGCCCATGGATGTGCAGTATTTGTGAAAGTCGGCGGAGGTGAACTGTGTGCCCTGGTCTATGGTTATGTGTGCAGGGGAGCCGTAGCGTGCGATCCAGTGTGTGTGTAGGCCGTGATTACTGCGTCGGCGGAAATGGTCGAGAGGGGGGGGGGGGGGGGGGGCATTCGAACCAGCCGGTGGCGCGGTCGATCATCGACAGTATATATTTTTTCGTTGCCGACGGTGGTAGTGGGCCGAAGAGGTCTATGTGAACGTGTTCGAGCAGCGCTGCGTCGGGGAATTCGCCGAGGGGGCCCTGATGTTGCGCGTTGTTTTTGCGCGGTTGCAGCTCGGGCAGGCGCGTGTGAATAGTCTGATTGATGACGTCATGTTTGGCCAGTAGGATCGGGCTCGAATGAGGGCGGTCGTTGCTTTTATCCCTGGGTGCGTCATCCCGTGTAGGTGCCGGAAAACGGCGAGGCGAGGCGGCGTCGGGATGTAGGGGCGGGGCGCGGCGTCGTCACACATGATGTCGTGGCCTTGTATCTGGTGTGCCGTGAGGGTCATAGTGTTGAGGTGGTCATCGGCGGCCTGTGCGTCGGCGAGTTGTTGGATTGTGAATGGAGTGCGATGGTCCGCGACTGCGTGGGTAGCGGGTGTGGTAGCCGTCGGTGGTAGGCGAGAGAGATAGTCGGCGACGATGTTCGTTGGGCCCTCGGCGTACCGGATGTCACCAGTGTGAAATGGGCCACAGAAATTCCAGCCACAGATTCCAGGCGCTGTCTAGACTCACCCGCAACAACCCGACGCACGGCCGCCCGCTTCAAGGCCTACCCCCTTTCAAAGACCCACCCTACCTCACCATCGCACTGATACTGTCATTACGCAAAATATTAACCTCGTTCTCAAAGGCTCTCCCTGTATGACTGGCAGGCAAGGCGAACCATATTAAGGCCTTCAATTTTAAGTTTCAGATGTTTCTCAGATATTAGGAATATAGCACATAGGTAAACATACATTTTTCGAAATTCAATCTCCGATTTCTGCGATTTAACGCAATTTACCTCCGCCAAATTCATAGGGGCTGTTCTCAGTAACGTTAAGAAGGAGTATACTAAGTTTGAAAAGAATCAGGGACAATATTTTCGAGATAATCGAACTCAGCCAGAGCTATATCATCTCAACCCAGAATTCCGAGTTACCTACATTTTTCGAACTTCGCTCTCCGATTTCTCGGATTTAACGCAATTTACTTCCGCCAAATTCATAGGTGTAGTTCTCAGTAAGCTTAATAAGTAGTATGCTGAATTTGGAAAGAATCAGGAACTATGTTTTCGAGATATCCGAATATAGCCACAGATATATCACATTAACCTCTACATATCCCATATGCCTACGTTCACCGAATTTCAATCTTCCGTATCTCCGATTTAACGCAATCTACCTCCGCCAAATTCATAGGGGTTGTTCTCAGTAACCTTAATAAGTAGTATGCTGAATTTGGAAAGAATCAGGAACAATGTTTTCGAGATATCCGAATATAGCCACAGATATATCACATTAACCTCTGCATATCCCAGATGCCTACTTTCAACGAAATTCAATGTCCCGTATCTCCGATTTAACGCAATTTACCTCCGCCAAATTCATAGAGGTTGTTCTCAGTAACCTTAAGAAGGAGTATACAAAGTTTGAAAAGAATCAGGGACAATGTTTTCGAGATATTCGAACTCAGCCAGAGCTATATCATCTCAACCCAGAATTCCGAGTTACCTACATTTTTCGAACTTCGCCCTCCAATTTCTCGGATTTAACGCAATTTACTTCCGCCAAATTCATTATGGTTGTTCTCAGTAACCTTAAGAAGGAGTATACAAAATTTGAAAAGAATCAGGGACAATGTTTTCGAGATATTCGAACTCAGCCAGAGCTATATCATCTCAACCCAGAATTCCGAGCTACCTACATTTTTCGAACTTCAATCTCCGATTTCTCCGATTTAACGCAATTTACCTCCGCCAAATTCATAGAGGTTGTTCTCAGTAACCTTAAGAAGGAGTATGCTACATTTGGAAAGAATCAGGGACAATGTTTTCGAGATATCCGATATAGCCACAGATATATCACATTAACCTCTGCACATCCCATATGCCAACGTTCACCGAAATTCAATCACCCGTATCTCCGATTTAACGCAATTTACCTCCGCCAAATTCATAGGGGTTGTTCTCAGTAACCTTAAGAAGGAGTATACAAAATTTGAAAAGAATCAGGGACAATGTTTTCGAGATATTCGAACTCAGCCAGAGCTATATCATCTCAACCCAGAATTCCGAGCTACCTACATTTTTCGATCTTCAATCTCCGATTTCTCCGATTTAACGCAATTTACCTCCTCCAAATTCATAGGGGTTGTTCTCAGTAACGTTAAGAAGGAGTATACAAAGTTTGATAAGAATCAGAGACAATGTTTTCGAGATATCTGATATAGCCACAAATATATCACAATAACCTCTGCACATCCCTTATGCCAACGTTCACCAAAATTCAATCACCCGTATCTCCGATTTAACGCAATTTACCTCCGCCAAATTCATAGAGGTTGTTCTCAGTAACCTTAAGAAGGAGTATACAAAGTTTGAAAAGAATCAGGGACAATGTTTTCGAGATATCCGAATAAAGCCACAAATATATCACATTAACCTCTGCATATCCCAGATGCCTACGTTCACCGAAATTCAATCTTCCGTATCTCCGATTTAACGCAATTTACCTCCGCCAAATTCATAGGGGCTGTTCTCAGTAACGTTAAGAAGGAGTATACAAAGTTTGAAAAGAATCAGGGACAATGTTTTCGAGATATTCGAACTCAGCCAGGGCTATATCATCTCAACCCAGAATTCCGAGTTACCTACATTTTTCGAACTTCGCTCTCCGATTTCTCGGATTGAACGCAATTTACTTCCGCCAAATTCATTATGGTTGTTCTCAGTAACCTTAAGAAGGAGTATGCTAAATTTGGAAAGAATCAGGGACAATGTTTTCGAGATATCCGATATAGCCACAGATATATCATATCAACCAGGAATTCCGAGCTACCTACATTTTTCGAACTTCAATCTCCGATTTCTCCGATTTAACGCAATTTACCTCCGCCAAATTAATAGAGGTTGTTCTCAGTAACCTTAAGAAGGAGTATGCTAAATTTGGAAAGAATCAGGGACAATGTTTTCGAGATATCCGATATAGCCACAGATATATCACATTAACCTCTGCACATCCCATATGCCAACGTTCACCGAAATTCAATCACCCGTATCTCCGATTTAACCCAATTTACCTCCGCCAAATTCATAGGGGTTGTCCTCAGTAACCTTAAGAAGGAGTATGCAAAGTTTGGAAAGAATCAGGGACAATATTTTCGAGATATTCGAACTCAGCCAGAGCTATATCATCTCAACCCAGAATTCCGGGCTACCTACATCTTTCGAACTTAGCTCTCCGATTTCTCGGATTTAACGTAATTTACTTCCGCCAAATTCATTATGGTTGTTCTCAGTAACCTTAAGAAGGAGTATGCTAAATTTGGAAAGAATCAGGGACAATATTTTCGAGATATCCGATATAGCCACAGATATATCACATTAACCTCTGCACATCCCATATGCCAACATTCACCGATATTCAATCACCCGTATCTCCGATTTAACGCAATTTACCTCCGCCAAATTCATAGGGGTTGTTCTCAGTAACCTTAAGAAGGAGTATACAAAATTTGAAAAGAATCAGGGACAATGTTTTCGAGATATTCGAACTCAGCCAGAGCTATATCATCTCAACCCAGAATTCCGAGCTACCTACATTTTTCGAACTTCAATCTCCGATTTAACGCAATTTACCTCCGCCAAATTCATTATGGTTGTTCTCAGTAACCTTAAGAAGGAGTATGCTAAATTTGGAAAGAATCAGGGACAATGTTTTCGAGATATCCGATATAGCCACAGATATATCACATTAACCTCTGCACATCCCATATGCCAACGTTCACCGATATTCAATCACCCGTATCTCCGATTTAACGCAATTTACCTCCGCCAAATTCATAGGGGTTGTTCTCAGTAACCTTAAGAAGGAGTATACAAAATTTGAAAAGAATCAGGGACAATATTTTCGAGATATTCGAACTCAGCCAGAGCTATATCATCTCAACCCAGAATTCCGAGCTACCTACATTTTTCGAACTTCAATCTCCGATTTAACGCAATTTACCTCCGCCAAATTAATAGAGGTTGTTCTCAGTAACCTTAAGAAGGAGTATGCTAAATTTGGAAAGAATCAGGGACAATGTTTTCGAGATATCCGATATAGCCACAGATATATCACATTAACCTCTGCACATCCCATATGCCAACGTTCACCGAAATTCAATCACCCCTATCTCCGATTTAACGCAATTTACCTCCGCCAAATTCATAGGGGTTGTTCTCAGTAACCTTAAGAAGGAGTATGCAAAGTTTGGAAAGAATCAGGGACAATGTTTTCGAGATATCCGATATAGCCACAGATATATCACATTAACCTCTGCACATCCCATATGCCTATTTTCAACGAAATTCAATGTCCCGTATCTCCGATTTAACGCAATTTACCTCCGCCAAATTCATAGGGGTTGTTCTCAGTAACCTTAAGAAGGAGTATGCTAAATTTGGATAGAATCAGGGACAATGTTTTCGAGATATCCGATATAGCCACAGATATATCACATTAACCTCTGCATATCCCAGATGCCTACGTTCACCGAAATTCAATCTTCCGTATCTCCGATTTAACGCAATTTACTTCCGCCAAATTCATAGGGGTTGTTCTCAGTAACCTTAAGAAGGAGTATGCAAAGTTTGGAAAGAATCAGGGACAATGTTTTCGAGATATCCGATATAGCCACAGATATATCACATTAACCTCTGCACATCCCATATGCCTATTTTCAACGAAATTCAATGTCCCGTATCTCCGATTTAACGCAATTTACCTCCGCCAAATTCATAGGGGTTGTTCTCAGTAACCTTAAGAAGGAGTATGCTAAATTTGGAAAGAATCAGGGACAATATTTTCGAGATATCCGATATAGCCACAGATATATCACATTAACCTCTGCATATCCCAGATGCCTACGTTCACCGAAATTCAATCTTCCGTATCTCCGATTTAAAGCAATTTACCTCCGCCAAATTCATTGGGGCTGTTCTCAGTAACCTTAAGAAGAAGTATACAAAGTTTGAAAAGAATCAAGGACAATGTTTTCGAGATATTCGAACTCAGCCAGAGCTATATCATCTCAACCCAGAATTCCGAGCTACCTACATTTTTCGAACTTCAATCTCCGATTTCTCCGATTTAACGCAATTTACCTCCGCCAAATTCATAGAGGTTGTTCTCAGTAACCTTAAGAATTAGTATGCTAAATTTGGTAAGAATCAGGGACAATGTTTTCGAGATATCCGATATAGCCACAGATATATCACATTAACCTCTGCACATCCCATATGCCAACGTTCACCGATATTCAATCACCCGTATCTCCGATTTAACGCAATTTACCTCCGCCCAATTCATAGGGGCTGTTCTCAGTAACCTTAAGAAGGAGTATACAAAATTTGAAAAGAATCAGGGACAATATTTTCTAGATATTCGAACTCAGCCAGAGCTATATCATCTCAACCCAGAATTCCGAGCTACCTACATTTTTCGAACTTCAATCTCCGATTTCTCCGATTTAACGCAATTTACCTCCGCCAAATTAATAGAGGTTGTTCTCAGTAACCTTAAGAAGGAGTATGCTAAATTTAGAAAGAATCAGGGACAATGTTTTCTAGATATCCGATATAGCCACAGATATATCACATTAACCTCTGCACATCCCATACGCCAACGTTCACCGAAATTCAATCACCTGTATCTCCGATTTAACGCAATTTACCTCCGCCAAATTCATAGGGGTTGTTCTCAGTAACCTTAAGAAGGAGTATACGAAATTTGAAAAGAATCAGGGACAATATTTTCGAGATATTCGAACTCAGCCAGAGCTATATCATCTCAACCCAGAATTCCGAGCTACCTACATTTTTCGAACTTCGCTCTCCGATTTCTCGGATTTAACGCAATTTACTTCCGCCAAATTCATTATGGTTGTTCTCAGTAACCTTAAGAAGGAGTATGCTAAATTTGGATAGAATCAGGGACAATGTTTTCGAGATATCCGATATAGCCACAGATATATCACATTAACCTCTGCACATCCCATATGCCAACGTTCACCGAAATTCAATCACCCCTATCTCCGATTTAACGCAATTTACCTCCGCCAAATTCATAGGGGTTGTTCTCAGTAACCTTAAGAACGAGTATACAAAATTTTAAAAGAATCAGGGACAATGTTTTTGAGATATTCGGACTCAGCCAGAGCTATATCATCTCAACCCAGAATTCCGAGCTACCTACATTTTTCGAACTTCAATCTCCGATTTCTCCGATTTAACGCAATTTACCTCCGCCAAATTCATAGAGGTTGTTCTCAGTAACCTAAAGAATTAGTATGCTAAATTTGGTAAGAATCAGGGACAATGTTTTCGAGATATCCGATATAGCCACAGATATATCACATTAACCTCTGCACATCCCATATGCCAACGTTCACCGAAATTCAATCACCCGTATCTCCGATTTAACGCAATTTACCTCCGCCAAATTCATAGGGGTTGTTCTCAGTAACCTTAAGAAGGAGTATACAAAATTTGAAAAGAATCAGGGACAATGTTTTCGAGATATTCGAACACAGCCAGGGCTATATCATACTTTGTTAAGTTAATAAAGGGATTACTCCTTCTTAAGGTTACTGAGAACAACCCCTATGAATTTGGCGGAGGTAAATTGCGTTAAATCGGAGATACGGGTGATTGAATTTTGGTGAACGTTGGCATATGGGATGTGCAGAGGTTATAGTGATATATCCGTGGATATATTCGGATATCTCAAAAACATTGTCCCTGATTCTTTTCAAACTTTGTATACTCCTTCTAAAGGTTACTGAGAACAACCCCTATGAATTTGGCGGAAGTAAATTGCGTTAAATCGGAGATACGGAAGATTGAATTTCGGTGAACGTAGGCATCTGGGATATGCAGAGTTTAATGTGATATATATCTGTGGCTATATCGGATATCTCGAAAGCATTGTGCCTGATTCTTTCCAAATTTAGCATACTCCTTCTTAAGGTTACTGAGAACAACCCCTATGAATTTGGCGGAGGTGAATTGCGTTAAATCGGAGATACGGAAGATTGAAATTCGGTGAACGTAGGCATATGGGATATGCAGAGGTTAATGTGATATATATCTGTGGCTAAATTCGGATATCTCGAAAATGTTGTTCCTGATTCTTTCCAAATTCAGCATACTCCTTCTTAACGTTACTGAGAACAACCCCTATGAATTTGGCGGAGGTAAATTGCGTTAAATCGGAGAAATCGGAGATTGAAGTTCGAAAAATGTAGGTAGCTCGGAATTCTGGGTTGAGATGATATAGCTCTGGTTGAGTTCGAATATCTCGAAAACATTGTCCCTGATTCTTTTCAAATTTTGTATACTCCTTCTTAAGGTTACTGAGAACAACCCCTATGAATTTGGCGGAGGTAAATTGCGTTAAATCGGAGATACGGGTGATTGAATTTTGGTGAACGTTGGCATATGGGATGTGCAGAGGTTATAGTGATATATCCGTGGATATATTCGGATATCTCAAAAACATTGTCCCTGATTCTTTTCAAACTTTGTATACTCCTTCTAAAGGTTACTGAGAACAACCCCTATGAATTTGGCGGAAGTAAATTGCGTTAAATCGGAGATACGGAAGATTGAATTTCGGTGAACGTAGGCATCTGGGATATGCAGAGTTTAATGTGATATATATCTGTGGCTATATCGGATATCTCGAAAGCATTGTGCCTGATTCTTTCCAAATTTAGCATACTCCTTCTTAAGGTTACTGAGAACAACCCCTATGAATTTGGCGGAGGTGAATTGCGTTAAATCGGAGATACGGAAGATTGAAATTCGGTGAACGTAGGCATATGGGATATGCAGAGGTTAATGTGATATATATCTGTGGCTAAATTCGGATATCTCGAAAATGTTGTTCCTGATTCTTTCCAAATTCAGCATACTCCTTCTTAACGTTACTGAGAACAACCCCTATGAATTTGGCGGAGGTAAATTGCGTTAAATCGGAGAAATCGGAGATTGAAGTTCGAAAAATGTAGGTAGCTCGGAATTCTGGGTTGAGATGATATAGCTCTGGTTGAGTTCGAATATCTCGAAAACATTGTCCCTGATTCTTTTCAAATTTTGTATACTCCTTCTTAAGGTTACTGAGAACAACCCCTATGAATTTGGCGGAGGTAAATTGCGTTAAATCGGAGATACGGGTGATTGAATTTCGGTGAACGTTGGCATATGGGATGTGCAGAGGTTAATGTGATATATCTGTGGCTATATCGGATATCTCGAAAACATTGTCCGGGATTCTTTCCAAATTTAGCATACTCCTTCTTAAGGTTACTGAGAACAACCTCTATTAATTTGGCGGATGTAAATTGCGTTAAATCGGAGAAATCGGAGATTGAAGTTCGAAAAATGAAGGTAGCTCGGAATTCTGGGTTGAGATGATATAGCTCTGGCTGAGTTCGAATATCTCGAAAACGTTGTCCCTGATTCTTTTCAAATTTTGTATATCCCTTCTTAAGGTTACTGAGAACAACCCCTATGAATTTGGCGGAGGTAAATTGCGTTAAATCGGAGATACGGGTGATTGAATTTCGGTGAACGTTGGCATATGGGATGTGCAGAGGTTAATGTGATATATCTGTGGTATATTGGATATCTCGAAAACATTGTCCCTGATTCTTTCCAAATTTAGCATACTCCTTCTTAAGGTTACTGAGAACAACCTCTATTAATTTGGCGGAGGTAAATTGCGTTAAATCGGAGAAATCGGAGATTGAAGTTCGAAAAATGTAGGTAGCTCGGAATTCCTGGTTGACATGATATATCTGTGGCTATATCGGATATCTCGAAAACATTGTCCCTGATTCTTTCCAAATTTAGCATACTCCTTCTTAAGGTTACTGAGAACAACCAGAATGAATTTGGCGGAAGTAAATTGCGTTAAATCCGAGAAATCGGAGAGCGAAGTTCGAAAAATGTAGGTAACTCGGAATTCTGGGTTGAGATGATATAGCTCTGGCTGAGTTCGAATATCTCGAAAACATTGTCCCTGATTCTTTTCAAACTTTGTATACTCCTTCTTAACGTTACTGAGAACAGCCCCTATGAATTTGGCGGAGGTAAATTGCGTTAAATCGGAGATACGGAAGATTGAATTTCGGTGAACGTTGGCATAGTGGATGTGCAGAGGTTAATGTGACATATTTGTGGCTGTATCGGAAATCTCAAAAACATTGTCTCTGATTCTTTCCTAATTAAGCATACTCGTTCTTAACGTTACTGAAAATAACCCCTATGAATTTGGCGGAGGTAAATTGAGTTAAATCGGAGAAATCGGAGATTGAAGTTCGAAAAATGTAGGTATCTCGGAATTCTGGGTTGAGATGATATAGCTCTGGCCGAGTTCGAATATCTCGAAAAGATTGTCCCTGATTCTTTCCAAACTTGGCATACTCCTTCTTAAGGTTACTGAGGACAACCCCTATGATACGGAAGATTGAATTTCGGTGAACGTAGGCATCTGGGATATCCAGAGGTTAATGTGATATATCTGTGGATATATTCGGATATCTCGAAAACATTGTCCCTGATTCTTTTCAAACTTTGTATACTCCTTCTTAAGGTTACTGAGAACAGCCCCTATGAATTTGGCGGAGGTAAATTGCGTTAAATCGGAGATACGGAAGATTGAATTTCGGTGAACGTTGGCATAGTAGATGTGCAGAGGTTAATGTGACATATTTGTGGCTGTATCGGAAATCTCAAAAACATTTTCTCTGATTCTTTCCTAATTTAGCATACTCGTTCTTAACGTTACTGAAAATAACCCCTATGAATTTGGCGGAGGTAAATTGAGTTAAATCGGAGAAATCGGAGATTGAAGTTCGAAAAATGTAGGTATCTCGGAATTCTGGGTTGAGATGATATAGCTCTGGCCGAGTTCGAATATCTCGAAAAGATTGTCCCTGATTCTTTCCAAACTTTGCATACTCCTTCTTAAGGTTACTGAGGACAACCCCTATGATACGGAAGATTGAATTTCGGTGAACGTAGGCATCTGGGATATCCAGAGGTTAATGTGATATATCTGTGGATATATTCGGATATCTCGAAAACATTGTCCCTGATTCTTTTCAAACTTTGTATACTCCTTCTTAAGGTTACTGAGAACAACCCCTATGAATTTGGCGGAGGTAAATTGCGTTAAATCGGAGAAATCGGAGATTGAAGTTCGAAAAATGTAGGTAGCTCGGAATTCTGGGTTGAGATGATATAGCTCTGGCTGAGTTCGAATATCTCGAAAACATTGTCCCTGATTCTTTTCAAATTTTGTATACTCCTTCTTAAGGTTACTGAGAACAACCCCTATGAAATTGGCGGAGGTAAATTGCGTTAAATCGGAGATATGGGTGATTGAATTTCGGTGAACGTTGGCATATGGGATGTGCAGAGGTTAATGTGATATATCTGTGGCTATATCGGATATCTCGAAAATATTGTCCCTGATTCTTTCCAAATTTAGCATACTCCTTCTTAAGGTTACTGAGAACGACCTCTATTAATTTGGCGGAGGTAAATTGCGTTAAATCGGAGAAATCGGAGATTGAAGTTCGAAAAATGTAGGTAGCTCGGAATTCTGGGTTGAGATGATATAGCTCTGGCTGAGTTCGAATATCTCGAAAACATTGTCCCAGATTCTTTTCAAATTTTGTATATTCCTTCTTAAGGTTACTGAGAACAACCCCTATGAATTTGGCGGAGGTAAATTGCGTTAAATCGGAGATACGGAAGATTGAAATTCGGTGAACGTAGGCATATGGGATATGCAGAGGTTAATGTGATATATCTGTGGCTAAATTCGGATATCTCGAAAATATTGTTCCTGATTCTTTCCAAATTCAGCATACTCCTTCTTAACGTTACTGAGAACAACCTCTATGAATTTGGCGGAGGTGAATTGCGTTAAATCGGAGAAATCGGAGATTGAAGTTCGAAAAATGTAGGTAGCTCGGAATTCTGGGTTGAGATGATATAGCTCTGGTTGAGTTCGAATATCTCGAAAACATTGTCCCAGATTCTTTTCAAATTTAGCATACTCCTTCTTAACGTTACTGAGAACAACCTCTATGAATTTGGCGGAGGTGAATTGCGTTAAATCGGAGAAATCGGAGATTGAAGTTCGAAAAATGTAGGTAGCTCGGAATTCTGGGTTGAGATGATATAGCTCTGGTTGAGTTCGAATATCTCGAAAACATTGTCCCTGATTCTTTTCAAATTTTGTATACTCCTTCTTAAGGTTACTGAGAACAACCCCTATGAATTTGGCGGAGGTAAATTGCGTTAAATCGGAGATACGGGTGATTGAATTTCGGTGAACGTTGGCATATGGGATGTGCAGAGGTTAATGTGATATATCTGTGGCTATATCGGATATCTCGAAAACATTGCCCGGGATTCTTTCCAAATTTAGCATACTCCTTCTTAAGGTTACTGAGAACAACCTCTATTAATTTGGCGGATGTAAATTGCGTTAAATCGGAGAAATCGGAGATTGAAGTTCGAAAAATGTACGTAGCTCGGAATTCTGGGTTGAGATGATATAGCTCTGGCTGAGTTCGAATATCTCGGAAACATTGTCCCTGATTCTTTTCAAATTTTGTATATTCCTTCTTAAGGTTACTGAGAACAACCCCTATGAATTTGGCGGAGGTAAATTGCGTTAAATCGGAGATACGGGACATTGAATTTCGTTGAAAGTAGGCATATGGGATGTGCAGAGGTTAATGTGATATATCCGTGGATATATTCGGATATCTCAAAAAAATTGTCCCTGATTCTTTTCAAACTTTGTATACTCCTTCTTAAGGTTACTGAGAACAACCCCTATGAATTTGGCGGAGGTAAATTGCGTTAAATCGGAGATACGGGACATTGAATTTCGTTGAAAGTAGGCATATGGGATGTGCAGAGGTTAATGTGATATATCCTTGGCTATATCGGATATCTCGAAAGCATTGTGCCTTATTCTTTCCAAATTTAGCATACTCCTTCTTAAGGTTACTGAGAACAACCCCTATGAATTTGGCGGAGGTAAATTGCGTTAAATCGGAGATACGGGTGATTTAATTTTGGTGAACGTTGGCATATGGGATATGCAGAGGTTAATGTGATATATCTGTGGCTATATCGGATATCTCGAAAACATTGGGCCTGATTCTGTCCAAATTTAGCATACTCCTTCCTAAGGTTACTGAGAACAACCTCTATGAATTTGGCGGAGGTAAATTGCGTTAAATCGGAGATACGGGACATTGAATTTCGTTGAAAGTAGGCATATGGGATGTGCAGAGGTTAATGTGATATATCCGTGGATATATTCGGATATCTCAAAAACATTGTCCCTGATTTTTTCCAAATTTAGCATACTCCTTCTTAAGGTTACTGAGAACAACCCCTATGAATTTGGCGGAAGTAAATTGCGTTAAATCGGAGATACGGAAGATTGAATTTCGGTGAACGTAGGCATCTGGGATATGCAGAGTTTAATGTGATATATCTGTGGCTATATCGGATATCTCGAAAGCATTGTGCCTGATTCTTTCCAAATTCAGCATACTCCTTCTTAACGTTACTGAGAACAACCCCTATGAATTTGGCGGAGGTAAATTGCGTTAAATCGGAGAAATCGGAGATTGAAGTTCGAAAAATGTAGGTAGCTCGGAATTCTGGGATGAGATGATATAGCTCTGGTTGAGTTCGAATATCTCGAAAACTTTGTCCCTGATTCTTTTCAAATTTTGTATACTCCTTCTTAAGGTTACTGAGAACAACCCCTATGAATTTGGCGGAGGTAAATTGCGTTAAATCGGAGATACGGGTGATTGAATTTCGGTGAACGTTGGCATATGGGATGTGCAGAGGTTAACGTGATATATCTGTGGCTATATCGGATATCTCGAAAACATTGTCCGGGATTCTTTCCAAATTTAGCATACTCCTTCTTAAGGTTACTGAGAACAACCTCTATTAATTTGGCGGATGTAAATTGCGTTAAATCGGAGAAATCGGAGATTGAAGTTCGAAAAATGAAGGTAGCTCGGAATTCTGGGTTGAGATGATATAGCTCTGGCTGAGTTCGAATATCTCGAAAACATTGTCCCTGATTCTTTTCAAATTTTGTATATTCCTTCTTAAGGTTACTGAGAACAACCCCTATGAATTTGGCGGAGGTAAATTGCGTTAAATCGGAGATACGGGTGATTGAATTTCGGTGAACGTTGGCATATGGGATGTGCAGAGGTTAATGTGATATATCTGTGGCTATATCGGATATCTCGAAAACATTGTCCCTGATTCTTTCCAAATTTAGCATACTCCTTCTTAAGGTTACTGAGAACAACCTCTATTAATTTGGCGGAGGTAAATTGCGTTAAATCGGAGAAATCGGAGATTGAAGTTCGAAAAATGTAGGTAGCTCGGAATTCCTGGTTGACATGATATATCTGTGGCTATATCGGATATCTCGAAAACATTGTCCCTGATTCTTTCCAAATTTAGCATACTCCTTCTTAAGGTTACTGAGAACAACCATAATGAATTTGGCGGAAGTAAATTGCGTTAAATCCGAGAAATCGGAGAGCGAAGTTCGAAAAATGTAGGTAACTCGGAATTCTGGGTTGAGATGATATAGCTCTGGCTGAGTTCGAATATCTCGAAAACATTGTCCCTGATTCTTTTCAAACTTTGTATACTCCTTCTTAACGTTACTGAGAACAGCCCCTATGAATTTGGCGGAGGTAAATTGCGTTAAATCGGAGATACGGAAGATTGAATTTCGGTGAACGTTGGCATAGTGGATGTGCAGAGGTTAATGTGACATATTTGTGGCTGTATCGGAAATCTCAAAAACATTGTCTCTGATTCTTTCCTAATTTAGCATACTCGTTCTTAACGTTACTGAAAATAACCCCTATGAATTTGGCGGAGGTAAATTGAGGTAAATCGGAGAAATCGGAGATTGAAGTTCGAAAAATGTAGGTATCTCGGAATTCTGGGTTGAGATGATATAGCTCTGGCCGAGTTCGAATATCTCGGAAAGATTGTCCCTGATTCTTTCCAAACTTTGCATACTCCTTCTTAAGGTTACTGAGGACAACCCCTATGATACGGAAGATTGAATTTCGGTGAACGTAGGCATCTGGGATATCCAGAGGTTAATGTGATATATCTGTGGATATATTCGGATATCTCGAAAACATTGTCCCTGATTCTTTTCAAACTTTGTATACTCCTTCTTAAGGTTACTGAGAACAACCCCTATGAATTTGGCGGAGGTAAATTGGGTTAAATCGGAGATACGGGTGATTGAATTTCGGTGAACGTTGGCATATGTGATGTGCAGAGGTTAATGTGATATATCTGTGGCTATATCGGATATTTCGAAAACGTTGTCAATGATTCTTTCCAAATTTAGCATACTCCTTCTTAAGGTTACTGAGAACAACCTCTATGAATTTGGCGGAGGTAAATTGCGTTAAATCGGAGAAATCGGAGATTGAAGTTCGAAAAATGTAGGTAGCTCGGAATTCTGGGTTGAGATGATATAGCTCTGGCTGAGTTCGAATATCTCGAAAACATTGTCCCTGATTCTTTCCAAATTTAGCATACTCCTTCTTAAGGTTACTGAGAACAACCCCTATGAATTTGGCGGAGGTAAATTGCGTTAAATCGGAGATACGGGTGATTTAATTTTGGTGAACGTTGGCATATGGGATATGCAGAGGTTAATGTGATATATCTGTGGCTATATCGGATATCTCGAAAACATTGGGCCTGATTCTGTCCAAATTTAGCATACTCCTTCCTAAGGTTACTGAGAACAACCTCTATGAATTTGGCGGAGGTAAATTGCGTTAAATCGGAGATACGGGACATTGAATTTCGTTGAAAGTAGGCATATGGGATGTGCAGAGGTTAATGTGATATATCCGTGGATATATTCGGATATCTCAAAAACATTGTCCCTGATTTTTTCCAAATTTAGCATACTCCTTCTTAAGGTTACTGAGAACAACCCCTATGAATTTGGCGGAAGTAAATTGCGTTAAATCGGAGATACGGAAGATTGAATTTCGGTGAACGTAGGCATCTGGGATATGCAGAGTTTAATGTGATATATCTGTGGCTATATCGGATATCTCGAAAGCATTGTGCCTGATTCTTTCCAAATTCAGCATACTCCTTCTTAACGTTACTGAGAACAACCCCTATGAATTTGGCGGAGGTAAATTGCGTTAAATCGGAGAAATCGGAGATTGAAGTTCGAAAAATGTAGGTAGCTCGGAATTCTGGGATGAGATGATATAGCTCTGGTTGAGTTCGAATATCTCGAAAACATTGTCCCTGATTCTTTTCAAATTTTGTATACTCCTTCTTAAGGTTACTGAGAACAACCCCTATGAATTTGGCGGAGGTAAATTGCGTTAAATCGGAGATACGGGTGATTGAATTTCGGTGAACGTTGGCATATGGGATGTGCAGAGGTTAATGTGATATATCTGTGGCTATATCGGATATCTCGAAAACATTGTCCGGGATTCTTTCCAAATTTAGCATACTCCTTCTTAAGGTTACTGAGAACAACCTCTATTAATTTGGCGGATGTAAATTGCGTTAAATCGGAGAAATCGGAGATTGAAGTTCGAAAAATGAAGGTAGCTCGGAATTCTGGGTTGAGATGATATAGCTCTGGCTGAGTTCGAATATCTCGAAAACATTGTCCCTGATTCTTTTCAAATTTTGTATATTCCTTCTTAAGGTTACTGAGAACAACCCCTATGAATTTGGCGGAGGTAAATTGCGTTAAATCGGAGATACGGGTGATTGAATTTCGGTGAACGTTGGCATATGGGATGTGCAGAGGTTAATGTGATATATCTGTGGCTATATCGGATATCTCGAAAACATCGTCCCTGATTCTTTCCAAATTTAGCATACTCCTTCTTAAGGTTACTGAGAACAACCTCTATTAATTTGGCGGAGGTAAATTGCGTTAAATCGGAGAAATCGGAGATTGAAGTTCGAAAAATGTAGGTAGCTCGGAATTCCTGGTTGACATGATATATCTGTGGCTATATCGGATATCTCGAAAACATTGTCCCTGATTCTTTCCAAATTTAGCATACTCCTTCTTAAGGTTACTGAGAACAACCATAATGAATTTGGCGGAAGTAAATTGCGTTAAATCCGAGAAATCGGAGAGCGAAGTTCGAAAAATGTAGGTAACTCGGAATTCTGGGTTGAGATGATATAGCTCTGGCTGAGTTCGAATATCTCGAAAACATTGTCCCTGATTCTTTTCAAACTTTGTATACTCCTTCTTAACGTTACTGAGAACAGCCCCTATGAATTTGGCGGAGGTAAATTGCGTTAAATCGGAGATACGGAAGATTGAATTTCGGTGAACGTTGGCATAGTGGATGTGCAGAGGTTAATGTGACATATTTGTGGCTGTATCGGAAATCTCAAAAACATTGTCTCTGATTCTTTCCTAATTTAGCATACTCGTTCTTAACGTTACTGAAAATAACCCCTATGAATTTGGCGGAGGTAAATTGAGTTAAATCGGAGAAATCGGAGATTGAAGTTCGAAAAATGTAGGTATCTCGGAATTCTGGGTTGAGATGATATAGCTCTGGCCGAGTTCGAATATCTCGGAAAGATTGTCCCTGATTCTTTCCAAACTTTGCATACTCCTTCTTAAGGTTACTGAGGACAACCCCTATGATACGGAAGATTGAATTTCGGTGAACGTAGGCATCTGGGATATCCAGAGGTTAATGTGATATATCTGTGGATATATTCGGATATCTCGAAAACATTGTCCCTGATTCTTTTCAAACTTTGTATACTCCTTCTTAAGGTTACTGAGAACAACCCCTATGAATTTGGCGGAGGTAAATTGGGTTAAATCGGAGATACGGGTGATTGAATTTCGGTGAACGTTGGCATATGTGATGTGCAGAGGTTAATGTGATATATCTGTGGCTATATCGGATATTTCGAAAACGTTGTCAATGATTCTTTCCAAATTTAGCATACTCCTTCTTAAGGTTACTGAGAACAACCTCTATGAATTTGGCGGAGGTAAATTGCGTTAAATCGGAGAAATCGGAGATTGAAGTTCGAAAAATGTAGGTAGCTCGGAATTCTGGGTTGAGATGATATAGCTCTGGCTGAGTTCGAATATCTCGAAAACATTGTCCCTGATTCTTTTCAAATTTTGTATACTCCTTCTTAAGGTTACTGAGAACAACCCCTATGAAATTGGCGGAGGTAAATTGCGTTAAATCGGAGATATGGGTGATTGAATTTCGGTGAACGTTGGCATATGGGATGTGCAGAGGTTAATGTGATATATCTGTGGCTATATCGGATATCTCGAAAATATTGTCCCTGATTCTTTCCAAATTTAGCATACTCCTTCTTAAGGTTACTGAGAACAACCTCTATTAATTTGGCGGAGGTAAATTGCGTTAAATCGGAGAAATCGGAGATTGAAGTTCGAAAAATGTAGGTAGCTCGGAATTCTGGGTTGAGATGATATAGCTCTGGCTGAGTTCGAATATCTCGAAAACATTGTCCCAGATTCTTTTCAAATTTAGCATACTCCTTCTTAAGGTTACTGAGAACAACCCCTATGAATTTGGCGGAGGTGAATTGCGTTAAATCGGAGATACGGAAGATTGAAATTCGGTGAACGTAGGCATATGGGATATGCAGAGGTTAATGTGATATATCTGTGGCTAAATTCGGATATCTCGAAAATATTGTTCCTGATTCTTTCCAAATTCAGCATACTCCTTCTTAACGTTACTGAGAACAACCCCTATGAATTTGGCGGAGGTAAATTGCGTTAAATCGGAGAAATCGGAGATTGAAGTTCGAAAAATGTAGGTAGCTCGGAATTCTGGGTTGAGATGATATAGCTCTGGTTGAGTTCGAATATCTCGAAAACATTGTCCCTGATTCTTTTCAAATTTTGTATACTCCTTCTTAAGGTTACTGAGAACAACCCCTATGAATTTGGCGGAGGTAAATTGCGTTAAATCGGAGATACGGGTGATTGAATTTCGGTGAACGTTGGCATATGGGATGTGCAGAGGTTAATGTGATATATCTGTGGCTATATCGGATATCTCGAAAACATTGTCCGGGATTCTTTCCAAATTTAGCATACTCCTTCTTAAGGTTACTGAGAACAACCTCTATTAATTTGGCGGATGTAAATTGCGTTAAATCGGAGAAATCGGAGATTGAAGTTCGAAAAATGTAGGTAGCTCGGAATTCTGGGTTGAGATGATATAGCTCTGGCTGAGTTCGAATATCTCGAAAACATTGTCCCTGATTCTTTTCAAATTTTGTATATTCCTTCTTAAGGTTACTGAGAACAACCCCTATGAATTTGGCAGAGGTAAATTGCGTTAAATCGGAGATACGGGTGATTGAATTTCGGTGAACGTTGGCATATGGGATGTGCAGAGGTTAATGTGATATATCTGTGGCTATATCGGATATCTCGAAAACATTGTCCCTGATTCTTTCCAAATTTAGCATACTCCTTCTTAAGGTTACTGAGAACAACCTCTATTAATTTGGCGGAGGTAAATTGCGTTAAATCGGAGAAATCGGAGATTGAAGTTCGAAAAATGTAGGTAGCTCGGAATTCCTGGTTGACATGATATATCTGTGGCTATATCGGATATCTCGAAAACATTGTCCCTGATTCTTTCCAAATTTAGCATACTCCTTCTTAAGGTTACTGAGAACAACCATAATGAATTTGGCGGAATTAAATTGCGTTAAATCCGAGAAATCGGAGAGCGAAGTTCGAAAAATGTAGGTAACTCGGAATTCTGGGTTGAGATGATATAGCTCTGGCTGAGTTCGAATATCTCGAAAACATTGTCCCTGATTCTTTTCAAACTTTGTATACTCCTTCTTAACGTTACTGAGAACAGCCCCTATGAATTTGGCGGAGGTAAATTGCGTTAAATCTGAGATACGGAAGATTGAATTTCGGTGAACGTAGGCATCTGGGATATGCAGAGGTTAATGTGATATATCTGTGGCTATATCGGATATCTCGAAAACATTGTCCGAGATTCTTTCCAAATTTAGCATACTCCTTCTTAAGGTTACTGAGAACAACCTCTATTAATTTGGCGGATGTAAATTGCGTTAAATCGGAGAAATCGGAGATTGAAGTTCGAAAAATGTAGGTAGCTCGGAATTCTGGGTTGAGATGATATAGCTCTGGCTGAGTTCGAATATCTCGAAAACATTGTCCCTGATTCTTTTCAAATTTTGTATATTCCTTCTTAAGGTTACTGAGAACAACCCCTATGAATTTGGCGGAGGTAAATTGCGTTAAATCGGAGATACGGGTGATTGAATTTCGGTGAACGTTGGCATATGGGATGTGCAGAGGTTAATGTGATATATCTGTGGCTATATCGGATATCTCGAAAACATTGTCCCTGATTCTTTCCAAATTTAGCATACTCCTTCTTAAGGTTACTGAGAACAACCTCTATTAATTTGGCGGAGGTAAATTGCGTTAAATCGGAGAAATCGGAGATTGAAGTTCGAAAAAAGTAGGTACCTCGGAATTCTGGGTTGAGATGATATAGCTCTGGCTGAGTTCAAATATCTCGAAAACATTGTCCCTGATTCTTTTCAAACTTTGTATACTCCTTCTTAACGTTACTGAGAACAGCCCCTATGAATTTGGCGGAGGTAAATTGCGTTAAATCGGAGATACGGAAGATTGAATTTCGGTGAACGTAGGCATCGGGGATGTGCAGAGGTTATTGTGATATATCTATGGATATATTCGGATATCTCGAAAACATTGTCCCTGATTCTTTTCAAACTTTGTATACTCCTTCTTAAGGTTACTGAGAACAACCCCTATGAATTTGGCGGAGGTAAATTGCGTTAAATCGGAGATACGGGTGACTGAATTTCGGTGAACGTAGGCATATGGGATATGCAAAGGTTAATGTGATATATCTGTGGCTATGTCGGATATCTCGAAAACGTTGTTCCTGATTCTTTCCAAATTCAGCATACTCCTTCTTAACGTTACTGAGAACAACCCCTATGAATTTGGCGGAGGTAAATTGCGTTAAATCGGAGAAATCGGAGATTGAAGTTCGAAAAATGTAGGTAACTCGGAATTCTGGGTTGAGATGATATAGCTCTGGCTGAGTTCGAATATCTCGAAAACATTGTCCCTGATTCTTTTCAAACTTTGTATACTCCTTCTTAACGTTACTGAGAACAGCCCCTATGAATTTGGCGGAGGTAAATTGCGTTAAATCGGAGATACGGAAGATTGAATTTCGGTGAACGTTGGCAAAGTGGATGTGCAGAGGTTAATGTGACATATTTGTGGCTATATCGGAAATCTCAAAAACATTGTCTCTGATTCTTTCCTAATTTAGCATACTCCTTCTTAACGTTACTAAAAATAACCCCTATGAATTTGGCGGAGGTAAATTGCGTTAAATCGGAGAAATCGGAGATTGAAGTTCGAAAAATGTAGGTATCTCGGAATTCTGGGTTGAGATGATATAGCTCTGGCTGAGTTCGAATATCTCGAAAACATTGTCCCTGATTCTTTCCAAACTTTGCATACTCCTTCTTAAGGTTACTGAGGACAACCCCTATGATACGGAAGATTGAATTTCGGTGAACGTAGGCATCTGGGATATCCAGAGGTTAATGTGATATATCTGTGGATATATTCGGATATCTCGAAGACATTGTCCCTGATTCTTTTCAAACCTTGTATACTCCTTCTTAAGGTTACTGAGAACAACCCCTATGAATTTGGCGGAGGTAAATTGGGTTAAATCGGAGATACGGGTGATTGAATTTCGGTGAACGTTGGCATATGGGATGTGCCTAGGTTAATGTGATATATCTGTGGCTATATCGGATATCTCGAAAACGTTGTCCCTGATTCTTTCCAAATTAGCATACTCCTTCTTAAGGTTACTGAGAACAACCTCTATGAATTTGGCGGAGGTAAATTGCGTTAAATCGGAGAAATCGGAGAGCGAATTTCGAAAAATGTAGGTAGCTCGGAATTCTGGGTTGAGAGGATATAGCTCTGGCTGAGATCGAATATCTTGAGAACATTGTCCCTGATTCTTTTCAAATTTTGTATACTCCTTCTTAAGGTTACTGAGAACAACCATAATGAATTTGGCGGAAGTAAATTGCGTTAAATCCGAGAAATCGGAGAGCGAATTTCGAAAAATGTAGGTAGCTCGGAATTCTGGGTTGAGAGGATATAGCTCTGGCTGAGATCGAATATCTTGAAAACATTGTCCCTGATTCTTTTCAAATTTTGTATACTCCTTCGTAAGGTTACTGAGAACAACCCCTATGAATTTGGCGGAGGTAAATTGCGTTAAATCGGAGATACGGGTGATTGAATTTCGGTGAACGTTGGCATATGGGATGTGCAGAGGTTAATGTGATATATCTGTGGCTTTATTCGGATATCTCGAAAACATTGTCCCTGATTCTTTTCAAACTTTGTATACTCCTTCTTAAGGTTACTGAGAACAACCTCTATGAATTTGGCGGAGTTAAATTGCGTTAAATCGTAGATACGGGTGATTGAATTTTGGTGAACGTTGGTATAAGGGATGTGCAGAGGTTATTGTGATATATCTGTGGCTATATCGGATATCTCGAAAACATTGTCCCTGATTCTTTCCAAATTTAGCATACTCCTTCTTAAGGTTACTGAGAACAACCTCTATTAATTTGGCGGAGGTAAATTGCGTTAAATCGGAGAAATCGGAGATTGAAGTTCGAAAAATGTAGGTAGCTCGGAATTCTGGGTTGAGATGATATAGCTCTGGCTGAGTTCGAATATCTCGAAAACATTGTCCCTGATTCTTTTCAAACTTTGCATACTCCTTCTTAAGGTTATCGAGAACAACCCCTATGAATTTGGCTTAAGTAAATTACGTCAAATCGGAGATACGGAAGATTGAATTTCGGTGAACGTAGGCATCTGGGATATCCAGAGGTTAATGTGATATATCTGTGGATATATTCGGATATCTCGAAAATATTGTCCCTGATTCTTTTCAAACTTTGTATACTCCTTCTCAAGGTTACTGAGAACAACCCCTATGAATTTGGCGGAGGTAAATTGCGTTAAATCGGAGATACGGGTGACTGAATTTCGGTGAACGTAGGCATATGGGATATGCAAAGGTTAATGTGATATATCTGTGGCTATGTCGGATATCTCGAAAACGTTGTTCCTGATTCTTTCCAAATTCAGCATACTCCTACTTAACGTTACTGAGAACAACCCCTATGAATTTGGCGGAGGTAAATTGCGTTAAATCGGAGAAATCGGAGATTGAAGTTCGAAAAATGTAGGTAGCTCGGAATTCCTGGTTGACATGATATATCTGTGGCTATATCGGATATCTCGAAAACATTGTCCCTGATTCTTTCCAAATTTAGCATACTCCTTCTTAAGGTTACTGTGAACAACCATAATGAATTTGGCGGAAGTAAATTGCGTTAAATCCGAGAAATCGGAGAGCGAAGTTCGAAAAATGTAGGTAACTCGGAATTCTGGGTTGAGATGATATAGCTCTGGCTGAGTTCGAATATCTCGAAAACATTGTCCCTGATTCTTTTCAAACTTTGTATACTCCTTCTTAACGTTACTGAGAACAGCCCCTATGAATTTGGCGGAGGTAAATTGCGTTAAATCGGAGATACGGGACATTGAATTTCGGTGAACGTAGGCATCTGGGATATGCAGAGGTTAATGCGATATATCTGTGGCTTTATTCGGATATCTCGAAAACATTGTCCCTGATTCTTTTCAAACATTGTATACTCCTTCTTAAGGTTACTGAGAACAACCCCTATGAATTTGGCGGAAGTAAATTGCGTTAAATCGGAGATACGGAAGATTGAATTTCGGTGAACGTAGGCATCTGGGATATCCAGAGGTTAATGTGATATATCTGTGGCTATATCGGATATCTCGAAAACATTGTCCTGATTCTTTCCAAATTTAGCATACTCCTTCTTAAGGTTACTGAGAACAACCCCTATGAAGTTGGCGGAGGTAAATTGCGTTAAATCGGAGATACGGGCGATTGAATTTCGGTGAACGTAGGCATCTGGGATATCCAGAGGTTAATGTGATATATCTGTGGCTATATCGGATATCTCGAAAACATTGTTCCTGATTCTTTCCAAATTTAGCATACTCCTTCTTAAGGTTACTGAGAACAACCCCTATGAATTTGGCGGAAGTAAATTGCGTTAAATCGGAGATACGGAAGATTGAATTTCGGTGAACGTAGGCATCTGGGATATCCAGAGGTTAATGTGATATATCTGTGGCTATATCGGATATCTCGAAAACATTGTTCCTGATTCTTTCCAAATTTAGCATACTCCTTCTTAAGGTTACTGAGAACAACCCCTATGAATTTGGCGGAAGTAAATTGCGTTAAATCGGAGATACGGAAGATTGAATTTCGGTGAACGTAGGCATCTGGGATATCCAGAGGTTAATGTGATATATCTGTGGCTATATCGGATATCTCGAAAACATTGTTCCTGATTCTTTCCAAATTTAGCATACTCCTTCTTAAGGTTACTGAGAACAACCCCTATGAATTTGGCGGAGGTAAATTGCGTTAAATCGGAGATACGGGCGATTGAATTTCGGTGAACGTACGCATATGGGATGTGCAAAGGGAAGGTGCCGTTGGGTGGGTCGTTCGGTGAAAGGGGGTAGGCCTTGAAGCGGGCGGCCTTGCGTAAGGGTTGTTGCGGGTGAGTCTAGACAGCGCCCGGAATCTGTGGCTGGAATTTCTGTGGCCCATTTCACACTGGTCCGGATGTCCGTAGTAAATTCGGAGATGAATCTGAGGTGCCGGAGTCTCGTTGGCGGGGCCGTATTGGATTGATTCGCAAGAGAGGTCGTTAGGGGCTTGTGGTCCGTGTAGACGGTCAGTGGGCGCCCTTCGATTTGTTGGTGAAAATGCACTATGGCGAGGTATATAGCCAATAGTTCGCGGTCAAATGCGCTGTAATTACGTTGAGCCGGGTTGAGTGTGCGTGAGAAAAAACCCAGCGGGCGTAGGTGCGATTTGTCGATGAAGTGCAGCGCTGCGCCGACGGCGAAATCCGACGAGTTCGTATGTAGGACGAGTGGTTGGGTCGGGGCTGGATGGGCGAGTGTGACGGAGCTTTCGAGTAAGCGTTTTGCGCGGTCGAATGCGTCAGCTGCGTCAGTGGTCCACGTGAGCGTGCGGTTGTCTTTCTTCTTTGCATTGGGTGGTATCATTTCCACTAGGGGGCGAAGAGTAGATGCGGCTCGTGGTAAGGCTCGGTGATAGAAGTTAATTAGGCCGAGGAACGTTCGGAGCTCGTGGACGGTGTTGGGTCGAGGAAATTTCTTGATGAGGGCCGTGCGTTCCGGTAGGGGTGTGATCCCGTCGGCTGAGACGTTATGGCCGAGAAATTTGACTGACGGTCGGGCGAGCTGGCTTTTGGCTGTATTGATTTGTAGGCCGTATTTGGCGAGGGTCTCGAGGAGCGTGCGTACGTGGGTGTAGTGTTCAGACGGGGTCGCCGAGGCGACCAGTATGTCGACAAGGTAACAGTACACGAAAGGTAGGTTGCGTAGGACGTGGTCCATGTAGCGTTGCCACTTTTGCGCTGCGTTTCGTAAGCCGAAATTCATTCGTTTGAATTGGTAGGCGCCGAAGGGGGTTAGGATCGTCGTTTTCGGTACGCCGCGTTCGCTGATTTTGCAGTGGAAAAATGCGCGGGCGAGGTCGAACGTCCTGTACACGGTGGTCCCGTACAGGGCTGTCGTGAAGTCGTGTAGGTGTGGAACGGTGTAGCGATCCGGTATTGTGAGCCGATTCAGTGCCCTGTAGTCCCCAACGGGACGTATATCGCTGTCGGGTTTCGGTACGATGTGTAGCGGGCTTGACCAGGGTGCTTCCGAAGGTTCGATGACCCCCGCCGCTAGTAGTTCGCCGAAATGGGCCTTTGCTTTCGCGTAAAGGTCCGGTGATAATCGGCGAAGTTTCGCATGGCACGGGGGTCCTTTCGTGACAATATGATGTTCCACGGGCGCGTCGCATGGTGTGTCGGATGGTTTGTAGCCGTCGAGGAGGGCTTGGAAGCGGGGCTCGTTCGTTGTAGTGGTGCAAATTGATTGGCCCGGAGGTACGAGTTCCACTGTACCGGTAATGTACCGCTCCGTGGCCGCGTTGATGAGTCGGGCGTTGGGTAGGTCGACGAGTAGGCCGTGATACGTCAAAAAATCCGAGCCGAGGATCGGTGGCGGCGGATTCGCTTCGGGAGTTTTTTGCGGTTTCTGCTCCATCATCGTCTTTTTCTTCGAAGGTGCCAGTCCGTTGAGGTGTCAGCAGGAAGTGTGCGAGGCGCCGGCGTCCGTTTCCTTATATAGGAATCGGATGGTGGGGCGATGTAGCGGGGGGGCGCTGCGATAGCCGTCGAGGCGGGCGTCGAAGTGGGGCGCCGCTGTGTGGCGTCGGGCGTGGTGGGGCGCGTTGCTGCGGAGGCGGTGCTTCGACGCAGTCGAACGGCGGGCGCTGAGCGGCGTTGGAGACGTCGGTTGGTCACCAGTGTAGTGATTCAGGAGGTAACAGACGAGGCCGAAAGTTAGCTTGAGAATGGTTGTATAATTATTGGCCCCTTGGCTCTTTATAGTCCCCTGACAAGATCAGAGGGGGGTCCCCACTCTGAGGTACAGCATGATTGTACATCGCATTGGTTGTGGAGGAGCAGCCGATCACAACAGGGGTGTTATAAACATTTTTTGCTGAGCGAATACATAGGTGTATTATTCACAGAATAATAAACCAAAATCGGACAGCGAGGTTGGTGTCAAAATTATCAGAATGGAATCTAGGTATTTCCATTTAAAAAAATAAAATAAAGTGCGCATATCCCATTAAAAGAACTATTCAACTGAGTAACAATATTATTTCCCAGTGAAAATGTTTCATTCAGTTTTGTTGAAAAAAATTTAAAAAAATTTTTTTTAAACATTTGCAAACAACATTTTTGTGGAACTATTTTTTAAAACCGTTTCACCCCTGATGGGACGTAAGTGTCCCATCAGGTTATGCACTAATAAACCTGCTGGGACACGTACGTTATGTCCCTCGAAATTAATTACCTACTGCTTCAATTTTCCAATCGTTTTAGGGTCTATGGAATTGGAATACAATCCTTAGGGAATAATGGTTATGGATTCGTCATGCTTCTTCCAACACGGTAGGTAGAAAAAGACAGTGGGACAGCAGAGTCCCACCCTCAAAAGCGCTGAAAAAACGAGTGGGACTTAAATGTCCCATCTCTATATGACTCTACCTAACCTGCGGGACCTATGTGCCCAGCAACAAACGTCCATAAAAGGTAAATTTACGTTCACCAGTCGCCATCGTGAGAGACTAACGTTCCGCTCGGGCTGCCGAGCTTTGGAACACAACTAGGACCCAAATGGGCTCCAAAATGGGAACCCAAACTGTGTGCGGAAGAACGATTTTAACCAAAATTTAACATAAATTTAAGGCTGAAACTTCGATAGAACCTCAATTTTCCACTCATTGGTCAAATCGACTTCATATTCGGTCTCCTCGTCCTTATAAACATGGACAACGATACCTCGATTCTTGTAAACCATCTTGTCAAGTTTTGCTGAATAAAACCCTATTTCTAAGCAGGCATTTCCTGCTATATAACTTATACCGGGATTGTTGCTTTATACTTTGAGGATGAAAAGATGTACTGAACGTTGGGTGTCAGCAGAGTACTATGCTAAAAAATATATATATATATGTATACACTGCTAGGACGATCAGACCCTCCCAACCAAAAAACGTTTAGTACACTACATGGGAAAATGATGGTCAGCAGAGTTGACCATCATGTTGATGTTGAAGGCTTCTCGAATCACTGAAAAGACGTGCTATACAGAGGAACGAAATCTCTTGTTTTAGTAAACGACATTAAGGGTTCACATAGCTCTTTACTGGAGATATGCAATCAGGGTTCTACTGTATTTTCAAGCAATGTATTTTCTGAGGTTTCAAGATAAAGTCGACGTTATTACCATGATCCGAGCCTTGGGAGTCGCCGTTGGTAGTGCAAGGAACTGGTTCACAAATGGTGGGAGGTCCGTCGGAGGAACTAACCTCATCAACTTGACTCGAGCTTCCTAAAATCAAATCGAAACATTCGTCAATGGACAATGTACCTGCAGGCAAATAACCGTTATTCCAATCAACCGACAATACCAAGATTTTACTACTTAAAAGACTAGTAGTAACTCGTTATTTTACAACATAGAAGTCTGTTCCATGGGGACTTCCCATCAAGACATACGTACAGAAATTTTGACTGTTCATTTATTGCTTTCATGTGCAATTATTGAAATGGCTATTTTTGATGGTTTCCACCAATTTTGGCCCCCAAAAACACGAATTAGGCTCGTCTTTTTTTTTTAGAGATAATTTTTCATCATTGATAGTACTATTTAAACGTCTTGATTCACATGTTGATACTACTTCTAGTGTTATACAAATGTATGGTGATTTCAGACAATTTCCCATGCTTTTGATTCATAAAAAAGTAATTTCGGAAGCTTAAGGCTAATGTGACGACAGGTGCGAGAGAGAGAGGATGGAAAAGTATTTAACGTTTTTCTCGGCAACCGTTCAACATTTTTTAAATCTGAAAAATGGGTTATTCCCAGATAATGAATACAAAGGAGGCCAACAAAAAAATTTGAAAAATCATTCAACATTTTTTTTTTCACATTTAAATGTTAATAACTGTAAGTAAATACTTTTTATTGTACAAAAAGAGGTACAACCCGGATCTGGGTACTCATTCTAATCATGCATTATTGAAAAAACGCTGCAAAGTCCTTGTCACATGGGTGTATTATTCTATTGGACATACCAACAGAAATGTTGGCTGTTCATTTATTGTATATTTCATGTAAAATAATTGAAATAGCTATTTCTGGTGGTTTCCACCAACTTTGGCCCCCAAAACTTGAATTAGGTACGCTCCTTTTGGTTTATTATTCTGTGAATAATACACCTATGTATTCGCTCAGCAAAAAATTTTTATAAGACCCCCTCAAAATTTTTTCTTTTCCGTTTCAAGGTGCGTAGATTCAAAAAATGCAATGTCCGTCCGCCGTATCACGCGTACAGGCTTCATTTTTGGTCTAAAAAATTCGTTCTTTCGCACACATGCTCCTTTTGGGCCCTAGTTGTGTCCCGAAACTATTCAGCCCGATCGGAATATACCCAGGGGTGTTATGAGTGAAAATGTGTGTAAAAACGCTGCAAAGTCCTTGTCACATGGGTTTATTATTCTATTGGACATACCTACAGAAACGTTGGCTGTTCATTTATTGCTTCATTCATATAAAATAATTTAAATAGCTATTTCTGATGGTTTCCACCAATTTTGGCCCCCAAAACACGAATCAGGTACGCTCCTTTTTTTTCAAATTATCTTTGATCATTGATAGTGCCATTTAATCGTCTTGATCCACCTCTTGATACTTTTTCTAGTGTTATTCTACAAATTGATGGTGATTTCAGACGATTTTCCAGGTTTTTGACTTATAAAAATCAATTTTGGGAGCTGAACATCTGGTACAACCTCAATTTTCCACTCTTTGGTCAAAATCGACTTCATATTCGGTCTTCTCGTCCCCACAAACATGAAAAACGATACCTCAAAAGCTCATTTTACTAACATGTTGCTAAAACACAAAAAGTACCTATTTTTACACACATTTTCACTCATAACACCCCTGGGTATATTCCGATGGGGCTGAAAAGTTTCGGGACACAACTAGGGCCCAAATGGAGCATGTGTGCGAAAGAACGATTTTTTTAGACCAAAAATGAAGCCTGTACACGTGATACGGCGGACAGACATTGCATTTTTTGAATCTACGCACCTTGAAGCGGAAAAGAAAAAATTTTGAGGGGGTGTTATAAAAATTTTTTGCTGAGCGAATACATAGGTGTATTACTCACAGAATAATAAACCAAAATAGGTACTTTTTGCGTTTTAGCAACATGTTAGTAAAATGAGCTTTTGAGGTATCGTTTTTCATGTTTTTAGGGACGAGAAGACCGAATATGAAGGCGATTTTGACCAAAGAGTGGAAAATTGAGGTTGTACCAGATGTTCAGCTCCCAAAATTGATTTTTTATAAGTCAAAAACCTGGAAAATCGTCTGAAATCACCATCAATTTGTAGAATAACACTAGAAAAAGTATCAAGAGGTGTATCAAGACGATTAAATGGTACTATCAATGATCAAAGATAATTTGAAGAACAAAAAAAAAGGAGCGTACCTAATTCGCGTTTTGGGGGCCAAAATTGGTGGAAACCACCAGAAATAGCTATTTAAATTATTTTATATGAATGAAACAATAATGAAACAGCCAACGTTTCTGTAGGTATGTCCAATAGAATAATAAACCCATGTGACAAGGACTTGGCAGCGTTTTTGGTTTATTATTCTGTGAATAATACACCTATGTAATCGCTCAGCAAAAAATTTTTATAAAACCCCCTCAAAATTTTTTCTTTCCGTTTCAAGGTACGTAGATTCCAAAAATGCAATGTCCGTCCGCCGTACGCCGTATCACGTGTACAGGCTTCATTTTAGGTCTAAAAAATTCGTTCTTTCGCACACATGCTCCATTTGGGCCCTAGTTGTGTCCCGAAACTTTTCAGCCCGATCGGAATATACCCAGGGGAGTTATGAGTGAAAATGTGTATAAAAATAGGTACTTTTTGTGTTTTAGTAACATGTTAGTAAAATGAGCTTTTGAGGTATCGTTTTTCATGTTTATGGGGACGAGAAGACCGAATATGAAGTCGATTTTGACCGAAGAGTGGAAAATTGAGGTTGTATCAGATGTTCAGCTCCCAAAATTGATTTTGGTTTATTATTCTGTGAATAATACACCTATGTATTCGCTCAGCAAAAAATTTTTATAACACCCCCTCAAACTTTATTCTTTTCCGTTTCAAGGTGCGTAGATTCCAAAAATGCAATGTCCGTCCGCCGTCCGCCGTATCACGTGTACCGGCTTCATTTTTGGTCTAAAAAATTCGTTCTTTCGCACACATGCTCCATTTGGGCCCTAGTTGTGTCCCGAAACTTTTCCGCCCGATCGGAATATACCCACGGGTGTTATGAGTGAAAATGTGTGTAAAAATAGGTACTTTTTGCGTTTTAACAACATGTTAGTAACATGAGCTTTTGAGGTATCTTTTTCCATGTTTATGAGGACGAGAAGACCGAATATGAAGTCGATTTTGACCAAAGACGCGGAAATCGAGGTTTTACCAAAGGTTCAGCTCCCAAACTTGGTTTTTTATGAGTCAAAAACCTAGAAAACTGTCTGAAATCACCATCAATGTGTATAATAACATTGGAAAAAGTGTAAACAGGTGAATCAAGACCATTAAATGCCACTACCAATAATGAAAGATGATCTTAAAAAAAAAAAAAAAAGCGTACCTATTTCATGTTTTGGGGGCCAAAATTGGTGGAATTCATCAGAAATAGCTATTTCAATCATTCCACATGAAAGAAACAATAAATTTAACAGCCAACAAGAATCTCTAGAACTCCAATAGAATAATAAACCCATGTGACAAGGACTTTGCAGCGTTTTTTATGAGTCAAAAACCGGGAAACCGTGAAATCTCCATCAATTTGTAGAATAACACTAGAAAACGCTGCAAAGTCCTTGTCACATGGGTTTATTATTCTATTGGAGTTCTAGAGATTCTTGTTGGCTGTTAAATTTATTGTTTCTTTCATGTGGAATGATTGAAATAGCTATTTCTGATGATTTCCACCAATTTTGGCACCCAAAACATGAAATAGGTACGCTTTTTTTTCCCAGATCATCTTTGATCATTGGTAGTGCGATTTAATGGTCTTGATTCAGCTGTGTACACTTTTTCTAATGTTAGTATACACATTGATGGTGATTTCAGACAGTTTTCCAGGATTTTGACTTAAAAAAAACAATTTTTGGAGCTGAACCTTTGGTAAAACCTCAATTTCCGCGTCTTTGGTCAAAATCGACTTCATATTCGGTATTCTCGTCCCCAAAAACATGGAAAACGATACCTCAAAAGCTCATTTTACTAACATGTTGCTAAAACGCAAAAAGTACCTATTTTTACACACATTTTCACTCATAACACCCCTGGGTATATTCCGATCGGGCTGAAAAGTTTCGGGACACAACTAGGGCCCAAATGGAGCATGTGTGCGAAAGAACGACTTTTTTAGACCTAAAATGAAGCCTGTACACGTGATACGGAGTACGGCGGACGGACATTGCATTTTTGGAATCTACGCACCTTGAAACGGAAAACTAAAAAGTTTGAGGGGGTGTTATAAAAATTTTTTGCTGAGCGAATACATAGGTGTATTATTCACAGAATAATAAACCAAAACGCTGCAAAGTCCTTGTCACATGGGTTTATTATTCTATTGGAGTTCTAGAGATTTTTGTTGGCTGTTAAATGTATTGTTTCTTTCATGTGGAATGATTGAAATAGCTATTTCTGATGATTTCCACCAATTTTGGCCCCAAAACATGAAATAGGTACGCTTTTTTTTTTTAACCTGACCCTTCAGGGGGCCTATTCACTAAGCCAAAGAGACATCTCTTTCAGGTCCGACTCTCTCTTAGGGCCAAATAGATTTTTATAGTATCCATGACAGGGTTATTCAGTGACTTTTCAAAGAGAGAGTTGGCGGCCATCTTGTCATTCTCGATCTCTTTCAGAGAGACACCTAATTAGGTGTCTTCCCTCGAAAGAGAGAGTCTATTTCTCGTTTGTTTCACAGTGATCGTGTAATATCCTCCTTCATCCGTGTAATATCCTCCTTCATCCGCAACCACATCAGTACTTTTGATCGTGTATTCTTTCATTTCATAAAGGTAAGTCAATTTTAATTAAAAATATATACATAATCATTGATTCATGAGTAAAAACGTCCAAGTACGGGTTGAGGTAGGTGCCTACCTACCTAAGAGTGGCCGTTCATTAGGTGTAGATATAATCAAGCATTAAGCCCCCTAATTCGACTTTTTCTGTTGGTAATTGAGACTTTTTTTCAATTTCATTTAAACTTTTATCCGATTCATGAGTAAAAACATCCAAGTATGGATTGAGGTAGGTAGGTACCCATTGAATAGGTATTACTAATTCGTTCATTATTAAGGAATTGAGCTCCCGGGGGCACAAACATCTCGCACTTCATGGATACTATGGCATTTTGCTAGGGAAATGAAACTTCTTTCATTTTCATCGGACAAAAATCGTTTTCCATTCGTTGGAAAGCTCTTGATTTATCACGAATGTATTTCGTATTTTTTCTTGGTATTTATAGGCTAGTTTCATAATCTATACATATAATAAAACAGTGTCTGTCTGTTTGTTTGTTTGTTTGTTTGTCTCGGCATCAATTGAGAACGGCTGAACGTAGAAAGTTGCGGCTGGTACCATTTGACGCAGAATTTATCTGGGAAGGTTTATGAAAAATCCGCATTTGAATCTGTCCATCCATTGAAACGCTATGAATGAAATACTACTAAAAAACGTGTTATAATCACTTCTATGAGGACTTTATGATTATAATAACTTTGAACGGTTGGACGTAAATCCGATTGTAGAAAGTTGCGGCTGGTACCATTTGACGCAGAATTTATCTGGGAAGGTTTATGAAAAATCCGCATTTGAATCTGTCCATCCGTTGAAACGCTATGAATGAAATACTACTAAAAAACGTGTTATAATCACTTCTATGAGGACGTTTATGCTTATAATAACTTTGAACGGTTGGACGTAAATCCGATTGTAGAAAGTTGCGGCTGGTACCATTTGACGCAGAATTTATCTGGGAAGGTTTATGAAAAATCCGCATTTGAATCTGTCCATCCGTTGAAACGCTATGAATGAAATACTACTAAAAAACGTGTTATAATCACTTCTGATGACGTTTATGCTTATAATAACTTTGAACGGTTGGACGTAAATCCGATTGTAGAAAGTTGCGGCTGGTACCATTTGACGCAGAATTTATCTGGGAAGGTTTATGAAAAATCCGCATTTGAATCTGTCCATCCGTTGAAACGCTATGAATGAAATACTACTAAAAAACGTAGACATTGCATTTTGGTTTATTATTCTGTGAATAATACACCTATGTATTCGCTCAGCAAAAAATTTTTATAACACCCCCTCAAACTTTTTTCTTTTCCGTTTCAAGGTGCGTAGATTCCAAAAATGCAATGTCCGTCCGCCGTACGCCGTCCGCCGTATCACGTGTACAGGCTTCATTTTAGATCTAAAAAAGTCGTTCTTTCGCACACATGCTCCATTTGGGCCCTAGTTGTGTCCCGAAACTTTTCAGCCCGATCGGAATATACCCAGGGGTGTTATGAGTGAAAATATGTGTAAAAAAAAAACCACAGTCATGCAGCATGGCTATAAGAGCGAATTTTCGAAGTTTTCGGCATCTTCCTCCTCCGCCTAAAATTTTCTGAAAATTAATTTTCGGCCAATGTTTTCCCAACTTGATACAAAATTAAAACAGGAGTAGTTTTACGCAAAGTAAAATTTGGGGTGGAAGGAGGGGGAGGGGGAAATCAAAAATGTTTTGAATACCAGAAGAGTAGGTATTGGGTACGTAACAAATTTTTTGTTCCATTTTTTGCCGAGTAACACCTCGGTTTGTAGATTTTCCAACGCTGAACACGATGGTGAAGTCAGAATTGCGATATCCCATTCCGTTATCAGATTAGAGCAGACGAACCAGGAAGAACATCTCAAGAAATAACCACGTTCCTTCATCTTCAAAGTGCTCCAGTTTGAGAATGGAATGAGATATCGCAATTCTGATTTCACCATCGTGTTCAGCGTACAAAAACCTTTAAAATGAGGTGTCACTTGTCAGACTTTTTCATTTTGGGAATTTATGGGTAATTTTCCCCCCCTAAAACTCCCCAAAACTCCCCCTTAGGGTGACCCGATTCTGCCCATCTTCGAACTTAGCCTGTCGATTGCCAAGACAGATTTTTCGTGCAAATTTGAACTTTTTATCTCAATTCTTTCGAGAGTTATCGTCTGGAATGACACATACATATATAAATATATATATAAATATATAAATATATATATAAATATATAAATATATATATAAATATATATATATATATATATATACATATAATTTTTGGTGTCTTTCGGCAGGGAATTCAGGATAGTCTGAAACGGATTTTGGTATAAAAATCTTTCGGAAATTCGAGTTTTAAAAATTTTGGACCGAGAACAATAGCTTCCTTTTCTTCGAAAATTCGCTAATAGGTACTTTTTGCGTTTTAGCAACGTTAGTAAAATGAGCTTTTGAGGTATCGTTTTCCATGTTTATGGGGACGAGGATACCGAATATGAAGTCGATTTTGACCAAAGACGCGGAAATTGAGGTGTTACCATTGGTTCAGCTCCCAAAATTGTTTTTTTTTAGTCAAAAACCTGGAAAACTGTCTGAAATCACCATCAATGTGTATACTAACATTAGAAAAATTGTAAACAGCTGAATCAAGACCATTAAATCGCACTACTAATGATCAAAGATGATCTGGGGGGAAAAAAAGTGTACCTATTTCATGTTTTGGGGGCCATAATTGGTGGAAATCATCAGGAATAGCTAATTCAATCATTCCACATGAAAGAAACAATAAATTTAACTGCCAACAAGAATCTCTAGAACTTCAATAGAATAATAAACCCATGTGACAAGGACTTTGCAGCGTTTTTGGAATCTACGCACCTTGAAACGGAAAAGAAAAAATTTCGAGGGGGTGTTATAAAATTTTTTTGCTGAGCGAATACATAGGTGTATTATTCACAGAATAATAAACCAAAAGGAGCGTACCTAATTTGTGTTTTGGGGGCCAAAATTATTGGTGTTGACAATCAGAAATATCTATTTAAATTATTTCACATGAAAGAAACAATAAATGAACAGCCAATATTTCTGTAGGTAAATCCAATAGAATAATAAACCCATGTGACAACGACTTTGCAGCGTTTTTTGAATCTAAGCACCATGAAAAGTAAAAGAAAAAATTTTGAGGGGGCGTTATAAAACTTTTTTGCTGAGCGATTACATAGGTGTATTATTCACGGAATAATAAACCAAAATGCAATGTCCGTCCGCCGCATAACGTGTACCGGCTTCATATTCGGTCTAAAATATTCGCTCTTTCGCACACATGCTCCATTTGGGCCCTAGTTGTGTCCCGAAACTTTGCAGCCCGATCAGAATATGCCGAGGGATGTTATGAGTGAAAATGGGTGTAAAAATAGGTACTTTTTGTGTTTTACTAACATTTTAGTAACATGAGCGTTTGAGGTATCGTTTTCTATGTTTTTTGGGACGAGAAGACCGACTATGAAGTCAATTTTGACCAAAGAGTGGACAAATGAGGTTCTACCATGGTTCTGCTCCCAAAATCAATTTTTTATGCGTCAAAAACCTGGGGAATTGTCTGAAATCACCATCAATTTGTATAGTAACACTAAAAAAAGTGTCAACAGGTGAATCAAGACAATTAAATGGCACTATCAATGATCAAAGAATTTGAAAAAACGCTGCAAATCCCTGCACAACGGTTTATTATTTTGTATAGAATACCCTCCTGTTACAGATCACAGCTCTATGTATAGATAACCCTTCTATATAATATGATATATGTACTATTCTATTATATACATATTATGTAGATCGCAGACCCTCCGTAGGTTAGTACCTAACCCCGTACTCGTTACTAGGTACCTACCTAAATCACGAGTTAAATGTTGCTAAAATAATTCTGCCGATGACAAACAGTACCCAACAAAAAGAAACACACATAATGAAGTTCTGAAAAGAAATTGTTGATGAGGAGTGAAAAAAGTTGCATAAGTACCTACCAACAAACTCCAGCCCCTTCTACGTAGATGGTATAATGAACCGTTGTGTAATAATTTACCGTTGAGTAATGATTTACCGTAGTAATAATTTACCCATCAATAATACTTCAACGCTTGTTCAAGTTTCACTACCTACCAACAAACTCCAAAAGAGCCATCATTTTTCAAGCGAAATAATATCACAGAACAACCAACTCGACTTCATACTCCGCCAATATAATCAGGTGATCCCTACCAATGATTGGCCGTATTCACAAATTCCTATTGTGGGCGCGTCTCTGGTTACGAGATTTGGTTTGAATTGTATACAATTTCATTCACACTGGAGTCGAAAATGCCTGTCGGTGCAAACTTCGGGGCCTTACTGTGAACGAACGGCTGGACGTACGATGCTCCGGATGGTCTTAAAAAACTCGCAAGTTCAAGAACTATTTAAAACCGTAAAAATATTTACGTAAAAAATGGTATAGGCGTTTTGAAAATTTCAACCCCTATTTTGAACCCCTTAGAGATGACCCACAGTAACGTCGAGCTTCGAGGACCAACTAGACGCCGAACGGAACCTATAACCCGAATTTCATCAATTTTTTTTCATGGTAACTAAGAAAAGTGGCCCGTACGGCGTACGGCGGACAGACAGAAATATTTTTATTGCAGTTTTGGATTCTACATACCTTGAAACGTAAACCATCAAATTTTGAGGGGGGGTAAGAATTTTTTTTTTCATGCTCGATTCCAATGGTTCATTATTGAAAATAATAAACCAAAAAGGAGCGTACCTAATTTGTGTTTTGGGGGCCAAAATTATTGGTGTTAACAATCAGAAATATCTATTTAAATTATTTCACATGAAAGAAACAATAAATGAACAGCCAATATTTCTGTAGGTAAATCCAATAGAATAATAAACCCATGTGACAACGACTTTGCAGCGTTTTTGGTTTATTATTTTCAATAATGAACCATTGGAATCGAGCATGAAAAAAAAAATTCTTACCCCCCCTCAAAATTTGATGGTTTACGTTTCAAGGTATGTAGAATCCAAAACTGCAATAAAAATATTTCTGTCTGTCCGCCGTACGCCGTACACCGTACGCCGTACGGGCCACTTTTCTTAGTTACCATGAAAAAAAATTGATGAAATTCGGGTTATAGGTTCCGTTCGGCGTCTAGTTGGTCCTCGAAGCTCGACGTTACTGTGAGTCATCTCTAAGGGGTTCAAAATAGGGGTTGAAATTTTCAAAACGCCTATACCATTTTTTTACGTAAATATTTTTACGGTTTTAAATAGTTCTTGAACTTGTGAGTTTTTTAAGACCATCCGGAGCATCGTACGTCCAGCCGTTCGTTCACAGTAAGGCCCCGAAGTTTGCACCGACAGGCATTTTCGACTCCAGTGTGAATGAAATTGTATACAATTCAAACCAAATCTCGTAACCAGAGACGCGCCCACAATAGGAATTTGTGAATACGGCCAATCATTGGTAGGGATCACCTGATTATATTGGCGGAGTATGAAGTCGAGTTGGTTGTTCTGTGATATTATTTAATTTGAAAAATGATGGCTCTTTTGGAGTTTGTTGGTAGGTAGTGAAACTTGGACAAACGTTGAGGTATTATTGATGGGTAAATTATTACTACGGTAAATCATTACTCAACGGTAAATTATTACACAACGGTTCATTATACCATCTACGTAGAAGGGGCTGGAGTTTGTTGGTAGGTACTTTTGCAACTTTTTTCACTCCTCATCAACAATTTCTTTTCAGAACTTCATTATGTGTGTTTCTTTTTGTTAGGTACTGTTTGTCATCGGCAGAATTATTTTAGCAACATTTAACTCGTGATTTAGGTAGGTACCTAGTAACGAGTACGGGGTTAGGTACTAACCTACGGAGGGTTTGCGATCTACATAATATGTATATAATAGAATAGTACATATCATATTATATAGACGGGTTATCTATACATAGAGCTGTGATCTGTAACAGGAGGGTATTCTATACAAAATAATAAACCGTTGTGCAGGGATTTGCAGCGTTTTTGAATCTAAGCACCATGAAAAGTAAAAGAAAAAATTTTGAGGGGGCGTTATAAAACTTTTTTGCTGAGCGAATACATAGGTGTATTATTCACAGAATAATAAACCAAAAGTGTCAACACGTGGATGAAGACGATTAAATGGCACTACCAATAATCAGAGGTAATTTGAATAAAAGAAAAGGAGCCGTACCTAATTCGTGGTTTGGGGGCCAAAATTGGTGGAAACCACCAGAAATAGCTATTTCAATTATTTCACGTGAAAGAAACAATAAATGAACAGCCAATATTTCTGTCTCATTCAACCAAGACTAACAAAGCTGACCTGGAACACAATGGCTGATGTTCCAGTCATTGGGTAATGGTATACCCAAAAACAAAAAATTTAAAAATTTGGATTTGCAAACTTTCAAACACATAATATAAGACTTAAGTAATTCCTTCCCTTTCATATTTTCTGTTTCCAAGTTTTCATTTTGTATTTTATAAAACTTCCACTAGTATCGGATTTGTTCCTTATTGTATTAGGTAGAATCTTATTATGTCTCAATGATTTTATTTCATATAAGTTTTTGTATGCTGTAATACCTATGTATACAGGGTGATCCGCTCGTAGATGCAAAAAAAAATTTACGTAAAATTACATCAAAAATGGAGAAAAATGCCGCCAACCGCACATTTTTATCTCAATCCGTTCTCGAGATATGATTTTTTAAAGGTTTTTCAGGAAAACCGTGTTTTTCCCTTTTAAACTCCAATTTCTCTGCTTTACCTCATTCAATTTTACTATTTGACCTCATTTTCGGAATCAGCGTTACATTTTCCATACGCATGGTGTACATTCACGTCTTGAAAAGTACCATCTAGAGACCACAACAACAGCTCAAACATTAGACGAATTTGAAAAAATAACATTTCTGAAATTTTAAAAACGTTACTACTCCTCCGAAAAAAATCCTCGAAACTGGCAAATCTCTTGAAAACTTCTTCATTTATTAAGCTTTCCAATGGTATGGTCAACTTTGCGATTATCTTGTTTCTTTGGTGAAAAATTCAAGTTTAAATGCAAGAAAACGTTAGGCACCTCAAAAGGAGGAATTTGATCAGAGGGTAGAAAAAATGTAAAAAAATATTTTTAATGTTTTTAATTGAAAAAATTGAGTCAATAGTGCCAATTTACAATTCGAAATCAGGTTTTTCGGTAACTAGGAAAGCCCGTTTTCAAAATGCCCACCGTTATTTCTTATGCATGCTCTAGCACGCTTACGCATTTTTCCCACTGTCACGTTGAATGTCAGACGTTCTTGCACCGTCACGCTTGCCTCTTGAATTCGTCTCTTTAAATCTTCAACATCTTGTACATCAGTAGCATAAACCGTTGATGAGTTCTCGTGAATACCCGAGAATATGGAACCCGTCGGCCAGGATATCTAGCACGATACTGCTGCTGTGCAGCAAGCGCATTTCCATCGCACAACCCGTACACGAAATGTATGTCGGCGTACTCGCGGTTAGTGAACCGTGCCATTTGTAACACCAAACTGCATTGGGAATAACTTCCCATCACGTTGTTGTTTAAACAGGTGGATACACGAACTCATTTAGATACACTGTAATGCGTTGATTTTGAACCTTAGAACTAATTTATTGTTCAGGGTCACTACTCCCCCTGATGACAAAAAACATAAAATCTCCTAACGTTTTCTCGCATTTAAACTAATTAAATTGGCACTATTGACTAAATTTTTTCAATTAACAACATTTTTTTACATTTTTTCTACCCTCTGATCAAATTCCCCCTTTTGAGGTGCCTAACTTTTTCTTGCATTTAAACTTGAATTTTTCATCAAAGAAACAAGATAATCGCAAAGTTGACCATACCATTGGAAAGCTTAATAAATGAAGAAGTTTTCAAGAGATTTGCCAGTTTCCAGGATTTTTTTCGGAGTAGTAACGTTTTTAAAATGTCAGAAATGTTATTTTTTCAAATTCGTCTAATGTTTGAGCTGTTGTTGTGGTCTCTAGATGGTACTTATGGAAAATTTAACGCTGATTCCGAAAATGAGGTCAAAAAGTAAAATTGAATGAGGTAAAGCGGAGAAATTTGAGTTTAAAAGGGAAAAACACGGTTTTCCTGAAAAAACCTTTAAAAAATCATATCTCGAGAACGGATTGAGATAAAAATGTGCGGTTGGCGGCATTTTACTCCATTTTTTATGTAATTTTACGTAAAAAATTTTTTGCATCGACGAGCGGATCATCCTGTATTTTGAATAAATTAACCAATTATTATGAAATCTTAATCTAGATTACCCTTTGTTGAGAAACAAACCTACTACCAACAAACTTACTTTTAGAAAATTTGAGTAACTGAACTCCTTTCTACAGGTAAGATGCAGAATATTGAGGTAAGCAGAAGTACCACTTACCTAGACAAAATGAGAAAACCCTTATCGGAACACTTCATGATTTTTTACACAAGCAGAATGACTTGAATTTACTCTTCCTGGGTTTTACCAATAGGGTAAATGCACCAGAAGTAGCCACCCCCGCCAGTAGTAGCCACCTCTCAACTTTAAATGTTTTAAATAAGGATTTGGCGCCCATTGGAGATTTGAAATTGGCGCCATTTCAAAGCAGGAGATGTATGCCGCCCTTTCTAACCGTTCCCGCCATAATCAACTCATCAGTGAGAGTAACACGTGTGTGATAACTCGTCTGTTGAACAAAGAAGCAAAGAACCTGGACTTCCACACATTTGGCTAAGGAGGTAAGTTCACTTTTTTGTCTTTTCTCACCTTATTCTTGGACTTTTTGTTTATTGTTTGGTTTCATTATGTTCACTGGTTGTTCCTAGTTGCAATTCAAGTCTTTTTCAGTAGGATTTCATACAAATAGGTCATTATTTGGATGGTATCTACTACTAGTCCCCAAAATGTGGTGAATGTCAGTAGTAGCCATAAAGTGGCTACTTCTTGGTGTTCATGTTTTTTTCATCTGTAAAATAATTGAACTAATTTTTTCATCAGGAGCACAGTGATATAGTTAGTTTTTCAAAAGAATTAGTGGTTCCCGTAGTAGCCAGGGGGTGGCTACTACTAGATAGTGATGAAAATTAGTAGTTCCGTAGTAGCCAGAAGATGGCTACTACTAGGTACTGATGGTGGCTTCTACTAGATCTGATAAAAAATTAAATACAAAATTCATTTTGACATCTCTGATTAGAAGGTACATTCTATTTCTGATTTGTTTTCAATTTATTGTGTAGGAACAGATGAGAAATCAGCATGCCTCCTATAAAAGGTCAGATGTGGAGCTATACAGAAGAAGACATGCTGAAAGCCATCCACGATGTTAAAAATGGCATTTCGGTTAATAAGGCAGCTAAAGACAACGGGGTGACAAGGACTACTCTTCGAGTCAAGATTTCAGGAAAATCGCCGCTGTATCGACGAATGGGGCCTCCCACAGTACTGACGCCATATGAAGAAGATATTCTTGAGGAATGGGTGAAGGAAATGTCGAGGGCTGGTTTTCCAGTAACAAACAACATAGGCAGACACCCAATGTGATGCTGTGTGATCGTTTTTAGCCCTAAGCCCGTCTTGACTAAACGAAGTCAATAAATATATGTTTACAAGTTGCAATAAATTGTTTTCTCACATTTACCTACTTTCTATCTATATCTGGATTGAATCTTACTTATATTAACCTCAAGTTCTGAATATTTTCTGAATTCTCGTTGATTCAAATATGTTTTGCGAGAAATTTCTGAAGGTGGCAACTACTGGTCCCTTACGGTGCCTACTACTGGCGATAAATGTTGGTTCGCTCTCCTTCAATTTCTGGAAAACCATTCAATGCACTTACATTTTTGAAACAGTCATTCAATAAAGCAGATGTTGGGGGATAGAACAAAATCAAGAGTGAATGAAAAAACGGAAAAATTACGAAACCCCGACGTAAAATCCTAAACTGGGTTGCTTAGGGGTGGCTACTACTGGTGTATTTACCCTAGCTCCTTTCTGATAATGCTGTGGCAGAGGTGCACTCTATTATTTACCACCACAGGCATACATCTAGGATACTCTAAATTCTTCCTGAAATACACAAGGTAATCAATAACATATGCGCCCTATTATGTATATGGTAATAACCTACATCTTCAGTGGACAGACCTCATAAGTAGGTACTTGCTTTACCTACTCGCAGGCAAAACTAAACGTAAGCCTACCAAGCCGGAATTTTCCAACGATGATTCAAAGCATAATGTAGTATGAATCTTGAGTGATCAATCGATATGGCTGTACCATTACGTACAAACACAACTACAGCAATAACTAACACACACACCTTAAGAGACGGTATTATAAATTATAATAAACCTACTTATGTAGATGGGCACACGTATTGAATGGTGAGTTGACAGTGTTTAAAAAAACGCCGATGCAGTAGATCTGAGAGGAAATTTTTTAACCAAAACAAAATGTCGTAGGTAGGTATATTTTCACTGAATTTACGTTCATGTCTGAATGTGGTCTCGAAGTAAGATAGTAGAAATTGAACCGAAAGTGAGAATACCATCATTAGCTAGCTTACTTCCAGTCATGCCTGCACTGGATTAAGGTTTTCGAACGTAATTTAGTAGTTGAATCCCAGTCGAATAGTGCTGCGGAAGATCTTATGCAGTTACAACATATTATTTATTTGCCTGTGAAACTAGAAAAAACACTCAAAACAGAAATTAGGTAGAGTAAAATGAGGAAACACTTTTTACCTTTGGTAACGTCAGCCATTTTACTAGTTTACAAATAAGAATCCTAACGTGGTAACACTGAGGACAACAAGTTAGAAAAATCTGGATTCTAGAAAAAATGTTAGTAATATGGGCTTTTGAGAACTGCTCGAATTTTGGAATTCTTATTTGCTTCAAAACGGATGATGGTGAGAAAAAACAAACTCTTGTGATGAAAACTTCTACGAATGACGGAATCTGAGCTCAGTATCCATGCTGTACCTTTCCATACCAGCGTCCATAGCTTCGTTCGCGGTGTGTTTGACGGTCAGGGAACCGTCTGAAGCCACTTTTCTTATCGTGCCAACACGCATGCGCCACCAATACCAACTTTCAAACTCACAATGGACTGGGTACACCGCGAACGCTTGGGAAGGAAATCTGACTGCAACCGCTGTGCAACCTGAAAATTTCTAACCTTCCTGATTGTGTCGTGTCGTCGTCGATTTTTTCTGCTTTCTGACGTTTGTTATACAAATCATAGAGTATTAAGGGTTTAATGAAAGGCTGTGACTCCTGCATGTGTGAGAAGTTCATGTGTCATCATTGATCTCTGCTAATTTATTTCTTCTTTTTATAACAATAATAAGTACTATCTGTTGAAATAGGATCTTCAAATGAGATGCCTTCATGAGCGCTTCCTCTATGGAACAGAGTTCATAAAGTATCCATAGCATTTGTTCTATTCTACACTATGTGTACTGCGAATCGAATAGAAAATATATTGTATAGCTCAGAATTAATCTACATGTATGTATATAACATAAACGTAATATTGTCTCTATGAACCGTTATACTTTTCGTATATTCATGTAAGGATCATATGTTTTATGAGCTGTATAGTTGGCACTATTGTCATAAGAACTGAAGTGGGGTTCTGCAAAACCCCACTCCTCTCTCTCTCGTCTCACTCGCTTCCGTATCGTTGACGCTATAGCCTCTTTTACGATCCGTAAATTCTATTTCCTCATATTTGTGCAAGTTCTCAAATATATCGTTCATTTCGTTTAAAGTCAGTTTCGAGTGCATTATTTCGTGTACTACACACAGGATCAATCCTTCAACTCCAGATTCTCCTTTTACGGTGAGTGGTTCGTTTAATTATTTGATTGCTAAAGTAGCATCTCAGTTTTCATTAACCTCACCTCCAAACGGCTTTTGACTTTGATACGATATCGTGACAATGCGATGAGTTATACAATTCTTTATTGCTTTTGGTCAGGTCGTTGAAATTATATCCATTTCCATCCAGAAGCCCAACTGAAGAAAATTAGATCGTTTGAATTTTCTATCAAGCCTTGGCGTGAAATCGGTCTCATGGCGTCTATTTTTCCCCTCCCCGCTAGGCAGCGTCCGAGTCTACACAGGAGACCGCAAGCGTCGGAAGATGGCCGCCGTTTCTCTTCGAGTAATTTCGATAAATACATCGAAAATTAGATTTCCCCAACCAGGTCACTAGGAGTTGCTCCGAATCAACGTAGATCGACGTCGTTGTAGACTTCCTTCATTCTTTTTGGGTTCGCCGGTCCGAAAGAGTTTGTGTCGGTTAGTATCCGTGATAGAGCAAATATCGGGACGCCGATAGCTTTCTGTGAGCCGTGCTCGAGATCGTTGCCGGATAGCTCTCTGTCTCCAGCGTGGTGGACGAAGTCTGAACTTTCCTGCTCCCGACAGGAAATTCAGGCGCCGAGTTGCGCGATAGATATTGAATCGCTAGCCCGAGTCAGGAAAAGGTTGATCATGGCGTGCACAATTTTTTTTTTATTAGTTTCGACCTCGGATCAACAGTGCACATTAGAACCTCGCCTGGCGACATATAGGGTACCTCGAGTGACTGAGTGCCCGCTTTGTGATCGGGATCTTATCACCAGCACAGTCTCAAAGGCCGCAACTCAACGGGGTATGTGAATCGGGCTGGACCCCAGGAGCTAAGGTCCTCTGAATCAATCCAAGAGATTGAGGCACAGAGAAGATCGCAACTAAATTTGTTTCGAATTATGATCACGGATAGACCGAAATCACGCCAAGGGCTCGAATTTGCATCGGAAATTTCATTCGGGACCGCCCCTATCTACTCCATCCCTTCTGAGGTAGCCGGAGTGAGAAACCAGGTGTGCCCAATTTTGGGAATTAACACATCTCAGTTCGAACCCGAGGCTCGCTCAGTGAATATATAGAGGGTGAATATATGTTTCGTTTCGATGTGTACCTTATGGGTAACATCGGAACTGAATGGGATAGGGGTCGGAGATCTCATTTTCTTTATGACGGAAAATCACGCAAATCGGATATCTAGTCTTCGGGGAGTGCACCCCCATGAAATTAAGTTACATCTCAAAATAATGAATCGTTTTGTTTTTAAATATGAGATTGATTTCGTTGGAGAGTCAAGTGTCGTTTGATCCTGGAGGAATATAATATACATATTGATCTTACCAATTAATTTTTGAAATAACCTCTTTTGGTTTGAATCATGCTATTTTTATCTCTAGAAACAGGTTGGCCAACCGATTTTGAATCTTTTCACAGGAGATTGGATATATTCCTAGTATGTATTTGAACCAAGAGTCTTATTCATGAAACGATGAATCTTTCATGACATGTATGTTTCTATCCATTCATTGAATCGCCCTGGTGTCTCAATAAATAGCATTTAGGTTATGTTTTATTTGGTAAAGAAAGGAAATTGCGGATTTGTCAACTGAAATATTATACAGGTATCAATATGTCCCAATCTGACTTGGACTATGACGGGGATGACGTCTCGTTAGATGGACCGTTTTCCTCCAGTTTTGCCAACTGGTACCGCTTCGGAAAACTCTTCCGGTTTATTTGCCACCACTGCCCTGGTATCCCATTCTGTTCCTATGGACGAAGGTGTGGTTGGTCAACTTGAGACCCAGGACTGCATCTTCGTGCTCGACCCTTCTGAACCTGCTCCTGGCGATTTCTCAGTACGTGATCGAGAGACTGCCAGGAAAAAGGTCAGGTATTTTATTTTTGAGTCACTGTCCCAGTATTTTCAAGATCTAGTCCAGGATCTTCGTGATCCCAAAGACATCATGGACAAGTTGCAAAATACTTGTGATCCCTCCTCAAAATTCCAGTCGAAAAGTCTTGTTAATGAGTTTAATTCAATTCATTTCGACCCTAAAAGTGAAAAAGCGGTTGAGTTTCTCGGTCGGTTCGACGAGATTAGAAACAAACTCATCAGCATCAATGCTGACATGCTGACACCCGAGTATGCCAAGACTATCTTTGAGTTGTCAATCGATGAGACTGTCACATACCAGAAGGCTGAACTCCATGGGTTCAAGTTCTCTCTGGGCGAGCTTCGTGACATGCTCTTAGAGGAGCAACTCAGAAGTGAGCAGTCATCCTCGGGGGGGTTCGAGCTTCAGCTTGATGAAGAGCCGAATTGCCTCCACTAGGGGTCGAGGTGGATCAAGGGGTGGGAAGGGTGCCGTCGCACGAGGTGGCTCAATCCCTGGTTTTACCAAGGCTCCCAGGGAAAAGCTACACTCGATTCAAAAGTTCCAAGGGAAAAGCGGGGTACTGTATTTACTGCCGCCAAACGGGTCATACCAGGGCAAACAGTTTCAAAGCCAATAAGACTTGCTTTAACTGTGGCATTTCAAATCAGCATATTGCTAAAGACTGTCCCAGTCCACCGACAAACCTAGTTACGCTCCTCAAACGCCCTAAAAAGTCCAAGCCTCTCCCCAAAAATTCTAATGCAGTTTCGCTTCCGAATCGACCTAAGTCATCGTCCGTAACCAGAAAGCCGAAGCTTCTCACGATGCCCCTAGGTCAAGCTAGAAAACTGGCTCAAGAATTTAGGGGACACCCGGACTCTGTTTTCTCGATTGTCGGTTCCTCTGAAGGGGACGACGACTCACAGGTCCGGGTCACCATGGGAGACGAGGAGGAGCAGGCGGTCAGTACGTTTAATTACGTCAGTGAACGCAACGGTCAGGGCGCTGTCTTCCAGCTATCTGAAGGTGAGCAATGTTTCAAAGCAATTACTGATACGGGATGTACAGAGCACTTGGCATCAAATAAAGCCCAATTGGTCAACTTTCAGCGTTTGCCTTCGACTCGTAAATTTAAATGTGCTAATAGTAATGATAGTGCTGATTTGTCCGTAAATTATCGAGGTGACCTCGAATTTCTGAATAATGGCCAAGTCTCTACGTTGAAAGATGTTCTGTACACACCGGGTCTCTCATCAAACTTGTTTTCAGTTCGTAAAGTTACTCAAGCTGGGCTCAAGGTTGTGTTCTCGAAAGACAAGGTTGAATTCGTACAACCCTCCTCAAACACGGTGATAAAAACTGGGTATTTTCGTGACAATCTCTGGTGGATTGAATTGCCAGTCGTTTCCCCTTCTACTAAACGAACTGGGGTGCAGTGTACTGCCCTGGAATCTAAGAGACTAAAGTTGAGTCTCAGTCTCTCGGCTTCTCAGGATCAGCCTTGCAGTTCTACTGCTCCTTTAGATTCGGGTTCACAATTTGATTCAGTGGGAGGGAGAGACCACCTTTGCAGTCCCTCTACATATGACTCGATGGGAGGGAGTGATTCATATATGCCTCAATCCGATATGTCCACTGCAAGTCTGGGAGGGAGAAGTGCTGAGAAGCATAATGAACATAACCTTGTCAAACCAGATTCACTTGACCTCAAGATTACTAGATTCGATAAGCATAATTTAGATAAAATATATAGTTCACTTCAAAATTCTGACATATTGTGGCATATTCGCTTGAATCATGCCTCCAAACAATATCTCGAAGCAGCTAAGAAGTTTCTCCCTGAACTTAAAAATGTTAAAGTTACGAATGCCATCTCTAATTGTGAAGACTGTCACCAGGCAAATACGGTCAGGAGATCTCATACCCAACGTAGGCACAGGGCTGAAAAGTCCTTTGCTACTCTCTACTCTCTAGAGGCCCAATCAGGCCCAATCAGTCCTTCTAATTTTAGAACTGGGGATTCCTATATTGTGATTTTTGTCTGTGACCATTCGCGTTATGTCTTTGCATATTCAATGAAAAATAAGAAGGAGGTTCACGTGGCTCTCAGAAGGTGCCTCCGTGAAATAGAATCAATAACCTCTCAAACGAAAAATGTTTTTAAGCTCAGATCGGATCGGGGTCTGGAATTTCAAACTTCCGATATGAAAAAGCTGTTGTCTGACGAGGGAATTATTTGGGATCCATGTCAGCCACATACTCCTCAGCAAAATGGGTGCGCTGAAAGAGTATGTCAAGAAATCAAACATAAAGTTCGAGTGAACCTACTTTCTGCCAAAATGCCTTATGCATTCTGGGGACATGCTCTCAAGTATTCTATCTTTGTTTATAATAACATGCCTCATTCCTCAAACTTGTTTCGGAGTCCCTTTGAACTTGTCAAGGGTTATCCTCCTAGCCTCAAGTTACTGAAACGCTTTGGCTGCCTTGTACACTTTGTGGATGTTAATAATAAAACTAAATTTGCTCCAAATGCTAAAAAGGGATTTTTGCTTGAGTGTAATGAAACGGGGTTTGTGATTTTCTCTGAGCAACATAAAACTCTTGTAAATTCAAGTGATGTAAAATGTATCGAAACCATAGTGTATGGGGACAGAATAAAGGATTATCCAAGGCCACTTGCGGAGATACTTGACATGGGTGAGGGACTGGAATCAGCGAAACAGGCACCTGAAGATTCGCCAGGCACAGATTCCCAATCTGGGGAATCTTCAGCCTCGAGGCAGGTTGAAAAACCACACCTCTTGGTCGCAGTGAATCAGGGTGACCCATTAGATTAAGTAGAGCCCTTCTCATACCGGGAAGCTATGGCTGCGCCGGATAGGGATCTGTGGGAGGAGGCCATACGTAGTGAACTTGAATCATTAGAGGAAATGGGTACTTGGGAACTTGTCCCTAAGTCTAGTCTTCCACCCGGTACCAAGGTAATTAAATCTCGATGGGTACATAAGAGAAAAGTGGAACCTGACGGTTCATATAAGTACAAAAGCCGCCTAGTTATTAAAGGGTTCGCTGATACCAATCAGTATCTGATTTCTGAAATTTATGCTCCGGTGGCACGTCTTTGTGATGTTCGAGTGTTCTTGTCTGTTGTGAACAAGCTTGGTTTACACCTTCATCAACTTGACGTGACTACAGCTTTCCTCCATGGGACTCTTGAAAAACCTGTGTACATGCAGGTCCCTGAAGGTGTCGAGGAACTTGCTGATCCACCTTTTCATTTGAAAGGGGCATATGTGTGCTGTCTCAAGAAATCTTTGTATGGCCTAAAAGTCTCGCCAAATCTATGGTATAAAAAGTTTAGCAGCATCCTAATTAAGTTAGGATTTGTAGTCTATCCATTTCGAACGTGCATTTTCAAATGGAAAGAAGGCCCAAAGTATATTTTGATTATTATTTACTTAGATGATTGTCTTCTAGCGTCCAATGATAATCAAATGGCCTTGGATGTTATTCAGACTTTACAGAAAGAAATCAAAATTAAGAACTTGGGAAATCCTAGAAAATTCTTGGGTTTTGAGATCGTTAGGAATGTGTCAAGTAAACAGCTGTTCATTCACCAGAGAACCATGATCCAGAGTTTACTAGACAAATTTCTACACCCAGAAGAAAGTATCAGTGAAATTCCCATGTCGCCCACAACATGTACGTTGGGTGCTCAATTAGAGTCGACTGCAGACTCAAAAAAAATCATCTCCAGATGTTCCATATCGAGAAGTAATAGGTGCTCTCTTATACATCCAAAATGGAACGAGACCAGACATCTCTTTTGCTGTCAACTTTCTCAGTATTTTAAACTTTAAACAAATGTTTATTGTATTATATTATTATTTTATTGTATAATATTGTATAATATTATATTTATTTTATATTTAGTATTATATTAGTATTATATTTATTTTACATTTTATATTTAGTTTATTGTATAATATTATATTATTAAATATTTGTTATTTTAATCTTTAAACAAAAAGGATATACTCTGAATGATTGGAAGTGTGTCCTAAAAAAAAAAAAAAAATTTTTGAAGTATCTTAAAGTAACGGTGTTTCTGGGTATCATGTATACTGGGAGAACCGAGAGTCTGGTTGCCTACTCAGATGCCTCATTGGGTACTAACGCACTCAATGGTAGGTCAACTACAGGATACATGATTAAGTCTTTTGGTGATCTGGTGTCGTGGAGATCGGGAAAGCAGACACATGTGGCCCTTTCAGCGTGTGAATCTAAGTACTTAGCCATGTCGGAGGCGTGCAGGGAGATCACAAGTGTGCGGACACTATGTGAGTTTCTTGTAGGCATTGACATGCGTCCCACGTTGGGGTGTGACTGTGCTCCAGCTGTCGCTGTCGCCATGACGAATGACTCCAAGACCCTTAAACATGTGGTCAAGCTCTCTCTACATTTTATCCATGACCTGTTCAAGAAGGGTGAAGTCCATATTGAATGGGTTTCATCTCAGGAACAACTTGCTGATTGTTTTACCAAAGCTCTGCCTCGTGAAAAATTCTTTGAAATGAGAAATGCAATCTTGACCAGAATTAATGCTGTGATGTAATTGTTTCAGGGGAACAAGAGCCGTGGGCCTAATCTGGCCAAAGAATCGTCGCTGCTGTCCACCTCTACGTGTTTATCGTCATGCTTCAACACGTCATCACAATCAAGTTCAGCCCACGCATCATCAGTATCGTCGCTTGTCAGCTCTACGCCTCAGCTACATGTGTCTCCGATGTTGTGTTTCGATGTGCGCGGGTCAATTAGTGATTGTGCATTAATTCAGTGTAAAACTAGTTCAGGCAATTTCTCCCTGCTAATATGATATATTTTTTGTTGTTTTATATTGTATTTCTAGAATCTTAGTAGGGAACCTATGTGAGCTGAATGACTTCCTTTTGCTGTAAGGCAAATGCATTAGAAAACTCTTTTGAACCTGCAATTTAGAATCGCAACTACATTAGTATCGGATACAGACTCATGATCTTGCCGCTGGTATTGATCATCCCATGCTAATATGTTGGACATCAGGTGTGACATTAGGACGTGTGTCGTTTCTGTGTGCTTTGTTACTGAAACAGCTTCTAGTCCTGTCACATTGGCCTCGTCATTTGCAGAGGAGGGAGTGTTGAAATAGGATCTTCAAATGAGATGCCTTCATGAGCGCTTCCTCTATGGAACAGAGTTCATAAAGTATCCATAGCATTTGTTCTATTCTACACTATGTGTACTGCGAATCGAATAGAAAATATATTGTATAGCTCAGAATTAATCTACATGTATTTATATAACATAAACGTAATATTGTCTCTATGAACCGTTATACTTTTCGTATATTCATGTAAGGATCATATGTTTTATGAGCTGTATAGTTGGCACTATTGTCATAAGAACTGAAGTGGGGTTCTGCAAAACCCCACTCCTCTCTCTCTCGTCTCACTCGCTTCCGTATCGTTGACGCTATAGCCTCTTTTACGATCCGTAAATTCTATTTCCTCATATTTGTGCAAGTTCTCAAATATATCGTTCATTTCGTTTAAAGTCAGTTTCGAGTGCATTATTTCGTGTACTACACACAGGATCAATCCTTCAACTCCAGATTCTCCTTTTACGGTGAGTGGTTCGTTTAATTATTTGATTGCTAAAGTAGCATCTCAGTTTTCATTAACCTCACCTCCAAACGGCTTTTGACTTTGATACTATCGTTCGTCACCGTTGATTTCGGCTAATTTATTAATTTTTTAATTCTTCAACTTACTCAAGTCTTTTGAATATTACGATTATTCCTATGCTTCTGATGAATGCATTGACTATCTTATGTATGTTCCTAGTGGTAATATCTTAGTTCCTACGTTTTGCTTCGAGTATTCATCTCTTACCAATGTTATGCATTCCTTTATCTCAACTTGTACTTAGTCGAAGTATTTTTAATAAAAATAAATCGAAATCTCTGTAGTTTTCTTCCTAACTAATGACCTAATGGGATGTTTATCAAATTCGGTGATACCAGTGTACTTTTGTGGAGTAATTGGTGACTGAAGAAATACCTAATCGAAAGTTTGAAGTTCGTTGTTAGGTACCTAACTAATTTTGCTGATAACTGACTACACATTCTTCATGTGCTCATTTTTTGTTAATATAGCTATGTATTCGGTTTCCTCAAGGGTCAATAGAGAGTTTTTGCAACACACTCACGACGAAACGAACGAAACGAAAGCAGTGCTGCGCATGCGCACTTAAGACACCGAAAAGTTTGACGAACCGTGACGACGAAAAATACCGGGATCTCGCGGTGTCAGCTTTCGTCGTGTTGATATGACGAAACGTAATTTAACCTTACATCTGTATAACGCTACCTACCTTCTTCTGTTTTCCTTGGAAAATAAAAATGTTGAGCGTCGTATTCACAGCTGCTTCTTGGCGTCTTGGCAGACTTGACGACATGTGTGGACATAGATTTGTATTAACCATGGAGTAAAATGGATGAAAGAGAGGTTGACATAACGTTAGCGTGACTCCACCAGCCGGTAGACGCCAAAGCTGAATGAAAACTGAACCGAAAAAGGTTAGCATCTGACTTCGGTCGCCCTATCCGCCATTTCCGTTTCGGTGTCGTTTTCCGTTTCGTTTCGTCACGAGTGTGTTGCAAAAACTCTCTAATAATATGATGAAACGGCTGAAATCACCGGAAACGTCTACAAAAAAAAGGCAGCATAAACTGTGAATTCAGCCTTAAAAATACAATTTCAACAATCGAAGATAATTTGTCAAAATTAGGAGTCTAATTCGAGTGGGCCAAAATTGGCAAAACCAACAATTGCTAGGCCAGTTCTTGGAACACCCACCGTAATCGTAAAATTAGGTAGGTAAGTGGCACTAAGTTTTTCATTTGGGATATTCAACCGACCCCTCATGGCGAGCGAGAAGTACAAAAACGCAAGTGAGAGAAGTGGAAGTGGATAGGGTTATTAGAACGAATAACAACGACGAACGACGGTGCGATGAGAAATGATTTGATTGGCTTAAGTGGGCGAGCGGTAGTGGGGGGCGAGCAGTCAGAATGGAGTACATCGGAAAATCCGCGGACTGATCTGACGGTCTTGGAACTGTCTTCGAACCGCCAGAAAAACACCGCGAACAGCATCCTATGGATGCTATACAGTCCGAGACGAGTCCGCAAGACCACCGCGAACGCCAAATAATGGATCTGAAGGTTTGAAGACAGTCAGATGGCCACCGCGAACAAACCTAACACCTCTTGTAAGAAGGGATCGGAACTTTTATTTTTTCATTTTTACAAATAATACTGGGGGCCTATTCACTAAAATATACAGTGGATAGAGATTATCTATTTTGAAAATCTCCCGCGAGAGATAGTCTCCCCCGGGAAGACAGTCTCTTCCAATGTCTCCGGGTTCGTCTATTTTACAGAATAGCTCCAGAGACCTTGAGAAAGAGATATGGATCCTAGTACACGAAAATGCCATAGTATCCATGAAGTGCGAGATGTTTGTGCCCCTGGGAGTTCAATTCCTCAATGAACGCATTTCTTAGTAATACCTATTCAATGGGTACCTACCTACCTCAATCCATACTTGGACGTTTTTACTCACGAATCGGATAAAAGTTTAAATGAAATTGAAAAAAGTCTCAATTATAAACAGAAAAAGTCGAATTAGGGGGCTTTTAATGCTTGTGTTATATTTATCTACACCTAATGAACCTCTTAGGTAGGTAGGTACCTACCTCAACCCATACTTGGACGTTTTTACTCATGAATCAATGATTATGTATATATTTTTAATTTAAATTGACTTACCTTTATGAAATGAAAGAATACACGATCAAAAGTACCGATGTGGTTGCGGATGAAGGAGGATATTACACTGATGAAGGAGGATATTACACGATCACTGTGAAACAAACGAGAAATAGACTCTCTCTTTCGAGGGAAGACACCTAATTAGGTGTCTCTCTGAAAGAGATCGAGAATGCCAAGATGGCCGCCAACTCTCTCTTTGAAAAGTCACTGAATAACCCTGTCATGGATACTATAAAAATCTATTTGGCCCAAAGAGAGAGTCGGACCTGAAAGAGATGTCTCTTTGGCTTAGTGAATAGGCCCCCTGGTTACAACATAGGACCAAGGGTCCCTCCTAGTGTTGAACAAGACCAAATTAATGACAATAGATATAATAGATATAAATTTTACCCAAGTAGTAATTCATTTTCTCAATTTATTAATCAGTTATTGATGATAAGTATTATGTTTTTAAAAATACACAGTCATGATGTTATCATGGAAATGAAATAACGTGGTTTAGAAGGGACTGTTTGTGTTTAAACGCACTTGGAAAAAAATAAACACTAGACTCTACTCGTAGGCCGGTTTGAATCCCGATCACAGCGAACCTAGCGGATTTTGGAACTATCGATGTTGATGGTATCGACTCGATCTATTTAAAATCGGTAGTAGGGTATAGGGTCTGCCACAGAAACTTTGCGTCCGTGTGGCGCATTCTTCTGGAGAACGTAGAACTAATTATCTCTTATCATCAAGCAGATTCCCATGCGTACAATACCACAAGGATCGATGTATTTGAGATAATCGATACAATCGATATTGGCGGGGCTATAACATACTTGTACCTTGTACCTAATTCTAATTTATTACTGGATAAAATCGGAACTTTCAAAATGTAACGGGCAACATCTTCAGTTTGTACAATTTCAGTCTGCTCGAATCATCAAAATGGGAACCTAATTAAAAGTTGTACGAACTGCTGTACTTACCTAGATAATTATAAAAATGGAATGAATACAAATATGGGGAAAATGAACTTTCAAGAAGTAGGTATTAGAACTAATAAAATTATTATTATTTTGTGTTACTTGATACAATTTTGAGCTGGAACTTCCAAATTAAAACAGACAACATAATTCAATTTTGTAGAATTGCAGTCTTCGCTCAAACCATCTAAATAGCAGTAACCAACCAAGAAGAAAAAAGTCGAGCGCACACAGTTTCAACAGCCACACCCATCTTGCATCTTCATTAAAATCGTCCAAGTTGAACAATGGAGTAACACATAGAACACACGTCGAAATTCTAAATGAAGTGTAACGAAAGCCTCCGAGTAACACAAATGTAGCAGTAGCAGAATAGCGGAATAGAAACGTACGTGTAGAAAATAGCAGAAAAAGTCAGTGATGCCAAGCCTAAACAAATAAAATTACGGTAGATCGGGACAAAAAAATTGGATTTTGGATTGTGAATAACCCGTATTCGTACCACATTTAAAATCTGTAGGTCTACGGAAAAAATTGTCGACCCAGCAACCTTGGCAACAGAAGGTAGCGTTTTACTTCGATGTCCGTCACTCAGGGAAATTTGACATGGACAGACAAAAGACAAACGGGTCAGACACGTCATTCGGTTCATAGATATTTTAGTAGCGAAATATAAATCCATGTTCGGTCATTTCGTTTTTTTAACTGCTATTTTATGGATTGAGTAACGAAGATTTCGTTATTTTCGAATAGCATGTTATTTGTAACTGCTACTCGTTATTTGACCCATCCCTACAGCAAACTGTTCGGCACAAACCCCATTTCACCACCTCCGTGCACAATGAGCCTCCTTTCCTATGCGATTATTAATGCCCCAAGTTCATCTGGAGACTGCCAGCACTTACTAACATTGTGAGCCTCGTTGACGTAGGTCTCATCAAGAATATTTCTTCCTTCACGGCGGAACTGACGAATGGTATGCAGGTACCTTGCACGCCAAGCAGCTACGTCTGTCCGTTCAATCAATAGAGAATTCCTAGGAGATACGGTGATAACAATACCGCATTGGCTAGAGCGAACAACATGGATGCTAACCCGTTGCCATGGGTTACGAGAGACAACTAGCATGATAGTCGGTATCTTAAAGTGACGTCAATTCCTTACTGATTGTTGAAGTACCGCGAACCTACCCCCCTCTTCTACCCCCTTTCATTTCAAAAGACAAAAGAGCACAACAAACCACTATGCACCAGCTCTGTTAAATCTGAAGTCAGAAGCCTGTTAAATTTGAAGAACGTCTAATTAGTTAGGTATTGCAAAATTAGTTGCATAAAGTTGGTTTGCTTCTGCAGCACATATTTGGATTCTTTTGCAAAAGCCTGCAAAACCAGCTATAAATTTGTGAAACTAGGATTTATTATGAGGGAAAGGTAGGTCTAAACTAAAAAAGCTTAAGCATTTGAAACCATTTAATTTTTTAGGTTAAGAAAACAATGTAAAGAACTGCAGGTTAAGAAAACAGTAGGTACAGAAATGTTTTACAGTAGGTACACCAGTACAAAACACGAAAAGCGGGCATAACTTGAGTAAGGATTACCAGAAATGTTCGTGAAGAAAGTTACTGAATTGTTTGCTATTGCTAAATTTGGTTAAAGCAAGAAAGTTGAATCAATTCTTCACCCTCACTCCAAAAAAAATCCGATTCTATGGGCTCTGGTTCATATCATTTTCATGATCTTCTCCGTTGATGTGTGTTTCCGTAACAACTTCTCCTTCCTCTTGATTCTCCTCAGCAGAAACAGCTTGAAAGGGAGGTAGGTAGGTATTTGGGTTGGGAAAACGTTGGTGTTTAAAAGCATGGTGGAAAATTCATCGCGATCACGTTTTCGCCGTTACCTAACACGTAGTAGGTACTCAAGGTTTTCAACATGTACTGTTTTCAACATATCAGGTTACGTTTACTCACGGTCTAGTCGTTACGTTTCACGGGATCGAGAGGCGGTGACGGATGTATGCAGCAAAATACGTTACCCGTATGATACGTCAACCATTTGGCGCATGCGCAGAACACTTTTCTGAGACATACGGATGACGCATCTGAGCAACGGTATCGCCTAGGAACTCTCTATTAACTTACGGTTCGATTGGCAGGTCTTCCACTTGAAACCACAAGCCTTGATACGTTGACGGAGATATTAGAGAGTTCCTAAAGACTAAAGTCGGGAAGATGTGTTCGGATTTAACTCAACTGCGCATGCGCGTCGCCCAAGTTCAAACTTATTTCCTTATGTTCGACTTATTCGGCCTTATACATAAGGCGCGTTATCTCCCAGGGCACAAACTTTAGGAATCGTCTTTAACCTTACTCAGGGGTAACAGTGCACAGCTTTTTGCCGCGTTTTGTCGTTTTTTTTTAACGCGTCATGTGTTTTCGGTCCTCGCCATCGCCAGCGTCTTTCAAAGTTACTCCAAGCGTCTTTCAAAGAATTTGCTAGATTGTTGCAATATCAATTTAGGATAAAAAAGTGAGTATACCTACCTATGCTATGTAATGGAATGGATTTCGCGTTGTGCTAAGTTAAGTGACGTTACTTTTTAATTCACTCCTACCCCCACCACTTCTGTCAAACCGGACTTATTGGTTAGCATCCAAAGGCTGCTCGCCTTAGATGTGGCCAAAAGATATGGCCGTTCCCTAATGAACTTATCTCTTAGGAACTCTCTATTAGAGAGTTCCTAGGAGATACGGTGATAACAATACCGCATCCGCTGTTAGGGCGAACAGCATGTATGCTAACCCGTTGCCATGGGTTACGAGAGACAACTGGGGGCCTATTCACTAAAATAGACAGTGGAAAGAGATTATCTATTTTGAAAATCTCCCGCGAGAGATAGTCTCCCCTGGGAGACAGTCGCTTCCAATGTCTCCCCGGTTCGTCTATTTTACTGAATAGCTCCAGAGACTTTGAGAAAGAGATATGGATCCTAATACACGAAAATGCCATAGTATCCATGAAGTGCGAGATGTTTGTGCCCCAGGGAGCTCAATTCCTTAATAATGAACGAATTAGTAATACCTATTCAATGGGTACCTACCTACCTCAATCCATACTTGGATGTTTTTACTCATGAATCAATGATTATGTATATATTTTTTTAATTAAAATTGACTTACCTTTATGAAATGAAAGAATACACGATCAAAAGTACTGATGTGGTTGCGGATGAAGGAGGATATTACACGGATGAAGGAGGATATTACACGATCACTGTGAAACAAACGAGAAATAGACTCTCTTTCGAGGGAAGACACCTAATTAGGTGTCTCTCTGAAAGAGATCGAGAATGCCAAGATGGCCACCAACTCTCTCTTTGAAAAGTTACTGAATAACCCTGTCATGGATACTATAAAAATCTATTTGGCCCAAAGAGAGAGTCGGACCTGAAAGAGATGTCTCTTTGGCTTAGTGAATAGAGAGTTCCTAGGCGATACCGTTGCTCAGATGCGTCATCCGTATGTCTCAGAAAAGTGTTCTGCGCATGCGCCAAATGGTTGACGTATCATACGGGTAACGTATTTTGCCGCATACATCCGTCACCGCCTCTCGATCCCGTGAAACGTAACGACTAGACCTTGAGTAAACGTAACCTGATATGTTGAAAACAGTACATGTTGAAAACCTTGAGTACCTACTACGTGTACTCGTGATGGTGAAAACGTGATCGCGATGAATTTTCCACCATGCTTTCAAACACCAACGTTTTCGCAACCCAAATACCTACCTCCCTTTCAAGCTGTTTCTGCTGAGGAGAATCAAGAGGAAGGAGAAGTTGTTACGGAAACACACGTCAACGGAGAAGATCATGAAAATGATATGAACCAGAGCCCATAGAATCGGATTTTTGTTGGAGTGAGGGTGAAGAATTGATTCAACTTTCTTGCTTTAACCAAATTTAGCAACAGCAAACAATTCAGTAACTTTCTTCACGAACATTTCTGGTTATGCCCGCTTTTCGTGTTTTGAACTGGTGAACCTACTGTAAAACATTTCTGTACCTACTGTTTTCTTAATCTGCAGTTCTTTACATTGTTTTCTTAACCTAAAAAATTAAATGGTTTCAAATGCTTAAGCTTTTTTAGTTTAGACCTACCTTTCCCTCATAATAAATCCTAGTTTCACAAATTTATAGCTGGTTTTGCAGGCTTTTGCAAAAGAATCCAAATATGTGCTGCAGAAGCAAACCAACTTTATGCAACTAATTTTGCAATAACTAATTTATTAGACGTTCTTCAAATTTAACAGGCTTCTGACTTCAGATTTAACAGAGCTGGTGCATAGTGGTTTGTTGTGCTCTTTTGTCTTTTGAAATGAAAGGGGGTAGAAGAGGGGGGTAGGTTCGCGGTACTTCAACAATCAGTAAGGAATTGACGTCACTTTAAGATACCGACTATCATGCCAGTTGTCTCTCGTAACCCACGGCATCGGGTTAGCATCCATGTTGTTCGCTCTAACAGCCAATGCGGTATTGTTATCACCGTATCTCCTAGGAACTCTATAGGCCCCCTGAGCATGACAGTCGGTATCTTAAAGTGACGTCAATTCCATACTGATTGTTGAAGTACCGCGAATTCTAGCCTCTCCCCCCCCCCCCCCCCCATCGATCATCAATGTACACAGTCATTTCGAGTTTATTTGCTCCACGCCAAGTTCTCTGTTCCTCTATTTCCCAGTGTTATTTTTAACTTATATCAAATTTTTGTGGAAGTGGTGTTTTTACCAAGGCAGGCATGGCAGACATGGAGTACTTCTCTGAGTTATATGTGAATGCGTTGCTGTCGGCGGAAGACATGCTTTCTGTATTAGAAATACCTATACGTACAAAGACACAGTTTGCGGAATGAGCCTCGCCTGTTGAGAAACGAGTATGGAAGTTTTTCACTAGATGGAATGAGTGATGTGGATGTGCTGAGTAAATTCAGGTTCCGAAAAGAACATTTGCCAGCACTTCTGAACTGCCTGGGTATTCCTAGATATGTTCATACAGGGGGACTGAACGACTACAGAGTGCCAGGTATGACAGCCTTATGCATTGTCCTCCGACGGTTGTCCTACCCCAACCGGTTGGCGGACCTAGAGAGGACGTTCGGCATTTCCAAGTCCGGACTGTCAGCAATTGCTGTGTGGACCACCACTTTCATAATTCAACAGAAAGGTCACCTGCTGGCTGATTTGGGACGTATCCCTTGGCTCAACAATGAGAAGTTGGCTGCCTATTCTGAGGTAAGTTATTTGTCCACATAATGAGGTTTTTATGTCGGAAAGACTAGGCAAAAAACAATTGCGAAATTTGTATTTCTGAATTCCTGTTAGAAATTACGTATCAGGTAGGTACTAAATTGCCAAGTTGTTCAACTGCAATCCCGCTTAGAGCCCTAGTGCATACTAAACGATACTACAGAACCGCAATATAGTGTTCTGAATATTTGATGGAAAAAAAGAATGCCCCATTACCTGGGTACTGATCCATAATTATTTTCACAGGCAGTTGCTAGGAGGGGAGCTCCTCTCACTCACTGTTGGGGTTTCATTGATGGTACTGCCCGAAGGATGTGTCGACCAACTGAAGACCAGAACCTTTATTATTCAGGGCACAAAAGGTTCCACTGCTTGAAATACCAGTCAATTGTCACTCCAGATGGCCTAATTATTAATCTACAAGGACCCTTTCAGGGAAGACGCCATGACGCTGGTACGTCCAATACACAATTAGATTCATATTATCTAAGTAGGTATGTCTCGTATTTGCAACACATTTATTGGAATATGTACCTACTCTTCTTGTCCACAAATACGAAAATTCGATAAAAACTAGGTTCTATGGATTTCTGAGGAATAAAAAAAATTTATCAATAAACAACTTGTTGACAAGAAACAGGTAATTTTTGTTGAGGGGTTGGTACATAAGGTAAATGGGCAATACAGGAGTAACGCATGATTCTAATTTAGTTTTGTCACAACAAGAAATGACATCTGTTTCATGCCCCTTGACAACTAAAAGTAGAAAGGTACGTTCTGTGTTTATGAGTCTAGAAGGGGTTCCACAAATAAAGAAAAAACGCTGCAAAGTCCTTGTCACATGGGTTTATTATTATATTGGACGTACCTACAGAAATGTTGGCTGTTCATTTATTGTTTCTTTCATGTGCAACAATTGAAATAGCTATTTCTGATGGTTTCCACCAATTTTGGCCCCCAAAACTTAAATTAGGTAGGTAAGCTCCTTTTTTTTTTCTTCAAATTATTGTTGATCATTGGTAGTGCCATTTAGTCGTATTGATCCACGTGTTGAAACTTTTGCTAGTGTTATTCTACAAATTGATGGTGATTTCAGACGATTTCGCAGGTTTTTGACTCATAAAAAATCAATTTTGGGGGCTGAACATCTGGTACAACCTCAATTTTCCACTCTTTGGTCAAAATCGACTTCATATTCGGTCTTCTCGTCCAGAAAAACATGGAAACCGATACCTCAAAAGCTCATGTTACCAATATGTTGCTAAAACGCAAAAAGTACCTATTTTTACACACATTTTCACTCATAACACCCCTGGGTGTATGAAACACGGAACTTACAATGCATAATAAATGTAGGTAGTAGGTATAGTTTGCTAAAAAAAATTTAATTCATCCTAATTTGTTGCTATTCGCTTGTTTCAGGATTCTGGACAGAGGGTGAAGTCCAAGCCCAAGTCCGCAGACTCTGCGTTACACCTGGACGAACATTTGTGTTGTATGGAGATCCAGCATACCCAATTTCGGACATATTAATAGCACCATACCCGTCCAACAGTCAGCAGCCACATCACTTAAGGTTCAATAGAGCCATGTCCACAGTGAGGCAAGCCGTGGAGTGGGGATTTGGAAAAGTGCTCCAACAGTTTGCTTTTGTAGACTTTTCCAAAAACCAAAAGCTGCACCTACAAAACCTTGGTGGCATGTATGCAGTTGCAGTTTTACTTGCCAACTGCCACACGTGTATATATGGCAGTCAAACCAGTGATTATTTTGATATAAGTCCGCCATCTTTGCAACAATATTTGGCATAAGCAATGAAAGTATTTTTACTAATAGTAATTATTAAACAATTTTCCTTTAAATTGGTGGTTTTGATTTTGCCGTTCCCTGCTGAATAGGACTTTTGCATTATTCTCCACTTACACGACTGTCGCTCGGCCAGGACAGACAACCCAGTGAGGAGGGATATTAAAAATATTCATGGTACTAGAAGATCCAACGCATTTTCCGTATTACAGGAACGTAGATGAATGTTGGAAGTGATACAATACAGTACTGTACTGTGAACCCTGGTTAGTCTCAGCTCACCATGCATTTGTTTTTCATGGAGTTACCATTCTTGGTAATTCCTTGTCACAGAGAAGGGATGCAAACGAACTGAACAATTTGAGCACACGTAATAATCAAGGTAATTCGTTTAATCAAGATCACAGTTACGTACATTAAATACTTTGCTGACACGGTAGGTGTATTACAGTTAGAATTTCTAGGAACATTATTCAACAATCTGCTTTTGTTCTACTTATCGAATCTACTTACTGAACCAATTAAATTCTTGACAATATCACAGGCGCATATCACAGGATTATAATTTTTCTATAAAAAAGAATAATCTATTAATCTCACTTATCTCTCATCAATAATCTCACTTATTCTTCTCCAATAACTGAGAAAAACTTATTTGAGAATTAACCTTGTACCAAGGGATACATTAACTGAGCGGTAACTTTCTTGTAACAACTATACATTTTTTAAGATAAGAAATAAAAATGAAAAATTTATTATTATACATAACTATAATGGGTGCCCAACAACATCACAGTGCGTTTTTCTGCGAAGATTTCCTCTTACCAGGAAGCTGGTAGGTAGGTATAAGAATTACCTCACTCGCAGTAGATTATCACAGTTGGAATTTCTAGGAACATTATTCTATTTCTAATCTACTGAACCAATCAAATTATCGGCAAACGTAACTTACATCACAGCATTATTCTTTTTCTGTTTTGGAGCATTATCTCTGGACCCCACTTTTCACCCCTTACAGGTACTGTTCATTATTGAAAATAATAAACCAATACCAATAATAGCGACCACAGAACGTACTCGTATGAAGACCACTCTCATGCTGTTCAGTAACACAAGGTAGACTGGTCTCAATAATCAAGAGGTTTCCATCATAATTTCCTCCAGGGCTCTGTTGAGCACACAAATCATGGTGTTTCTACAGAATTCGAACTCGGGCCTCCCAGGATACAACAATTGTACTGACGATGGTGTAACAACCGAAACCGGTCTACAGTTTGTTAGTGTATGTGGAAATAGACTATTTTATTTTTATCCTGTTTTTTTAAATTTTTTTTATATATTTTTTTTAACAACAATTGTGATTAATCCTGTTTACTACTACTACTGTTGAGACCAATCCAGCTAAAGACTACTAGACTACTACTAGACTGTTGAGACCAATCTACCTAAAGTTACAAAAGTAATGTTACTATAACAGAAGAAGAAATAATGAACTAAAGACTACTAGACTACTACTGCAGTTGTGAGACCAATCTAGCTAAAGTTACAAAAGTAATGTTACTATAACAGAAGAAGAAATAATGAACTAAAGACTACTAGACTACTACTAGACTGTTGAGACCAATCTAGCTAAAGTTACAAAAGTAATGTTACTATAACAGAAGAAATAATGAACTGTTTTGAAAAACGTTAACAATTAATCATGTTTAGATGAAATTAACTGTGCAATGCAATTAGTTAGAGCAAGGAAATGTTCTTTTAACATGTTCATTTTTTCTTCTTCGAGTTTGATTCTCTTACATTCTACTTCAAATTTCATTTTATTTTTGTCATCTTCCACCTCCATTCTCCTTTTCTCATTCTCTGTCTTCGTCCGTTCCACTGCCAACAGTTCCAACTTGTAGGCATGTTCGTCTTGGAGCTTGGCCCAAGCCTGCTTCATCACTGTTTTCTTCGACGTACTTCTGTCTCTTGTACTAATCTGCGGTGTTGTAACAACGACTGCAGGTAGACGAGGTGGCATAGCAGCCGGAAGTGGAAGTGGTGTGGAATGTACCTGAGCAGGTGGGAGGCTTTCAGATGGTAATTCACATACTTCCAGAGGAAAACCTATAACTTCCTTGTGATTCACAATCTGAAAATAGAGTAGGGAACTGATTAAGATTCTGATGAAACCTCATTCACATGGATGGAAATGATAATAATGATGAACTGAAATGGGACCTACAAGCTATAGCATTTTCAACACATTTTCTAATGTTGGGTTGCTGGCAGCATTCAGAGCCGTATATTTATATTGGTAGTCCCAAACGCTCACCTCTTCACTGTAAAGGTTCTTGTCAACGTACACTACAGCTGCATTTTCCCTGGCGTCTTTTCCCAGCTGCTCAGTAATCTTTTTTTGTATTTTCTTTAGTGAAGGGTTGTTTTCTGAGTCCTTCTTCAGGTCAGATGCTTCCTGAAGAAGCTGATCAAGTTCGTCATAACCTTGAACAATTAATGAACAGAATTGTAAAATGTTCATTGGTAACTATATGTATAAGAAATGGTAGGTATATCTTCAAAAATGAAGTATTTTTCTTACCTTCTTCTTTTCCGGATGCGATTTGAAGGTTTTTATCTTTGGTTCGGAATACTGCAATTAACAGGGTGGTCCTTTCTCTAACGTTTTTAGGAGTGAATCGCTTGCCCCTCCTCGCTTTCAACATTTCCGCAATCCACTTCCACTTTGCGGGGTTGATGAAGGGATTCTCGTTTACAATCAAACCCACCATTTCCAAATCGTCTCCTCTTGAAAAGAACATCCGCTTTTCTTTCTCAACCTCGTTACGTCTGTCTGCCATTGTATAGTAATCTGTGGAAACAAATAATCAACATTAAATATTTTGCAAACACTTACAGTGTACAGTGTCGCCCCTCAGGATTTATCCACAGATCTACAGGTTTTGGCGTGTTTATATTCTACTTACGAGAATACCTTAGGTATCAATTATTGGAAGGTACTTAATATTATTTTTTATACGACACGCCTTTGTTGAACGAGAAGACTGAATCACTGTATATTTTTCAACAGGTGTTAAGTCGGGAGTCAAGTGATAAAATTCAATAGGTAAATTAACAAAACAATAATGTAGTCGCCGCCACAAACCACCCTCCTCCCCTCAGGAAAGGTGATAATCTGCAAAGCGGACGGGCAGTCGCACGGCCCTCGTCCTTGTTGTCCGAGGCTGCATCAACCAGGTCCTTTGTGGTGCACTAGTATCCGTCGCTTGAGGTGTTGTTCTGATGCTGAGTGGTCTGTCTGTCTGCGTTGGGGAATCTTGTGGTTGATCTTCTGTGCCTGTTATGGTAATATTTCTCCCTTGTTCTTCTCTGCTGATACTGATAGTTGTATTTCCTTGCTCTTCAACTTCTTGTGCTATGAAAGCTGGTTTTAGCCGCTCTAACGAAACCGGTACTTCCTTCCCTTTGATGTTAACTAAATACGTAGTTTCTCCTCTACGTACTACTTGAAATGGACCTTGGTAAGGTGGTTGTAAAGAGTTTCGTCGTGCTTCGTCCTTAACAAACACATGCGTACATATTCGCAAATCGTGGTGCACAAATAATTTAGGACGCACATGTCTGGATGCCGGCTGAGCTCTCAATTGGTCCATTTTGTTACAAAGACTGATAACAAAATCATGAGCTCCCACTGTATTCACTGGCCTGTCTTCAAATAAATCCCCGGGCAATTTCAATGTACTCCCATAGACCAGTTCTGCAGCGCTACATCCTAAATCTTCTTTAAGTGCTGAGCGGATTCCTAAAAGTATAATAGGGAGAGCTTCTACCCAACACATTGTTCCATGGCAGCGGATTGCAGATTTGAGCTGCCTGTGAAACCTTTCTACTAGCCCGTTTGCTTTTGGGTTGTATGGGGCTGTAAGAAAATGTGAAATTCCAAATCTCTTTGTTAGCTCAGAAAATAGAGAACACTCAAACTGTCTACCTCTATCAGAAGTTATTCTTGTTGGGACTCCAAATCTACTAATCCAACCATTGCAAAACGCTTCTGCAACAGTTTCTGCACGGCAATCGCTTATTGGAACAACTTCAGGCCATCGTGTGAATCTATCAATCATTGTAAGCGCGTAGGTGAATCCTTTTGATGGTATCAATGGTCCTACAAGATCGACGTGAATATGTGCAAATCTTTCTGATGGTGGTGCAAATTCACCCATTGGACCGTGTGTGTGCCTCTGTACCTTGCCTTTTTGACAGTCTACACATGCCTTTACCCAAGTAGCACTGTCCTTTGCCATACATGGCCAAACGAATCTCTGCCGCAATAGTTTGAGTGTCGCTGCTTTTCCAGGATGGGATAATTTGTGGACACTATCAAATGCTAGTCGGCGAAAATCAACTGGAACAAATGGTCTCACAAAACCAGTCGAAATGTCACAAAATACAGCTTTGGGAACGTCTGGCATGTTAACACGCTTCCATGTTAAAGTGGAGCCTAATAACTTCAAGGTTGAAATATGGGCGACCCGGGTTTTGTTGAAACGCAAATGTCAGTGGTTTATGGTCAGTGAACAAAACGAATGATCGGCCTTCTATGAGATACCTGAAATACTTCACAGCTGCAAATGCTGCTAAAAGCTCTCTGTCATACGCACTATATTTCTGTTCAGCTAGACTCAATTTTCTTGAAAAGAACCCTAGAGGTTGCCAATGCCCTTCTACCAATTGCTGAACGCTACTTCCTATTGCTTTCTCTGAAGCATCTACCATCAGTGACCATTGACAATCTGCTCTGGGATATGCTAACATGACTGTTTCTTTCAACGCGTCCTTACAGCTCTGAAAAGCCGCTAATGTCTCATCGGTCCATTCAATTACGGAGTCCTGTTTCCCTACGTGTCCTTTCAAGTACTCTGTCAGTCTTGAGGTGATGTAAGCTGCGTTTCTTACAAAACGACGGTAAAAATTGAAAAGACCAAGGAATCTACGCAAAGCCATAATGGTTTTAGGTGGTTCTATATTATGGATCTTCTCAACCCGAGATGCTAATGGTTTCACTCCTTCCGCTGACACTGTATGCCCCAGGAATTCAATCTGTGATTTACCAAATTCACATTTAGCAGGATTGATGACAACACCATACTCTCTCAAACGTTGGAACAATTTTCGTAAATCAGCAAGATGTTCTATTTCTGTGGTACTTGCAACCAAACAGTCATCGATATATGCTCGCACATTCAGACCTCTTGTCAGTTCATTGACGAACCTTTGAAATGTTTGTGCAGCATTACATAATCCAAAAGTCATTTGTGGAAATTCGAATAATCCAAATGGTGTTATAATAGCTGTTTTTTCTACGTCTTCTGGTGCCATTGGAATCTGGTGATAAGCTTTTAATAAATCTATTTTTGAAAAAATTGTTTTGCCGTGTAAATCTTGTACTAAATCCTGAATGTTTGGAAGGGGATACTTGTCTGGAATTGTAATTTTGTTCAGTGCCCTGTAATCTCCGCATGGGCGCCAATCTCCAGTTTTCTTGGGTACCATGTGCAGTGGACTCGACCATGGGCTTTTTGAAGGGCGACATATGCGTTGTTCTAACATGTAATCGAATTCTTTCTTTGCTACTGCGTACTTAACTGGATCAAGTCTGCGAAATTTAGCTGACACTGGTGGTCCTATTGTCTGAATGTGATGAACTACACTATGAGAAGCTTTCTTATCTAGTCTCGGACTTGTGATATCCTTGAATTCCTCCAGTAATGTACGATACTTCTCTTCTGTGACTTCCTTTGGTCCAATCGTTGTTATGACAGGTGCAACGCATTTGGTTATGTGTCCCTTCGAGGCGAGCGAAGTCATTGTATCCCGTAGACATCGTGCCTTCAGATCAACCATGAGTCCATAATGTTGTAGCAGGTCAGCTCCAATAATAGGCTTCGATACTGCTGCAACTATAAAAGGCCATGAAAATCGACGTCTTAGTCCTAAATCAACGGTTAGAAGTTTCGTGCCATGTGTCGTAATTTCTGATCCATTTGCTGCATACAAGGAGTAACTAGTTTTTGGTTCCCTTCCCGTAGCTGGAATAACAGATACGTCAGCCCCTGTGTCTATCAAAAATTTCGTTTTTGTCGAATCATCATAAATGAACAAACGGCGGGACTGTAGGCGGCCAAGATCGCTTACCGCTCCTCGCGATTGGCCTACTTGTTTTCCGAATGACTATCTTCTTTCCTCTTATAACAACAAGGGGATTCGCAACGAAAAGCCTTGTCGCCGTACCTAAAATGGAACTTACATTTCCAAGAACCTGCCTTTTTCTTTTCTTTTGCAGTACGTGATTGAGAACGTGAACGTTGTTGATTTCTTAACCCTTCAGCACTCGCTTCGGGTCATAGTGACCCGAGCCTCCATTCAAAGGTGAATATTTTTTGAAACAGTGTTTGTTCTCCTCTCCAAACCACTTGCTAATCCTCCAAGTCGGCTAGACGCACCTGTCAGTATGATTCGCCAGTCCAAAGAGTAATGTTTGATAGGCAAACGAGATATTTTGACCCGACGCGAGTGACTGCGTATTGTTTTTGGAACCCCGAATGACCCGACGCGAGTGAACTCGTAACTTTTTCTGACGGAGAGTTACCTTTGTGACTGCTTGCTCTTTTTTCCATTGAACGCTCGATCAGAAAATGGAAAAAATACTTTTTGTGAGTGATATGAACTTTTACAAGAATTAGAGCGGCAAAATTGTGAATCGCCAATTCCGGATGACGACGAGTTGGTCCCTGAAAGTGACGACGGACGAGGAAAGGTAACATAACTAGAACAAGGAGCAAGTCAGTCTTACTATATTCCACACGACAAATTTAAACCTTTTGTTTGCATGACATAGGGTTACAAGCACAATAATACCTACTGAACAAAGCAAGATTTGAACCCACAAAATAAATTTATCACAAAAGTTGAGGAAATGAGAACTCCACTGTTTACACTAGAACAAACATACTGATAGTAATGAGGGTTCAAAATTGAACAATAAGAACGCTCGAAAAACAATCACAAAAAAAAATCTTCATGAAAAAACAATATTGAATTGGGTATTGAACAAAACGAAGGTTTGACGAGCGAAATGGAAATTTAGCACGGCGGAGGATTACGGAAACGAATTACTTAGTATTATGAATGATGAGAGCTGTGAAGACTTTGGTCTCTGAAATTGATATCGATAAGTTAGTTTTTACTGCTAGAGTAAAAAAATAAGATAATTTCATCAAGTTTGGAGACTGAAAACCCCAAAAAATTAAGATTTTTTAGTGGAACGTTGCTTGCACCCCCTTCGGTTTATTGCCCAACACCATTCATTCTGTGATTTTTCAACATTTAAAATGTCGATAAAAAATACAGAGAATTATTAGTAGTTGTTCTATATATAGGTAAATGACGCTCAAAGTTGGGACTACAGTGAAAATATGGGTAAATGGCACGTGATAATCGAGCTTAATTTAAAAATACCAAGAATGATCTTAATGTGGAAATGTTGTTATTTAAATAAAGAAAATTAGTCCCTCTTTCAGAATATGTGTCTGTTTTTTGCTTTTTTAACCTTTTTACCCACAAAACTTGAATTTAAAGTAGCTTGGGCCAAAAAGACCCGACGCGAGTGCTCAAGTGTGTAAAATGATGCGAGTGCTGGAGGGTTAAGGGTGATCGAAATTGTTGTCGCGAATTGTGCCTGAATGCTGTGTCAAGTTTTTGAGTTAAAGCTTCAATCTTGTTTTCTAATTCCGAAAATCTGTCTTCCTTAGTAGCTACAGCACTAATTTGATTTTGTTTGGGTTCGACTACTTCCATGATTTTGTCTGCCAAAGGTACTAATGTTTTAAGAGTAGAGTCTTGACTCACTGACAGGATACCTCGGACGTTCGTAGGGAGGTTTTGCAGCCAAAGGGTCTTCAATAAGTCTTCGCTTACTGCGTTGTTTGCAAGTTCTCTCATCTCCCTGAGAAGTTGACTTGGTTTTCTGTCTCCGAGAGCTACGTCCTTGAGTAGTTTTTGTAACTTGCATTCTTCAGAATCGGTAAAACAGTCTATCAGTCGTTTCTTGAGCGTATCATATTTCTCTTCTGGTGGAGGATTAGTGACTAAATCGCTTACCTGAGTGAGAACACTCGTATCAATCACTCCTACGATGGTATCAAATTTTTCTTCGTCATCCGTGGTATTTTTCCTTCTAAATTGTGCTTCAACTTGAGCAAACCAAAGAGCAACATTCGCTTTCCAGAATGGTGGCAGGGAAAGTGTTACAGATCGTGGGGTTGGAACGGGTCTTCTTTGGTCTCCTGCTTCCATCACGTCGGGGTCACCACTTTTTGGCGTGTTTATATTCTACTTACGAGAATACCTTAGGTATCAATTATTGGAAGGTACTTAATATTATTTTTTATACGACACGCCTTTGTTGAACGAGAAGACTGAATCACTGTATATTTTTCAACAGGTGTTAAGTCGGGAGTCAAGTGATAAAATTCAATAGGTAAATTAACAAAACAATAATGTAGTCGCCGCCACAAGGTTTTCAAAACGTCCTCGATTTTTAGGTTTTAATCTGAGGTATAAGGATTTTTCGATTTCCAGTTTTTACGCAGCCTGACTCCCACAATCATCTTTCCTCTCTCTCCCTCTCTCTTGACATTATATATACCTACTACCTAATAGATATTTTTGTTCTCGTCATATTTGCATGATGAAAAATACTACAACCAATGATACGTATGAATAATAACGTAACATCATTTGTTAGATTTAAAAGAATTGTAAAAGCTCATACAACTAGAACGGGGAGAAACGGAACCAGAAACTCAATTTTCTTATTTATGGGCATTCGGAAATTTTGGGCTTGGGCAAGCAGTTCATTCTTCCCTCTTCGTATGTATTTCAACGTCGTCCTTTCCTAGTTTTACATCATTGTACGTACGTCGTGTATGAGCCTCAAAAACGGATTTTTCTACTCAGGTTAACCGGGTGTTAGCCAACTGCAGCCGTCTTTGTTCTAGGAATCGTTACGAACTACCGTCATAAGGGAGGTCGGGGATGGTTTGCACACTTATTTGGTGGAGTGAACATTTAAACTGGACTCATTGCTAATTTATATACGTTCTGAAAACGGTTTACTTACCTTATAAAGGTTTCGACGAAGAGAAAACCACACAGTAACTGGATTACAACGCCACTAATACGAGGTCCGACCACTATGTACGGTTTTCAACTTGTCAGGTTACTTTTACACACGGTCTAGTCGTTACGTTACACGGGATCGAGAGGCGGTGACGGATGTATACGGCCAAATCCGTCAACCGTCTGATACGTCAACCATTTGGCTCATGCGCAGAACACTTTTCTGAGACATAGGGATGACGCATCTGAGCAACGGTATCTCCTAGGAACTCTCTGTTCTCTCCCACAGCTCATTATTTCATCATCCTTCAGGCATTGTAGCACTCGTCCAACAGTTGGAAGCTCCTTCCGGACCAGGTAGAACTCCCGAATTTTGTTACGAATAACGGCGTCGTCAAACTCGTCATGTGGTATTTTCTTTGGGTGAGGTTTATTTTTTTTGGGAGTGATGAAAGTAGCTTCCCCTTTCTCCTCGATCGACCGTTTACCCTCAGCAATAATGGTACTAACGGTTCTGGGTGAAATGCCCGTCACTTCACTTGTGAGTTGACAAACGTTCACCCTAGACTTCTCTTCTGCCTTTTTTCTCGAGAAGAAGTCGGCAACATTGAACACAATCTCACGGGCTTGTCGACGAAGCGCCTTACCCTGGCCTTTGCACGAATTTCGCCTACTAGACGTAGATGGGGGGTCGTTCATAACGAACAGTTGAAATAAATTTGATAAGAGAAAAAACTCGGGAGGAAAAACTTGAGAGCACAATAACTAGGATCACAAACACTTTCGATTCAAAACAACACAAGACGCCATTTCGTTCACAGCGCAGCCACTACACGAACATCAAATTTCTCACCGCTCCAATTTCCGTGAAGGTTTCACCATGGAAGGTAGACTCGATCGTAGTAGTTCGCGGATCCGCTACCAGGGGGGCGCCACACGAACGGAAAGTTTCTGTGGCAGACCTATAGTAATCTGCTCCAGCAATCGGTAGTGCTCGCTTTCGCTTATCCAATCATTTTTCCCGGTGTTCTCCGGTCTACCCGTTTTCTTGTTATATATTTGCAAATATTTCATTATCTCCAACTGATTATGCTTCTTAATTAATTTCTGAACCATCATTCAGCTGTTTAGTACTTAGGTGCAGTGCCGATTTACAATGAGGAATCGGATTTATTTGGTGGTTTCCCCTGAAAACATCGAGAAAAAGTGCTTTCTATTAGAAATAAAGGAGCTCCAGAAAGCAAAACGAAGTAGCAAAACGAACTTTTATTTAGAGAACAATTTTTAAGAGCGATAGAGCGATACAATACAATTTTTCATTTGTTAAGTTGGTCAGGCTAGTCGGCTTCCGCCAAAACAAAAAGTAGGCAACATGGACCCAAAATTGTTTGTCCTTATTCACTAGCACTTGAACCACGCATTTTCATTGACTTCCAACAACCCCCCTCAATGAAAATTCCGAATACCTAATTTAAGTTTACAAAAATACAAATTGATTGAACTCAACACAGATATCAAATAAAAGTTGGTGGCAAATTGATTGTCAAAGAAACTACAAGATCATTCCTAAGCCTGCACAAAAAGTTTCAAATGAAGGTTTGTTCACAGGCTTTGTAAGTCCATCAGCAGTTTGGTGCTTCGAGTCAATTGGTTTTACCAGTATGATCCCCATTTCAATCTTCTCACGAATGAAGTTGAACTTGGTGTCCACATGCTTCAGCCGCTTGTGATGTTCAGGATTGTTTGCCACACAGATTGCAGAAAGATTGTCTTCAAAAATCACAGTTGGTTCTTGAGGGTGAAGTCCAAGTTCTTGAAGTAAAGTGCGAAGCCAGCATGCTTCACTAGCTCCCCGACAGAGCGACGAATTCCGCTTCTGTTGATGACAAGGCCACTGTCTGTTGTTTAGACGACGACCATGAGACTGCAACCATACACCTTGAAAATGTAGCCCGACGTAGACCTTCTATCATGAGTATCACCGGCCCAATCAGCGTCAGTAAAACCTTGAAGAATAGGCACATCTTCTTTGGCACGGAATTCTAGCTTCAAATCCAAGGTCCCCTTAACATAACGAAGCAAACGCTTGAGGGCTTTCCACAAGTCATCGTTGGCTACTGACTGGAATCTGCTCAGATACCCAACTGAGAAACACAAGTCTGGTCTGGTGCACAGAACTGCATACATTAGTGATCCAATAAGTTGTCTGCTCCTTCTTTCAATACTCTTGTCATTGGATGGCTCTCGAGAGATGAGTGGTCTTGATTCCATCGGGGTGGAGATCGGATTAGCTTCTGACATATTGAATTTTCGGAGAACTTCTACCAGGTAATTTTCCTGGTCAATGGAGATCCCTTTTTCGTCTTGCTTGATGCTGATCCCGAGGTAAGTCAATGGGGTTCCCAGGTCTTTCATCTTGAAACGATGGTATAGAGCTGTCTTCATGCGGTTAATTTCTTGCGGGTCTTGACCCAGAATCAGAAGGTCATCGAGGAATAGCAAAATTAAAATCAATGAGCCACCTTTCTTGAAATAAAGGCAATAATCACATTCAGTTCTCTCAAATTCTTGATCTTTCATGAAGTTGTCGAATTTTCTATTCCAATAGCGTGGAGATTTCTTGAGACCATATAAAGATTTCTGCAACTTCAGAACTGTGCCCTTTCTGTCACTTTTATACCCTTCCGGTATGAACAAGTAAACCTCCTCTTCGATATTGCCATTTAAAAAGGCATTCTTCACATCCATCTGCAGCATTTTTAGCTTAAATTTTGAGGCAATTGCCAGAAGCACTCTAAAAGTTGTCAATTTTGCAACAGGTGAGTATAACTCGTAAGGATCGAATTCATCCTTCTGCTCAAATCCTTTCACGACCAACCTCGCTTTGTACAAAAGGGTTGAGCGCTCTCCTTCTTGCTTGATACAGAATACCCATTTAGTGTGCAATGGCTTCTGGTTTTCTGGATATGGCACCTCGATCCAAGTACTGTTCTCTTCCAAGGCTGAGAGTTCATTGTTGACTGCTTCCTGCCATGAAACTCCACCCTCTCCATTGATGGCGTCCTTGTATGAGAGTTCCCCTCCTCCAGCAAAGAAACAAGTTTCATAGTCTGCGAAACGTTCAGGTGCTCTTCTTTCTCTTTGGCCTCTGCGACTGTTGAGCCCTCGGGCTGGATCAGGTGCTTGTGTGCCTGAAGTTCCAGGTAACTCAACTGTTGTTCCACGACAAATTGCATCATCTGTAATTGGAGTTTCACTATTTCTCTCTTCAGGAAAAATATAAAAATCTCCATCAGGTTGTGCAGTCCGCTCCAAAAAAGATGACTCTGATGGTGGGCGGAAAATAACGTCACGCGCCACAGCCATCTTCTTCTCATCAGGGTAGTAAATTCGGTACCCCTTGGTGTTGTCGTCATATCCAACAAAGATTCCGCGCTTGCTTTTTGAGTCCCATTTGCGTCGTTTTTCTTTGGGAACATGCACATAGGCTTCCGAGCCAAAAATCTTGAGGAATTTCAGGTTGGGCTTTTGCCTGAACCACAATTCGTAGGGTGTTTTACCAGATATAGAACTTGTGCCTGACCTGTTCAGAACAAATACTCCGGCATTTACTGCCTCGGCCCAAAAAGTCTTCTTCAATTTTCCTGCTTGAAGCATGGTGCGGGCAGCTTCTACAAGTGTTCTCATCTCCCTTTCCGCTCTCCCATTTTGTTCAGGGGTGAAAGGTACAGTTTTCTGGTGACGGATTTCGAGTGATAACAACATTTTTTCTATGTCCTGGTTCACTTCTTCGGTTCCATTGTCACTTCTGATACATTTGACGTCATAGCCTGTGTCATTTTTGGCTGCTGTGAAAAAGTTTTTCAACTTTTCCATCACCTCAGATTTTCTTTCTAAGAAGAAAACTGTTTTGTAGTGGGAGAAATCATCTTTGATAAGAAGGAAAAATCTTGATCCTCCAATACTTTCAATTTCCATTGGTCCTGCGACATCAATATGAAGCAATTCACATGGTTGGGTGGCTTTTGTGGTACTGTTTTCAAATGGTAGACGATGCTGCTTCCCTTCCATACAGCTACTGCAGAAAAAATCTTTCTTGTCAACAAAATTAATGTCAAAATCCTTGAGTGTCTTGCGCACATGCGCTGCATTCTGGTGTGCCAACTTTTCATGCCAGATTGTCAGTGAGTTTCCAATTGCTGGATTGGCATGAGCAACAGAGACTGTTTTGAAATTCAAAGCAAACAGTTTGCCTTCACGTACAGCCACACCCTGAACAACTCCATTTTTCTGTAAGGTGAACTTGTTTTTGTCACCATTTATGGTAAAACCCTTATCCAAGGCAGCGCTGGCTGAAAACAGATTTATCTTTAATTCTGGGACAAACAGAACGTTTGTAATTATTGTTGGCACCCAGCTGTTGTCAATGATGACCTTGATTGACGCATCACCAATTCCTTCAGCCTTCAGAACTGAGCCATCACCAATCTTGACATCCGAGTCAAATGGTTCAAATGTGTTGAACCATTCCCGCCTACTTGTCATGTGCTCACTTGCACCACTGTCCAAATACCAGCTCTGATGGTCAGTGTGGCCAATACTGCTGAGAGCTAGACTAACAAATGCCTCAGCCTTCCTTGATTGGACCTGCGTTGCTCCAGCTTCTTCTTTCCTCTTCCTAATGAGGCAATCTTTCTTGTAATGACCTTTTTTCTTGCAGTAAAAACATGCCTGATCATTAGTCTTGTCAGCCTGATTAGTCTCAGTCTTGTTTTTGAAACACTCATGTGTCGAATGATTATCTTTCCTGCATATTTTGCAGAATTTCTGTGTTTTTGTGGTTGATAGTGCAGCATACTGGGGCTTAGGGGTACAAGGTTTTGACCAACGAGACTCTTCTATTAATAAACGAGCAGTTAACTCCTCAAGAGTTTGAGATTCTTCAGAAACTGACTCCCATGCAGCCACCATATATATACCTATAGTCATCAGGAAGGGTCATCAGGATCTTGTTCATCAGCATTTTGTCAGAAATTTCTTCTTTTCCGGACTGCCTCATTTCATTTATGAGCTATATAGACCTCAACTTGGCCCACATTTGATAAGCAGTTTCACAAAGCAACACATGCTGAATATGCCCTTCATCCATTCGAGTAACAATAATTTCCTTGGCCTGAGTATCCAACCTCTCCCAAGCATCTGTTTCCTTCTGCGAATGTTTCCCTTTAGGGTCAAACTCATGCAAAACAGCCGACATGCAACCTTTAGCTTTGAGCAAAATCTCCACCTTGAACTTCCAAACACCCCAGTTAGATTTTCCTTTCAAAATTATCGCTGGATTCTCCATTTTTCCGTTTATTGAACACAACGAAAAATATTTTGGTTTTCAACGGCCTACCTTCGCTTTCGGCGATCTGGATCACAATCACCTGCATAGAATGATTTCACTACCAACCTTCACTGTTTGTTTTCTTTCGCGACTTTCACAGAAGCTTTTAAGTAAACTTTCCAAACAGTTGTTCCTACGTGTCTGGGCTCAGAACCTATTAGAAATAAAGGAGCTCCAGAAAGCAAAACGAAGTAGCAAAACGAACTTTTATTTAGAGAACAATTTAAGAGCGATAGAGCGATACAATACTTTACTACTAATCTTGTACGCCAATTACCAATTAATTTTGCCATTGTGTACGCTAGGTGGGACCCAGGTCCTCTGTACACCTATCAATAAAGACTAAAGACTAATACAATTTTTCATTTTTTGTTAAGTTGGTCAGGCTAGTCGGCTTCCGCCAAAACAAAAAGTAGGCAACATTGATAGGATCATGGACCCAAAATTGTTTGTCCTTATTCACTACCTAGCACTTGAACCACGCATTTTCATTGACTTCCAACACTTTCATGTAGAGCGACTTCAATTTAATAAAGCGTTTATTAGACGAGGATATCCATGATAATATATTTCTGTAAATATCAAGACTAAACTGAATGGTATTTTTAGCCTTTCGTTTGGGTAGGAATTTCCAACGTTCATCTGTTAAAACCTTTCACCTCCCGATGTCTAACATTTTCTTCAGTAATGTAGGTAACGTATATACCTATCGTACATAATTATGTAACGAAGCATTAAAGTAGGGGCTCTGTTGTGTTTTCAATTTTCCCATGAAGCTAAGTGGGACGGTCAATAAATATTGCCCGGATGGCAAGTTACCTTTACCTACCTATTTAGGTAGTAGGTACTCTACTCCCTACTGGAGTTTAGTTTGTGAAATTTAACGACTAACCAGTTGATAGTTGTCAAAAAACCACCATCCCCATCTAACCAGTGCAATTTATAAATCATGTTATGGGTACAGCGTTGAAATCCATAGATGTACCAGCCATAGTTTCAGCCCTTATGAAAACACATGTGCAAAGGTATCTACGGTACCTAGTCATTAGTTTTTTCTGATTTGATAATGAGTTCATTCCAAGTATATTGCATCTCATCTCATTATTGTGTTTGAGATTCTAATTATTGAGGTTCTAACGAAGGTTCAGCTTCCAAGATTAATTTTTTATGAGTCAAAAACCTGGGAAATTGTCTGAAATCACCACCAGTTTGTATAATAACACAATAAGAAGTGTTGCAGGCGCTTAGGAGATGATTTTGGTTTATTATTTTCAATAATGAACCATTGGAATCGAGCATGAAAAAAAAAATTCTTACCCCCCCTCAAAATTTGATGGTTTACGCTGGAATAGCAGATACGTCAGCCCCTGTGTCTATCAAAAATTTCGTTTTTGTCGAATCATCATAAATGAACAAACGGCGGGACTGTAGGCGGCCAAGATCGCTTACCGCTCCTCGCGATTGGCCTACTTGTTTTCCGAATGACTATCTTCTTTCCTCTTATAACAACAAGGGGATTCGCAACGAAAAGCCTTGTCGCCGTACCTAAAATGGAACTTACATTTCCAAGAACCTGCCTTTTTCTTTTCTTTTGCAGTACGTGATTGAGAACGTGAACGTTGTTGATTTCTTAACCCTTCAGCACTCGCTTCGGGTCATAGTGACCCGAGCCTCCATTCAAAGGTGAATATTTTTTGAAACAGTGTTTGTTCTCCTCTCCAAACCACTTGCTAATCCTCCAAGTCGGCTAGACGCACCTGTCAGTATGATTCGCCAGTCCAAAGAGTAATGTTTGATAGGCAAACGAGATATTTTGACCCGACGCGAGTGACTGCGTATTGTTTTTGGAACCCCGAATGACCCGACGCGAGTGAACTCGTAACTTTTTCTGACGGAGAGTTACCTTTGTGACTGCTTGCTCTTTTTTCCATTGAACGCTCGATCAGAAAATGGAAAAAATACTTTTTGTGAGTGATATGAACTTTTACAAGAATTAGAGCGGCAAAATTGTGAATCGCCAATTCCGGATGACGACGAGTTGGTCCCTGAAAGTGACGACGGACGAGGAAAGGTAACATAACTAGAACAAGGAGCAAGTCAGTCTTACTATATTCCACACGACAAATTTAAACCTTTTGTTTGCATGACATAGGGTTACAAGCACAATAATACCTACTGAACAAAGCAAGATTTGAACCCACAAAATAAATTTATCACAAAAGTTGAGGAAATGAGAACTCCACTGTTTACACTAGAACAAACATACTGATAGTAATGAGGGTTCAAAATTGAACAATAAGAACGCTCGAAAAACAATCACAAAAAAAAATCTTCATGAAAAAACAATATTGAATTGGGTATTGAACAAAACGAAGGTTTGACGAGCGAAATGGAAATTTAGCACGGCGGAGGATTACGGAAACGAATTACTTAGTATTATGAATGATGAGAGCTGTGAAGACTTTGGTCTCTGAAATTGATATCGATAAGTTAGTTTTTACTGCTAGAGTAAAAAAATAAGATAATTTCATCAAGTTTGGAGACTGAAAACCCCAAAAAATTAAGATTTTTTAGTGGAACGTTGCTTGCACCCCCTTCGGTTTATTGCCCAACACCATTCATTCTGTGATTTTTCAACATTTAAAATGTCGATAAAAAATACAGAGAATTATTAGTAGTTGTTCTATATATAGGTAAATGACGCTCAAAGTTGGGACTACAGTGAAAATATGGGTAAATGGCACGTGATATTCGAGCTTAATTTAAAAATACCAAGAATGATCTTAATGTGGAAATGTTGTTATTTAAATAAAGAAAATTAGTCCCTCTTTCAGAATATGTGTCTGTTTTTTGCTTTTTTAACCTTTTTACCCACAAAACTTGAATTTAAAGTAGCTTGGGCCAAAAAGACCCGACGCGAGTGCTCAAGTGTGTAAAATGATGCGAGTGCTGGAGGGTTAAGGGTGATCGAAATTGTTGTCGCGAATTGTGCCTGAATGCTGTGTCAAGTTTTTGAGTTAAAGCTTCAATCTTGTTTTCTAATTCCGAAAATCTGTCTTCCTTAGTAGCTACAGCACTAATTTGATTTTGTTTGGGTTCGACTACTTCCATGATTTTGTCTGCCAAAGGTACTAATGTTTTAAGAGTAGAGTCTTGACTCACTGACAGGATACCTCGGACGTTCGTAGGGAGGTTTTGCAGCCAAAGGGTCTTCAATAAGTCTTCGCTTACTGCGTTGTTTGCAAGTTCTCTCATCTCCCTGAGAAGTTGACTTGGTTTTCTGTCTCCGAGAGCTACGTCCTTGAGTAGTTTTTGTAACTTGCATTCTTCAGAATCGGTAAAACAGTCTATCAGTCGTTTCTTGAGCGTATCATATTTCTCTTCTGGTGGAGGATTAGTGACTAAATCGCTTACCTGAGTGAGAACACTCGTATCAATCACTCCTACGATGGTATCAAATTTTTCTTCGTCATCCGTGGTATTTTTCCTTCTAAATTGTGCTTCAACTTGAGCAAACCAAAGAGCAACATTCGCTTTCCAGAATGGTGGCAGGGAAAGTGTTACAGATCGTGGGGTTGGAACGGGTCTTCTTTGGTCTCCTGCTTCCATCACGTCGGGGTCACCACTTTTTGGCGTGTTTATATTCTACTTACGAGAATACCTTAGGTATCAATTATTGGAAGGTACTTAATATTATTTTTTATACGACACGCCTTTGTTGAACGAGAAGACTGAATCACTGTATATTTTTCAACAGGTGTTAAGTCGGGAGTCAAGTGATAAAATTCAATAGGTAAATTAACAAAACAATAATGTAGTCGCCGCCACAAGGTTTTCAAAACGTCCTCGATTTTTAGGTTTTAATCTGAGGTATAAGGATTTTTCGATTTCCAGTTTTTACGCAGCCTGACTCCCACAATCATCTTTCCTCTCTCTCCCTCTCTCTTGACATTATATATACCTACTACCTAATAGATATTTTTGTTCTCGTCATATTTGCATGATGAAAAATACTACAACCAATGATACGTATGAATAATAACGTAACATCATTTGTTAGATTTAAAAGAATTGTAAAAGCTCATACAACTAGAACGGGGAGAAACGGAACCAGAAACTCAATTTTCTTATTTATGGGCATTCGGAAATTTTGGGCTTGGGCAAGCAGTTCATTCTTCCCTCTTCGTATGTATTTCAACGTCGTCCTTTCCTAGTTTTACATCATTGTACGTACGTCGTGTATGAGCCTCAAAAACGGATTTTTCTACTCAGGTTAACCGGGTGTTAGCCAACTGCAGCCGTCTTTGTTCTAGGAATCGTTACGAACTACCGTCATAAGGGAGGTCGGGGATGGTTTGCACACTTATTTGGTGGAGTGAACATTTAAACTGGACTCATTGCTAATTTATATACGTTCTGAAAACGGTTTACTTACCTTATAAAGGTTTCGACGAAGAGAAAACCACACAGTAACTGGATTACAACGCCACTAATACGAGGTCCGACCACTATGTACGGTTTTCAACTTGTCAGGTTACTTTTACACACGGTCTAGTCGTTACGTTACACGGGATCGAGAGGCGGTGACGGATGTATACGGCCAAATCCGTCAACCGTCTGATACGTCAACCATTTGGCTCATGCGCAGAACACTTTTCTGAGACATAGGGATGACGCATCTGAGCAACGGTATCTCCTAGGAACTCTCTGTTCTCTCCCACAGCTCATTATTTCATCATCCTTCAGGCATTGTAGCACTCGTCCAACAGTTGGAAGCTCCTTCCGGACCAGGTAGAACTCCCGAATTTTGTTACGAATAACGGCGTCGTCAAACTCGTCATGTGGTATTTTCTTTGGGTGAGGTTTATTTTTTTTGGGAGTGATGAAAGTAGCTTCCCCTTTCTCCTCGATCGACCGTTTACCCTCAGCAATAATGGTACTAACGGTTCTGGGTGAAATGCCCGTCACTTCACTTGTGAGTTGACAAACGTTCACCCTAGACTTCTCTTCTGCCTTTTTTCTCGAGAAGAAGTCGGCAACATTGAACACAATCTCACGGGCTTGTCGACGAAGCGCCTTACCCTGGCCTTTGCACGAATTTCGCCTACTAGACGTAGATGGGGGGTCGTTCATAACGAACAGTTGAAATAAATTTGATAAGAGAAAAAACTCGGGAGGAAAAACTTGAGAGCACAATAACTAGGATCACAAACACTTTCGATTCAAAACAACACAAGACGCCATTTCGTTCACAGCGCAGCCACTACACGAACATCAAATTTCTCACCGCTCCAATTTCCGTGAAGGTTTCACCATGGAAGGTAGACTCGATCGTAGTAGTTCGCGGATCCGCTACCAGGGGGGCGCCACACGAACGGAAAGTTTCTGTGGCAGACCTATAGTAATCTGCTCCAGCAATCGGTAGTGCTCGCTTTCGCTTATCCAATCATTTTTCCCGGTGTTCTCCGGTCTACCCGTTTTCTTGTTATATATTTGCAAATATTTCATTATCTCCAACTGATTATGCTTCTTAATTAATTTCTGAACCATCATTCAGCTGTTTAGTACTTAGGTGCAGTGCCGATTTACAATGAGGAATCGGATTTATTTGGTGGTTTCCCCTGAAAACATCGAGAAAAAGTGCTTTCTATTAGAAATAAAGGAGCTCCAGAAAGCAAAACGAAGTAGCAAAACGAACTTTTATTTAGAGAACAATTTTTAAGAGCGATAGAGCGATACAATACAATTTTTCATTTGTTAAGTTGGTCAGGCTAGTCGGCTTCCGCCAAAACAAAAAGTAGGCAACATGGACCCAAAATTGTTTGTCCTTATTCACTAGCACTTGAACCACGCATTTTCATTGACTTCCAACAACCCCCCTCAATGAAAATTCCGAATACCTAATTTAAGTTTACAAAAATACAAATTGATTGAACTCAACACAGATATCAAATAAAAGTTGGTGGCAAATTGATTGTCAAAGAAACTACAAGATCATTCCTAAGCCTGCACAAAAAGTTTCAAATGAAGGTTTGTTCACAGGCTTTGTAAGTCCATCAGCAGTTTGGTGCTTCGAGTCAATTGGTTTTACCAGTATGATCCCCATTTCAATCTTCTCACGAATGAAGTTGAACTTGGTGTCCACATGCTTCAGCCGCTTGTGATGTTCAGGATTGTTTGCCACACAGATTGCAGAAAGATTGTCTTCAAAAATCACAGTTGGTTCTTGAGGGTGAAGTCCAAGTTCTTGAAGTAAAGTGCGAAGCCAGCATGCTTCACTAGCTCCCCGACAGAGCGACGAATTCCGCTTCTGTTGATGACAAGGCCACTGTCTGTTGTTTAGACGACGACCATGAGACTGCAACCATACACCTTGAAAATGTAGCCCGACGTAGACCTTCTATCATGAGTATCACCGGCCCAATCAGCGTCAGTAAAACCTTGAAGAATAGGCACATCTTCTTTGGCACGGAATTCTAGCTTCAAATCCAAGGTCCCCTTAACATAACGAAGCAAACGCTTGAGGGCTTTCCACAAGTCATCGTTGGCTACTGACTGGAATCTGCTCAGATACCCAACTGAGAAACACAAGTCTGGTCTGGTGCACAGAACTGCATACATTAGTGATCCAATAAGTTGTCTGCTCCTTCTTTCAATACTCTTGTCATTGGATGGCTCTCGAGAGATGAGTGGTCTTGATTCCATCGGGGTGGAGATCGGATTAGCTTCTGACATATTGAATTTTCGGAGAACTTCTACCAGGTAATTTTCCTGGTCAATGGAGATCCCTTTTTCGTCTTGCTTGATGCTGATCCCGAGGTAAGTCAATGGGGTTCCCAGGTCTTTCATCTTGAAACGATGGTATAGAGCTGTCTTCATGCGGTTAATTTCTTGCGGGTCTTGACCCAGAATCAGAAGGTCATCGAGGAATAGCAAAATTAAAATCAATGAGCCACCTTTCTTGAAATAAAGGCAATAATCACATTCAGTTCTCTCAAATTCTTGATCTTTCATGAAGTTGTCGAATTTTCTATTCCAATAGCGTGGAGATTTCTTGAGACCATATAAAGATTTCTGCAACTTCAGAACTGTGCCCTTTCTGTCACTTTTATACCCTTCCGGTATGAACAAGTAAACCTCCTCTTCGATATTGCCATTTAAAAAGGCATTCTTCACATCCATCTGCAGCATTTTTAGCTTAAATTTTGAGGCAATTGCCAGAAGCACTCTAAAAGTTGTCAATTTTGCAACAGGTGAGTATAACTCGTAAGGATCGAATTCATCCTTCTGCTCAAATCCTTTCACGACCAACCTCGCTTTGTACAAAAGGGTTGAGCGCTCTCCTTCTTGCTTGATACAGAATACCCATTTAGTGTGCAATGGCTTCTGGTTTTCTGGATATGGCACCTCGATCCAAGTACTGTTCTCTTCCAAGGCTGAGAGTTCATTGTTGACTGCTTCCTGCCATGAAACTCCACCCTCTCCATTGATGGCGTCCTTGTATGAGAGTTCCCCTCCTCCAGCAAAGAAACAAGTTTCATAGTCTGCGAAACGTTCAGGTGCTCTTCTTTCTCTTTGGCCTCTGCGACTGTTGAGCCCTCGGGCTGGATCAGGTGCTTGTGTGCCTGAAGTTCCAGGTAACTCAACTGTTGTTCCACGACAAATTGCATCATCTGTAATTGGAGTTTCACTATTTCTCTCTTCAGGAAAAATATAAAAATCTCCATCAGGTTGTGCAGTCCGCTCCAAAAAAGATGACTCTGATGGTGGGCGGAAAATAACGTCACGCGCCACAGCCATCTTCTTCTCATCAGGGTAGTAAATTCGGTACCCCTTGGTGTTGTCGTCATATCCAACAAAGATTCCGCGCTTGCTTTTTGAGTCCCATTTGCGTCGTTTTTCTTTGGGAACATGCACATAGGCTTCCGAGCCAAAAATCTTGAGGAATTTCAGGTTGGGCTTTTGCCTGAACCACAATTCGTAGGGTGTTTTACCAGATATAGAACTTGTGCCTGACCTGTTCAGAACAAATACTCCGGCATTTACTGCCTCGGCCCAAAAAGTCTTCTTCAATTTTCCTGCTTGAAGCATGGTGCGGGCAGCTTCTACAAGTGTTCTCATCTCCCTTTCCGCTCTCCCATTTTGTTCAGGGGTGAAAGGTACAGTTTTCTGGTGACGGATTTCGAGTGATAACAACATTTTTTCTATGTCCTGGTTCACTTCTTCGGTTCCATTGTCACTTCTGATACATTTGACGTCATAGCCTGTGTCATTTTTGGCTGCTGTGAAAAAGTTTTTCAACTTTTCCATCACCTCAGATTTTCTTTCTAAGAAGAAAACTGTTTTGTAGTGGGAGAAATCATCTTTGATAAGAAGGAAAAATCTTGATCCTCCAATACTTTCAATTTCCATTGGTCCTGCGACATCAATATGAAGCAATTCACATGGTTGGGTGGCTTTTGTGGTACTGTTTTCAAATGGTAGACGATGCTGCTTCCCTTCCATACAGCTACTGCAGAAAAAATCTTTCTTGTCAACAAAATTAATGTCAAAATCCTTGAGTGTCTTGCGCACATGCGCTGCATTCTGGTGTGCCAACTTTTCATGCCAGATTGTCAGTGAGTTTCCAATTGCTGGATTGGCATGAGCAACAGAGACTGTTTTGAAATTCAAAGCAAACAGTTTGCCTTCACGTACAGCCACACCCTGAACAACTCCATTTTTCTGTAAGGTGAACTTGTTTTTGTCACCATTTATGGTAAAACCCTTATCCAAGGCAGCGCTGGCTGAAAACAGATTTATCTTTAATTCTGGGACAAACAGAACGTTTGTAATTATTGTTGGCACCCAGCTGTTGTCAATGATGACCTTGATTGACGCATCACCAATTCCTTCAGCCTTCAGAACTGAGCCATCACCAATCTTGACATCCGAGTCAAATGGTTCAAATGTGTTGAACCATTCCCGCCTACTTGTCATGTGCTCACTTGCACCACTGTCCAAATACCAGCTCTGATGGTCAGTGTGGCCAATACTGCTGAGAGCTAGACTAACAAATGCCTCAGCCTTCCTTGATTGGACCTGCGTTGCTCCAGCTTCTTCTTTCCTCTTCCTAATGAGGCAATCTTTCTTGTAATGACCTTTTTTCTTGCAGTAAAAACATGCCTGATCATTAGTCTTGTCAGCCTGATTAGTCTCAGTCTTGTTTTTGAAACACTCATGTGTCAAATGATTATCTTTCCTGCATATTTTGCAGAATTTCTGTGTTTTTGTGGTTGATAGTGCAGCATACTGGGGCTTAGGGGTACAAGGTTTTGACCAACGAGACTCTTCTATTAATAAACGAGCAGTTAACTCCTCAAGAGTTTGAGATTCTTCAGAAACTGACTCCCATGCAGCCACCATATATATACCTATAGTCATCAGGAAGGGTCATCAGGATCTTGTTCATCAGCATTTTGTCAGAAATTTCTTCTTTTCCGGACTGCCTCATTTCATTTATGAGCTATATAGACCTCAACTTGGCCCACATTTGATAAGCAGTTTCACAAAGCAACACATGCTGAATATGCCCTTCATCCATTCGAGTAACAATAATTTCCTTGGCCTGAGTATCCAACCTCTCCCAAGCATCTGTTTCCTTCTGCGAATGTTTCCCTTTAGGGTCAAACTCATGCAAAACAGCCGACATGCAACCTTTAGCTTTGAGCAAAATCTCCACCTTGAACTTCCAAACACCCCAGTTAGATTTTCCTTTCAAAATTATCGCTGGATTCTCCATTTTTCCGTTTATTGAACACAACGAAAAATATTTTGGTTTTCAACGGCCTACCTTCGCTTTCGGCGATCTGGATCACAATCACCTGCATAGAATGATTTCACTACCAACCTTCACTGTTTGTTTTCTTTCGCGACTTTCACAGAAGCTTTTAAGTAAACTTTCCAAACAGTTGTTCCTACGTGTCTGGGCTCAGAACCTATTAGAAATAAAGGAGCTCCAGAAAGCAAAACGAAGTAGCAAAACGAACTTTTATTTAGAGAACAATTTAAGAGCGATAGAGCGATACAATACTTTACTACTAATCTTGTACGCCAATTACCAATTAATTTTGCCATTGTGTACGCTAGGTGGGACCCAGGTCCTCTGTACACCTATCAATAAAGACTAAAGACTAATACAATTTTTCATTTTTTGTTAAGTTGGTCAGGCTAGTCGGCTTCCGCCAAAACAAAAAGTAGGCAACATTGATAGGATCATGGACCCAAAATTGTTTGTCCTTATTCACTACCTAGCACTTGAACCACGCATTTTCATTGACTTCCAACACTTTCATGTAGAGCGACTTCAATTTAATAAAGCGTTTATTAGACGAGGATATCCATGATAATATATTTCTGTAAATATCAAGACTAAACTGAATGGTATTTTTAGCCTTTCGTTTGGGTAGGAATTTCCAACGTTCATCTGTTAAAACCTTTCACCTCCCGATGTCTAACATTTTCTTCAGTAATGTAGGTAACGTATATACCTATCGTACATAATTATGTAACGAAGCATTAAAGTAGGGGCTCTGTTGTGTTTTCAATTTTCCCATGAAGCTAAGTGGGACGGTCAATAAATATTGCCCGGATGGCAAGTTACCTTTACCTACCTATTTAGGTAGTAGGTACTCTACTCCCTACTGGAGTTTAGTTTGTGAAATTTAACGACTAACCAGTTGATAGTTGTCAAAAAACCACCATCCCCATCTAACCAGTGCAATTTATAAATCATGTTATGGGTACAGCGTTGAAATCCATAGATGTACCAGCCATAGTTTCAGCCCTTATGAAAACACATGTGCAAAGGTATCTACGGTACCTAGTCATTAGTTTTTTCTGATTTGATAATGAGTTCATTCCAAGTATATTGCATCTCATCTCATTATTGTGTTTGAGATTCTAATTATTGAGGTTCTAACGAAGGTTCAGCTTCCAAGATTAATTTTTTATGAGTCAAAAACCTGGGAAATTGTCTGAAATCACCACCAGTTTGTATAATAACACAATAAGAAGTGTTGCAGGCGCTTAGGAGATGATTTTGGTTTATTATTTTCAATAATGAACCATTGGAATCGAGCATGAAAAAAAAAATTCTTACCCCCCCTCAAAATTTGATGGTTTACGTTTCAAGGTATGTTGAATCCAAAACTGCAATAAAAATATTTCTGTCTGTCCGCCGTACGCCGTACACCGTACGCCGTACGCCGTACGGGCCACTTTTCTTAGTTACCATGAAAGAAAATTGATGAAATTCGGGTTATAGGTTCCGTTCGCTGTCTAGTTGGTCCTCGAAGCTCGACGTTACTGTGAGTCATCTCTAAGGGGTTCAAAATAGGGGTTGAAATTTTCAAAACGCCTATACCATTTTTTACCTGAATATTTTTACGGTTTTAAATAGTTCTTGAACTTGCGAGTTTTTTAAGACCATCCGGAGCGTCGTACGTCCAGCCGTTCGTTCACAGTAAGGCCCCGAAGTTTGCACCGACAGGCATTTTCGACTCCAGTGTCCAGTGTGAATAAAATTGTATACAATTCAAACCAAATCTCGTAACCAGAGACGCGCCCACAATAGGAAATTTGGCGGAGATGAAATCATTGCTAGGGATCACCTGATTATATTGGCGGAGTATGAGGTCGAGTTGGTTGTTCTGTGATATTATTTAATTTGAAAAATGATGGCTCTTTTGGAGTTTGTTGGTAGGTAGTGAAACTTGAACAAACGTTGAAGTATTATTGATGGGTAAATTATTACTACGGTAAATCATTACTCAACGGTAAATTATTACAGAACGGTTCATTATACCACCTACGTAGAAGGGGCTGGAGTTTGTTGGTAGGTACTTTCGCAACTTTTTTCACTCCTCATCAACAATTTCTTTTCAGAACTTCATTATGTGTGTTTCTTTTTGTTAGGTACTGTTTGTCATCGGCAGAATTATTTTAGCAACATTTAACTCGTGATTTAGGTAGGTACCTAGTAACGAGTACGGGGTTAGGTACTAACCTAAGGAGGGTCTGCGATCTACATAATATCGTCGGTACCACGCCAAAGTCGCCAAACTGCAATTTTCGAGGATTTCACTTTTGAACTGTTTCTAAGTTGTTTAGGGCTACTCCACACTATATCATAAGCACAACCAATTATAATAACCCCAATCAGGTGTTTTCAGAGCTAGTCACTTTCGCCAATGTGAGAAATTGGATTTTCCCACTTTGCCAAAGTCGCCAATCGGCACTTAGGTGAGTTTGGCATGGTGGTTTTTCTCATTCCTCAATTAGGTGCTTCACTCGAAACGAGGAAGCTAGCAGCTCGTAACCATAGGGATGAAGATAAAGACCTTCCCAAGAGTGATGAACTTGTCCTTGCTATACATTTTGATTTGGAGGCTGTACTTAACGTTCCTAAAGGGTGCGCTGGACATATTTTGTATCTGCGGAAGTTGGCCGTGTGCATTTTACGATATACGACCTTAATTCGCGTGATGGTGATTGCTTTGTTTGGGACGAAACTGAGGGAAGAAGAGGGACTAATGAAATTGCATCCTGCTTGATACTGTATTTAAAAAGGAAAGTGAATGATCAGCCTAACATCACTGAGGTGCTAATGATGTCCGACTCTTGTTCCGGGCAAAACAAAAACTCTTTGGTTGCATCCATGTGCATTCACTTGCTGAAAACCATTTCTTTGAAACTGATCAGGCATGCATTCTTCGAACCTGGTCACTCAGAAATGGAATGCGATTCTATCCATTCGAAGGTAGAACGAAAAGCAAAGAATGTGCCAGTTTACAGCCCGAAAGGTTAGGCCCAGATGATCAGGGCAGCGAGGACGGACCCTAGGCATTTCAATGTATCGATGCTGCAGTCCACCGACTTCCTCGATTTCAAAGAAAAACGGAGTTATTGAAAAAATAGTCTACCTATTTCCACTAATACACGAAAAACGCAAAAAAAAAACACTGTTATACCGGTTTCGGTGATCAAACCATCGTCAGTAACACGGTATAACAGTGTTTTTTGCGTTTTTCGTGTATTAGTGGAAATAGACTATTTTTTCAATAACTCCGTTTTTCTTTGAAATTGGTTTCCACAATTTCGTCGCGAGTGATTTAGTTCGTTCCTCGATTTCTCTGAAGTGAGCAACTCACTCAAGGGAGCCATACCATCAGATACGAGAAGACAGAAAACGGTCAGGTTGATGTTTTTTTATCAATGTGAGCATGACGGTGGTGTGGTCGAAGTAGCGACGAAAACTAAAAGGGGAAGACCAACGAATCAAGAAGTGGCACCTGTCAGAGCGTATAGACAACGCCTTCCAATTTCAGCTGCAAAATCAAAAGATCTACTGCAGATGTGCCGTGATCTGACTGTCCCCAAAGGTTATCACGCCTTCTTTTCGAGTATCAGATCCTCGACCACGACGCGCGATTGCCTTCCAGCCCCAAATGAGTCCGAAGTGTCGTACTACGAATATTAAGAGAAAAAAATTAATGTTCCTAACGTTTATCGAATGAATTTTACCATGAATTGTATGAATTAAAATAAGAGTTTTACCTTTCACCAATCTGTTATTTTTTAAATTCATGCTTTGCCAAATCCGCCAATGTGCACTTATGACCCAACAAGTGGGAAAAGGACCAAAAAGCATATGGGACGTGTAACTATGTCTACTAAGGTTCATTAGGAGTGATTCCGAGAAGCACATAGTGTTTACCCTATTTTTCAGGGCGTGGCAAAATCATTAAACTCGATTTTCTCGAAACCATGAATTGGCAGATTGGCGACTTTGGCGTGGTGCCGACGATATGTATAGAATAGTACTTACATATCATATTATATAGACGGGTCATCTATACATAGAGCTGTGATCTGTAACGGAAGGGTATTCTATACAAAATAATAAACCGTTGTGCAGGGATTTGCAGCGTTTTGACATTTTCATGTCTTTGCCCTGGCACATAGCACAAAAAACTGTCACGAAATTGCGTAACGAAATTGTGTTACAGTGCCTTTATAATGATTTCCGCTTACAACGACCCCGTTGTTAGGTTTGTTCATTTTCTACACTTTTTAACCCACAAAAATCGTTCACCACTCGTTGGAAAGCTCTCGATTTAACGAACATTTTCATGTTCTCCATAACATATTGACTATACGAATAGCGGAGCTATGGGCATAACTGTTCTCATATTTTGTTTACAAACTAATGATCGTGAGTGTAGAAGATAATTAATCCGGAATCGTCTATTTTATTGAAATTAGGTACCTACCTCTTAATATTAATAATGTCAAAAGCAATAGGTAAAGACATGAAAATGTCCCAATGCGTTGCAGACTCGTATGCAAGCGTTTTTGTTGATAGTTCTACAGAAATGTTGGCTGTACATTTATTGTTTTAAATGATTTGCTAGGTCTGATAACGCTTTGAGAAATTTCACCTCGATTCTAGAGAACAAAAATATGGAACGAAATTATCAATCAATTTCACATTTGCTTTTGCTGAGTAATCTCCTCCATTGCGCTTCTTCAACGTCCCAGAGATGAAATTTGTTGTTAGTTTTCTACCTAGTTTTTATATTTCCGCGCCACATGTTTTTGTCCCAACGTAGTTACCTTTGATAAATAATAAAATTCATTCGAGTTCCGAAAATTGATCAAGCGAGTGCATCATTTCAAAAGATTTGTACAATCGTACAATTGGTGACCCCGAACTAGAAAAAAAGAAGCGGAGAAATCGTACAGTGATAGAAGATGGAAGGAACAGGAGACGCAGCTCACGTAGCGGACGTAAGCGTAAAATTGCCGGCATTCTGGCCTGAAAAACCTGATATATGGTTCCACCAAGTCGAGGCCCAATTTAAATTGAAATGCATCACTGCCGAACAGACAAAATTTGACTATCTTCTGGCGCAAATGGACAAAATTTACGTTGAAAACATATACGATCTTGCCACTTCTACACACAGCGACAAAAAATACACACAAGCAAAAAACCGCCTAATCACACTTTTCAAAGAAAGCGAAGAGTCCCAAATTAAGAAACTTACCAGTAGTTTGCAGTTAGGTACCTACTCTCAAACCTAGCCAACTGCTGCGGAAGATGCGAGCTTTGGCTGGAGCAAATTTCAGCGAAACGGTTTTCAAAACGCTATGGCTGGAAAAATTGCCGGAAAACGTTCGATCAATTCTCGTGATAGCAGAAGGAACCCTTGACAAAGTAGCAGAGCTAGCTGATAGAATATGTGAAACTAGGGATCCTGAAACAGTTTATGCAGTAAGCACACCTAACGCATCTCAATCTGCTATGTCAACCCTAGATTTTCAAGCCCTTGCCATTCAGATCGACGAATTGAGAAAGAGTATCCAGGAGCTTAAGCAGCCCCGAAGATCCTCGTCAAGGTCCAGTGGGTCAAGCCGCGAGAGCAGCTGTAGTCGGTCCAGTAGCAGAAGTTACAGACGTAGGTTCAACCCGAATGGTAAGTTCTGTTATGCGCATTTCAGATTTGGAAGGAGATGTCTGCCAGGCAAGTGCGTACCTCCTTGTCAATGGTCGGAACAGGGAAACTCCAGCAGACAGCATCAGTAACGACCCTGAGTGCTGTCAATGAAAGGGATGGTCGTAGTTTCCGTTTATTCCTAAGAGACCGAAAAACCAAACTCCAATTCTTGGTAGATAGTGGAGCAGACGTGTCTGTTCTCCCTGCCAAAAAGCACTCAAAGGAAGAGCCTTCAACTTACAAATGATATGCTGCAAATGGCTCAGAGATACCAACCTATGGAACCAAGCTTATAAATCTGGACTTAGGGTTAAGACGACAATTCGAATGGCCGTTCATAATTGCAAAGTTGTGCCGCTGAAAAACATTACTGCGGAAACAGTAGCAGAAAATTTTTATGCAAATTGGATTTGTCGATTCGGAACTCCAATCCACATAATTTGTGATCGAGGAGCGCAGTTCCGATCCGAACTGTTCCATGCACTGGCCAAGATATGCGGTTCAAAGATAAACCACACAACTGGATACCACCCACAAGCCAATGGAAAGATTGAAAGATTCCATCGCATATTAAAAGCCGCAATTAGGGCACACGGGAAAAACCAATGGACTTCCCTCATCCCAACAATCCTATTAGGACTAAGGTGTGCCATCAAATCAGGAACACAAGCTACGATAGCGGAAATGGTCTATGGAAAACCCTTGAAGCTTCCTGGAGATTTCTTGGACCAGTCAAGAACAACAGTGGAGCCTACAATATTTATTCAACAGTTGCGAGAACAAATGCAGAAATTAAAACCAATTCCCACGAAGCATCGGAACTAGACATCAACGTTTGTTCACGAGGATCTCAGCCGATGCAGTCACGTATTCTTAAGAGTTGACAGAGTGAAAGCATCACTTGAAAAACCGTATGAAGGACCATACACAGTAATACAACGAGCAGAAAAATATTTTACACTAAACATCAGGAACAAACATGTCAACGTAACAATAGACAGACTCAAACCAGCATACATCCTGTCAGAAGACACCGACGATTTCACTACACAGAAGACCACCGAACAGAAGTCAAAGCCAGAGAACACAAACAGAACAACAAAAGAATGCAACAGTAACAAGAACCAAGAGACACGAACACGTTCTGGGAGACGGGTCAGATTTCCAGCTCGTATACATGGAATAACTTTTCCTATACTATGTAGTTGGCGGGCACGAGATAAATTCAAAATATTGATCACAATAACCCAACAAATTGTCTTGATTCACCTGTTGACATTATTTCCAGAGTTATTATACAAATTGATGGTAATTTCAGACAATTTCCCAGGTTTTTGGTCATTAAAAACGAATTTTGGGCGGAGCTTAACCTTCGTTACAACCTCAACTGTAGAATTGATGTTGTAACGAAAGTTAAGCTCCCATAATTCATTATTTGTGAGTTAACCAGGGAAATTTTTTGAACTCACCATAAATTTGTATAATAACACTAGATGTAGTACTATCAGGAGGATCAAGGCAAACAAATGGCACTATCAATGATCACAGATGATCAATCTGTAAAAAAAATATTGGGGGCCATAATTGGTGAAGACCACCAAAAATAACTATTTCAATTATTTCGCATGAAAGGAACAATAAATGAACAGCAACATTTCTGTAGGTAGGTACCTATGTCCAGTAGAATAATTAACCCAAGTGACAAGGACTTTGCAGCGTTTTTCACTCATAAAGTTTCGGGACATAACTAGGTACGGCTTTTTAGACCAAAAATGACGTGGATGGACATAGCATTTTTTTGGAATCTACGCACTTTGAAACGTAAAAGATAACTGTGATGATCCAGCAGGAGCTAAAAGTAGAAATAAATACACGAGACTACTTGAGTCGGTTTGTGTGGTCAAATGACAATTTATTGGCAGTTCACAGCTTCTTTTATACCCCTTGATACATCCCCAGAGAGGGGTAGGGGAACCCCGCTCTGGGAAGCCGTTAGACGCGGCTTATAATGCAAGCGACGCTATTTACATAGTGTTAGGGAGTAGCCGATCACCACAATAACATTTTGAGGGTTTTACAAAAATGTTTTGCTGAGCGAATACATGGGTGCTTTATCCACAGAATAATAAACCAAAAACGGAGTTTGTGTCCATAATGCAATCAAAGGCTGTTAACAACTTGATTTTCGTGTAAAAATGGATTATTCATCGATATTTATTACTATGATGAATAAAGTACGTACCTACTGATACTACATGAATGGAGATCCCAACTTGGAAGGAACCAGGTTACTATTAAAATTTAAAACAATACATGTGTAACAAAAGTTATGCATTGTAAATCTAAACTTTCAACATAGAACATGTTTTTACGGGGGTAAACCGGGCTGGGAAGCGTCCATGTCCTCGTAACACTCGGCTCCCCTGCCCGACGCCCGCACAGTTCTCCCTCTACCCCACTCCTGCCACCCAACCCACCTCCTCTCCTACCACACATGGTGCATTCCCAGAAGAGAGTATGGCCAGACACCACTCCGCTGAAAACTGCCGAGGGGGCCTACCCTACTTACTAACTAACCCTACCTACTAACTAACCTACCTACCCGAAAAACGCCGAAAGCAGCTGACGACGTGTATTACATTACATTGCGTTAGGTCGCTAGTCCGAGGCTTGGAAATCCCAAGAAGTTTTTTTGCTTCCTCACTACCGAAGGTAGGGAAGCCTTGGATTCGTGATTGAGTAAAAAAAGTTCATGTCCTCGAAAATGAAAATTTCCATTTTCCGTTTCAGTCATCGAGGAACATAATGGTTCCGAGTCTGTCTGTGGTAATTCCTTGCAACACCCATAACTACCCGAAATAATGGTCGAAGTGGGCTGAAATTTCGAGGGTAGGTGTGGGTTGAGTCACAGATGGTCCCATAACAAAATCACTGAAAAAGAACCTTAACTTTCGTCTGTGTGTGCGCAAACGTGAAATAATTGGAACACCCATAACTACCCTAAATATCGTTGAAATGAGTTCAAACTTGGAGGGTCGGTCAGGAATAATACCTTGATGGTTTCAAATAATTTGGTCAAAAATTGGTAAAAATGGCTAAAATCATGAGAAAAAATTATACAATTTTACGAAAAGTCCTACAGTTTCTCGCTATATCATATTTTTTCAAAATATTTCTATTTTTTGTTTCAAAGTATTGTACTTTCATTGTGACAACTTCTGTGCTGAGAATGAGAATATTCTTCTTCAAAAAGCATCGGAAAATAAACAAAAACGCAGCATCTACGCATCTGAAGACATTTCCAGTAATGAGAACGGAACTGGGGCGGTCGCGCTATGGTGTGTTTAATCGTCTTGTCGCGCTAATGGGCGATGGACGAGCACTCGAATTAGAGTTGAGGACAGGCATTTAGATCGTACGATCGACGCACTATTCGACCGATCATTGCTGACCGCACGATCGGTCACCTTGGGGTGGCTTCGATTTTAAATCGATCAATTCGATTGTCATAGTGATTCGATAACACCAACACCACTTGTCTCGAGATCCGCCAGGTTCGCTGTGATCAGGATTCATACCGGCCTACGGCAGGGGTCTATGAAAACCTTCAAGGATGATGGCGCTCAACGGAAGTAGTGGCAGCCGGGTGTACTTGAAATTTCGTCAGTTGAAAAATGGCCACTGCTAATTTGTTGTGTTAAATTTTGGGTTTTCGCGAGTTTTTTCGAAAGATTGCCGGCTTGTCACCATAGGTTCGTTCGCGGTGGCCATCTGACTGTCTTCAAACCGTCAGATCCATCATTTGGCGTTCGCGGTGGTCTTGCGGACTCGTCTCGGACTGTATAGCATCCATAGGATGCTGTTCGCGGTGTTTTTATGGCGGTTCGAAGACAGTTCCAAGACCGTCAGATCAGTCCGCGGATTTTCCGATGTACTCCTTTCTGACTGCTCGCCCCCCACTACCGCTCGCCCGTTTAAGCCAATCAAATCATTTCTCATCGCACCGTCGTTCGTCGTTATTCGTTCTGTGTGTTCATTTAATAACCCTACCTACCCACTTCTCAGCATTCTACGTAGTATAGTAGTTTTCTGTGCACTTCTCTCACTTGCGTTTTGGTACTTCTCGTGATGAGTTCATCCAGTGATGAGGGGTCGATCCCTCCTATCGAGGTGTCATCGGAAGATGATTTGGACTTACTCCATCCAGTGAAAAAAAAATGAAAACTATCTGGAAGAAGTTTTTCCTGTATTCGACGAGGAAACTTTTTTTGTTCATTCTCATCCAGAAGACGTCACTGGCCGTTCTGTTAGGGACAGATTGGCATCTCTACTAGCGTCTTGAATTCATTTATTATAGTATTGTTTACGTAACTACCCAAGCTTTTGTATTTCAATCACCATATCCTTCAACGACTGATCTTATAGTGAGCACTTGTAGGTAAGTATGTCCCTGAATCAAGTTTCCTACCATAACGATAAACGCCGCAAATTCTACTGGCACAAATAACTAGAGGGGTTAACAAAAAAATTGTAATGGACATACAAAATTGCTGCCTATAGATTTATTTCGTGCGTCGGTGGTCGGTTGAATATCCCAATTGAAAAACTTAGTGCCACTTACCTACCTACCTAATTTTACGATTACGGTGGGTGTTCCAAGAACTGGCCTAGCAATTTATTGTTGGTTTCTGCCAATTTTGGCCCACTCGAAGACTCCTAATATTGAAAAATTATCTTCGATTGTTGAAATTGTATTTTTCTGGCTGAATTCACAGTTTATGCTACCTTTTTTTTGTAGACGTTTCCGGTGATTTCAGCCGTTTTATCAGATTATTAACCCTTGAGGAAACCGAATGCTTAGCTATATTAACAAAAAATGAGCACATGAAGAATGTGTAGTCAGTTATCAGCAAAATTAGTTAGGTACCTGGTGTAAGCCCCCACCTGCCGACACCAGCGCCGCCTCGCGGGGTCGCGCTTGCGAAGGGCTCTTCCCCCTATCCCGATCCTCGCCTCTAGTGCAACCGGCTGACAACTCAACACTGCGCAGCCCGGAGTGGAGGGGAGACTAGCTACCTCAGGCCTACGAGACGTTCGGGATCACGTGTGAGCACTCCCGTTTTCCTTCTCCAATACCCACCATCTTGGCATACCCGTTCACAGCTAACTCCGCTTTTTGCTTGCCCACACCCCTCATCTTTTACCGCCGCACTTCAACTTTTCGCCCCTTCCCAACAAAGCTATCTACCTATTGTCTCTTAGTTCACTGCCAACAATTATAGTCCGATCTAAGGGTGCGTGTCGAAAATTAGACTGGCGATGATTTGAAGATCCTGAAGATTTGAACATTTTTTAAGCTCATAACGAAGGGTAGATGCGGTGAGTTAGTGGAAATCCATCTTCAAAAACGACATGTATCAGAAGAAATAGTCTTTATTTCCACGAGAATTACTTACACTTGTAGACCGGTTTCTGATGTTAAACCATTATCAATACAACATACATCATTCTGTGTCAGTATGTTGTATTGATTGTATTGTTTAACATCCGAAACCGGTCTACAAGTGTAAGTAATTCTCGTGGAAATAAAGACTAGTTCTTCTGATACATCTCGTTTTTTTAAGCTCCCTTCAAATATCGCGGTAATTTACAAAAAAAAAATCCTTCTAAAATCTAACTCATGCTCTACAGATCTTGCATGAACCCTTTTCCAAATCAAATTAATCGTTTTCCAAAGCAAATGAATCCTTTTGCCAAATTAAGCCAAATGCGAGGGAACTAAAAAAATTATCAGTTCCAGTCTTGAGAAACAATGCAACAGTTAGAGGAAAACTCACTATATTATAATATACAAAATAAATTCAAAATAGAATCGATGTTTTGAAAGATAAACTATCACAACAACAATATTGACACATAAATCCAGTATCGGTATTTGACTCGAAAATATTGTAAAAACTATATTTCGCCTACCTTCCAAAAAACTTTTCAGTGTAAACAACGCTATGAATGATTAACAAACTGGAGTGCGGGTGGAAAACGGGAGTGCTCACACGTGATCCCGAACGTCTCGTCCTCAGGCCTTCCGTATCCCTACTCCGGGCCAGTAGTATTTTTGCCATCGTCGAAGTAAGAAGTGTGTGAGACCGAAGTATTTGTGTCAGTTGAGTTGTATAGGCTTATATGCCCTGTTCGAGTTACAGTAACGCGTTGTGTAACGGAGTGAATAGTTATCCCGAAAGCTGTGAAGTTCAACAGTTTTCCCTTCCCCGAGACAGAGACTCATTTAATCAATCTAATAGCAAGTCCTACCTTCGGGCGACCTCTGCGAAATCCTCCCCCCTTCAAACAGCAACGAGACGCGTAGTTTCTCCAGAAGACGCCATCGTAGTTACAGGTCAAGCTTTGAAATCAGATATCTTTTCCTTTATTGTAACTGTTCGTGCCTAGCATTTCGTAATTCTTTTGATCATATTTCTCTTGTACATATCTTGTTGAGCTACCCGATAGGTAATGCGTCAGTAATTCCATTAGTAACGAAGTAACGTACTCTTACCTTATCAACTTATTTTCTATACTTACCTTTATATTTTGTTTGTATATATATATATATCTTGTGTAACGACCCGCCAGGCCCTCAGCATTCTTTCTCGTAACTTGCGTAATACTAAAGTAACGTCCTTTTGCCTTCAGCAACTTTTCACAGTAACAGAGCAATTTAACGTAACGTCACTCGGCCCTCAGCAACCTGTACATATCTAGCACCTTCAGTGACCCCATGATAACTATAGTAACGTTATTCTGGTGTTTTCTTATAATAAATTTATTTCGTAATTATCTCGTAAACAGTGTACTTTTCGTTACCCCCGATCTCCTTCAATCAGGTGTGGTAATTCTGTGTATTTTGAAAGACCCCCGAAATTAACCCTTCTGGTGCCTCCGTAACGTCAGGCCTTCAGCCATATCAAAGCCAGAAACGGATAATCTTACCGAGGGGGCTTACAAAATTGGTGGCAGCGACTGGGATTATCGTGCGGTTTGCCCCACACGAACCCACAGTAACGATAACACAGAACCACGATTGAAAGGGATCGGAACGAGAAGATAGAAAAATAAGTAACTATCGAGTAACTAGGGATAAACCTCGAGCACACAAACAAAGTAAGGGTCTTCAACCCAGCAAAGTAACGAATCCAAAAAACCCGTAACGATCACTATGGCTGAGAGTAACGAGGACGTTTGCGGAATGTTGGGACAACTCGAGACCCTACTAAAGTCGTTTAACGATCTCCATGTAGAACGGGATCGAAATAGGGGCACGGAACCGGACGTACTGCGTTCCATGTTCCTCGAAATTGAGTCATGGGATCCCGACGAACCAGGGGCGATAACGGTGTCCGCGTTCTTTCATTTCTTTGAGGACGTGGCGAGAGCGTTGACACAACAGAAACGCATGAGACTTTTACACGCTAAAGTAAGGGGAACAGCAAAGCAATTCCTTATCGATAACGCGCAATTAAGTGAGAGTGACACACCCTATGATGACGTGAAACGAGCCATGCTAACATGGTTCGAAAAGGAGAACCCGTCAAAAGCCGCAGCACTGTTGTGGTCGGTAAAGAAGAACGTAGGCGAAACGCTCCGACAATTCGCTGAACGAATACACCGACTTGCACAATCTGCCGTGCATGAAGAAGGCACGGAGTTGACACGTGACCAAAAAAGAAATTGGGTGAAACGGAGGGTGCTTAAGGCCTTTGTGAGCGGAGTACCAAGAGAGTTGAGGTCGCACCTAATAAATAACGTTCCCGAAACGATCAAAGAGGCATTGAAACGAGCCGAAGAATTGGAGGAAACGATCGACACGAACGAGGAAACGGAGGCGAAGTGGGAGCTGGCCGCAGTAACGGCTACGGAAGGAAGATGTTATGAGTGCCGGGTAACGGGACATTACGCAGCAGGGTGTCCACGTCGAAACGGGCGTAACACCCCCGTAACGACCAAGGTGTATTCATGCCCCACCCCTCGCTCTCCCTGCATGTTTTGTGCAGCAGCAACGCACTTCCCCGTGGACTGTCCACAAAACCCACAAAAGACCATCTTTTGTGATTACTGCGGAGTAAGGGAACACTTAGAGACAGACTGTCATAAAAAGAAGTTGTTGACACCAGTCTCCCATCCACTTGGAAACCGAGTAACGCCATCCACGGAAATTGAATTACGATCTCCGATGGGACATTTACCCATCGTTGACTATCGATTACAGAAACCCATGAAAATTCCAGCTAAATTGAATGGCGTAACGCGCGACTTAGTGCTGGACACGGGAGCAGCCGTATCGGTACTAACAACGCCCATCCCAGGCACACCCCTAAGAACGACAACTGCAGTAGCCTGGGGCGCAGACGGCTACCCGTTACGATTCCGCGGAGAACAGGAGGTGGTAGTGGAAATACCGGGAGCAACGGTACGACACACCTTCCTGGTGTTCGAGCGAGAAGGGACCGGTCTAGACCTTTTTGGCCTAGACCTAATGAAGAAGATACCGCTCGTAATACGGACTGATCGACACGAAGCCGTACTGCGACAGGAGGGTACCAACCAGTCCATCGTAGTCAATCGAATCACCACCGAAACGCACGAAAGCGCAGCTGAAAACCCAAATGAACACCCAGTAACGCCCGACGTAACACCAGAAAACCGGGAATGTGTAGTGGAAAGTGCTTTCTATGTCATAAAAAGTGATCGCGGTAACAGTGACGACGGACGAACGAACGAGACAGTAACTCCCTACAGTAACGTCATGGTAACTCCTCCCAGTAAAGTCATGATAACTCCTCCCAGTAACGTCACAGTAACTCCCCATAGTAACGAAATGGTAACTCCTCCCAGTAACGTCACAGTAACTCCCCATAGTAACGAAATAGTAACTCCTCCCCGTAACGTCACAGTAACTTCCTATAGTAACGAAACAGTAACGCCACTCAAAATTGACCCTGACTTAACACCGCCGCCGGAAGTGGAGACCAACCCCGGAAATGGGCACGTCGCAGTAACGATCAACCACAACGCCGCGGATAGACTTCCGTCTGAAGAGATCATCCCGTCGCCATGTGCAGTACCCGCATGGAGGGACGATGATACCGATGACCGTGAACTTACCCCTTCCGAGGCATGGCCGCGGGTGCCGCCCGATATCATCTCGGCCCTGGAGGAAAAGACGGCTCATCTTCCTGGATCGGAACGCCGCCAACTTCACAGCCTGCTGGAAAAATACCCGGATGTTTTCAGTCAGCCTGACAAACAAGGATGCGATTTAGAGGTCGCTCACGAAATTGAGACGGGTGATGCCGAACCCATTCACCAACGACCGTACCCGATTCCCCATGCCTTGAGAGGGGAGGTCGAAACCCAGCTGTTAAATATGCTGGAGGATGGCATCATCGAACCATCCGAGAGCCCATGGTGTGCACCAGTAGTGATGGTCAAGAAGAAAACTCCCGAGGGTGAACCACAGAAGTGGAGATTTTGTACCGACTTCCGAGGGCTAAATAAAATTAGCAAAGCCGATGCATACCCATTACCGAACTTGACAGACACTTTGGCCATGCTGGGCCAGTGTCGATATTTCACGAAAATAGACTTGGTGGCTGGGTACCACCAGATACCCATCCACCCCCAATCCATCGAGAAAACGGCCTTCTCCGTAATGGGACGACACTTCCAATACGTGCGAATGGCGTTTGGACTAAAAAACGCCCCAGCCACGTTTCAGAGAACCATGAACAATGCTCTGGACGGGCTGATCAACAAACACTGCCTCGTCTATTTGGACGATATTATCGTGTTCTCCCCAACCATGGATCAACACCTTGACAGCCTGAGTAAGGTGCTTGACAGACTGAAGGAGGTCAGGTTGAGAGCCAATTTGGCAAAGTGCGAATTTGTCCGTACGAAAACCCGATACCTAGGACATCGTATCTCCCCGCAAGGAATGAGCACCGAACCTGAAAAGACACAGGCCGTGAGAGACTTCCCCAGACCGACTACAGTAAAACAGGTCCAATCCTTCATCGGGCTAGCCGGATTTTACCGACGCTTCGTGCCGAGGTTTTCCGAAATCGCAGCCCCCCTGACAGCACTACTGCGGAAGGGAGTGGAATTCAACTGGACTGAAGCGCACGAGGAGGCTTTCAACACCCTCAAACAAGCCCTCTTAACGGAACCTGTACTAGCCTATCCGGACATGACCCGCACCTTCGTCCTGGCTACGGACGCCTCGCAATTAGCACTCGGCGCGGTACTCTCGCAAGAGTTCGAGGGACAACAGAGACCACTTGCCTACGCCAGCCGGAAACTCAACCCCGCCGAAACCCGCTATTCCACAACGGAAAAAGAACTCCTAGCGGTCGTGTGGGCCGCGAAACACTTTCAGGAGTATCTCCTGGGAAGACAGTTTATCTTGGAGACAGACCATATGGCCTTGACAGCGGCACTCAGACTCCGAGACCCGACATCCCGAATAGGACGGTGGGTACTGAAGCTCGGCGAGTACGACTTCATACCCCAGTACCGCCCTGGAACGAAGATGGGTCATGCGGACGGGCTCAGCCGAATGAATGTGGCAACAGTAACCCTGGAAATACCACGAAGATTAATGGTAGTGGCCCAGGAGCTCGACGAATGGGTAAAACACTTCGTCAAACAACGAGCCCACGATTGCCGACAAGAGGAAGGCCTATGGACGGTCCGAGTCGTTCGCGACGGTAAGGTGAACTTTGTCCCGCTGATACCGTCCACTATGCGAAGTTGGGTGATGGCAAATTGCCACGGTAGCGTATGGGCTGGCCATCCCGGAGCTGAAACCACCGAACAAATGGTGAGGCGATTGGGATTTTGGCCCAAAATTGAGCGCGATGTGCGCGAGTTCCTAGACAGATGCGAACCGTGCCAACAACGGAATGACCCAATACGACACGCGGCTCCCCTGCAGAAGCCATTTCTACCGACCCAACCCGGCGAGATTGTTGGTATGGATTTTGTTGGTCCACTCACGACCAAGACTGGAGCAAAATACCTCCTGACGGTAGTGGATCATTTCACGAAATTCGCCGAGGCTTATATAGTACCAGACACCACAGCCGACACCGTTGTCAAACAACTGGTGCGACATTTCATCCCCGCCCACGGAGTACCACAACGGATAGTAACAGATCGAGGCACCGCATTCACCTCCTCCCTAGTACGAGCACTGTGCGACAATTGGGGCATCAAAAAAATTCAGACTACGGCGTACCACCCCCAGAGTAACGGAGTGTGCGAACGATTCCATCGAACGTTCGCAAATATAATGGCCAAGATCGTCACCAGAACGCGAGAGTGGGAAAAGGCAGTCCCACTGGTACTAGCTGCGTACCGAGCTACACCGCACAAAAGTACGGGATACTCCCCCAATTTTCTTACATTTGGGAGAGAATTAAGACTGCCAAATCAGATCGAGTGGGTCGCCGGATCGCAACGGACCACCGACCACCATCTGGCCCTACTGGAGAAAGCTCGACGACTTGCCGCCCGCCAACTGGAGAAGAAGTGGAAACAACAGCACGACCGAATTAATAAAAGAAGGACGCCCCGATGTTTCGAAGTCGGAGAGCGGGCTTACCTCAGAGCGATGCAACCCCCTGAAGGGGTCTGTAAAAAATTTTGGAGCCCCTGGACGGGACCATGGACCATCGCGCAAAGACTATCTGATGTGACATACCGAATCCACGACACCTTGGGAAAAAGGTCGCAAGTGGTGCATATAAATCGACTCAAGCCCGCCTTCGTGAACGGTATACCCGACGATTCATTTACCGAGCCCAGTGTGGACGAACCACCGCCGACACGACCCCATCAACCTGTCCCCTCAGCACAAGACGAGGAGGACGACTGGGACACGGATGACGAAGAGGAACCGCAAGCGACTCCACCTGACGAGACGCAAACGCCCTCACCCCCGGATACGAGTTCCCCAGTCGAAAGCGAACCGTCAGTCCCGTATAGTCTCCGCCCGCGCCCTCGCCGCGATTACAAATTATTACATCGAAGGGGATTCATAGCAAAAATTAGAATGTGCTCGGGGGTTAGCCATAGAAAAAGAAAAAAAAAAAAGAAAAAAAAAGAAAAAAATATAAATATAAAAATAAGTAATACATATATTAGCGAATTTTCGAAGAAAAGGAAGCTATTGTTCTCGGTCCAAAATTTTTAAAACTCGAATTTCCGAAAGATTTTTATACCAAAATCCGTTTCAGACCATCCTGAATTCACTGCCGAAAGACACCAAAAATTATATGTATATATATATATATTTATATATATATTTATATATATATTTATATATATATTTATATATATATTTATATATTTATATATTTATATATGTATGTGTCATTCCAGACGATAACTCTCGAAAGAATTGAGATAAAAAGTTCAAATTTGCACGAAAAATCTGTCTTGGCAATTGACAGGCTAAGTTCGAAGATGGGCAGAATCGGGTCACTCTAAGGGGGAGTTTTGGGGAATTTTAGGGGGGGAAAATTACCCATAAATTCCCAAAATGAAATAGTCTGACAAGTGACACCTCATTTTAAAGGTTTTTGTACGCTGAACACGATGGTGAAATCAGAATTGTGATATCTCATTCCATTCTCAAACTGGAGCACTTTGAAGATGAAGGAACGTGGTTATTTCTTGAGATGTTCTTCCTGGTTCGTCTGCTCTAATCTGATAACGGAATGGGATATCGCAATTCTGACTTCACCATCGTGTTCAGCGTTGGAAAATCTACAAACCGAGGTGTTACTCGGCAAAAAATGGAACAAAAAATTTGTTACGTATCCAATACCTACTCTTCTGGTATTCAAAACATTTTTGATTTCCCCCTCCCCCTCCTTCCACCCCAAATTTTACTTTGCGTAAAACTACTCCTGTTTTAATTTTGTATGGTATCAAGTTGGGAAAACATTGGCCGAAAATTAATTTTCAGAAAATTTTAGGCGGAGGAGGAAGATGCCGAAAACTTCGAAAATTCGCTCGTATAGCCATGCTGCATGACTGTGGTTTTTTGTTCGTTCTCACACCGATATGTTTGTCTTCATTTGTAGTTTTCTTTTTGTTGTTAACCAATCTTTTTATGTTGATGGTGATTTACAAGGATACTCAGTAGTAACGCTTGTAATAGTAACGCTTGTAATAGTAACGCTTGTAACAATAACGCTTGTAATAATAACGCTTGTAATAGTAATGCTTGTAATAATAACGCTTGTAATAGTAACGCCTGTAATAGAAACGCTTGTAGTAGTAATGCCTGCAATAGTAAATTAGTAACACTGCTTAAGTCTGGGCACGGACAGGTAGAGTAGGTAGTACCGCACGATTTGAGAAAGAATTTATGTAACGACCTGGAAATAATAACCCTGCTTTCCACCAACAGATGGCGCAACGGAGGTCCCCCAATCAGCGAGACCAGGTGACGGCCGACGAGTTCGTCTGCCCCTATTTATTACGAATCAGGAGCCGATACACCGAAGCTACTGCCGCACTGCTCCAACAGGCCGCCACGCCTAACAGCACAGGACTCCGACGCCCAGAGCAGAGGGCGATGGTACTACTCGAGGGCATCTCCGAGATGCTGTATGGCGCCGAAAGAGCATCCACTCTGCCCTGCCGTCGACTGATATGCGACGGGGCAATGCAGCTCGCGGAACAATTGGCCGACGTGTTGCCGGAACTACTGCGCCTCAGGCTATCCAATGAGGGCCTGGTCCGCCAACGCGACCAATTCCGGCAATTGACGACAAAACTGGAGGAGGAATGCGAGGAGATGCGCTTGCAGATGGACCAACTGCAGACTTCTCGAATGAAGAAGCAGCTGCGTCCCCACGTACGGGTCCGGCTGGAAGAATCCGTCAGCCCGGATAAGCGCGAACGCTGAACCCGGGTATCACCTCGACCCGCCCGCGACCCATCGCCTATTGATCTCTCCAGTGACTCCGACTCCGAGTTGGAAATGGAATCGGACGCACCAGTCTCGCAGGCGCCAGCCACCCCAAGAGTCTCACCCATGAAGATCATCTCGGATCGGTCAACCACCCGGACATTAAAGACATCACAACGCCGTACCACCACGAAGATCCTGGAACCCACAACTTCACGCAAGTCAACCACCGAACTACCGCGGTCAGGGCCCGCCCGGACTTGTCCCGTCTGCCTCCGCCCCAGGAAGATCCTGCATTTTAGATGCACCTCCTGCAAAGAATTTTGGGCCAGGCTCATCAAAAAGCACCGCAACGGACAACTCCAAACAACCTGCAATGGCCAGCACCCGGAGGACGATGCTAGTTGCATCCATTGTCGCCGACGCCGTTACGAACTCAACCTAACTCTGACATACCCTCACAAGCGGCTGCCAATTCCAAGCCTTTTTGGGTGGAGCCCCGCCGCCAAGGACGACGGCTTCCAGAAGGGGGAAGGGTGTAAGCCCCCACCTGCCGACACCAGCGCCGCCTCGCGGGGTCGCGCTTGCGAAGGGCTCTTCCCCCTATCCCGATCCTCGCCTCTAGTGCAACCGGCTGACAACTCAACACTGCGCAGCCCGGAGTGGAGGGGAGACTAGCTACCTCAGGCCTTCCGTATCCCTACTCCGGGCCAGTAGTATTTTTGCCATCGTCGAAGTAAGAAGTGTGTGAGACCGAAGTATTTGTGTCAGTTGAGTTGTATAGGCTTATATGCCCTGTTCGAGTTACAGTAACGCGTTGTGTAACGGAGTGAATAGTTATCCCGAAAGCTGTGAAGTTCAACAGTTTTCCCTTCCCCGAGACAGAGACTCATTTAATCAATCTAATAGCAAGTCCTACCTTCGGGCGACCTCTGCGAAATCCTCCCCCCTTCAAACAGCAATGAGACGCGTAGTTTCTCCAGAAGACGCCATCGTAGTTACAGGTCAAGCTTTGAAATCAGATATCTTTTCCTTTATTGTAACTGTTCGTGCCTAGCATTTCGTAATTCTTTTGATCATATTTCTCTTGTAAGTACATATCTTGTTGAGCTACCCGATTGGTAATGCGTCAGTAATTCCATTAGTAACGAAGTAACGTACTCTCACCTTATCAACTTATTTTCTATACTTACCTTTATATTTTGTTTGTATATATATATATCTTGTGTAACGACCCGCCAGGCCCTCAGCATTCTTTCTCGTAACTTGCGTAATACTAAAGTAACGTCCTTTTGCCTTCAGCAACTTTTCACAGTAACAGAGCAATTTAACGTAACGTCACTCGGCCCTCAGCAACCTGTACATATCTAGCACCTTCAGTGACCCCATGATAACTATAGTAACGTTATTCTGGTGTTTTCTTATAATAAATTTATTTCGTAATTATCTCGTAAACAGTGTACTTTTCGTTACCCCCGATCTCCTTCAATCAGGTGTGGTAATTCTGTGTATTTTGAAAGACCCCCGAAATTAACCCTTCTGGTGCCTCCGTAACGTCAGGCCTTCAGCCATATCAAAGCCAGAAACGGATAATCTCACCGAGGGGGCTTACACTACCTAACAACGAACTTCAAACTTTCGATTAGGTATTTCTTCAGTCACCAATTATTCCACAGAAGTACACTGGTATCACCGAATTTGATAAACATCCCATTAGGTCATTAGTTAGGAAGAAAACTACAGAGATTTCGATTTATTTTTATTAAAAGTACTTCGACTAAGTACAAGTTGAGATAAAGGAATGCATAACATTGGTAAGAGATGAATACTCGAAGCAAAACATGGAACTATATTACAACTAGGAACATATAGAAGATAGTCTACCCATTCATCAGAAGCATAGGAATATTCGTAATATAAGACTTGAGTAAGTAGAAGAATGAAAAAAGTAATAAATTAGCCGAAATCAACGATGACCTATAGGACGAACGTTAGTATTATTGTTATAAAAAGAAGAAATAAATTAGCAGAGATCAATGATAACATATGAACTTCTCACACGTGCATGAGTCACAGCCTTTCAATAAACCTAAATAGGTATGATTTGTATAACAAATTAACAAACGTCAGAAAGGAGAAAAACGTCAGAAAGGAGAAAAAAATCAAGATCGACGACGACACCACACAATCAGGAAGGTTAGACATTTGCAGGTTGCACAGCGGTTGCAGTCAGATTTCCTTCCCAAGCGTTCGCGGTGTACCAGGTCCATTGTGAGTTTGAAAGTTGGTATTGGTGGCGCATGCGTGTTGGCACGATCAGAAAAGTGGCTTCAGACGGTTCCCTGACCGTCAGAAAAACACACCGCGAACGAAGTTCATTTGAGCTTTGCAGACTGTACCCCATCCACAGTGCCCAAGGTATGCAGCGCATCTAAGACATATCCTTACTGGCATTTTTATTCTGCTTTAAAACTTCAGTGTTTCTCTGATCGGTTTTGTTGGTTATCCCCCCCACCGATATTTTTCAGATTTTAGGAGCGCACGACCTTTTCGGGTTACTTGACTGGTAAGGAGTAGTTATTTATGTACACATCATTATTTGTATAACAGCGAAATGAACAAAGTTATTGGAAGTTTTATGTTTTAAATACATACCTTTGTTTACGTTTGTAGGTTATTTATCCGTCAACTAGTCCTTAAAAAATTACCTACCTAGAAGGTAGGTTTATGATGATACCTGCCATTAAATAAACCCATTCCCTGGTACTCGGTACATAGAAAAATTAATCCATTGCAAACATTGGGCATCAATATTTATTGTAATAATAGACCACGTAGGTACATCCTCATGATTGCCGGTCATTTCCATCGAATCAAATGATCCGCTTATTATCGCATTATACGTTCGAATTGTAGTAAGCAAGTAAGTACCTAGGAAATTACAAATTACTTTGCTAGTAAGTGCCTAGAAATTATTATCCTACCTAGGTTGCTGCCATGATGATAATAGTGAAAATATCAAACGTCTCACAGGCCCGATCGGAATATAACCAGGGGTGTTATAAGCAGAGCCCTTCACAATATGGCACTTATTTTTGTGAAATAGGGCTCTAAAAAATATGGCAATATGGCACTTATTTTGGCTCAAATATGGCTCTTATTTCTCTCAATATGGCACTTATTTTTCAACCCTCCGACCACCCCAGCTATTCTGAGACGATAATATCACAACATACATGTTATTTATGCTAAATAATTTATTTTATTTACAAAGCTTTATACAAATAATTAATTATTATTATTATTAAATAACAACATCAGGTTTGCTGCAACGCTTTCCATTGAATATCCCAGCCGTCGATCACTCAGAAGGTATTTCATTTTTGAGAAAGTCCTCTCCACATCAGCTGATGTTACCGGGGCGTATTTCATATGGAGGACATCAGCAGGTTCCCAGCCTTCCTTCAGAGTGGCTTCCTCGCCAGACAGAGTGGCGACCCGTGGAAGCACCCCATTCCAAAAGGGTTAGAGGCTTTAGCAATCCCTCTACACTAATGGCCTCAAGGTTCGAGAAACCTCATGTCATTCAGAAATTTTCACTTCAAATTTTTTGAAGGAGTGGCGAAAAAAAGGCAAAACATCGCACAAACATGGCATTTTCCCAAAAATCGGCCGAATATGGCATTATACAACAAAATCGGCAGAATATGGCATTTTTGTATGGCGCCATGGCAATATGGCATTTTGAAGGGCTCTGGTTATAAGTGAAAATGGGTATACAAATAGGTACTTCTTGTGTTTTAGTAACATGAGCTTTTGAGGTATCGTTTTCCATGTTTTTCGGGACGAGAAGACCGAATACGATGTCAATTTTGATCAAAGAATGGAAAATTGAGGTTCTACCAAAGGTTCGGCTCCCAAAATCGATTTTTTATAAGTCAAAAACCTGGGAAATTGTCTGAAATCACCATCAGTTTGTATAATAACACTAGCAAAAGTGTCGACAGGTGAATCAAGACAGTGGCACTACCAATGATCAAAGAAAAAAATGAGCGTATGTACCTAATTCGTGTTTTGGGGGCCAAAATTGGTGGAAAACATCAGAAATAAATATTTAAATGATTTCACATGAAAGAAACAATAAATGAACAGCCAACATTTCTGTAGGTGTCTCTAGTAGAATAATAAACAAATGTGACACAGACTGCAGCGTTTTTTCCATGTTTGCCGTACGATCAAAGCACTGTGTCGTTCCCTATGATGTTAATTCATTATTTGACTAGTTGATTGATTTGAATTCATTTATTAAATAGTGCATGAATAAGTGTACATAATATAGAGAAAGTACTTAACCCGAATAGAAAATAACGAAATGGCTGCAAAATAATTTCAGTTTATTTTGGGTATAAGAGGAACAAACATACTTGAAGATGAAGGTCGTAGTGACATATTACATTGGTTATTAAAATGATGCATTTTAGCGAAATGTGTTGAAAAATACCTTAGCATGACACCCCGTCCTTGAACATAATTGTTTGATAACAGGAATGGGTCAGGATGATCCAGACTAGTGGGCTCTTGCGTTTATTTTGTTATTTGAAATGAAAGTAGGTTCTAAGAATTTTGAGACCACCCGCACTCTCCTACGACTAATGGTCCTACGTCTCTTTTGTGGGGGGGGGGGGGGGGGGGGGGTCCCGCCCAGGCGTGAGGGGTGTAATGAGACGGTTGGTCTAAAAATTCTTAGAATGGAACCTACTTTCATTTAAAAATAATATACGCAGCTTCTATCACCCATGGGCCGTAACCCCATTGCAGTATCGTGTTAAACGTTAATTTACATAGGTATATTTCATGTAATGTTATGTAATGTTATGTTATGTAATGTAATGTTATGTAATATGTATATTTAACGTTATGTAATGTTATGTAATGTAAGGTAATGTAATGTAATGTAATGTTATGTTATTTTGCTTCTGAGTCTGTTCTATTTTATAATGGGTCACTCTGATTGTGACGAGGAAGCTCCTGTGCCATCACCTTGGCAGTGTATTTTTCACTGGATGGAGTAAGTCCAAATCATCTTCCGATGACACCTCGATAGGAGTGATCGACCCCTCATCACTGGATGAACTCATCGCGAGAAGTACCAAAACGCAAGTGAGAGAAGTGCACAGAAAACTCTACTATACTACGTAGAATGCTGAGAAGTGGGTAGGTAGGGTTATTAGAATGAACACACAGAACGAATAACAACGACGAACGACGGTGCGATGAGAAATGATTTGATTGGCTTAAACGGGCGAGCGGTAGTGGGGGGCGAGCAGTCAGAAAGGAGTACATCAGAAAATCCGCGGACTGATCTGACGGTCTTGGAACTGTCTTCGAACCGCCAGAAAAACACCGCGAACAGCATCCTATGGATGCCATACAGTCCGAGACGAGTCCGCAAGACCACCGCGAACGCCAAATGATGGATCTGACGGTTTGAAGACAGTCAGATGGCCACCGCGAACGAACCTATTTTCGTTCCTGGGGTAGACACCCATTGGTGTTGGTGATACATATTTTGTTCCTAGGGTAGACACCCTATTCGTGATATTTTTGTTCATGGGGTGTTATCGCCTGTTTGTGTACGATAATTTTATTTTATTTTATTTTTGTATTCCCCGTTATTTACCTCAATGATATCTAACCTCTCCCTTTCCCCATAAACCTCTCATCTCCCACCCTCCTTCCTTCCCCTCCCTGGCAAGAGTTGCTTTCACCTCCGCTTTGGTTCTTGCTGGGCAAATACACATTTCAGCTTTAACAATAACATGCATTTCTTGGGTTTACTCCTTCAATGATTATTTCAGAATTTCCTCTTCCATTAGAGAACATTTTTCATGTCTATTTACGAGTATGTATTTAGTCGCGTTTGTAATTTGAAGATGAGAAAGCTTACAGGATTTATCCCATTTCCATATGGTTGAAATTTGTATTTGGCTGAGAAAAGCACCTCTCCCGTCCACTTCGCGATAGCCCCTCTTGATCTATGTGCACCCCCTGAGTTTCAGGACAGGAGCCGCCACTGCCTCCCCCTTTCGTGTAATTAAGGGGAGCATCGGCCGGGCTGGTAAATTTTTTTCAAAAACTTACTTTCGTCATTCGCCACTCTTTTGTCATGTATGTGCTTATTGGCGCTGTATTTTGTCGCGTCATCCCCTCGCCTAAGAACTGGCGTAGCTCATCATGGACGAGTTATCGGATTAAGTGCTGCTCACTTTCGATGTCCATATTGGTAAGGGTGGTTTTCTTTCGATAAGCATCCCCACTTTCTACTCTCAGTTTCTAGTTTGAATGGTAAAATTTGTCTCAAGTCTGGGGCATTGACGGCACGTTCAAATGTCGATCGGAAAATCAATCGGTAATAGCTGGTAAACTTAATATAAATATAGGTAAACTTACCTACCTAAACTTTTTTTAAATCAAATTTCTGATTTAGATGAGGTAGTAGGTATCTCCCACCCCTAATCCTAATAATATCCCTCAGTATCTCTAATAAATAAATATCTTGGTGCCCATTAAGCAGAATGTTGAGATATATCATCAGTCAAAATAATTTCATGAGAAGCAGGACACAAAGGAATGACCTTGGTACATCAAAGGTCGTCGGCTGCCCACTTCTCATTGCAGGCGCTGGCGCCTCCAATCACAATCCCCCCCCCCCCCCCCATCGTAATAACAATACTATTTGCTTGCTATTCATCCGATTTTCAATTTTCAAACTGATTTGAACTCCAAATAAATATCCCTAGCGCGCCTGGACCTTCATATTCGTGAATAACTTTTTTTTTATAAGTAGAGTATCATAGCGGAAAGTGTCATATCAATTCTACTTACTTATGGTTTCCAAAAAAAAAATCCAGAACGAAAATCGGTTCAGCCGTCCGGGCACAAAACCTTTTCCAAATTTGCCCCCGATAGTGCTGCCATCTCTTCAAAAAATTTCTTAATAAAATCGGGGACATTTAGCCTTAAGGCGGATAAAGGTTATTAAAGGTCTACAGTCATTATGACAAAAACTGATTATGTTGCCAAAACAGTTAATTTTTTGAATGACAATAATTGTAAACCACTGCCATCAGACCCAACTGATAAATTTCAAAAAATTGTTAGAAAAATAGTTAGTAAGTCTGAAAATATCCTTAAAAATATGTACAAACCAGGCTTTATAGAAATGAACCCGGATGCACCTAGGTTGTCTTGTCTGCCAAAAATTCATAAGGTAGGAGCACCAATGAGACCAGTTGTATCATACATTGGTGCCCCTGCTTATAAGTTGGCGAAAAAGTTGAGTAGTTTGTTTAGAATCAAAATTAAATTTCGACCACAACATAGGTACTGTTCTAAATTCTTACGATTTGGTTAGCAAAATTAAGGATTATTCAAGTGCCTCAAAATGCTAAACTTGCTTCTTTTGACGTGGTCAGCCTCTTTACCAACATTAATGTTGATAGATGTAAAGATGTTGTTAATGGGTTGATTCACGATTCTAACTTAAATTTGTTTGAAAAAGATGAATTGTGTAGTTTAATGTCTGTCTGTATGGATCAGAATTATTTCTTGTTCGACGGGAAATACTATACTCAACCAGGGGTTGCAATCGGATCTCCATTGTCTCCATTGCTTGCAGATATTTACATGGATTTACTTGAAAAACAAATTTTCCGAAAATGTAAATCAGATAGCCTCATTTATTCTTCATCATTCTTTGGAAAGGGACTGAACAACTTGGTTCATATCATACACAAATTAATAACGTAGATCCATTCATTAACTTCACCTTAGAATTCGGATGTAATCACCTAAATTTTCTTTATCTTTCCATTTCGTTGAGTAATGGAAAACATGAGTTTTCCATATATAGGAAAGATACTTATAGTGATATTACCATTCATAGTACTTCAAATCATCCAGTAGTCCACAAACATGCTGCTTTCCATAGTATGATTAACAGAGCTTTATCTGTACCAATGAGTGAACAGAATTTAGCTAAAGAGAAGTTAACTATTAAAAGTATAGCGACGAGTAATGGATATAGGGGAGATCTCATTGATACAATATGGAATAGTAGGGTTCTTAGAAAAAAGAGTAGGGAAGGAGTTTCAAACCTAGTTAGGGAAGCTACGACTGAGGAAAAGATTTGGATCAGTATAGGTACCGTATTACGGAAAAATTTCGGATAAAATTGGTAAAATATTAACTTCTAAAGGGTTCAAAGTAGGATATAAAACTAAAAACGCTGCAAATCCCTGCACAACGGTTTATTATTTTTGTATAGAATACCCTTCTGTTACAGATCACAGCTCTATGTATAGATAACCCATCTATATAATTTATGATATGTACTATTCTATACATATTATGTAGATCGCAGACCCTCCGTAGGTTAGTACCTAACCCCGTATTCGTTACTAGGTACCTACCTAAATCACGAGTTAAATGTTGCTAAAATAATTCTGCCGATGACAAACAGTACCTAACAAAAAGAAACACACATAATGAAGTTCTGAAAAGAAATTGTTGATGAGGAGTGAAAAAAGTTGCAAAAGTACCTACCAACAAACTCCAGCCCCTTCTACGTAGATGGTATAATGAACCGTTGTGTAATAATTTACCGTTGAGTAATGATTTACCGTAGTAATAATTTACCCATCAATAATACTTCAACGTTTGTTCAAGTTTCACTACCTACCAACAAACTCCAAAAGAGCCATCATTTTTCAAATTAAATAATATCACAGAACAACCAACTCGACTTCATACTCCGCCAATATAATCAGGTGATCCCTACCAATGATTGGCCGTATTCACAAATTCCTATTGTGGGCGCGTCTCTGGTTACGAGATTTGGTTTGAATTGTATACAATTTCATTCACACTGGAGTCGAAAATGCCTGTCGGTGCAAACTTCGTGGCCTTACTGTGAACGAACGGCTGGACGTACGATGCTCCGGATGGTCCTAAAAAACTCGCAAGTTCAAGAACTATTTAAAACCGTAAAAATATTTACGTAAAAAAATGGTATAGGCGTTTTGAAAATTTCAACCCCTATTTTGAACCCCTTAGAGATGACTCACAGTAACGTCGAGCTTCGAGGACCAACTAGACGCCGAACGGAACCTATAACCAGAATTTCATCAATTTTTTTTCATGGTAACTAAGAAAAGTGGCCCGTACGGCGTACGGCGTACAGACAGAAATATTTTTATTGCAGTTTTGGATTCTACATACCTTGAAACGTAAACCATCAAATTTTGAGGGGGGGGGTAAGAATTTTTTTTTCATGCTCGATTCCAATGGTTCATTATTGAAAATAATAAACCAAAATAATCTCAGATCTTCATTAAGTTCAGTTAAAGATAAAATTAATGTTCAAGATAAAAGCGGTGTTTATAAATTAAAGTGTTCTTGTGGACTTGACTATTGTGGTCAAACTGGTAGGAAGTTTAGAGAAAGAATAAAGGAATATGAAAAAGATTTCAGGGATAATAAGGGTGATTCGGCCTTTGCACGCCACTTGAATGAATCCAGTCATAGCTTCAATTTTGATCTTGCAGACAGACAGTTCATTGAATATCTTCATTTTTGCCCAAAAGGGAGCATGTTGGATGTACATGAAAAATTAGAAATTATTAAGAGTGATAGGTTGGGTAAATCTTTGAATGATATAGTTCCTTTAAGCTTTTCTCCATTATTGCTTTCATTTCTGTAACAGCTTGGTTCCACCCCGCTTCCCCCTTCACCACATGTTCCTTTCACTTTTTGGCATTCTCTTCCTGGGCCAATCAGAATGGACCCCCTTCCTTTGTTCCCTTCACCATTCTTCTTCACAACCAATCAGAATCGACTCCCCTTCCTTTGTTCCCTTCACCATTCTTCTTCACAACCAATCCCAATCGACCACATTTCACTTTGTCACTATTTATAAGGTCACCTCTCCAGGGCGTTGTCGTTAATGCTCACAAGAAGTGAAAGTCGTCGAAGCGTGAAAATTTTTTGGTCGCGAATGCGCACGGACTAACTGGCGGAGGCTCATCGAGAAGGTCGTGAATGCTCACAATCTCGTGTTTGGTGTTTTCGTTGATGCTCACTGACCTTTGCGTCAGATAGGGCATCTGATATGGAAAGATTATTTGAAACGAACGATAGCACAGTTGTAGGTGGTCAGTTATCTCGATGCAATGGAGAACGAAGGTGTCCCAACTGAGTTTGTTGAAAGTGGAGGCAGAAAATGAGGTAATGTGTTTCTGGGGGACTTAAAGTTCGTTTTTCACCGAGAATTAGCAAGTGGGGAACTTCGGTGGACTTGTACTGCGAGAAGTCGCTGCCGTTGCAACGCTTATTTGCGAACGATTGGAAAGGAGATACGTTTAGGGATAGACGATATTATTTATTGATGCGAGTAGAGTGCACTGTTTTTTTTTGCGATACTCAGTACATACTTTGGTATCCCTGTATAGGAGTGTTTCGCTCAAGAAGAGCAAACACACGACGCTGACGAGGCCCCACAAAGGAATGGTGAAATTGAGAGCTACCGTGAAAATCCCTCTCTTTTAAACTTCGCCCTCATACAGAAAACATGTAGCCCCCCCCCCCCCCCCCCTCCGAGATTTTATTTGTACACAATGTCACAAATCGTGACTGATACTAATTTTTGGCGGTTTTTCAACTCAGGATTTTCAACGATTTTCAACTCAGGAATGACACTATTGACGATTTTCAACTTAGAAACGACAGCCCCTCCCCCATTTAGCATGCTCTTTTAGCGAATTTTCAAAGAAAATGAAGCTATTGCAATGGCTTCGAAATTTAAATAATATAAATTTTTGGAAATTTTCTTCATAGAAATCCGTTTCAGACCATTCTAAAACGATTCCTGAAATTTAACACTTTTTTATATGTATATATATATATATATTTATTTATATATGTGTCACTCCAGACGATAACTCTCGATAGAATTGAGATAAACAGCTGAAATTTGTACAAAAAATCTATCTTGGCAATCGAAAGGCTAAGTTCGAAGATGGGCGAAATTGGCTTACTCTAAGGAGGGTTTTGGCGCATTTAAAGTGCGCAAAAATTACCCAAAAATCCCCAAAATGTTATTTTCCAACAAGTGACCCCTCATTTTAAAGGTTTTTGCACGCTGAACACGATGGTGGAATCGGATTTTAGATATCTTGATCCGTTCTCAAATTAGAGCATTTAAAGTGCGCAATAATTACCCAAAAATCCCCAAAATGTTATTTTCTAACAAGTGACCCCTCATTTTAAAGGTTTTTGCACGCTGAACACGATGGTGGAATCGGATTTTAGATATCTTGATCCGTTCTCAAATTAGAGCATTTAAAGTGCGCAAAAATTACACAAAAATCCCCAAAATGTTATTTTCTAACAAGTGACCCCTCATTTTAAAGGTTTTTGCACGCTGAACACGATAGTGAAATTGGATTTTAGATATCTAAATCCGTTCTTAAATTAGAGCATTTAAAGTGCGCAAAAATTACCCAAAACTAGGATAATCTTTAAACTCTTACCCCCCCCCCCCCCCCACCCCCTTAGAGTGGTCAGATTGAAATATGTGAGAAGTATTAATTGAAGACGAGAGTTCGAAGCAAAAAAGGGGGAGGCAAACGATTAGTACAACTCCTTGAATTTACCCACAGCGATCAAATAAATAAGCACTTAGTACAATTACGTAATAAACAAACGGTAGAATCAGGATGGACAAAACGTACAAATTAAAATAAATACGAAGAGAATATACATAGAAAACCAAATTTTAGACCGAAGTTTTCCTTTATTCAAAACCATAGCCATTAATTCGAATATTTCTTTGAAAATTCGCTCATTAAGTCATGCTGCATGACTGGTTTTTTTTGCCTTAATTTTTATTTAGGTTAATGTATTTATGACAACGTCTCAATCTTGATGGCAACAGTCACAAATTTTTACCCACACCTGCTCGCTCGCAGACAGTCTTTTAGTCTGTATAAGTGGGAAGGGAAATTCGTGATTGAGCCACCGTGAGCATTGGGGAAACACCCACAGGCAAGCAACGTGAGCATTAACAACTACGAGAGCATTCGCGACAAATTAGTTTGTGAGCATTCACGACTACCTTTCGCGCGCCGTGAGCATTAGGGAAAACACCCCCTCTCCAACGTGCCTTCAGTTATTGTGTGTTACTGACGATGGTTTGATCACCGAAACCGGTATAACAGTGTTTTTTTGCGTTTTTTGTGTATTAGTGGAAATAGACTATTTTTTCCGGAGTCCGCAAACTTGCTCCTAGGAGCCCCTTTCACTGACTGACTTGCTCCCGGCCTCTCGTTTATTTTCGCATGACCAATTTGCTGCCAGAAATGTGAGGTTCTAACTTGCTCCCGATGTGCAGTTAGTAAGTTACTAACTGCACATTTCAACTAACATTTCAAAGTTCACAACTAACATTTCAAATTTCCCTTCCCACTTTGACAGACTGAGGTCTGCCTGCGAGCGTGCAGGTGTGGTTAAAAATTTGCTGTCTAGCCATCCAGAAGATGTTGTCAAACTAAAACCTACAAATAATAGTTCCTCCTGAATTCGATGTCGTCAATTGTGGTTAAAAAAAGTTTGGGGTGGCCATCCAGAAGATGCTGTCAAAGTAAAAGCATAGAAAAAAACCAAACAATTGAAAAAAAATCATTCAAAATGTGGTTGGAGCTTCAAAGAAATTCTTTTCACAAATTTGTACATGGGTTGACCTTCTTCCTGCCTCCTAATGCACTTCTCTACCCATTTTTGTCCCTTGAGTACGTGTGGCTTTTGCGTTTTCTTGTGCGAATGGCGGGTGGAGCTCAGCTTTGCATACGTCTCTGTTTGTACCTGGAACGTGGTGATTTTTTCATCCACGACAAGTATAAATTTGCATTTCACAAGTGTTTGAAGACGGGAGGTGAAAGATGGCAGTGTACAAATAGGTATAAAGATAAGTGCAAGTCGTACTTGAAGAAAGTTGAGGGTGAGGTGATTTTCTTTAGTAAGCACAACCATTCACAACCCTCTAATAGTGATTTAGACAAGGTCAGAATCCGGTCCGCCGTTAAGAGAAAAGTTGCTGACGATTTAGGAGCACCTCTGAGAAAGGTTGGTGCCATTTAGGTACTCTCTTTTAGTGTTGAATGTTCGCGTCTGTTTTCCGTTACTTGTACGGGCTGTTCGTACTGGTTACAGATTGTAAGGGCTACTCTCCAAGAACATCCAGACGCTGACGTGACAATGGAAGATGTCCAGAAGTACCGCAGAGCCGGGTACCATGCCAGGCGGAAGCATATTGGTTCTTTACCAAAATCTAGGGATGAGGGGTTCCAAAAATTGCACGAGATGGATACCGTGACCAGTCGGGGTGAACAATTTCTTCTGCTCGAGGACCACGAAAGTGGTATAATTGTTTTTTCGTGTCAGGAAAACATTGAGTGTCTTGTGACTTGCACTGATATTTATATGGATGGAACATTCGATTATTCCTCACAGTTTTTTACTCAACTTTTTTCAATTCATGGGAGCGAATTCGTTCGGGCAATGTCGACCGGGATCAAGCTTCTATCGGCCCACTTGCACTTCCTTTTTCCGCCGCTCACATCACAACCCGCGGGAGCAAATCCGTAGTCGCCCATTTTTTCAATAACTCCGTTTTTCTTCGTTTAATGTCACTCAAATGTTTCATAACTCCTTTTCCCAGTTCGCTGATCAATTTACCATGACTACATAGGTACCTACACTTTTGTTATTCGCTAAGTACCTGCATACTCGTACGCGCCTTTAACATAACAAAAAATCCAACTGATCCATCCTCACAGATACAACAGTATAACTAGGTACCTATCTGTTCATTTAATAGTGAATTTAATAATTTAATTTCTTGAAATATGAGAATGCAAAAATATCAATTTAAAGCAATAGGTACCTACATATCAAGTAAAACGTGGTCTGGGGAATGTAACATATATAGGTAGCTAAAATTTTGAGAAAAACAAATTTTATTAATTGAAAACTATCATGAAATAGGTACATTCTGAATTTTATCGTTTCATAACTGATATTTTAGGTAGCATGGTAACCTTTCTCACTCTCTCTTACAGGTACCTACAGTAGCGGTGCGTGGGCTCTGAAAACGGTGGGGCACCAAACCAGAACACAAAACCAACAGATTTGTCTATAAAATACCCCAAGGCAACAACACCCTTCCCTTATTTACTGATTGAGTGATATTCAGGAAAGCTTATCTCTTTTAATCAATAATCAGTCGTCATACAAAAACGTCGCCAATTTCTACTGCAAATTAGCCACCGAATTCATGTGTTACAAAAGTATAGTAAACTAAATTACATCAAAACAAAGACATGTCGGCCTGTACCTACTTGAATGGAGAAGCTATTGACTAGAAGCTAGATCTGTGTGTTAGGTACGACGCCCATCAATCCACAAACAGCAAACAGGACAAAACGCACGTGGGTACCACAAATACAAATCTGTCATCGGAACCGGACCGAACGCAAAACGTGCAAAATTTGAACCAAAAAATTGAAAACACAACAGAGAAGGGAATGTGATTCACAGCAAAAACAAATCGGAAGACGAAGAAGCATCTCGTATCGAGATGACAAATTGAATTGAAGGGATCGAATCGATTGTGGAAAGGAACGATTTTGGAGTGGAAATCAGATTCTGGGGACGGGGCCCAAAGTGGGCAACATTTTTAGTCGACTGAGCATGCGCCGACGGGCCACTTTTCTCAGTTGTCATGGTAACACTAGGTCCCAGGACCTACCTGCTTGTTTCAGGAGCCTGGGTTTCGATTTCGATTGCAGGGCATCGATTACTGTCGCTTTATTCCGATAACATGTTTGGTCTATGGAGCTAACATGAAGGAACCACCATGGGTGCTCTACTATAATATTGAATGTCCATAATCTGGCGAGTCGCTGTTGACATCGTGAAAAATGCTAGGTCCAGTGTATGGAGGGAAATTCAAATGCCAACTGAACAATGGATGGAGTTTTTTTTACTCCTAGTGTTTTTGGGTGCTGGGGCAGTGGCCTTAAGGACCCAACGCCAATGGTACCAAGTTTCTTTTTTTTACCCTTATATGTTGGGACCCGTCAGGGGGGAGGGGCAGCCTCTCCTTATCTCACAGGAGATTGATAAGTAGTTCGGCAATGTTCGGGTTCGTTTTGCATTCCGCTCCGTTTCTCCCGCTAGTCTCCTCTGGAAGACTAGTGCTTACGAAGCTGTTGTGGCCCGGGGGGGGTCACTCGATGGGAAGGTGGTATTTTAGGCAAGTATTGGAATACATGACAAAGGTCATCCCAAGAAGGACCGCTCCCAACACCTGGGATGTTTTTGCAACAAGATTTCGTTTTCCGCCGCTAATTTTCAATATTTAGGTATTTGTGGAACTGGTTGTGAACGTTGTGCACATGTGTCCAAATATCGGACGGACGTGTTTTTGCAGAACAAAAAATCTGATCTGTTCTGCAAACGTGTGTTTGCAGAACAAAAAAATCGGGTTCAACGAATAATAATTAGTCCTAATCCTATCTAATCCAAAAAGTTTTCGATTTTTCTCTTTTTCTTCTTCTTCATACAGCCGTGTTCTGGTGACTAAAAGAAACTCAAATAAATTTACAACTGAAAAATTCATCATTCCCTTGCTGAGATAGAACGGAAATTATGCCGCATCTCTCGTCTCACTCTAACAACAACTGTACTCCACATTGGCCGGCGCGGAAGTCTGGCGGAGGTAAAAAAAGAATTTTTTTAAAGTGGTAAGATACAAAAAAATTTCTGCAGTGTGTGGTAATGCGAAATCCGATAAAATAGGAACAACAAACTCAAAACAGTTCATTTCATTTTTATATTCATTTAATTTTCCCATAAAATTGAGCTGCTAAAGTAATCAAGAACGGAAATGGAATATATCGGTACCACAGTGAGAAACGGATTAGACATAGTTAAGTATCAGTCGACCCAGCAGAAAAAATAAATAAATAACAATATATAAATAAAAAAATAAAACATATATAATAAAATCTCTATTGGCTATCTGGCTAGTCGTTCAGGAAGACATTTAACAGTTGATTTGTGTAAATCGCAAAAAGAGAAAAATAATTAAAAATCGACTAATGAGCCCTAAGGGCCCGCGGACCCAGTGGGGGGGGGGGGGGGGGGGGCGGCGGCTCTGGCTTGGCCATTATCTCACTGAAATAAAACTCGGCGCTGCGCGCCTCGCCAGGGGGCGAGCCCCCTGGACCCTCGGATGCTTACTGCTTAGAGCCTACGGCTAAAATTCAAGAAACATGGAACATGCTTTAGCCGCGCTTTTGGTTTATTATTTTCAATAATGAACCATTGGAATCGAGCATGAAAAAAAAAATTCTTACCCCCCCTCAAAATTTGATGGTTTACGTTTCAAGGTATGTAGAATCCAAAACTGCAATAAAAAACGCTGCAAATCCCTGCACAACGGTTTATTATTTTGTATAGAATACCCTTCTGTTACAGATCACAGCTCTATGTATAGATAACCCGTCTATATAATATGATATGTACTATTCTATTATATGCATATTATGTAGATCGCAGACACTCCGTAGGTTAGTACCTAACCCCGTACTCGTTACTAGGTACCTACCTAAATCACGAGTTAAATGTTGCTAAAATAATTCTGCCGATGACAAACAGTACCTAACAAAAAGAAACACACATAATGAAGTTCTGAAAAGAAATTGTTGATGAGGAGTGAAAAAAGTTGCAAAAGTACCTACCAACAAACTCCAGCCCCTTCTACGTAGATGGTATAATTTACCGTTCTGTAATAATTTACCGTTGAGTAATGATTTACCGTAGTAATAATTTACCCATCAATAATACTTCAACGTTTGTTCAAGTTTCACTACCTACCAACAAACTCCAATAGAGCCATCATTTTTAAAATTAAATAATATCACAGAACAACCAACTCGACTTCATACTCCGCCAATATAATCAGGTGATCCCTACCAATGATTGGCCGTATTCACAAACTCCTATTGTGGGCGCGTCTCTGGTTACGAGATTTGGTTTGGATTGTATACAATTTCATTCACACTGGAGTCGAAAATGCCTGTCGGTGCAAACTTCGGGGCCTTACTGTGAACGAACGGCTGGACGTACGATGCTCCGGATGGTCTTAAAAAACTCGCAAGTTCAAGAACTATTTAAAACCGTAAAAATATTTACGTAAAAAAATGGTATAGGCGTTTTGAAAATTTCAACCCCTATTTTGAACCCCTTAGAGATGACTCACAGTAACGTCGAGCTTCGAGGACCAACTAGACGCCGAACGGAACCTATAACCCGAATTTCATCAATTTTGGTTTATTATTTTCAATAATGAACCATTGGAATCGAGCATGAAAAAAAAAATTCTTACCCCCCCTCAAAATTTGATGGTTTACGTTTCAAGATATGTAGAATCCAAAACTGCAATAAAAATATTTCTGTCTGTCCGCCGTACGCCGTACGCCGTACGGGCCACTTTTCTTAGTTACCATGAAAAAAAATTGATGAAATTCGGGTTATAGGTTCCGTTCGGCGTCTAGTTGGTCCTCGAAGCTCGACGTTACTGTGAGTCACCTCTAAGGGGTTCAAAATAGGGGTTGAAATTTTCAAAACGCCTATACCATTTTTTTACGTAAATATTTTTACGGTTTTAAATAGTTCTTGAACTTGCGAGTTTTTTAAGACCATCCGGAGCATCGTACGTCCAGCCGTTCGTTCACAGTAAGGCCCCGAAGTTTGCACCGACAGGCATTTTCGACTCCAGTGTGAATGAAATTGTATACAATCCAAACCAAATCTCGTAACCAGAGACGCGCCCACAATAGGAATTTGTGAATACGGCCAATCATTGGTAGGGATCACCTGATTATATTGGCGGAGTATGAAGTCGAGTTGGTTGTTCTGTGATATTATTTAATTTGAAAAATGATGGCTCTATTGGAGTTTGTTGGTAGGTAGTGAAACTTGAACAAACGTTGAAGTATTATTGATGGGTAAATTATTACTACGGTAAATCATTACTCAACGGTAAATTATTACACAACGGTTCATTATACCATCTACGTAGAAGGGGCTGGAGTTTGTTGGTAGGTACTTTTGCAACTTTTTTCACTCCTCATCAACAATTTCTTTTCAGAACTTCATTATGTGTGTTTCTTTTTGTTAGGTACTGTTTGTCATCGGCAGAATTATTTTAGCAACATTTAACTCGTGATTTAGGTAGGTACCTAGTAACGAGTACGGGGTTAGGTACTAACCTACGGAGTGTCTGCGATCTACATAATATGCATATAATAGAATAGTACATATCATATTATATAGACGGGTTATCTATACATAGAGCTGTGATCTGTAACAGAAGGGTATTCTATACAAAATAATAAACCGTTGTGCAGGGATTTGCAGCGTTTTTTTTCATGGTAACTAAGAAAAGTGGCCCGTACGGCGTACGGCGTACGGCGTACGGCGGACAGACAGAAATATTTTTATTGCAGTTTTGGATTCTACATATCTTGAAACGTAAACCATCAAATTTTGAGGGGGGGTAAGAATTTTTTTTTTCATGCTCGATTCCAATGGTTCATTATTGAAAATAATAAACCAATATTTCTGTCTGTCCGCCGTACGCCGTACGCCGTACGGGCCACTTTGCTTAGTTACCATGAATAAAAATTGATGAAATTCGGGTTATAGGTTCCGTTCGGCGTCTAGTTGGTCCTCGAAGCTCGACGTTACTGTCAGTCATCTCTAAGGGGTTCAAAATAGGGGCTGAAATTTTCAGAAAGCCTATACCTTTGTTTTACGTGAATTTTTTTACGGTTTTAAATAGTTCTCGAACTTGGGAGTCGTTTAAGACCACCCGCAGCACCGTACGTCCAGCCGTTCGTTCACAGTAAGGCCCCGAAGTTTTCACCGACAGGCATTTTCGACACCAGGGTGAATGAAATTGTATACACTCTCGTCACTAGGGACGTGCTAGATTCAATCAATCAATCAATTTATTTAATCAATCGACCAATCAATCAATCAATTTTTCAATTGCAATTGGAATTCACTTAGAATTGTAAATATTGGTATACTGAATTGAACTTTAATTTGAATTGGAATTTTTTTCGAATTGCCTAATTGGCATTGTGCGCTCGTCACCGGGGAAGCGCTCGATTCCATCAATCAATCAATTTATTCAATCGATTTCGAATTGGAATTCATTAATTTGAATTGGAATTAGAGGTGTGACGATACCGATCTTTATCGGTACCGTTCCCCGCGGTTCCAGCTCCACGACTGGAACAGTTCCAAATTACCGGTCCTGTTCCGCTTACCGATCCGGCGGGGGGGGGGGGGGATAGAAGAAGGTATTCCACCCCTCTCCCCACCGCATCAATCTCCTCTTGCTAACGCTCTTTTCCTGCTCCTGCCTAGGGTTCATTCGACTTAGGACTTTTCGGACTTCTTTCATTGGGTATTTACCCAGTTGGGTATTTCCAGGATTATTCGTAAATAAAGAAGTCCGAGAAGTCCAAAGTCGAATGAACCCTAAATCCTGAAAAGACGCTCAAATTCGGACTCGGGTCAAAGGCGGAGGGAGAAAGAGGAGGCAGCTTGTCTTTTTTTTTTCAGTTTGCTTTCTGGGTTCCTCAGTTTTATTTCTAATTATTTCTGATGTCTTTTACATTTTATGGAATCTGTTTACTAGTTTTGACCAATGAAGGAACCCAATATGTAGGGATTTCAACCTGCTTAAAATACTTAAGGGGAAAAAGAGTATTAGGCGTCACTTTCATAGTAAGGAGCAAAGGGAACTCTGGTAAATTCAATCAAAATCCCTGGAGCCATTTAAGAGAAGGGTACCAAATGCCAAACAAGGCCGTTTTCGTTTTTACTTTTTAAAGGTAAGCACCTAGGTACATTATATTACTTACTTCATCTGTACCAAAATTTTAATACATACCAAATTTTTTAATTGCGTTAAAGGTTAGGTACATGTCGTATGCATTCTCAAAAAAATAAAGGTTGGATATAATAAATTATGTGAGGAATAATAATGAAGCCAAATCTGGACATCCTCACCCCACAATCAGCCGAGGATCTAGTGACACAGGAACTTGACTCCCCCCTTCAGATGTCTCTTCCTCCTACTCCTATTAGCCCAGAAGAACTGAGAAGCACACTCAAGTCCATGAGGAACAAAAAAGCTCCTGGCTATGATCTCATCAGGCTAAATGCCATCAAGAGGCTGCCAAGAAAGGGCAAGGCATTTCTTCTCAGCCTTTACAATGCCATATTAAGACTGGGTTACTACCCCACAGTTTGGCGACATGCAATTGTCATAGTAGTTCCAAAGCCAGGCAAACCACAGCAGTTTCCAGCATCTTATCGCCCCATAAGTCTGCTGCCAGTACTGGGAAAAATTTTGGAAAAAATCATACTGAGTAGGATCAATAGGGTATTGGAAGTCTCTCAACATATCCCAAATTTTCAATTCGGATTCCGAGCTCGTCACTCCACAACACAGCAAATACACAGGGTCGTCGATTTTATTTCCAAAGGATACGAACAGAAGAAATACACAGGTGGGGTGTTTTTGGATGTACAGTCAGCCTTTGACAAAGTGTGGCATCAAGGTCTCCTCTTCAAGCTGAAGCCAATCCTTCCAAATTCACTCTTCCTCTTCATGCGAAGTTTTCTCTCCAAGCGGACCTTTCAAGTCAAGGTGGGCGAGTCCCTTTCATCGTTCAGGGAGGTGAGGGCAGGAGTCCCACAAGGCTCTCCGCTATCTCCCCTCCTCTACAGTCTTTACTGCCGTGACATGCCAAGTTCAGATGAGGTGATGGTGGCCCAGTTTGCAGACGACACGGGGATCTTAGCTGCAGGTGACACACCAGGCGACGCCCAGCACAGCATCCAGCAGTACTTGACCAAAACTGAGGAGTGGTGTAGCTTGTGGAAGGTTAAGATTAACCCTACCAAGTCCTCCCTAGCTACATTCACCCTCAGAAGAGACTCTGTGCCAGCAGTCCGCCTTAATGGTAGTCTGATCCCACAGGTGTCAGCAGTCAAGTACCTGGGTGTTGTGCTGGACCGTCGCCTGACGTGGAAACCCCATGTGACCCGGGTTGTGCAAGAGGTCAAGCGTCGAATGCACTCATTGTGGCCAATGATGTCTTGCAGCTCCAAACTGAGCCTGAGGAACAAAGTCCTTCTTTACAACACACTGATAAAGCCAGTGTGGACATATGGCTGTGAAGTTTGGGGCTCCGCATGTAGGACCACAGTAGCACGAGTCCAGGTCGAGCAAAACAAGGCACTACGCATCATGACCAATGCTCCCTGGTTTGTGAGAAACGATACGCTCCACTTGGACCTCCGGCAGGAGACTGTGGAGGAGGTGATAAGGAGCCGCTACGCCACGCTGAGGACTCGCGCCGCAGAGCACTCCAATCCAGAAGTGGCATCCATAGCTGGACCAGCTCCCTACGATGGTCGTAGGTTACAGAGAAGAGTCCTGAGGGACAACGCGCCCCTTTGAAGGACGTCATTGGTCCCCTGCACCCACCTCCAAGAGTCAACACCGACTGAAGAGGGACGAACCATCAAGCCAACCCCACCAACAACATCTTCAGCACATACACCACACAAACACGCACAGCAATCAAGAACAACAAGTTACACACAGTCATGACAACATTCACCCCTGCAACAAATGACGAATAAATAAATAAGAAACGTAAATGTTTTCGGAATATGATCGCTAAGGATCGACAAAGCGCTGGAGTCGGAGATCGGTAAGGGATCCAGTTCCGAGGACCGATAGGGCGGTATGGTTAGTTAGAGGATCGAGAACAATTTGAACGAGTCTGGATCGGGAAGGTGGAACTGGATCGAGAAGGTGGAGCACTGGAGCTGGCACCCTTCACCAGCCAGTCTTCGGATCGGTAGGACCGGTAAGTGAAGCGGCCTGGAACAGTTCCGGAACAGTTCCATTGTGAGACTAGGTTCCACATTCCCGATCCGGCGGTATCGGCACACCTCTAATTGGAATTCATTAATTGAATTGGAATTCATTAATTTGAATTCAAATTAATTTGAATTGGAATTCATTTCGAATTGTCTAATTGGCATGGTGCGCATTGGCATTGTTCGAAATGGTTCTGCAATTCTATTGGCCAACGTTTTCACTCCTCATCAACAATTTTTTTCAATTGCAATTGGCCACTGCTCACCACTCTACCTAACATCCCCATCTAAATTCCCGACACACTAATCCTATAAACATACACTCCACATTCGCCAAAATTGGCAAAGTTGTGTTAATAAAATATTGAAATTGCAATTGGATTACAATTTCAATTGCACTTTAATTCACTTAGGATTGTAATTGTAATCCTCTAAGATTGCACTTAGGATTGTAATTGTTAGTGCACTTAGGAATTCACTTAGAATTGTAAAAATTTGTAGACCATCAGTCTGAATTGGACTTTCATTTGGAATTCATTTAGAATTGTCTAATTGGCATGGTGCGCAGTGGCATGGTTCGAAATGGTTCAATCAATCGTTTTCTTTTGTTTTTTCAATAAATTCATTATGACTGGCCTAGGCCATTCCAATCACAAGGGCCGGCCACGGCTACGCGTTCTGCAATTCTATTGGCCAACGCTGTCTGCGATTCACATAATATGTATAGAGTAGTGCATATTATATTGTATAGACGGGTTATCTATACAGAGAGCTGTGATCTGTAACAGAAGGGTATTCTATACAAAATAATAAACCGTTGTGCAGGGATTTGCAGCGTTTTATGATTCTGTAGCCGCACTGTTATGGTTTCACTTCGTCACCAGGATACAACCAAGTGACAACCAAACAAGCGTCATTGTTTACTATCCATTTATAACATCAATTTATATAGTTATAGTATGAAAGTACGAAATAAATACCAAGAACAAATACGAAATAAATTCGTGATAAATCAAGAGCTTTCCAACGAATGGAAAACGATTTTTGTCCGATGAAAATGAAAGAAGTTTCATTTCCCCAGCAACTACTCGGTTGTACGTGAAAATCATCGTTAAAATTTCGTGACACTTCCGCGTGACATTTTTCGGATAGTTAGTCCAAGGCTAAAGCATGTTCCATGCTAAAAACGCTGCAAAGTACTTGTCACGTAGGTTCATTGTGCTGTTCATTTCTTGTTTCTTTCATGTGCAATAACTGAAATAGCTGTTTTGATGGTTTCCACCAATTTCCCCCCCCCCCCTCCCCCTCCAAAGCACGAATTGGACTCCTATTTTCGACAAATGATCTTTGATCATTGCCATTATTAATTGTCTTGATTCACCTGTTAATACTACTTCTAGTGTTATTATACAAGTTATGGTGATTTCAGACATTTTCCCAGGTTTTTGACTCATAAAAAAATAATTTTGGTAGCTGAAACTTCGTTACAACCTCAGTGCTTCACTCTTTGGTCAAAATCGACTTCATATTCGGTCTCATCGTCATAAGCTCATGTTACTAAAACACCAAAAACCCCATTTTTACCCCCATTTTTCACCCATAACACCCTTGCGTATATTCCGATCTGGCTGCAAAGTTTCGGGACACAGGTAGGACACAAATGGAGCCTGTGTGCGAAAGAACGAATTTTTGACCGAAATTAGAGTAGATGTGCATGATACGGCGGACGGACATTGCATTCTTGGAATCTACGCACCTTGAAACGTAAAAGAAAAAATGTTGAGGGGGTGTTATAAAATTTGTTTGCTGAGCGATTACATAGGTGTATTATTTTACTTATTTCAGGAGGAGAGCCCAGAGATCCAAATGTTGGACCCACTGCTGATGAGCAAAAAACGCTGGAGATGTTGTGACCCAGTGGGGAGGGTCTGGGCGACCAGTGTGGAGAAGATCGGGTGATCTGGATGACACCGAAAGTTAGCAATAGTGTTATTTCTTACTACATATATCTATACTTACTTGTACATGCGCCTTTAAACTTTCCGATTTTCCCCTGGATTACTGTACATAGGTGCCGATGTAAAAAAACTTCAAATTAAAAAAATGAAATGTCGCTTATAAAATAAAAAATAAAAAGTTGGCAGAAGAACACTCACTGTTAGTCAGCACCACAGATCATATCCATTCTTCCTTATGAATGAAGCTTATGAACGTACGAATTTTGTCTTGTATAGGTAGGTAGGTGGTATACTCTATGAGAGAACTTCGATTTCCTCACTAAACCACCTTTTGAATCGGTCCCTTAGGGGAAGGGCAATTATTAATATACAAATTTTGGTTATATATTTCAGGCTTGAACCCAGTGGATGTGGTGAGTGAAGTCATCATAGATCACCACGAATCCAGTCCTGAGCCCAAAGACACTGTGGTGGCAACAGAAAACGTTTTCATACCCCAGAATACAAATAACCGTGTAAGTGCAGTGGAACCTCGATATATCGAAGAACTCCATTTATTGAACAAAAGTCGTCTCCCTTGATGAAACCTTTATTTATTGAAGAATGCTAAATAAAACTAGCGCTATTGCTTACTGCTTTTGGCCATCGAACGAGGAAAATTTATTTATTTATTTACTTATTTTTATCAGTTGAATTAACTGTGAATGATAGAATGAATGAGTGACTTCATTGCATAATTTGACAGTGTTCAGATAAATATTGCTATGGCACCACAGACGCGCAGACCTATTCCTAATAGCTATTAGTAGAAAAGGAGCTAGAAATAAGTTATCCAAACTATTAGGTACCTTGCTATTTTATTGTGGTTGGTTACAGGTTGCTAAATCGTGGGTAGCAAATCACTCCTCGAAATTGTTAGTGATGCCGAAGTCCCAAGTTAATGTGGTGAATGCTCAATTGATCATCGATCATGAGGAATTCAGTCCTCAGCTCCAAGATACTGCATCCCCAACACAAAACATCATACTCTAGCCCCGCAACGCAAATCGCAGTGTAAGCACTGTTACTTACAGTTGGTTGGCCTTTTTTTGCAATGGAAAACTCCATCTATTAAACAAAAAGTCGTCTCTATTGAGAAAATCTTTGTGTATGGTCATATGGATTCTTTACACAAATCAACCTTCACGAATCCTACTTCGTGGAAAGTCATTTCTTTGTCAGATTGATGATGAAATCATAACATCAACCTTTGCAGATATTCTAACTATCACCGAGGTTATTTGTTTTTGGTTTCAGGTACCTAAATCATGGACAGCGAATCACTCTTCGAAATTGTTGGTGACACCGAAGTTGCCACCCCTGAAGCCAGCTATAAAGCAGCGCCCCACCTTAATGAGTACCAGTCCGTTGGATTCTGTTCGTACAGACTTGGCCTTGGTAACAAAACAGGAGGTGGAAGCAGAGGGCAAGATAAAAGCCATTTTAACCAAATAAAAAAACTGAAATTGGAAAAAGAGTTGCTGCAACTTAAAATGCTCAAGCTCATAAAAGAAATGGGTGTGGTTGAAAAGGAGTAAGTTACAAATGTATTGACAAACAAGGTTTAGTAGGTATCTTGCTACAATTTGCTGTCTCATTAAATAGATGGATATGTTAAAACTGGATTACCTACATGTGGAATACTCCACACAAACGCTGGCTAGCCAGCTGGTTGGTTTTTTCTTTTATTCATTCCACTGATTGTGATCCCCCCCCCCCCCCCCCCATCCCCCCCATCGTCACTTTAGAACTTCGATTAGGTGCTTATTTATTTATTAATGTAACCGCTATTTACTGTAGTTTTTGCAGGCAATTTCATTTGACCTGTTTTATATTTTATATTTACTGACTTAAAAATATTTTATTTCATTTGCCATGTGTTTCATTAGTCTTTTCTGGTAATTTTTACCTTGACTGTGTTTTTGTGATGAAACTTCGAGTTCCTGTTTTACCACTTGTTTTGTATAAGTGCTTTGAATAATTATGTAGATTTCGTTTGAATGTTGATGTTTTGATGTATAGGTTGTGAGGTTCTTTTGGTTGCTATAGTGCTTCTTTTTTTTAAATACAAAATATTTCGTTCTGTTAATAAATACGCATTATTGTCTACGACAGATGTGCTCCTTGTTAAGTAGGTATATAACTTCCTCTCCTTTTTATATGTTCATCTGCTCTCCTATAGGTAAGGAATGTTGGAATTTAGCAATTACATACTCACTAGGTAGATACATTGCAAAACATTGTTTTATTATACAACTACTTAAACCATAATATATACATAGAACTACTACTATATACATTATATATGATAGGTATACATAATATATACATAGAAAGCATATACATAGACATGTAGAAAAAACTAAATTACATAACGTGGAACAATAGTTGACACCACTCATTATTCATTGATATCATTCATTGTTCATTGTAGCTGTTTCCATATGAACGTAGCTTTTCACCAACTTCCACGTCATTTCATGATTATTCATACGTTTAATTTCAAATTGAATAAAGCCTTTAATCATGTTCCTTTAAACTAAAAGATTTACCTCATAACAATTTATTCAATTCGAAAGTGGAGCACTATCTCACAGATCCGAACTTGCCAGGCACTGCAAAAGCATGGTCTCACAGGATCAAGACTTTCGAAAATTTTCTTCTCAGGCTCACTTCCGACAAAGGCGAAGCTAAGCTTCTAGATGAAGACACGAAGCTTCACCTCCTGATGAACCTCGTCTCTCATGAAGTATTTGAGTATGTTTCCGAGTGCGAATTATATACCGAGTCGAAAGTAATTCTTGGTGCCTTATATATTAAACTGAAGAGTGAGATCTATGCTCGTTTTAACCCTTTCAATTCGGCGAAAAAATCAGTTTGAGTGCACCCCATTACCGGGAACAGTTATTTCTCCTCCAAGTGATTATTGCGATAAAATAACTTTTCTGTCTGAAAGGCTGAAGGTCTTAGAGACGCATAAACGACCCCATAACGACGCAACAACAACAACGATGATTTCACAAGCTTCATTGCTGGGACATCATACCTATGTCCCGCCATAAACCCTGAGCACCTGAAATCCGGGACAGGGTATGTCCCGGCCGTAATCGAAGAGTCAATATTGCTGGGATAGCACATGTCCCTCTGCTGCTTTTTGTTGATTGCGAACTCATACCTATACTACTAGACCACCCTGGCCTCTCCCCACTATTTCCACCCCACCTCGCCCTGATAATAGATCGTTGGGTCCATAATTTTTACCTTGCGAATTCAAAAAATACCACTCTATCTCAGTTCTATAACCCTGGTCAGTTCTATAACCATCCCCCTGCCCCTTATCAGCCCTCGAGTTAACGCTGTGTTGACTAATAGATTGAATTAAATTAGTGTGAAAAAAAGTTCGCAAATTCGATAAAATTATTTATTTATAATTAAATTATTGCGAAAAAATCAGGTCGCAAATTTGATAAAATTATTTATTTATGAAACTTTTTTGGAATAAACACTATGGTAACTCATGTAAAGAAATCTAACTGAATTGAAAATGGAGAAGGAGCAGCATCTAAAGTCTGAATTTTTTTAGGGTATGATAGGGCTTGAAACAATTTTTACACAATGCCACGTTGCAAGAGGTGTACAGCATTTTTGAGCGCACCTCTTTTTTGTTTTTCGCGCACCACGCACATCTCCTTCGCGTGTTTCCCTCAGCTGGGAAATGTTCTCCAACATTCGAGAGTCTTGCTTGTTCATTAGACGATCGTGACGCGGATTCGGGGGATGAGTGCCTGCCTTTGCTTATCACTTCCTTGTTTGCACTACCATATCTCAGGAGTCTTTCAGCAACAGCAACGAGGAATGGTAGTAAGGGTCGTTTTCGGTCCTTAAGCTAGCCAGTCGTAGACAACAAACGGGAGAGTCTATTGATCAGTATTTACAGGCTGTCCAGATTCTCAGTCAAGATTGTGGTTTCACAGTGGTCACCGGCAAAGAGCATAATACGAAACCCAATATTAGGGACGCCTTTATCAGTGGAATTCAAGCTGCTAGTATTCGTCGACGACTTCTTGAGAATACAAAATTGACCGTAGCTGCAGCGGTGGATACCCCACTCTCCTTAGAGGCTGCTCATACGCATTCAACTAGCTCAACTGTCTCCAACTCTCAGGATTTCATCTCTGCTTCTACTTCTGATCCAAACCCTGGATCCTCATCGGTTCCTGATCCCCAGGTGGCAGCTGTATCATCTAATCAAAAGTGCTGTTTTTGTGGGGGTTCGAGACATTCTCGATCAATATGCCCTGCTAGAGATGTGACCTGTATGACTTTTATGAAACGTGGACATTATCAGAAGGTTTGCTCCAAGAGGCAACCTTCAGATCGAGCTGGGGCAGCAGCGTCTTTTCAATTGTCAACCGTTGTGTGGAGGGAAGCATTCAAGTATTTTTTTTTTTTTTCTGAAAATGATTTATTGCACCAAGTAACACTTATTAGCAACATATTTCTGACATATATTTATGCTGAAATAACGAAACTTAAGTACTGAACTAAGTTCCTGAAGTTTTTGAAAGTTAGAAGTGCTAAGTGTTGCACGTGCGACGTTCACTGAATTTTCACTGAACGGCTTTAGTTATCGCGAGAACACCCACACTCACTTCCACAGGTCATGAGGCTTCTTTCTCTTGAGACGTCTGAGTAGGTTGTCAACGTCGAGCAACTGGACAGCTTCTTCATTGACGTGAACTTGTAGCCGCTTGTGATGGGCTATGGCTTGCGTCTTGATGACTTCATTTACGGTTGGGATACGAAGTTCTTTGTGTAGTCGGACATTTCTGGTGTACCGGTACGCGTCAACACAGCATCTCAGTACATTATTTTGGAACCGCTGTATAACATCACGGTTGCTTTGAGCAGTGCAGCCCCACAGCTGCGCTCCGTAAGTCCAAACAGGCTTGAGGACTTGATTGTACAAAGTCAATTTGTTCTGGATCGACAGCTTTGAGTGTCGACCCATTAACCAGTACATTTTTCTGAACTTGAGTACAAGTTCTGCCTTCTTTTTCTTGACATGCGACTTCCACCGCAATTTAGCATCCAAGGTCATGCCTAGATACTTGGCTTCATTGGCGTGCGGTATAGTCTTACCGTTGAGATGAACTGGGAAATAATCGAGCTTGCGATTGGTAAAGTCGACATGAACCGATTTCGTTTCATTCATCTTGATCCTCCATTTTGATGTCCAGTCTTGGAGTTGCTTAATGGATCTTCTGAGTTTAGGTATTGTTACGTGATTTGTTTCGCCGACTGCAAGCACTGCTGTGTCGTCCGCAAACGTTGCTATTGTGTTCTCCTCTCGTTCTGGCAAATCACTGGTGAACAAGACATACAGGAGTGGGCCAAGTACGCTACCTTGTGGAACACCAGCATGTATTCTGTACGCTTCTGAGTAGGCATCTTCATGTTTTACTCGGAAGTATCGATCTGACAGATAGGATTGTAATAATTCTGCGTATTTTGCTGGTAGCATTTTTCGGAGTTTGAAATTTAGACCATCATGCCAAACTTTGTCAAACGCTTGGGTTACGTCGAGAAAGATGGCAGAACAAACTTGCTTGTCTTCTAGCGCCTGCTCAATGACGCTCGTGATCCGATGCACCTGGTCGATATTGGAGTGCTTTTGACGGAATCCGAACTGATGAGAAGGTACCAGATTGCGTTCTTCTACAACTGATATCAATCGCTTGTGGATTAGTTTTTCAAATAGTTTTGATAACACGGGAAGCAGGGATATTGGCCGGTACGACGTTAACTGTTCAGCTGGCTTACCGGGTTTTTGAATCATGATAACTTCGGCTAATTTCCACAACTGTGGTACATAGCGAAGTTTGAGTGAGGCATTGATTATCTTTGTGATCTTCACTAGAACTTTACGGGGGAGGTTTTTGAGTATTTGACCTGTGATCAGGTCATATCCAGGAGCCTTTTTTGGATTAATCTCACTGAGAATGGTTTTTTGGACTTCTTTGACCGTAACGGGTGGTATGTCAGTTGCCTGGTCTGTTAGTGGAATTTCTTCCAGTGGCTCTTCTTCTGGATTTCCGGGGTTCGGCCTGAAGATGTTGGCCAGATAAAGAGCAAATGCATCAGCCTTCTCTTGATTGGACTTGATCCACTTCCTGTTGGCTTCATCTTTGATTGGTGGTGCTTGTACGATAGGACGCTTGAGATGCTTAGTCGCTCTCCATAGGGAATAGTCACTGTCACGATTAGTCGCAAGGGAAGTGATGAATTCTTCCTGGGTTCCCTCTTCAATCTCTTTCATCATGTCACGAAGTTCATTGGCATACGAATTCCATTGTATGTACCTTATGAGCTGGAATACGCGTTCGTTGCCACTTACGTCTGGCTCTACGCTTCTTCTTGATCATCGTAATAACTTCACGTGGGTAGTTGAGCCCTTTCAATTTTCTGACAACCTCAGGAGTATTTTCCCATGCCACTGTTTGAATGTTGTATACGAGTTGTTCGAGTTCACGATCAACGTCAGCTGGAGATTCAAGTACATCGTATAGATCGATGTACTGATTGATTTCTACTTTGAATTTGTCCCAATCTGTCTTTTTAGCGAATTTTCAAAGAAAATGAAGCTATTGCAATGGCTTCGAAATTTAAATAATATAAATTTTTGGAAATTTTCTTCATAGAAATCCGTTTCAGACCATTCTAAAACGATTCCTGAAATTTAACACTTTTTTATATGTATATATATATTTATATATATATGTGTCACTCCAGACGATAACTCTCGATAGAATTGAGATAAACAGCTCAAATTTGCACAAAAAATCTATTATAATATTTTAGATATTATTTATGTGAGAAAACTGGAGGACGATAATTAATAATATCTCACTCAGTCTCGAGCAGCCATGATAGATGATTTATTATCAGGAGGATGGGCAGGTTACAGTCACATCTCAGTGTTTATATAATTATGTGCCTAAGTACAAAATTAACTCTCTAATGTTACATGTTCTCTCTCTCTTTTTTTTTTTTTTTTTTTAATTAAATGTTTCTTACTTAGGTATGTTCCAGTACAAAATTAAATCTCGGGATGTATTCTTTCACAAAAATAAAAATTAAAACTACCTACATCTGTTTTGTCCGCGCAGGGACTTTACCAGAAAAATCAACAACGACCATTCACCTTGGTCATCTTCTTCTAACCTGTGTCCGACATCAGACACTAGACAAACACCTTTAAACTAAAACAATTATGACTTCATGGATTTATTCAATATAGTTCCATGATTAACTGTAACCAACAATCAACCTGATTAACTTGATAACCTTCTGCAATTAAATAAAAATAAAGTGAACATTGAAACGCGGTGTTCGAAATGAATAATTATTGTGAATTGAATTTTTCAACTTAAGAAAGAATATTATTGTGGACTGAACTTCAATTAGTTATAAGTATTACGTATCGTCGATTCCATAACGTCTAACTTTCGGGATCTCATTGCGATCGCGGAGTGAATACCTCCTTGTTGGGGTTTGAGTTTCTGTTGGTATTTGTGTTGATTTATTTCCCTGTCTTGATGTTCGAATAAAATCCCTTCTATTTCTTCGAATGGTCTCGCCATTTCTTCCTCTGATCCACCATGACCTTGGAGTATTAGCTTCGTTGATCAGTGTGCCATGCCTCCATTTGTTTTGGTAACGAAATATTACTGGGTCGTCGGTATTAACTAGCGGTAAGAGTTTGGCTCCCCTATCATAATACCGTTTTTGGTAGTTTTGGGCGTTGGTAAATTTCTCATGCAGAATACGTTTCGGAACAGGATTAATCTCGAACTCAGTTTCATTGAAATTCATCTGATCCCTCAAACTACGTCCCAGCATGAGTTGGCTCGGGGAATATCCTAGGGACGGTATGACTGTGTTTCTGTAGTGCATGATTAATACGTATGGATTTTGACAAGTTTTGGTGGTCTTCCTGAGAATATTCTCTACGATCTTCACTGCAGTTTCAGCAAGGGCATGTCCTTGACTGTAGTGGGGGCTGCTAGTGATTAGCTCAATATCATTTTTTGATAAATATTCTCGGAACTGTTTGCTAGAAAACGGATTATTGTCGCTAACAATGTTGTTAGGAAACCCATAAGCCGCAAATACTCTTTCACACCAGGATATTACCTCTTTTGCACTTTTATTGGCAATCCTATCGAACTCAACCCATTTTGAATGATAATCCATCGCTACTAGGTAGGATTTGCCTTCATATTCTAATATATCCATACCTATTTTCGCCCAGGGCCGCATCGGAATTTCTGACAGAATCATTGGTTCTTTGTGGTTTTTTATTCTACTTTCCTGGCAAGTCTGACATGATGATATAAAATCGGCTATTTGTTTAGACATGCCAGGCCAGTAGAATAAACCTCGGGCTTTAGCTCTCGTTTTTTCGATGCCCAAGTGTCCCTCATGCAATTTTGAGATTATATTTTTTCGTTCAGCGACTGGAATTATGATTTTATCCTGGTAGAAAAGCAAACCATTTTGTAGGCAGATATAATCTCGTATTTGGCTATATCGCCCTACATCCCCTGATAAGTCTTTGGGCCATGCAGTGTTTATGAAAAGCATTACTTGACTCAGGTAAGGATCTGTTTTTGTGGCTTCGGCTAGCTGTCTATGCCTATTTTTTGACATTGCTGTCCGGATTATGCCGTGAATGACATAATTCATGTCATTCTCATCCTTTTTAATGTCATCTTCAAGATAGGCTCTAGACAAGGCGTCTGCCAAAATCATCTCCTTTCCAGGTAAGTATGTTATTTTAATAGAATATTTCATTAGTTTTAATCTCATTTGTTGTAGTCTTTTAGGTACCTTCTCAATTCCTTGTTTCATTATACTGATTAGCGGTTTGTGGTCTGTTTGTACCTCAATTTCTCTGCCATAAACGAAATAGTGAAACTTTTCCATCGCAAACTGGACCCCTCTCATTTCTTTTTCAATTATTGCCCAGTTTATTTCCGACTTTCGTAGGGATCTCGAAGCAAATGCGATTGGTTTTTGATTTTGCAATAAAACACAACCCAGTCCATTATTACTTGCGTCCGTTTGGACAACTATCGGTTCATTATCCTTGAAATGAGCTAAAACCGGACTATTTATTATGAAATTTTTTAGTAAATTCACCCGTTCGGAATGAATGTCGCTCCACAACCATGGTTCTCCATCTTTAGTTAACTGACGAAGTGGGGCTGTGTGTTCCGACAGATTTGGTATGTATTTTCCCACATATTTAATTACACCTAGAAATCGAAGTAGGCTCTTTTTATCATTTGGCTCAGGCATTTCTTTTATTGCCTGAATTCGGATAGGGTCGATGGCTATGCCATCTTTAGAAACAATATGGCCTAAAATTTTAATCTCCGATTTACAGAACTGAAATTTCTCTTTATTAAATGTAATATTCGACTCCCTAGCTTTAGCTAATACTTGTTTTAAAATATGATCATGTTCCTTCTTGTCAGAGCCAGATATAATGATATCATCGATATAAATTTTTATTCCTTTTATAGAACCAAAAGTTTCAACGTTTTTCTTTTGAAACACTTCTGCTGAAATCTTGATTCCAAAAGGTAATCTTTCAAATTGGTATGTGCCGAATGGCGTACCAAATGCACACAATTTTGCAGATTCTTCGCAAATGGGAATTTGGTAAAAACTTTCACGTAGGTCGAGGATAGAAAATAGCCTCTTGTTATCCAAGTCGTCAAAAATTTCATCCGTTGTCGGAATTTGATACTTATCGTCTAGGATTTGATCATTCAGATCCTTCGGATCTAAGCATAGACGAAGGGATTTATCTGCTTTTTCAATTATCACCAAAGGATGTTGCCATTCGCTTGGACTATCATTTCGTGATATTATTCTGGCTTTTTCGAGCCTGTCCAACGTCGCTTTAAGACGTTCCTGTAGGCGTTTAGGTATCCTACGGGGGGGATAGGTAACAGGAATGGCATCTTCCTTCAGGTGAATCTTATAACGTTTTCCAGGAAATTTTCCTAGTCCTGAAAATACATCTTTATATTCATTTAGTATGTCTTCTTTATTTTTAAAAGTAGTTTGTTCATCATGAGTTTTAAAGTCTTGCCGTGATGCTTCATCAGGCATTTCTTTTTCGTTAGAACTTTTAATAGCTTCTAGTTTACTAATGATTTTTAAATCACTACAAGTTTTCAGACCTAGTATGGGCTTATCTTTCGTATCAATCACTATGTAGTTTACATCAGCACTTGTATGTTTAAATATGGTTTTTAAATAAACTTCTCCTTCTATTTTTAGTCTGTTGTTGTTATAAGCAGATAACTTAATTTTACTTTCTTTCAAACTTAATTCAGGATTCAGAGTGTTGTAGATTCTAAGGGGTAGCACATTAACGTGACTCCCAGAGTCTATTTTAAATTTCACATTGAAATTATTGATTCGTGCCATTATATGCCAGTTATGTTTTTCAGAATTTATGTTATCTATTTTCGTTAATCCATCCAAATAAAATTCATCATTTTCTTCAGAATCTGATTCAATTACATGAACATTACGCTTTGATTTGTTATTATTTTTAATTCTTCTAGATGTCTTCTTTCTGTTTGGGCAACATGACGCGTAGTGATTGAATTCCTTGCAGTAATTACATGTTACGTTATACGCTGGACAATTACCATATGTGTGTTCAGTAGCACACTTCTTGCAAAGATATACGCGATCGTTTGTCGAGTAATTATCATTTTTTGTTTTAGAAGTATTTGCATTTTTATTTTGTTGCTTCCTATTGCTTGTTCCCGAATCTCTATTAAATTTTTTCTGACCTTTTCGACGGACGGCATCTATTTTCGGCTCCTCCTTGATGTTCATTTTGATGTCTTCAATTTCCACTCGACGGTTCTCGTGTAGCTGGCACATCTGAATTGCACGTTCCAGGGTTAGCTGGTCGCCTTCGTCTAGGAGTCGTCCGAGTAGGTCGCTGTCCAGAGTCTGGGATACAAGGCGATCTCGGACCATATCGTTTCGATCGAAGAAATCGCAGGAAGCAGCAGCGGTTTTCAGTGCGGTAGCATATTCGACAAGCGATTGTCCCGGCGCAATATTGAGCTTATGGAATTTACAGCGCTCATGCAGTATGTTTTTCTTCGGCGCAAAATAGTTCGTGAATGCTTCCGTGACATCAGCGTACTGCTTTAGGACCTGATCTTCTTTCGGAAAATTGCCGTCGGCGTTCGGAATGACTAGTTGGTCTTGCACAAAGGTGTTATACAGCTCAATACCTTTAGGTCCCAGTTGGTTTAGAAGGGTGGCGATCTTGACTTCGTGGTTTTCATTCTTCTTTTTAGCTGCTACAAGATAAAAGCTGAAGTTCTGAAGCCAGTCTGCCCATTCTTGTTTAAGGTTGGTCGCCTCAAAATTCATTGGAGGCGGTGGTTTTGCGTCTGCCATCGTGGTAGAAATGTGGCCTGCAGTGGTTCACGTTAGGTTAACCTGGATTCCCGGAATTAATCCAGTTTCATCCGCAGAATCGTTAAGTTCGCGCGGGTGCGATTTTTACCACTAAACGGAATGAATAGTTCAAATCGCGATAGACACAACCTGACACCATATAATATTTTAGATATTATTTATGTGAGAAAACTGGAGGACGATAATTAATAATATCTCACTCAGTCTCGAGCAGCCATGATAGATGATTTATTATCAGGAGGATGGGCAGGTTACAGTCACATCTCAGTGTTTATATAATTATGTGCCTAAGTACAAAATTAACTCTCTAATGTTACATCTATCTTGGCAATCGAAAGGCTAAGTTCGAAGATGGGCGAAATTGGCCTACTCTAAGGAGGGTTTTGGCGCATTTAAAGTGCGCAAAAATTACCCAAAAATCCCCAAAATGTTATTTTCCAACAAGTGACCCCTCATTTTAAAGGTTTTTGCACGCTGAACACGATGGTGGAATCGGATTTTAGATATCTTGATCCGTTCTCAAATTAGAGCATTTAAAGTGCGCAAAAATTACCCAAAAATCCCCAAAATGTTATTTTCTAACAAGTGACCCCTCATTTTAAAGGTTTTTGTACGCTGAACACGATGGTGAAATCGGATTTTAGACATCTAAATCCGTTCTTAAATTAGAGCATTTAAAGTGCGCAAAAATTACCCAAAACTAGGATAATCTTTAAACTCTTACCCCCCCCCCCCCCCCACCCCCTTAGAGTGGTCAGATTGAAAAATGTGAGAAGTATTAATTGAAGACGAGAGTTCGAAGCAAAAAAACCAGTCATGCAGCATGACTTAATGAGCGAATTTTCAAAGAAATATTCGAATTAATGGCTATGGTTTTGAATAAAGGAAAACTTCGGTCTAAAATTTGGTTTTCTATGTATATTCTCTTCGTATTTATTTTAATTTGTACGTTTTGTCCATCCTGATTCTACCGTTTGTTTATTACTTAATTGTACTAAGTGCTTATTTATTTGATCGCTGTGGGTTCATATTAGGTAGGATAGGGTAGTTAGGACTTTTGACTTACCTACTCAAGAGAGTGCAGTAAGTTAACGAACGACCCCTAACCTACGTGGCAGACGACCCCGATTTCATACCCCTCACCCCAGCTTCATTTTTGCGTGATATTACATCGGGTGACGTCACTGATCTCGACTTGGTCGAAGGAGAGTTCCTGAAGAAGAGAATGGCCCACCTACAAAAACTGAGAGAAAATTTAAGAACCCGCTTCAAGAAGGAGTATCCGGCGCTTCTCATACACAAAGGAAAGCGGAAAAACCAAGATGTGGGTATTGGTGACATCGTTCTGATTGGATCAGACAACGTAAAACGCGTGAACTGGCCGATCGGGAAAGTCATCGAGACACTACCTGGGCCAGATGGACACACGAGAGTGGCTAGATTGAAGACTGCCACTGGAGAACTCATTCGCCCTCTTCAGCGCCTATATCCTCTGGAAGTGAGGAAGAAAGAAGATCTTCACCCCCAACCAGGGACCCAGGAAGGCCGGCCCGAGCTCGATGTACCCTCAAGAGATGATCCTGCTCCTCAAGATGATCCTGCACCTCAAGGTGATCCTGCACCTCAAGATGATCCTCTGAAGGCTCCAACTATTACCCGGCGTGGCCGAGTGGTGAAGAAGCCGAAAATGTTGAACTTATGATTGCAATGCGAACATTGCAAGGTGGGAGGATGTCAGAAATCGCTTCACTCGGTGCAGTAGGTACTGCACATCTCCAGCCACTACAGTGCTACCGCCTGCTCGATCCAACCGATGGGCAATTGTTTTAGATTGGACTGCCGTGGTTTTTTCCCCAAAAAGACTCGTTTTATAGTATTATTATATCAGCTTTTGACTGTAAAACACTGTGCCTAAAATATCTCCCTAGGTTTCCCAACCAATTTTAACGCAGTTCTTTCCTAGACAGTTCCTGATTTTAGACATCTGGCGACCCTGCCAGGATCAGAAGTGTTCATATTACCTTGTTTTTTTTTAAATCAGGCTCTGATAATTTTCAGCTCAATTTTAACAACCGGTCATTATGACTACGCCTTTGCTAATGATGATTATCTTCTGAGTCCTAAAATTCTTACGTCATTTCCTTTGCGATTATACCTATTTAACTTTTATTCAAATTCTCCATTCCATTGGACTAAAAAAACTCGTCTCTTTAGATATTTTACATTAAATAAAGAGTAAGGTGACTCAGTAGAGGGGACTCAATGAGCAAAGGTAGGCTTTCAGTTGATTCAACTCAAAGTAGGCAGGTGATCTACCGGTATACAAATGAGAAACGACCCCCATAGCAATACGTCCATGGTTCAATGAAGAAACCAGAGTATCAATGTGCAGAAAAATCATCACACAGTCTTACTTCTCTTATAATTTAGGTTGGACGACCAACTTTTGTATTTCTACAAAACAATATGGAAATCACATGAGAGGTGCTTAGGTACCGATCCGAATTATACTGCACCATTGGTCCTGTTTACATCGTGAACCATAACGTGGAATGGAAAGTTGCGATGTATCCGTACAGGCAACTTTCGATTCCAATAATTCTCAAGCAGTTTCAGGTCCACTCAATGTTGAATACTAGAATAGAACAATATTTCAACGTAGCACCCACATGTTCTTCCAAGTGATCCTTCCAGAAACCACATCCTTCCTTCATAGTTTATTTCAAGATTGAGCCTGCATGAAAAACAACCTGCACTTGAAGCACTCATGATTTTCTATAACAACTCCTTTACCTACTGCACTCTCTTGAGTAGGTAAGTCAAAAGTCCTAACTACCCTATCCTACCTAATATGAACCCACAGCGATCAAATAAATAAGCACTTAGTACAATTACGTAATAAACAAACGGTAGAATCAGGATGGACAAAACGTACAAATTAAAATAAATACGAAGAGAATATACATAGAAAACCAAATTTTAGACCGAAGTTTTCCTTTATTCAAAACCATAGCCATTAATTCGAATATTTCTTTGAAAATTCGCTCATTAAGTCATGCTGCATGACTGTTTTTATTGACTAGGACTGGGTTGTGAGGTCTCTGAATGATTTGCTCACTCAGCGTGAGGATGATCGGTGAATGATCAGAGCTGAGATCAAAGCATTCGTCTACAAGCACGTAGTTTGCTGAAATATTTTTCATGATGAAAAAGTCAATTAGGTCGGGTTTTTTATGTATGTCGGACGGCCAGTACGTTGGCTTTCCAGTTGAGTAAGGTTCACATTTGTGGCTGTTCATGTATTGGGACAGTTCTCGTCCTTTCGTAGTAGTAACACGAGAGCCCCAACATGTGTTCTTCGCATTGAAGTCCCCACCAATGATGAAACGATTGCCTAATAGCTCAAATGCATTGACATAGTCTTCTTGTTTTATGTTGTGCTTTGGTGGACAGTAAATACTTGCTATGGAGGTTTCGTAAGACTTTGTTTTTACAGAGATAGCACATATCTGAAACATCTCTGTCTCAAGCTTGGCACATTCATGATGTTTCAAGTTTTCTCTTATCAATACAGAGCTACCCCCTCGTGCTTTGTTGCTGGGATGGAGGGCATGGTAACATTTGTATCCTTTTATTTTTAAATATGATTCTTTTGTGAAGTGGGTCTCTGAGATTAGGCAAATGTCTATGTTATTAAAGTTCAGAGCCAAGTCAAGCTCCAGCTTTCGCCCATTGAGCCCGTTGGCATTCCATGCCATGATTCTGAGACTGTTCATTTGGGGCGACTGAAAATTGAGAGGCTAGGCTTTTTTGATTTGTTTTCCAAAGCCTCTATTTTCTGACTCATAGTAAGCATTTCCAGTCGCATTTGACCAAACTGAGAGAGTAAGGTTTGCAGCATGCTTTCCATGGATTGTGCTGGTTGCTGGGATGCAGGCTGAACAATACCAGTTTTTGCTGCCTGTGCATATGACACCGGTGTGTGACCAAAATGTCGGTTCTTGCTTAGGATAGGGACTTTGGGAGTAAATTGAACCTTCCCTGTAGACGGCTGAGCATTGTTATGAGTCTGTCTTGGCTGGTTGCCAGGGTGGCCTTTTGCTTCGCTGATTTTATTATTATGCGATTTCGATACAGCCAAGAAAACTGGGCATCGACGGTAATTTGCAGTATGATCTCCTCCGCAATTTGCGCAGGTCGCAGGTTCCGTTTTGGGTTTTGTGCAGGTAGACGTTTCATGACTTTTACCACATTTGACGCACCGGGCGCGCTTTTTGCAGTAATTTTGCGTGTGCTCGAACTCTTGGCACCGTTTACATTGAGGAACGAATTTGCTCTGGCGGATCGCCTCGAATTTCACCTTGCAGTTGTGCAACTTGGTGATTTCGTGGATTTTCTTGACGTCAGAACCTGCTTTAAAGTCGACTATGTACATGTCAAGTTTTTCCTTGGTGCGCCATCGTAATTTTTGGGCGACCTTCAGCACTCCAGATTCTGGGTACTCGTTCTGAATTGCGCTCAGTACAACTGACTCATCAAGGCCGCCAGGAAGTCCTTTTAGCATTGCGGAATATGGTCTCGTTTGCTTGTTTTGAAAAGAGAAGTATAAACAATTAATGCTGTCTAAATACTTATCAATTGCAGTGTATTCATCTGAGTCATTGGCATTGATCTTTATTTGGCCACCCGCCAAAGTGGAAGTGCAATTTCTTTTAATTTCTCCTTGAGCTTGAGAAAGCTTGCAACATCATTTAAAGGCTCAAGCGTAATAGGAGGTGGCTTGAAAACCTTTTCTTTTTTCGGCTGTTGATTTAGATTATCATTTTTGTTTGGAGAATTCTTCCTTTTTCGTTTTGTGGAAGGGGCGGCCTTAAATATGATGCCTGCCCCCGTATCATAGGCGAGTTGTTCCTCGTCAGTCGAATATTCTTCGATCTGATCGCCTGAAATACTCTTGGATTCGTGACTAGCTTCAAGAGAAGCTAATTTGACATTAATCGCTAGATTAATTTTTTTGAGATTAACAATTTCCACGTCAGCCTGCTCTAACAAGCCACAAAGATATGAGAGGGACGACCTGTACGCGTGAATTTCGGTTAATAGATGCTGGTCTGTTGGCTTAATATACTCCTTTGAAAGGGCTTCTCGAGCATTTTTCAAAGCTACCTGAAAGATTGATGTAGTTTCTTCCATATTGCTCGGACAGCATTCCATATTGCTCGGTTCCAGCGCGACACCTCGGGAACCCGAGAGGTGTTTATAAAACAAGGCCGACGGCCGCGACTGTGTTGACACTTAACAATTTCATCGGCACAATGAAAGTAATGCTGAGTTCGCACTACCTAACTGTTTTCTTTTCTTTTCACGAGAGCTCTGACCGATGTTACTCACTCGGAGGTTCGCACAAGACTATGCTGAATGGAATGGCATTTCGGCGGTACATATACTAAAATTGGAACGATACAGAGAAGATTAGCATGGCCCCTGCGCAAGGATGACACGCAAAATCGTGAAGCGTTCCACATTCAAGTATTGGAACAGGAAACTCTAAGAGACCCAAGAAGAACGACTAACGGCACGTCATTGCCATCTTGGCTCACAACACACGGATCAAGACTCCTTATGAAAAAGCATTTGATACCCAAGTATGACTCATTAGTTGAAGAGGTAGAACTTCTGCATGCTACTGGAATCTGCTGGTGCAGAGTGAAGCAGTCAAGTATTGGAAGAGGAAACTAAGAGACTGTGAAGAACGTGTCAGCTTTGGCGGTGCTCCACGAACAAAGGGCTCTCCTCCAGATCTTCCACCCACTCCCGACATTGGTCCGACCCCTGATGCACCACTTCCAGACTCTGTCTCATTAGGCCGCTCGACGAGAGAACGGAAGACCCCCACCAAGAAGTATCTGGACTACTTCCCAAAATGAAGTGGGGGAGAATGTGGAACAATATTTGACACCACTCATTATTATTATCATTGTAGCTGTTTCCATATGAACGTAGCTTTTCACTACCTTCCACGACATTTCAAAATTATTCATACCTATAATTTCGAATGTAATAAAGCCTTTAGTAATGTTCCTTTAAACTAAAAGGTTTACTTCATAACACAGAATACAATAGATACATATACAATATTGTAATATTTGTATTGGAATATTTGTATCCAATATACAAATATTGGAAACAATACAGTGACCTAGCAATGTAGTGATTTACAAGCAAGGATCTATAGGGTGCCTGCTATTCGGATTGAGGGAGCGGGTTCACAGTGGTGTTAGACAACAGTGTGTTCCATGGGGAGGGTTGCGGGTCCCCAGCTCTTCGGAGCATGTTGAAGACCAAAGTAGTGGCAATAATGATACTTTTTCCAACTGCACTTTGAGGCCAATTGCTACCGAAGGGAACCCCATAAATCTTTTCTAATGGGTTCAGAGTTCGTATTTGTGACTCATTGTAGAGTTCTTCAGCTTGGTTTGATTGGGTGGTCAAGGAGAGTCGAACCGGCTAGCGTGGGCTGAGTCTCCTACCAACACCGAATCCCCGAAACGACCACACTCCAGGTCTGCCTGGTGCATGGACTGGTTGTGAGTACTCCCAGGCCATCTCGCAACGACGTCTGTGAATTCCAGTTCTACGTTGCGAACTACCTGTACGTGGACAGAAAAATATTCTTTTCTATTTCTGTAATACTCTGCATTTTCACCGCCTGTAACAAGCACGGGTTGTTGTGTTAAATGTTACTATTATATAATAATCAAACAACAATATTATTATAACAATCGAATAATAAACAATTATGTGTAATTGTTTGCTAGCACTGCATTGCGTATTTCCAGGAATATCTCGGGTTGATGCTGTAATCGTGATCCCAAAAATAATGAATTAGTAATAATCTCATGAGTAGCTGCTAATAATTTGAGTGGTTTTAGTGGAGGGGGAAGACCTTTAGGAAGACGGCAAGCACTCGAGAGAGAATGTGTGGGATGATCCACAGAAAGACTCTGGAGAAGTTCCACCAAAATATTGCGGGATTAGTTGTGAAAAGCCCACAAAATTTAAGCTTTTTTTTTAAACCAAACATTCGTATTCTAAAATCAGGTTAACAGCAATTGAATGGTGGTTTGGAGGCGGGTCTGAAATGGTGAAATGGGTGGTCCCGGCAGTAGCCACAGATTACTTCCGCTTGGCCGCTTGGAGCGTGTTGACGCACCATGAAATTATGGTCATCTTAAATAATAGGGGTATTCACGGTTGGGCCGTTGTCGACGTGCTAACGAGTTAAATGTGTTAAACTGGTTAAACGTGGAGAAATCGGTCGCAAAGATGTTATCAAAGTGCGTTATCACTTGTGTTAAGTTAACTGAGTCCGAGGTGTGGTAAACGTCGACAGCAACCATGTTATCTGTGTTATCAGTTTTCTGACGAAGATTCAAAATGGTAGGTTAGGTACTGTGCCGTGTTTTATATTTCATCCAGGAGCATTTGAAACTGCCCCCAATTCAAACGGACCATTTGTCTAAATCGGTCTTCATCGATGTTAGGGAGCACGTCGGTGACCCATGAACGAGATTTAAACAACTGAGCCTGGTTTGAAATCAACACCGTACCTGGACATGATTACAACTTCAAGTTCTTGGAGACTTTCCTCCCAGATTTCCTCCTCCTCGTCAGTGAATTCGGAGTTGATGAGATTAACTATTATTTTTGTAACAATTTCGTCAACTTGGTTTTGTTGTTGGCTCTTCTTCGGCATTTTTGTAAATAAAAACTCACAAATGTAAACAAACGTCAAATATTATAACCTAGGCGGGAAGGTAGCAAAATACCGAGGACGTTGTTGTTTTTTTACATTTCACCCGGAGATTCGTGATAACACGTTAGCAAGTTACCGAGGGCCAGGGTGCCTCATGATTTTTCTGAGGACGAAGTTTTCTACTTAGCACGTTTAACTCGGCAAGCTCAACCGTGAATACCCCTAATGTGTATTCACTAGTCCTCTGGACCTACCCGTCCGGGTTTGGATATTATGCTGTACGTCGTCAAATGTCTGCAGTCATGCCTCCCAAAGGTTCTTCAAAATCGGCTCTACTCAAGGGGGTAAAACACGAGTTTCATGAACTGCGCATGGATGTAGGTACTCGGCTGATTTGAATCGGATTTGGATATGTTGCAGTACAGTGTCTGAAGTTGTGCCTCTCAAAGTTTCATCAAAATTGGTCCAAGGATAGACTGTTTGTTATGAACTTCAAGATCGTACGACATGCAGGTTATGCTTATGTTATTGTGTTTTCACGAGTACTTCAGTAGTGTTTTCATGAGTACTTGATTAATTTATTATGCCTCAAAGTACATAACAGTTGTGTTATTACTTGCTTGTCCGTTCGAAACTCAAGCTTCGATCGCATTAGGTGAAGGACATTCACGGCACTTCCCTTGGAAAGCCGGAATCGTCTGGCGAAGTGGAGGTCTTCGAGTGTTTCGAAATGGGGAAATCGACCTCGTATGAATCGCAGCCGTATAATTCGTATTCCACCATCATCACAAAATTCATCCTCCAATAGAAGCATATTTGCTACAGCAAACGGCAAAATATCCATTTTGCTGGACGAAATGATAGGAACAACAGAAACTATGGCTGCTAATCGTCCGTCAAGTAGTACTTAATTCGTGGAGGGTCCACCAATTAACTTATACGAAATCTTTAACAAACACGTTAACCCTTCTCCTTAAAGTGTTGGTTATCTTGGGGGTGGTGAAAGGAAAATCACTGATGTCCGATTAACTGGGGCCGTTATTTAATCAGGTCGTTAAATAGCTGTTGAAAGAGGCCCTAAAGCTCATACCTACCTACCTAATTATAGGCCGTGAGTAGGGTAGAAATGTCACTCCTGGCGCATTCCTGTTTGAACATGCTCGTCAGTCTAACCAGCTGCCTCCTGCCTTAGCGGGCGAGTCCACCTTCTCACCCACCCCTTACCAACCCCCTCACCACCCCCTTAACCCCTGACACCCCCACCTACCTTCCCCGCTCCCCCCCCCCCTATCGCCCCCTCACTCCCCCCTCACTCGCCCTCACCACTCACCCCCTCACTCCCCCCTCACCCCTCACTCCCCCCTCACCACTCACTCTCCCTTCACCCCCTCTCTCCCCCTCACCACCTCACTCCCCCCTCGCCCCTCACTCTCCCGCACCCTCTCACTCCCCCTCACCCCCTCGACCCTCACCACTCACCCCTCACTCACTCCTCACCCCCCTCACCACCGCACACCCCCCTACCTCGCCAACCCACCCCTCATCCACCCCATTACCCCCCCCCCCCCCTGGACGTCGCCCTATCGCCCCCCTACTGCCTACAACAGCCCCCAGCCGCCTCCAGACCTCCACCCACCCCGCCCCCAAACCTCCACCCACCCCGCCTCCAGCCGCCTCCAGACCTCCACCCACTCCACCCACTCCGCCCTCTGCCGCCTCCAGACCTCCACCCACCCCGCCACCTGCTGCCTCCAGACCTCCACCCACCCCACCCTCCTCCTTAACCCCCTCACCTCCTCCTACCCCTCCGCCCACAAACCTTCACCCATCACCCCCACCCATCATCCATCATCACCCATCAACCTCCTACCACCCTCACCCCCCAATCCACAATACCACAATCACCTAGGCCACTCACCCACCTTGGAAGGACCTGTGTAAACAGATCTAATCAAGTTTGGAAAGGTCTGGACAATCACCCAGGCCACTGAACCACCTCCCTCAGCAGGTCTGAACAGGCCCACCCATCACCTGCAACCTTCTGAACAATTCTATCCCCCCCCCCCCCTGTTATTCATCATTATCCCCCAGCAGCTGGTCACAACCTTCTGGAACATTCCCCCCACCCCCTACCCCTTCTCAATTCTCATTTCCCCTAGAACCTTCTAGGACATTCCTGTTTTGATTATGAATACCTACCTACTTAATTGTGCCTATCAAATAATCATAATGACGTCACCCCACCCCTCACACCATCTTGGAATTTCGTTTTGACTATGAATACCTACCTAATTAATTCTATCAGATAATCATAATAAAGCCCCTCGGAATTTCTGGAAATACTGTTTGACCATAAATACCAACTTGACACTCAAAACAGTCGACTATAATACCCACCTACTTATGTAAATAATATTAAGGTGAATGTTTGAAATGTTGATTCTCACCCAGACATAATCGGGAGATCCACCAATGAAAATATTTCATTATGATTGAAAATAAATTACCACCTCCAACCAGACAGGAACCAGCATGTCTCACCTTGTCCGAATGTGCGTCTCTGCCTCCCTGGCCCGCCTATTGGCAGCCTTATGCTTTGGCCAAATCTACCTCAACATATTTAGATCATTTTTGCTACATCCTCCTAGACATGCCATGATAAATCTACCATTTCTATTATATTATCATTGCCTAAAGTTCCAACTACCTATGTTCCCTTTGAATTTGTTTTCAAAATTAACTTATCTTTAATAATAACTTAATTTAAAAGGATGGGATACCAAATGAAAAACAAACGTTTCCTTTTTTCTTTTTATTCAAACCATAATATTTCAAAAATCTCAAAACAAAATTACAAAAAAAATTTCATATCTTCCATCAATACATCCTTGATAAATAATGCTTATTTGATTGTAAATGAAATTCTCGTTGTATTCATCGATGCAATCTTGGGTGAGTGTTGTGAGGAGTCTTCTAGGTAGGTAGATTCTCGCTGGATAGGGATAGGGGATCCTAATGGTGTTGTATTCGATGTGCGCCACTAATGCAGGAGGCTTATTGCTTCCTTCTTTGGGTGGGATGATTTGCAACCTTTTAATTTCGTAGGCTTGCCCTACTTGTAGGTCAATTACTTGTCCAATCCTTGATCCTCCACGGAGAGTTGCATTCAGGCGTTTGGCGAGGTCCATGATGGTCTTTTTTTTTGCAGGAATTCAACGTCGTGTTTTCTGTTCAGTATTCCATTGTAGACCAGGTTGATGGGATGATTGAGGAATGTATTCTTGTTATATTCTTCAATAACTTCGTCCGTGAAGCAGCAGGTGAACCTCTTTGGTAGGAAGACTTTGATGGGTTCGGTTTGTACGTACCCCATACGGGGTGCCAATGTTGCAACAATTGTTTCTCCAAAGCGGGTAGTCAGCCGGGAGAATTCGACGATTTGGTAGGGTTGTCCAATTCTCAACTCACTAAGATTACTGATTCCAGTGGTTCTATTGTTGATCACGTTCAGCTGGGCAGATAGTGAGCTCATGATTTCACTTGTTTCGGTGGTGGCAGTGGCAGTGGTGGTGGCAGTGGGTCGAATGAGGTGGATGCGGGCCGCTCGTCCTTATATACTCTCCGTAGCTACCCCCACCCACCTTCAGCGGTCCCCCCTCTGATTGGCTACCGCCTCCCCCTCACCACCTTCCAAGACTCCGCCTACCTCTTGCTGTGTTAGCATACATATGTTTGTTCTGGTTCAACCTTGTCCGCTCCCGTTCTATGTTGTCCGCTCCCGTCCAATCTTGCCCACAGCTGTGCTACCTACCTCCTCTCAAGCTCTTCATTCATTTTTTTTAAGAATATTTATGTACAAACTTCACTAAAAAAATTATTGGATGAACAAATAAATAAAACAACGAGGATTCTTTTTTCAAAGTTTATTCAGGAAGCAAAATAATATCATCTCTTTCTTTTCAAAATATAACAATGTGTTTCAAATGATAATTTATTCTCAAACAAAATCTTCTTAATGAAAATTATTACATAAAATCCAACGGCCTATGGCCTTTGATCTATAGGTAGTACACAATGTGGGATCAAAGTTGTGATGTACACAATGGTTCCCTAACCTGAATGGTTCTAGTAAGATAGCAATTTTGGGACATCCCAAATTTTCAACATTGACAAATGTCGGTCTTGAACTGGAGGAGATTTGTTGAAGTAGAAACTCAATCTTTTGTTGTCCCTTCACATAGATGACGTCATAGATGTTGGCGATCCAATGCATGATGTTCGGTAGTTTATTGTACTCCACATCACCTTCTTCCCAGGTAAGTCCATGGAGGTGACGAGTAACCCAATCATTGACTCGTATCGCTTTTTTGACATGGATACAAAGTCCTTCGGGGGGTTTGAAGATCCAGTTCTGTGACGAGTGGTGATTCAAGTCATAGAGGGATAGCTCCTTCACCACATATCGCATGTGGTTGTTGAGAAAGCACTGGATGTCTATGACGACCTCTCTCTTCTGTGACGACATGTTCAAGACTGAGAATCTACTTGCTCCCTCCCCCACCTTTTATACCATTCGCCGAACGATATTGGTGAGGGGGTTGTATTCGATAGATCGATTGTGGATAATTAGACAGTAGGCTGTAGTGTTGGTAGGGAATGCAGTACTTGACTCGAATTCCAACAAAACATCAATTGGCCCTGATTTGATCGATTCACTCTGTTTGGAGCAATCTAGTACAACTAGAGGTGCTGCTCTTTTGAAATTCATTATTGACAATAAAGGGTAATTTACATCAACACCATAAAAACTCTGCTGAAAGGTAGCATACATTCGGTAGAGTATAGCATATTGGTTTCTATCAAAGTTCACATTCAGATCATCATAAGGATAACATTTCGAGTTCAAAAATAGTTTGACATTTGTTAAACTACAGTGGTCAAAAACAGTGGCGCTCTTTTCCATAGTGTGCTTTCTACCCGTTTGAAATCCCAAAATAACATATCTCGGCTTCTCGACTGAAGATGATGTCTTCACGTTCCATACTTGTTTCTGTGTTGTAGGTAGTAGAGGGTATTCATATAGTTCCAAGCATCGAAAATCCATTTTAATTGACTTCTCCTTCTCCAGATGGCGGTAGAGTTGAAGCCGATGTGTGTCGTCCAGTGTCAAATAGGGCACTCGCCACGAGATACCAGTCAGCTTGATTATCGCCTTCTCTCTGATGCCGCCGTCTGCCGCTGGCGCTAGTGATGTGAAACAGTTTTCATCCCTTCTCGAACGGAGTAGGATCAATTCTTGCTTCACGTTGATAACGACCTTCTGATAGTCTTCAAAGAATCCGAGTAGAATGCTTAATGGAATGCATACGTTGAAATATCCCTCGTTGGAGACTAGTTCCGTATCCCGTTGAGTGGTCCATCCGTAGGCCTCCAGCAGATTTTCCGTCCCCCTCATGAAGGACACATAGCCTTTCATTGTCGAAGTGATGCCAGGATTTCTCACACGATCGATTTCCGATCCACATATTTCGTAACGTATCTCATCAAAGAGAAACGGGAAGGGATTTGTGCTCATAGTTGCAGAGACAGGCTTCCCAGATTCGTCCTCCTTCAGGAAACGTCCGTGTATATCCAAGAAACTTTGACATGGTAGGGTAAATAGGTCTTGATGTTGGATGGCAATCCTTATTTCTTGTCCATGATCCAATGAACATCCATAGGGATAGTGAGAATGATATTCCACCCTCTCAATCCCACCATCTTCGATGACTCGGTGGTGCTCCTGTACATTCAACATGATGTTGTCGCTTTGTGATCTATGCCGCAACTGAGCCAATCTCTTGCCATTACCTCCTTTTATACTTCTCCTCCACTGAAATCAGCAGTGTTGACCCAACTATTGTGTCGTGAGTCAAAACCCAACCATTTCACAAGTGCACGGCCATTACCATCTCGCCTTACTATCTTTTCAACCAGATATACGTTTGGATATTTGGTCAGCTGTAGCTCCTCTTCATAAAATCCACCTGCAATTGTCTTCTTGTCCGAATCTTCCAGTAGATAAGTAGGTGGTATAGTCCTCTTCAACTTGACAATCTTGAATATCTCTGTAGACCAAGAGGGAGTGTATCCTTTCTCAAATTCCGCTTTCCTCTTGGATATCCTCACGTGATCACCCAATTTGAATTTGGGGCGGGATGGTGTACCTTTCTTCTCGTAGAGGGTCTTGAGTGCCAAGGCCTCTTTTCGTTTCCCCTTGACTTCTATTGGTGCCATCTTGATCGAGCGATGTTTTGATCTGTTGTACTTGTTGATAACATCCACAATAGCATCCATCCACTTGTAGGTTCCTTGTAGACTGAAACGTTTCCACAATTCCATCTTCAACGTTCGTATGACACGTTCCACAATGGACGCTTTCAGGTTGCTGTATGTCGAATAATGGTTAATATTATGACTCTCCAATAACAGCCGCATTTTCCCGTTGTAGAACTCCTTTCCCTTATCTGTCTGCAGATGCCGCGGTAGGCGTGGGCTCGAATCATCAAATACTTTCTTGAATCCGTCACAGACTGCAGCACCTGTCTTGGATTTGAGTGGTGCCACCCAAACATATTTTGATAGACAATCAATGACTACCAGTATGAATCGATGTCCTCCGTTGAATCGGGAATAGGGTTGCAGCTCCAACAGATCCGCTTGCCATAGGTCATCTATTCCCTTTAGGAGTACTCTCCTCCTAGGATAATTCTTTCTTGCAGGTCGATGAAGCTCTTCCACAATTCTCTTCTTGACTTCCGTCATTGCTCAAGTCTCGTCGTGTACTGATCCATGTTGACGGGTACCCATCCTTTTTTGTATTATCTTGGTACCATCTGTTGAGTTTTCTTCTTCTTCTGTTTCTTCATCTCCGTCTTCTTCTTCTTCTTCTTCTGTTTCTTTGTCTCCGTCTTCTTCTTCTTCGTCTTCTTCTTCTGTCTCTTCTTCTTCATCGTCTTCTTCTTCTCTTTCTTCTCCTTCTTTCTTCTTCTGCAGCTGACTTCCATCTTGATTCTTATTTTTTCTGTAGTAGACTTCCATTTCTTGATTTCCCTACCTAATAATTGGAAAAGTTGCGTTCCCTACCTAATAATTGCGTGCCCTAATAGCTAATATCGCTCAACTCCAAGTGTTAAGAAAAAAAATAGAGACCTCAGTACTCGTGCGCCGTGCGACTTGCCTTTCGGATACTTGGTCTCTTCTACACTGAGGAGCACAATCATTGTTTTGACCCCGGTTTATTCGCTGTTTTTGTAAACAGATTCTTTATTATATGCCATTTTGGATGTTTCAAATCCACAAAACACACTTCTGATGAACTATATCTTTTCTTATGAGCATTCGTTTCGTTCAATATTTTCTTGTAAGATTGTAAATCGTGGTCCCTAATTATGCTCATATCTGGTCTTTTTGCAAACAATAATTCCAACAGTCCTCGAGTGCATTCGATTTTCATAGAGTTCCCTAATTCGATCCTATCATTCTTGAATTCCACGTAGCTGTCACCCATTGTAAATCGTTTTGATGCTTTGTCATATCGTATCCCGTATGTTTCATCAAAATCAGGGTCCCCATCAATCTTCTTCCGTATATATTCTGATGTGATGTCTTCATCTTTTCTTCTTGCTCCATCTCCTTCCTCCATCTTCGGTATTTCATTTTTTGTAGTAGTAGTAGTAGACGGTGTCTCAATTATTCTCAACTGGTCCTTCTTCAAATTTCCTTCTCCTCCAGTAGATGGTCCTCCTCCTCCTCCATCGGTCGGTGAAACCACAATGTATGGTATAATAGTGTTACCATCTGCTTTGATCTTCTCGTAGGGTGTTGATCTTGAACTTCGTCCTTCACTCTTCATTACTCCAGATGATAGATCGACGTCTGATGATCCATCCTCTTCCTCCTCGTAACTGGTTTTGAATATGTCCAGCACATTCGTACTTCTCCTTGTTCTCATCCTCCTTCTTCTTTTGTTGACGAATTTGAATTGGTCTTCTTCTTCTTCTTCTTCTTCTTCTTCTTTAAAATGAAATGGTGGTAGGGCTGGTCTTATATGTTCGACTGAGCCTGCCACTACGTCACGAAGAGGTTCGTATTTCCTTTTTAGCTGCGCCTCCTTCTCCTCTCTACTCCTCCTTATCTGATTATATTTCTTGCGAATATTTTCTCGTACTTGCGCTATTGAGTTCTCCATGTTACTTCTTCTTCGATGGTTGACAAGTAACTGATTCCTCCTCCTGCTCCCTCAGGGCATTATATATGTATCGAACCCCTGACGATAACGACCAGTGCTGACACCACATTCTTTATCAATAACTAAAAATCCATATTGATGTTGCTCCCAACATAATGAACAAATTTCCTTGAACTTGTTGAAACTCATATCCATGTTGTCATGATCGTCATAAATTTTTTTCATGTTCAACGTATCTTGACGAAATACAATTATCAAGTTCGCACAATCTCGCAGTAAATGTTTAGGGATACGACAATAGCTTTGCGCCAGATAGAAACTATCAGTCTGGCTGTGACGGCCCATACTAAAATACATCCTAATACGCTCCTGTTTTTCACAAGCAATATCATCAAATATCATAATCGAGTTTGGTTTGGTTTGACAGGGCAGTGGGACATCGTCACTATTCGAGTACCTATAGAATCCTATTTCGTTCAGAGGTTTTAGAACATTACACAACTGAATGTATCCCGGTTGAAAGAGCGTTTTCGAAAAGAGATAGATATTTTCAAATTTCAAACCTAATGAAGAGTACAATAGATTGAGCATTAAATTGGTTTTGCCGCCATTCGAAGTTGCACATATGATGCATCGTATGCTATTTGGTAGCAACTCGCTATGCCTAGTTCTCGCATCGTGCATGGTGGCATCGTCCTCGTTAATATTTACGACGGGAAGGCTGACGTCTAGTCTACGCAACTGCATGATGGATAATGTGACTTTTGTACCTAATACGCCCCTATTTATACACTTTTCAATGCTACCACCACCACCTTTGAAAATATAAAACTGTGTGTTCCCTCCCTTCATTCATTCATCCACATTCATTCAATAATAAATTACATTCACTCACACATTCATAACGGTCAGAACCAGTAAGGGAGAGGGCAACCCGGTTCCGACCCTCGAGCCCACCCACGCTTTGAGTGGAGCAAGGAGTATACAACAATTGCCGGTTGTTGTAAGCCGAACGAAAATTAAGGATTCGAGGAGGAATACTTTAAATTCGTACGACAAAACAAGACTACAACCGACAGAAGAATATCCGTCACTTGCTCCGGCAACCCCCGAGAAAGCGAATAACGCTTTCCAGCTGCATACGCAGCAGTTTGGTTGCTCCCGTCGGTCTTCTACCGGAGTTGGCTCTATTACTGGTTCTGCCTTTATTACATTCACACACACACGGGAGGTGGGGGATGGAGTACTTTGAGATAATATTCCTCGCATCCCCGCTATTATTCCTACACCTAATTGACTAGAAAATTGAAAAAATTAAAACATAATGACTAGAAATCCAACAATTTGATAACCTAAAATGTGAAAATCCTATAATTTGATAACCTAAAATTTGAAAATCCTACAATTTGATAACCTACAATTGGAAAATGCTAAATTGAAAGAATTAAAAAAAACTATACGGAGCATTATTCCTCACGCAGGCTATAATGTCCTATGGCTAATGTGTCGATGCCATTAGGTAAAATGTGACGTTTATCGTCGTGTGGGGAAAGCGATATTTTATTTAAAACGATACTTTGGACATTGTGGTTCTTTGATCTAATGCTAGTGCAGACATGGCGGCTAATTGTGGAGGATGTAATACATTTTAGATAATCATCAACGGTAATTTGATTTTCTACTACAGTCCGTTGGATACCTTTAGCACGCTTATATTCTTTCCCCTCGATTTCAATACCGTACATTTTGGACCTACATGCTACAAAACGATATATGATCTTCCCTGCCGCCTCGTCCTTGAACCTACCCAAACACTTTTTGTACAGGGGGGAATAAAGGGGGTGTTGTGCGGGGTAGTTGGACGTATCGAGGTACCGATCTGCCATTTCCCCTTCCATATCTTTATAAAAATCGTCCGTCTTGATCGTCCATATGAATGAGTCGGTATCCATATAATTTAATTTGAGTCGATCCCCTGGATACATTCTCTTCATGACATCATATTGGTAACGATACATCACGGTTTTTGAAAGATCTAAAATAGCCTGCCCCACGTAAATGGCTTTATTAAAAAGGATGGACGTTTTCCCCATTTCAATCGCCACTAAATCTTCATTGAAAATGGTGGATCCCTTAAAATTTGATTTGGCGATGAGTTTCTCGGCTTGAGCAAATGTGGTGGCGAGTCTGACATCAATACGTTTTCGGATTTGCTCGCACGTCTTACCATAGATGGCATTATTATACAACTTGAACTGGTCTTTCTCAAAATCATTTTTGGCGGTCTTACGGAGTTCGTTGTTGATGTCGATATAGGGCTTCAGCCATTTGGATTGCCGGTAGCGAATCGCTCGGTTTATCCTTACTAGTACTAGGCCATGTTCAAGAGCTTGTTTTAATGTCATGTAGTGGAGCACATAATTTTTTCTTTGACCTAGATGTGCCACTAATTTCCCCCCAACATTAGACAATTTTTCGGGGAGGAACGGAAGATCGCTGTGATCGTCATGGAGTTGATCCGGGTATTCTATGTCAACATCGAGCAAGAAACCATACGGATGGTCTTCCCCCAGTGTTTCTAGTTCAATGGTACCCGGATCAACCCATGAGAACTCGCCTATTGGAAGGGGCATGGTCATGACCGTGGCGTAAAGGGCATTGCAGTCTTGGTACGTGATGTACGTACTGTCTTTGGTGGGGTCGTAGTCGGGGGTGAATTTATTGTTTGCTTTAGTATAGCGCCCCGAAGCCTGAACTAGACCCCCACGGATACCAGATTCTACCATCAATAGCATGTTGTAATCCGTGAGTAATTCTAACTTGACTTTGGTCATACGGAGCATACTGGTCCAGGTCATATGGGGGGTCGTATAAAATTGGGCGGGATCTATTTTATGGGACTTGAGCGTGATATCCCTAAACGCTTCGAATACTTCCGCTAGAAGAAGGGTATCCACTTTCAGGTACAAGTCATGGTAGTCACCCATATTGTCACAGCCAGCTTCTCTCCATACTTCTTGGGCCCGTTTGTACTCGTCTTCCGTGATCCCCGCATGTTGCAATTTACTATAAAATTTTTCGATTGACGGCAGTTGGGTCTCACGGAAACGAACCTCCGAATCCATATATTCGTACGGATACACACCCTTTTGTTTAACCAAATTCAGCAAGCGGGGACTGGTAAAATATTTGGGTAATACATTAAAATCCGAGAGAGTCTGACTCAATTTGTCAAGAGAGGTGGATAAAAATCTAAAACTGTCTAAAAACCGGATGGAAAACTTATTGGAAACATATTTACTAAAACTTATATAATTTTCTGTGTTCGCTGCTATCACGTTTATCGTCTTCTTATCTACTGCATTCAAGTAGGGGATAATAAAATGGGAATCATACCCTGAAAGATTATGGAAAAATACGGGTAAAAATGAAGGATTTCGGTAACGGATGTTGCACTCGGAATGAGCAGCACCCCGATACCTTCCTGTTATGTGGCAGTGATCCCGTACTTTTACATTTGTTGTTGTGGATGTGAATGGTTTGTCACACAAATAGCAGCTAGTTGCATTATTATGATCCACCTGTTGGGCTGGGGTCAGAGGGAGCATTTTTTCATTTCGAGCATATATTTTCTCCACTTCAACCGCTATTTATGTTAAATAGTTTAAAAGCTTGGCAATTGAGTCAGCTCCTCGATATAAAAATAATTGATCCAGGTGTTGCGCATATGATGCAACAGAAGGATCAATTGATAAAAATGCGCATGCTGAATTTGGTTCATGTTTATTGTACGGGACTGTATGGGGTGTATTTGGATTCGGTTGGGCTGACTGTATAGGTAGAAGGAAGCTCTCTAGATCGGCGTAGATAACAAACGGAACTCGAAGGGATGTCTCTACTTCTTTAAATTCGATAAACTTGTTTTCTTTTTTTGGCATTGTGACTGCTACGGGCTTATTAAGATTACATAAGTTTTCGTGACTTTGCAGGTCACCTGAAAGGGGATCGAGTTTTTTAAACCATAAGCAACGTTTACAGATATTTATTCGATGTCGATTCGTCGTGATTTGATTACGGACTAACTTGTTGAAATCTTTGATATAAACGTAATGTCTACTGTCCCCTTCTTCTAGCATAAGGAGGTCCCTGTGGTCATCTAACTCCCTATCCACGATCTTCTTGGGACATACAATATTCTTATCATTCAGTGTGAACACATTAATTGAAATATTGTTTTTCGCTTCGAACAATTAAATGTCGTGTAGGGAGGTGGGGAATGAAACGCAGCTGAAATCATATCGGTGAGGGATATTCCGATATTTTGACGCTCTTAGTGAATCATGCGTGAGGAATTTGGCTAAAATGGCAAAATAAAAACAGCGGTTGTCGACACCTGGGACATCGAGACACGCTTTCCTATCAGATATCGTCTTGGGTAGCCTAATGGGTCCACCCCCTCCACGTAATGGGGAATACTTGTTAATTTTTAATCGTAGCCCATAAATATTATATCTAATTTCCACCCACTCTTCTTGATTTATAATTCAGATAATTCGTCATTCAGCTTTTTGAACATTTTGTTTAAAATACCTTCAATTTCTGAACGGTCTAATAAAATTTCATTTTTCACTTTAATGTTGGTCTCTAGGTTTTCATTTAAAATGTTCACCATGCGGCAATCAACGAATATATTAAATTTGATGGGGCCATGATCACTGAGGTTTTGCACTAAAATCCTAGTTATCCTGTGCCTCACGTCATGTAAAAATAATGGCAGATCCAATATAAAATTTGACTGTATAAAATATGAAGCGATTCGACTTTTAAATGCTGTTTCGTACGGTAGGATAAAATCAATATTAGGTTGAGTGGCCAACAAGTTTCTTACATGGGGGTCAGTGGGCCTTCTGCTATTGTTAACAACAGATGGCACTGTACTACATAATGGTCGATGGGTTTCAAAGAGGGCTGCACTAGCAAATTGTCCACCACAGGTATCACATAATAAATCAGATTTACACACTAGTTCGTGCCTTATCTTATCTAATATGTCTTGAAAAACTTCCCCACATTTCGCACAATATAAAATTCTAGTATGTAAAATTTCATGATTGATTCGATCAGACGGACTATTAAACGCTTCCCCACAATACTGGCAAATACAGTGGAAAAAATCGACATCTTCTGGTGGTGGTGGGGGTGGGGAAGAAAACCTAGTTTTTTTAAGTGGCGGTGCGTCACACCTCACATGGTCGCTTGCATTCAAATTATTACCACATTGGTCGCATAATATGAAATTGTCAACGTCAGCCATTCTTTGCCCGCAATTTGTCTCGTGCCGTATCAGCATGTAATGGCATGGGAACGTTGAATGGCAGAAAGAACATGTTTTAGAGGACGATGCCATTGTATGAGAAGTAATTAATCCAAAAATAATAAATTTGCTCCAAAACAAAAACAAAAAAAACTGTACCTACTCTTCTTCAAACCAAAAAAATTAAATTTAATGCTCTTCTACGAATGAAAGCAACAAAAAACAACAACAAATCAGGGGGAAAGAACTCTTGAATGAAAATAAATTGAGAAACCTCTGAACAAAGAAATACAAAAAAAAAAAGGTGATTGGATGCAAAAAGAAAGGTGTTGGGGGAAATTAAATGTGAACTTCTTCAGAAAGCTATTTCTCATCAAGTGAAAAAATTATTGCGAGATATGGACGAAAAGGAAAAGAAAAATGAAAAATTCACTGGTCACTGGATAGTAAGGGGGAAAAAAAAGGTATCGAAAATGGTGTAGGGGTAAATTAAATAATAACTTCTTCAAAGTTTGGGTCTCAGATAATGAGAAAAAAACTATTGCGGGATATGGGAAAAAATAGGGGGAAAATAAATTGAATAATAATAACTGAGATGGGAGAAGAAAAAAAAACGAGGTAATTTAACCTAAAAGAAGGATGAAGAAAGAAAGAGAGAAAAAAAAAACGCAAAGGGTTTGGGATGCTACTAGAACCAATGATCCTAACAATGAATATTAATTAGGGATTACCTATTTAATCTTCCGTAGTTGAGGAGATGGGAGCAGTGGCAGGCAGGAGGACTTTCTGTGTTGAGAACTCTGAACGAAGTGTGGCTGCTGAGGGACTCCGGCTCCTTATATAGTGGTGAAGGGGGGGTGCCTGTTCAGACCTGCTGAGGGAGGTGGTTCAGTGGCCTGGGTGATTGTCCAGACCTTTCCAAACTTGATTAGATCTGTTTACACAGGCCCTTCCAAGGTGGGTGAGTGGTCTGGGTGATTGTGGTATTGTGGATTGGGGGGTGAGGGTGGTAGGAGGTTGATGGGTGATGATGGATGATGGGTGAAGGTTTGTGGGCGGAGGGGTAGGAGGAGGTAGAAGGGGTAGAAGGAGCTGGGGGCTGTTGTAGGCAGTAGGGGGCGATAGGGCGACGTCCAGGGGGTGGGGGCGAGGTAGGGGGATGTGCGGTGGTGAGGGGGTGAGGGGGGTGAGGGTGAGTGGTGAGGGTCGAGGGGGTGAGGGGGAGTGAGAGGGTGCGGGAGAGGGTGCGGGAGAGTGAGGGGTGAGGGGGGAGTGAGGTGGTGAGGGGGAGTGAGGTGGTGAGTGAGTGGTGAGGGGGGAGTGAGGGGTGAGGGGTGAGTGAGGGGGTGAGGGGGGTGAGTGGTGATGGTGAGGGGGGTGAGTGGTGAGGGTGAGTGAGGGGGGAGTGAGGGGGTGATAAGGGGGGGGAAGGTAGGTGGGGGTGTCAGGGTTAAGGGGGCGGTGAGGGGGTTGGTAAGGGGTGGGTGAGAAGGTGGACTGGGGGGTGAGGGTGGTAGGAGGTTGATGGGTGATGATGGATGATGGGTGGGGGTGATGGGTGAAGGTTTGTGGGCGGAGGGGTAGGAGGAGGTGAGGGGGTTAAGGAGGAGGGTGGGGTGGGTGGAGGTCTGGAGGCAGCAGGTGGCGGGGTGGGTGGAGGTCTGGAGGCGGCAGAGGGCGGAGTGGGTGGAGTGGGTGGAGGTCTGGAGGCGGCTGGAGGCGGGGGTGGGTGGAGGTTTGGGGGCGGGGTGGGTGGAGGTCTGGAGCGGCTGGGGGCTGTTGTAGGCAGTAGGGGGCGATAGGGCGACGTCCAGGGGGGGGGGGGGTAATGGGGTGGATGAGGGGTGGGTGGCGAGGTAGGGGGGTGTGCGGTGGTGAGGGGGTGAGGAGTGAGTGAGGGGTGAGTGGTGAGGGTCGAGGGGGTGAGGGGGAGTGAGAGGGTGCGGGAGAGTGAGGGGCGAGGGGGGAGTGAGGTGGTGAGGGGGAGAGAGGGGGTGAGGGGAGAGTGAGTGGTGAGGGGGGGAGTGAGGGGTGAGGGGGGAGTGAGTGGTGAGTGGTGAGGGTGAGTGAGGGGGGAGTGAGGGGGCGATAGGGGGGGGGGGGGAAGGTAGGTGGGGTGTCAGGGGTTAAGGGGCGGTGAGGGGGTTGGTAAGGGGTGGGTGAGAAGGTGGACTCGCCCGCTAAGGCAGGAGGCAGCTGGTTAGACTGACAAGCATGTTCAAACAGGAATGCGCCAGGAGTGACATTTCTACCCTACTGCCGTGCGTGAGAATATTGCCCTCCGACCCTGCACTCTATAGGAGGATGGGAGAAGCTGAGGGCTCGGCAGCCTGAGTGGGATGCAATGTTGGGGACTTTTACTCTATTATGTTGGCAGCCATGCTGCCATTCCAAGCCAGCTCATTCCGTTCCCGTATCGTGTTTTCCTCGTTTGCATCTTGCTTTTCGTTTCACCGTCCTACCTACATCGTCGTATTAACCCTTCTTATTTTAACTGTGAGTATCATCACAATCCCCGTCATCCTATTTTTGAACTGTGAGTATCATCACAATCACCCGTACCCGTCAGTTTCCGTGTGTCGCCTGCACAAATCTCGCGATGGAAGATCAACATTCATCGTCAGCAAGAAACCGGAAACCTGCTATCGCAAGAGGCAGGGCTCTAAGGAGTCAGGCACAAGAAATTGTGTACAATGTGTGCCGGTATTTTACGAGGAAGAAGAAAGAGGATGACATTCATTATGAAGGAAGCTGGAAACCAAACAACATCACATCGGGCGAGACCTTTGTTTGTTACGCCAACCAAGTCCAGATCTGGAGACTACCATTCTTCGATGAACTTCGACAATTTTTCTAAGTGGCTCACGCTTAAGTTCCTCCCGAATTTACCCGCGGATTCGGTCGTGGTGATGGACAACGCTAAATACCATTGTGTGCAGACCAGCAAAAGACCTAACAGTTCGACTCTAAAGGCAGCAGGAGCGTAGCGTGCCTCTGGTGATGGGGGTACCGCAATGAATTCCACCCCCCCCCCCCCCCAACACCAACATTCACACTTCCTCACACACTCTAAAAATGTAAATGTGAAGCAGTTCTTAGCAAGCTGTTTGTCAAAGGAATTTTATGATATTATTGATCTTCCAAATTCATTAGAAATAATTCATAACATTCCCTTGCAAACAAAATAAAAGGTTTTTCGAACTACAGCCTGATAACCATTGGTACCTGTAGTGATCCGCTGCTCCCTATTAACATGTAATAGCGTCACTTGAGGTATAAGCCGCGTCTTGGCGGCTTCCCGGAGCGGGGTTCCCCTACCCCCCTCCGGGTCTGTAATAAGGGGTATAAAAAGGCGATGTATTTAAACAATAAACAGTCAATCAAGTCACAACCCGACTCAAGCAGTCTCGTGTACTTATTGCTCCCGCTGGATCATCACACTGGTCACCCCGACGACGAACACGCAACCTTCACTGGCTACCGGCTTCTGCGAACAGCGTCTCGCCTTCTCGCCTCTAGCGACTGCTCAACGCGCACCTTCGCTGGCTTCCTGCCTTCTGCGAGCAACATCCCGCCTTCTCGCCTCTAGCGACGGCTCGATACGCACCTTCGCCGGCTTCCTGCCCTCTGCGAATAGCGCCCCGCATTCTCGCTTCCAGCGACGGCTTAAAACGCACATTCGCTTTGACCTTCAACGGACTTACAAAGGTCCTTTTCAGGACCACTGTCTGTTTCAGCCACCTCGGACTTTCGCGACCGCAACGCCGGCAGAGCAACGTACCCTTGCCCCGGCCATCTTCGGACTAGAACCGATTCTTTAAGAACCATCGTCCTCTTGCGATCGACAGCGAACCCCCCACCACTCGTCAGGACCAATCAGCGCCCTCTCTCAAGCGACCAACCAGCTATCGTCTCTACAGCGAACCAATTAGAGACCATCTCGCCCCTCCCACTGCCTATATAACGAGAGCGACCACCAACGAAGCATACATTCCTCCGATCTACATCCAAGAGAACAACCAAGAAGAAAATGGAGACCAGAGCTACAAAGACACTCGAAACGGCACCAGCACCTCTCATACTGCGGCCTTTTGACCCGGCTTTCCCGCACGTCTGGTTCGCACAGCTCGAATTAATTTTCGCCCAGGAGGGCTTGAAAAATTCTGAAGCCCGCTTCACCCGTGCCTTCCTCGCGCTCGAGCCTCGCCAAGCGGACATCTGTACAGACATCGTCGCCTCACACTCCGCAAGCTACCAGACGTTAAAAGACCGGCTTATCGCAGCTCATGCACCCTCAGATGGCTCCGAGCTCACAACTCTGCTTCAGCCTTCGGTGACGGACGAGCTACCTTCGGCCCTCGCCAGACGCCTTCAACGTGCTCTTCCCTCGGAAACTCCGACCTCGCTTTTCCGACAACTCTTCTTACGATCTCTACCTGAGAGTCTTCGCCTACACATCGCAGCCAGCGTAGAACCCGATATCACGAAGCTCGCGGCGGCCGCCGACCGCCTTATACCCTTCGTAACACATCCTCGTGTGGCTACCGTCGACGAGGAAGTTCAAGTGATCCAGCACCGCCAACGAATGCGGCCTTCTACGCAGCGACAAACATCCCCTCAACGACCGAACAAGAAGTTCTGCTTCTACCATAGAAGATGGGGCTCCCGAGCGAAAAAATGCATCAAACCCTGCACCTGGCGAAACCAACCGACGGAAAACGCAAACACATTTCATCGGAATGAAACACAACTCGGCACCCTACGAACGGCTAAAAGCTCGGAGATCAACACATGCGACAACCACTGCGCCTCGGTACACCTACCGCCCTATGAAAGGACATTCACCGTAGCAGACGTCTCAACACCGATCCTCGGCCCCGACTTCCTAAGCCTTGTTGACCTTCCGAACGACCGCCTTATCAACGCAGCCACTAGCCTCGTACGCCCGGGAAATTTCAGCTGTGCAACCTCAGAGAACACACCCTACTTCCAGGCATTACTAGACGCACACACTCCTTCAGAAACCCCCTGCGAAGCACCAATCGAACAACATAATTATAGTAACGAAGGGCCCGCCAGGTCAAGCGAAACTCCGACGACTAGCCCCGGCCAGCTATACGAAGACAAAAGCCCACTTCGCAGAACTCCGAAACGCCGGCATCATGCAACCATCGGAGGCCCCTTGGTCAAGCCCTCTTCACGAAGTACCGAAGCCAGACGGAGATATTCGCCCCGTCGGAGACTACCATGCCCTCAGCAGGCTCACTATCCCCGATCGATATACGATGCCGCACCTCCACGACTTCATAACGGCACCTTTCAGGACGACCACACTTACTACGTTCGAACTCGCCCGTACCTTCTTCCGCTGCGGACTCGGCGAAAAAGACGATCCTCTAGTAACCTCCAAAGATATCGAAGAACATTTTACGCACGTAAAATTATTACTCGATACTCTATCCAAACATGACCTCATGGAACGCCTACACTGTGCCTTGAACGACGCTATCATCGCTACCTCCTTGTCAAGAACCTGGGCATCAGACCTCAACGGCCTTCTCCTCAGCCTCCGCAACAGGCCCGGCCCCGACGGCTACTCGCCCTCACAGCAACTTTTTTCGGCGACTCCACGACTTCCAGAGAACCTGTTCACACAACCGCCTCCCTCAACTCCGATTGGTCAAGAAATCTCGCTCCCTATTGGCCAACCGAATTCTTCCGCGGGCCAACCCGGACCGCGACCCACGAAGGTCATTCTCCCTCACAATGGCACCTCACACACCTCCAAAACTCACTTCGAAACAGCAACTGCTGAGGGACCTCGCATTGACGCCTTCACCTCCAAGCCATCATCCTCCGACCACGACGGTACGAAAAGCTATGGCAATCACACGGGCCAGCGCCGCCCCTATACCACCTCGGCCATTCATCAATCCGATGAATCACAAGATGAAGCCACCACAGGGAATCACCCCACTTCATGCCACGGCCACTCACAAGCAAACCATCACACTGATGCTCCCGCCTTTCGCCGGGAAGTGCTCCGACTGCTGCACACACGGCTACCGCCGCCCCCAGCTCCAGAGCATCGGGATACAGGTGTCCCCCGACACAATTACCACTGGGACCCTGGCAACAAACAAGAGGACGCAAGAGGAGCCGCCAACCGCTGCAGCTACGCCGCAAGTGCGGCCCATTTCACCTCCTCCGGCACCTCCTGCCTCGCCGCCCAGCAGAGTCACTCCCGCCAGCCGCCCCTTCCAGAGGTCTCCCAGACGAGGCCCCCGACATTATCAGCGGAACCACCTCCGAGCACGCTCCCAGCTCCGAGCACGCTCATGGATCCCGCACCGCAGCCGCCGCTAATGCAGGATGACACCGCAACAGCAAACCAAGACAACACGCAGCCTCTTCTACCTCCACCGACGCCTCAACACGATTCACCGTCGAAAATGAATTTATAATTGCAGTATTTAACTTCAATTCTGGGGGGAGCAGTGTAGTGATCGGCTGCTCCCTATTAACATGTAATAGCGTCACTTGAGGTATAAGCCGCGTCTTGGCGGCTTCCCGGAGCGGGGTTCCCCTACCCCCCTCCGGGTCTGTAATAAGGGGTATAAAAAGGCGATGTATTTAACCAATAAACAGTCAATCAAGTCACAACCCGACTCAAGCAGTCTCGTGTACTTATTGCTCCCGCTGGATCATCACAGTACCTATTGTATGTTTCAACAGTGAAATGCCGAGTGTACTCACGGTTACGTTCCTTCACAACTCTCTTGAAATCAGGCAACGCTGAGATTGAACGGCCGGCTCTGATGATGTCGTTCTATTCGCTAAAACTACGAGAACTAAACGAACGCCGAACCACGGAACAATTAACGCAACAACTATCCATTTTAGGAGGAGAATAGGACACTAGGAAAGATACGAATTCAAACAACTAAACCTGAAATTAGGAACAATTATTGTGAAAACTACAAGTACATAATAAAATTATGAGAAAACAGGCCGTCGTAAGAATAGCTTCCGAAAAGCAAAGTGGATGACAGTGACACTAGAAGTTGTCAAAGTTTTTTTCTCGAGTTTTTAAATGATAGCTACAATCAATCCATACGCCAGTATCCCTCCTCACACAGACAATGTAGAGACACACACACATCGGATTCTGGGCCTCCGCAGACTGGTAGGGGTACCCCAGCGACCTTGAGATTTCAAATATTCGAAACCTGCTGTGATGAATTTAAATTTATCATCACGGTGGCGTGAAGGAGTGAATAGATGAGAGCGAGGGAATTTCACCTAGGCGGCGGTAATCCACCGATGTAGGTGAGAGGAAGGAAATTCACCCAGGCGGCGGTAATCCACCGATGTGAGTGAAGGAAGGAATCCCGTCTAGGCGGCGGTAATCCACCGATGTAGGCGAGAGGAAGGAAATTCACCCAGGCGGCGGTAATCCACCGATGTGGGTGAAGGAAGGAAGGTGCTTGTCTAGGCGGCGGATATCCACCGATGTAGACAAGAGGAGAAGGTAGGAGGTGAATTCCCAGAGCGGCGGATACCACCAGGCATCTGGGAGGAGGAAGGTAGAGAGAGAAGAGAGAGCTGGTTAGAGGAAGTGTCGAATGAAGCTAAAGCTCCAGGATCCGGGATTATATAGGACTTGAAGTCCTCTCCCTCCAGCTCCCTGCTGGGAGCTGGTAGTGGGGCACCAGGTTGTGTCCCCCGGATTCTGTCGCCTGTCTCCCCACTCAGATGTTTATTGACGGAAGGTAATTTCTACATCGGAATATTGGTGAGAGCTTTAAGGTTGTAGTGGAGTGTTCCCGGGAGGGACGCACGACAGAGGTCCCCCCAGTTCGAACCAATGATTGAGGTAGCTGAAGGCTCAAGTTGACAGTGGCTGAGGGCTGCGGAAACAAAAAGGGGAGCTGAAGGCGCAAGGATACAGGAGCTGAAGGCTAAAACAAACAATGGTAGTGCTGAAGGCAGAAGTGTGACTGGAGGTGTCTTAAAGCTAGGGTGACATACAATTAGTAGAATAAGTAGGCATAAGTTGACATAAGTAGACATAAGTAGAGCTAAGTAGACAAAAGTAGGCATAAGGAGACTTAAGCAGCTAAGTAGATGTAAGTAGATGTAAGTAGATGTAAGACATAAGTAGGTGTAAGACATAAGTAGATGTAAGTAGATGTGGGACATAAGTAGATGTCAGACGATGGTGGGAAGCATATGTACAAAGAGGGAGTGATGAAAAATTTGATGAGGGGACAATATTTACAAGGTGGTGAGTTCGATGATGATGAGGATAGTATGTTAGGTATTTACATTAGATATTTACAAGTATTTATAGGTACGTATGGACAGGTATTTACAGGTATGTACAAATTTCTGGTATGGTGTCAGGGGAGACAAAATGGAGCGGGGTTGCGAGATCCGCCGTTCCCTGGGTGTGGGTTGTGTGTGGTTTAGTGTGTTGAGTGTGTGTGTGCTGTGAAAAGGTGGGTGTAGTGTGTGGATGGGTGTTGATGATGCCCGCTGCGACGAAGTGGCCACGGCGGGGCTGTGAGGTTCGGTACAGTGTCTGTGGGATAACGGAACACAAACACTGTCCCGAAGTCTCAAGGCCCCGCCGTGATTTCTCAGAGCGGGGCAGGGGACTTGGCCGCCGGGACGCGGGGCGAGGGACGCTCCCGTCGTCTGTTGCGGCGCCCGGACCTTTTCGTCCCGGCGGAGGCTATTGCGGATATCCCCGGCGGCGGTGGGGGAAGAGGGGGTGTTGTAGGTTTGGTGGGCTGGGGTGGTTGTGGGGTTGAATTTAAAATTGGGGGGTCGAAAATGGAGAAAAACGGGGGAGTGAGAGGGGGCTGAAATTTGGGGGGCGGGGGTTGTTGAGATTTGGGGGGTGGGGGTTGTTGAAATTTGGGGGGCGGGGGTTCGTTGAGGGCGGGGGTTTTGATGTTTGGAAGGGGTGGTGGGGGTGGCATAAGCAGGGTTAACTGAAGTTGGTGGAGGAGTGGATCGATAAGGGGGTCGGACGGGACGTAGGGGGGATGTACCCCGGTGGCTTTTGCTGCGCGAAATTCGCGCAGTATGCGCCACTGGGGGTACTTCCACCGCCGGGGCCGGGGAGGAAGTCCGGAAATCCTTCGCGGGAAAAACTGAAGCGATGCAGTAGGTCCGGGCGAAGGGGGTAGGGGGGAGAGCGGGTCCGGGACGTACACGTCCCGGAGTATCGCCGCCATTTCCGGATCCGAATCGAAATCCGGAAACGGCGACGGGGGAGACAGATTCGGAGGAGAGAGGTGTTGCATTGCAAACAGACGGCGGGAGACTGATAGTGGATGTAGGTTGAGGGAGAACAGGGGCGGGCTTGCAGCGGGCGAAAGGGACGGTGTGGGGTTTCCCGTCCATTAGCAGGGTCGCGGTGGTCGGTGTTGTGCGGATGACTTGAAAGGGCCCGGCATAAAGGGGCTGAAAGGTTTTATGCATGCCGGGCTCTTTCAAGTACATATGCGTGGAAGTGTAAAAGCGTTTTGGGTAAGTGGTGTCGTTTGTCGGTGTTGAGGTGTGTAACGGTTCCCTGTTAATGGACGGGGTGTTGTGTGGAGGGAAAATGTCGGCCGGCAACCGAATGGGGTCTTTAAATGCGTGTTGTGCGGGACTTGTGTTGTCTGAAGGACGGGCGGAAGTGCGGAGGCTAAGTAGAACGTAGGGGAGGGTTTTGGTCCATGAAGGGGAAGTGGCTGATGTGGAGATGGCTTGCTTGAGGACCGAGTGCCACCGCTCTATTTTCCCGTTGGATTGGGGGTGATAGGGAGTGGTGCGGATTTTCTGAATCCCGAGGGAACGGAGGAGGTCGGCAAAGTGGGCTGATTCAAATTGCCTCCCCTGATCGACCGTGAGTGTCCGCGGACAGCCGTAGCGGCTGATCCATTGAGTGAGGAAGGCCGTGGCGACGGCGTCCGCGGTAATGTGGGCGAGTGGGATACACTCTACCCAATTTGTCGCACGGTCGATCATGGTGAGGCAATACCTCTTCCCCTCGGAGGGGGGAAGGGGGCCGACCAGATCCATGTGGACGTGTTCCCACGGGAGAGAATCGGGGATAGGTTGAGGAGGTACATGGGGGTGAGCCGAGACCTTGAATTGCTGGCACTTCTGGCACCCTAGAACCCAGGTACGTATATCCGTGTTCATATGGGGCCAGAAGTACCGCGTTTTGATGAGGTCCCGGCTCGCCCGGATGCCGGGATGATGGAGGGAGTGGTAGTGTAGGAACAACTGCCTCCTCAGCTCCGGTGGGACGTACGGGCGCGGTGTGTCGGCCGATACGTCGCACCAGAGGTCTAGGGGAGGCAGCTGTTCCAATTTTGAGGCGGAGATGAGATGGGAAAGCGCGGGATCGGAGGCAGGAGTTTGATGGTTTTTGAGGGTTTGCGGGGAAGGGAAGGGCAGTAGCTCCGCCACCGGCGCAGGGGTGGGGCGGGAGAGGGCGTCGGCAACGCAGTTGTCGGCCCCCGGCAAATAACGAATATCGGACGTGAATTGTCCGATAAATTCGAGTTGCCGGAGGCGACGGGGGGAGGCTGATTTTCGATTTTGGAGGAGGGCGTGGGTGAGGGGCTTGTGGTCGGTTATGACAGAGAACTGCCTGCCCTCCACGAAGTCACGAAAGTGTTTGATGGCTTCGTGGATGGCGAGGAGTTCTCTGTCAAAGGTGGAGTAATTTTTTTGTGTGGGGGACAGAGTTTTGGAGAAAAAGCCGAGAGGTTGGGGGGTGGCGCCGGTGTGTTGGTGGAGTACTGCCCCGATGGCCCAGTCGGACGCATCTGTGGTGATGGAGAGTGGGGCGTGGGGATCGGGATGGGCCAATAGAGCGGCGTCAACTAGGTCCTGTTTGCATTGTTGGAAGGCGGTAGTGAGGCGAGGTGGAGGTGGTGTGAATGCTGGCGGGGGGGGGTTGGTGGTGGTCCCCCCCGTGTTGGCGAGGAGGGGGGCCCGCCGGATTTACCGGCGGGCGTCCGCGTTTCCCTGCTTGGAGGAGTAGGAGCAGGGGGGCTGGCATTTGCGGGCCTCCCCACCGAAGTTCACATGGTAGAAACATCGGTGGGGGGGGTCCGCCGGGAGGTAGGTCCTGGTGGGGCGCGTGGAGTTGGAGTGGGGCGCCGTTTTTGGGGACCTCCCTCTCTGTTGCCGGGAGGGGGAGACGGTGCGGCGGTCGGCCGAGCGCTGGCGTCGGTGGTCGGAGGAGGGGATCGGCCGGCGATCGACGGAGAGGGAGCGGCGCCGGTGGAGGGAGGGGGGCCGGCGGCGCTCTTCAGATGGCGATCGGTCCCTGCGTGGGGTGGGGAAGCGGGGTGCGGCGACCTCCGTGACGCTGGCGGCTGCGGCGAGGTCGTAGACCGTGTCGGCCAGACGGAGAAGCGGCTCGTCCGGTCCGTCGAGGTGGCTGGCGAGCGCCATCTGGATGGGGTGGGGGAGGGCTCGCAGCCAGAACGTCCGAGCGATGTCGGCCGTCACGACGTCGTGTAGCTGATGACGTAGGCGACGGTACAGGTGGGAGGGCTTCAAATCGCCGAGATGTTGGGGCTGGGATAGCGCTGCGATACGTGCGATCTTGGAGGGCTGGTATAAGTTGATGAGGCGGCTGCGGAGGTCGTCGTAGGCGGCCGTGGCGTCGGGGGAGATGTCAGATGTCTGCAGGAGGATCTCATATGGTAACAGGGAGATGATGCGGGAGTAGCGGGTACGCTGGCTGCGGATGTTGGCGGCAGAAAACGCAGCGTCGACCTGGAAGAACCAGAGTGCGGGGTCGTGCGTGTAGAAGGGGGGCAGTGACAGCGGAAATGACGCCGAGGCCGTCGTGACGTCGGCGGCGGCGTGTGCGGCAGCTGCAGCGGCGGCGGCAGCGGCGGCGGCGGATGCGGTGGAGCCGGGTGATGAGAGGCTTGTGAAGGGGTTGTCGGTTGCGTCAGATGTCGCAGCGGTCGGCGGCTGCAGCAGGGACGGCCGGAGGAGCGGCGGTGACGGCGAGTTCGGGTCCATAGTTGAGGTGTCTGGAAACAAAATTCAAATTGGGTGAGGTTTTGAATTTTTAAAATTCGCAATTTGCGGCAGCGGAGGTGGTTGCAGCGGAGCGTTGAGAGTTGTGTGAGCGGATGCGGGTGGGCCAAAAATTGCGAATTTAAACTGACTATTTTAAATGTGAATTTAAAATGCGGGACACCGAACTAGACTGGGGGCGACACATGAGGTGGTAAGAAGGGAGGAAGGGTAGAAGGTTGGATGAACGTCGGGTTCACCACTGTGATGAATTTAAATTTATCATCACGGTGGCGTGAAGGAGTGAATAGATGAGAGCGAGGGAATTTCACCTAGGCGGCGGTAATCCACCGATGTAGGTGAGAGGAAGGAAATTCACCCAGGCGGCGGTAATCCACCGATGTGAGTGAAGGAAGGAATCCCGTCTAGGCGGCGGTAATCCACCGATGTAGGCGAGAGGAAGGAAATTCACCCAGGCGGCGGTAATCCACCGATGTGGGTGAAGGAAGGAAGGTGCTTGTCTAGGCGGCGGATATCCACCGATGTAGACAAGAGGAGAAGGTAGGAGGTGAATTCCCAGAGCGGCGGATACCACCAGGCATCTGGGAGGAGGAAGGTAGAGAGAGAAGAGAGAGCTGGTTAGAGGAAGTGTCGAATGAAGCTAAAGCTCCAGGATCCGGGATTATATAGGACTTGAAGTCCTCTCCCTCCAGCTCCCTGCTGGGAGCTGGTAGTGGGGCACCAGGTTGTGTCCCCCGGATTCTGTCGCCTGTCTCCCCACTCAGATGTTTATTGACGGAAGGTAATTTCTACATCGGAATATTGGTGAGAGCTTTAAGGTTGTAGTGGAGTGTTCCCGGGAGGGACGCACGACACCTGCCAAAAACCATATGATTCTAATCGACTAATCGATACTTGGCTGTTTTTCGTCCATGACTGGCAGACATGGAGGTTGGAGGATAGTTCATGGAGGGAGAGTCATGGAGGATGGAGTTATGAGTGGACAATTCAAATTGCTACCTACCTACGGAATGTAATTTTTTTCATTTGTCGTGTAGGGTAGCGCCGGTACCCCCGGTACCCCTGACGCTACGCGCCTGAAAGGCAGATGTAATTTCGTGGTTGACGAGTAATAATGTGCAGTTCGACGAAAAATTATTGGAATCCGAGATCGATAGTTTCATCATTAATGTTGGGGGGGGCTTCTGATACTGATAGCAGTTCCGATGAGGATTCGGATTTTTCTGATTAGAAGTTTTACGTACCACAGTTAAATTACGTGAGTAATAAATAAATGAATAATAACATGTACTAAATAAATAAATAATAAAATAACATTTGTTTCCAATCTTTCCTTTTATACCTACCTACTTTCAAAAAATTTTCCTTATATACTTACCTCGTTGTACCTTTTCAAAAAAGTACTCCTAATTTTCAAGAAAACATTTCATAGAAAAATCCTATTACACACGAGTTTGTCTGTCAGCTCAAAGGAGTCACGCTCAGGGGTCCGATTTTACAAAAATTGGGAAAATGCTACGTTCATTCACTATGGTAGTTACCTATGGCTTTTATGACAGTATCATTTTTATAACGAAAAAAGTGAAGTTTTTATGACGGTTCACACTCAGCCGGTTCACACTCAGCCGGAAAAAGGGGGAAAGTATTGCCACTGGACAGGGGGAAAACAAAAAAAAACCGGGAATTCCGTGTTGAAAATGATTTCCACGTTCTCCGTCGGATGGCAGGGTCGGAGGGCAATATTCTAGCTCAGGGCCTATAGCTTCAACCTAAGGGTACGCGAAGAGTGGCGGCCGATTCCGATTCAGATTCCGAGAGCAGGTGCCAGCGCGAACCAGCGAGAACAAAATGAGCCAGTATTAACAGGTCAGTGCGATGGGTGGCGGCCGATTCCGAAAAGCTTGTCCGGTAATCGGAACGTACCTGTCTACCGGAATGAACAGGGGGCCTATTCACTAAGCCAAAGAGACATCTCTTTCAGGTCCGACTCTCTCTTTGGGCCAAATAGATTTTTATAGTATCCATGACAGGGTTATTCAGTAACTTTTCCAAGAGAGAGTTGGTGGCCATCTTGGCATTCTCGATCTCTTTCAGAGAGACACCTAATTAGGTGTCTTCCCTCGAAAGAGAGAGTCTATTTCTCGTTTGTTTCACAGTGATCGTGTAATATCCTCCTTCATCCGCAACCACATCGGTACTTTTGATCCCGTATTCTTTCATTTCATAAAGGTAAGTCAATTCAAATTAAAAATATATACATAATCATTGATTCATGAGTAAAAACGTCCAAGTACGGGTTGAGGTAGGTACCTACCTACCTAAGAGGTTCATTAGGTGTAGATATAACACAAGCATTAAAAGCCCCCTAATTCGACTTTTTCTGTTAATAATTGAGACTTTTTTCATTTTCATTTAAACTTTTATCAGATTCGTGAGTAAAAACGTCCAAGTATGGATTGAGGTAGGGAGGTACCCATTGAATAGGTATTAAGAAATGCGTTCATTATTAAGGAATTGAACTCCCGGGGGCACGAACATCTCGCACTTCATGGATACTATGGCATTTTCGTGTATTAGGATCCATATCTCTTTCTCAAGGTCTCTGGAGCTATTCTGTAAAATAGACGAACCCGGAGACATTGGAAGAGACTGTCTTCCCGGGGGAGACTATCTCTCGCGGGAGATTTTCAAAATAGATAATCTCTTTCCACTGTCTATTTTTGTGAATAGGCCCCCAGAACATTCCGGTTGCCGATTCTGCATTCAGAACTCCTTCGTAGATCCATAACTTTTGAATCCTTGCACCAAGAAATTGTCATCTTCAAGAAGTCTTTCCACGCAGCACACGTATCTGAAGGTATGAACAAGATTTCGTTTAGCAAAACCGTAGAATTTAACCAAAAGATAAGTTCCAGGAACTATCACAGTTGGCGGTGTATCCTGCTGATGTTGAGCGTCTTCCATCAAATCTGAATTTTCAACTGTACAATGGTGCAGGAGCATATCATCACGTGAAGTTTCAATATCCCCAGGAAATTCATGGATTCCTATATTAAATTTGTCACAATCATAACAAGTAAAGCAGCTGAGACTATTCATCTTCAGATGTGTCGGGATTGCACGAGAGAACACCACCTGGTGGACTTTCATAGTTCCTTTGAATGATGGGATCGAAGAAGGGAGCATTTCTGCTAGCGACAGAACATCTTCTTCATGAACGATTTCCAGTATTATTTTCCTCGTATTATTTTGTAAAGCAGTCACAAACGACCTGAAACTGTCAATGTCGTTTCCTTGAGCCACAACCTCATCTGCTATCCTCTTCAGACAACCTCCTATGCCGTCAGGGGCTCCTTTCCCATGACCTGGAGCGAAGTAATTCCAGGTGGCCATTTTAACTGAGAAACATGGCTCAAGCGCATGACTTAGAAGATAGAAGAGGGTTTTATTTCTGTACTGTGTTGCAGGGCTGTCTGATAAAAAGTGAATTATATCAGCTTGAGGTACAACACCTTTTAAAAATTCGAACACAGGTTTTAGGTGCGCCCAGACTGCAATAGGTCCATGATCATTGCACTCTGAAATTGTGCAAAATGAGGTCGTAGAAACTTCACTGTATGCGTTCTTTCGATAGTACATTTGTACAGTATGGAGAGTATACTGCTTCCTGCTCCCACCGAAATGGAAGGATTGAATTTCGGTCCCATATTTCATATTATAGTTTTCACTAAAATCACAATGAATCACAATTTCTCGTTCTGTTAGTCTGCTCTTCAACAACTTTACAGCTCGGAATTGATGAATGGTGAGCGCTTCATGGCTGAGATATTTTTTAAATTCACTCTCGAACAAGTCTACTGTTTCCATAACAGTAGAAACAACCATCTCCTTCGCTACAACTTTCACAGTTTTGGCAATGCCGTCCTTGCTTTTAATTATTTCGTTTTTATTCCTCCATTGAAAATAGCGAATTTCTTTATCTTCCATCAGAAAGTATGGAACTGTAAGGTCTTTACAAACAGCGCACTGCCTTTTCAGGCAAGGCACATTTTTTATATCACAACATATGTAATTTGCCAGAGCTTGTGGTGTCTTTCTGTCTACTACTCCAGCATTGTGCAGTGAAATTACGAGGTAGTCCATATTCACATGTACTTTACACATACATGTGTCCCTGTCTTTTACACTTGGTTTCTTAATCCAGAATGGTTTAAGGCCACAAAAGGAACTATAACTCAACTTGTAGGAACTCATGTTACAAAATTTGAGGTGCAGGTTCTTCATGGAGTCACACAGGAACCTTTTCTGCTTTTTTATTTTATTCCTGGTGATGAAATCCTTTTTACCAGGGCACATCCGGCTACTATCATCCTCCTCCAGAAATTTTCTTACGTCATCCTTTATAGCTTCAGTGATTTTTCTTGTTTGTCTGCGAAGAGTACCGTGAACCAAGGCACCACTGTTTTTTGTAAAGAGACGTGGTGAAATGACTCGAAGTTTTGAAACCAACTTGTACTTTCGAAGAAATAAAAGGTTTGACGTTAGCGTCTTCTTAAACTGCAGCTTGAGGTTGCGGGAAGATAAGTCGCTGTAACTTGTTTTCAACGATGCTGCAAGAGTTTCACCGAATATTAAGCGTTTAGCGATTTCTTTTTGGTCATTCTTCTTCATGATTTTACAAACTTTTGATCGAGGAGACTCCACCAGCCCTGCAATCTTTTTTCTGTATAATCGTTTCCTTAGTTTTTCGTTTCTTCGCTTCAGGCATTGGTTCTCTCGTCTCAGTTTTTCATTTGCATACATTAACTTTGATCTGTCTCTCTTAACTTTACGCCTTCCAGATTTTTTTCGTTCGATGGACAATGTTGAGGGCTGTGAGCTTGGACCTGGTGGGCCTGTTGGTGTGGATGGGATGAACACTGAGCCTGAATCACCAATGTTTGGGCTGCATCCTTGTGAACATGTTTTTTCCCTTATCTTCTTCTTTTTGTAGGCCTTCTTTGCCTTTTCTCGCCATATCTTTCTGAAAGACCTCTTCTCTCGTTCACTCATGTCACATACTTTTTTGATTTGTTTCTTTTCTAACTTCTTCTGGTATTTCTCCCTGTCCTTTTCTTTTTGAATTGCTCTCAGCACAGGATCACTTCTTATCTTCTCAAGTCTCAAACGTTCAGCTACTCTCTTCTTCCTCAACTTTTCTTCTCGACTTTGCTTCGTTTTCGCCATCATATATTTCGTCCAACCTGAAAAAAAGAAGGAATCGTTCTATTGAAACTATCTCTCTCTCTTTTACCGAATTTGCAATGTAAATAATGTACCTACTTGCACATCTAAGTGTACGCAAGATACTATAATTTCTAGATAATATACCTACTTGCTAGATGATATACTTAGTAGGACGTCTTATGGTTATGAATTAATCTCTATAAATATGCCAAGAAGATGAGAGAAACCAATAATGAATTTAAATGCTCTCTCTCCTGGGCTGAACATCTCTCTCCTGGTCTCTCAACTTTCAGGAGAGGCCAGGGTAGAGAGAACCAGGGTAGAGAGAAATTAAAGCAAAAACTTGATTGACCACCTCACAACAAGTTGAAAAAAATATGGCGGTTGGGGATTCTATTGCAATCTTATACAGCTTCAGCATGCTAGAAAAAGTTATATGATAAGACTTACCACAGTTCAAAGGTGAATACCAAGGAAGAGAGGTTGAATAAACCCAGAAATCACTTTTGTCACCATCTCAACTTCAACATGAGGACTAAACTGAGGTTTCACTAGTCAAGGTTAGTCAGCTCATTCGGAAGCCTCTTGCAGTGTTGCCAGACCGGTTGGAAACAAAAATTTCCCCTTTTTCAGTGTTTTGGCGGGAGATTTGAAAAATGACAAGGTAGAGAGGTTAGACCTGTGGGACATTGATGTATTGTGCTGTAACTCCCAACCAGGCAATCTTTTAAAAAAAAAGAACCTGGAGGAGTGAAACTTGATGAGATTTGAAAAAAATAAATTTTTGTTCCAAGCTTGAAACCACAAGAAAAACACATATAAACATCGGTGCAGTGGTAACATCATGGAGTGGGACAGCCAGGGAAGAGAGGTTTTTGATATTTGATTACTGATTACTGATCACTGATTGAGAAAACAATTCTTTTTGACACTGAGAGAGATATGCAAGCGAGAGGACAGTCCAAATGTATTTTCCCCCTTCCAATTATACCATGTGGAAGGCCCAAAACCTGCTTGGGACAAGAATTTGACGTTTTTCGTGGATTTACCCAGCCGATAATCGGCCGCCACTGATTGAACCAACCTGCCTCTTCGGGTCAAGCAGAATCTGCCTGTCGGAATCGGAATCGGAATCGGCCTCCACTCTTCGCGTACCCTAAGGTAGGTACTCGTCCCTGAGCGTTGCATTTTTTCTTTTACATAGCACCTAATTTATTACTGGAAATGAGGCCAAATAATATTAGTGACTGAGTTTCCATTTCCATTGTTCAGTTTAAAAAAACGCGGCTTCAATGTAAGGTAGGTACTCGTCCCTGAGCGTTGCATTTTTTCTTTTACATAGCACCTAATTTATTACTGGAAATGAGGCCAAATAATATTAGTGACTGGGTTTTCATTTCCATTGTTCAGTTTAAAAAAACGCGCTTCTTTTACAGTGCCTTTTTTAGAAATTATGTTAGGATACAAAATATTCGTGATTTTTCTAGGTATGTACTTTTTTTAAACATTAATTTAAGGTATTGTTGCGGATTAATGAATGATGAGGAGCCCAGTAGCCATGAAACCATAGACCGTACAGTAAACAGAAAGGTAACATGCGAGGGACGAATATAGCGCTCTTTAGTGACGGTCAGGTGAAGACGGCAGCGGTGACTGATACCGTCGGAACCTGCGTCCTGGGTGGCGGAGACTAGCGCATTCTATAGGTCACTAAGAGAGTCAGGACGGCCGTCAGTCTTGTGTCTACTGTTTTTCCGGATTCCGGTAGATCTACAGTTTTTCACTCATGAAACTACATAAATGTTTTCTACATTTTTTAAAAATTTCCTTCAGATTTCTTTTGTGTTGTATACTACCCATAAGTAGGTACCTGTCTTTGTAGGACATCCTTAGTAAGAGACCCAAACCTACTGGTACCTAACTAGATACTACTTCATAAAGGTCCTACCTACAGAAAAAAAAATCAGCGTATCAATCACGAATGGAAAAGTTGACCTCAAAGGGCGGACATCTTGATGCGGAATTTGAAAAAGTGTTTAACATTTTTGAACTTAAAAGCGTTGTTTCATACAATCATGCTGTATAACGGATTTTTTACCCCTATTGAGACCTATGGAGAGTTTTAGGTACCTACCTATATTAAACTTTTTTACTTTGGTTATCATTATTGAAATTATTTCTGTTCTATTTTCATTAGTAAGCAGGTATAATTTTTTTTAATTATTATTTTTTCATACAACATATTTTTGTACTTGTTGTTACAAAAAAAATTAGTATTTCTGTTGTGTACCTCCATAATAATTGTTACCATAAATGCAGAACTAGAATCCCTTCTTAATACAGCATGGAACACACAAATGGAAGACACCATAAATTAAATACCATCAATAAATATGACGGATGTGTCCAAGCATAATATTACGAGAAAGGTGAAACTGATAAGTAGCAGGTGCCTATTAAAAAATAATACACAAGACAGTAATAGTTTTTGTTAATTTTTAACACGTCCCGTGCGGATCACGCACCTGGCGCGTGATTCAGGTTTTCACTGTCAGGCGGATCACGCGCTAGGCGCGTCAGGAGTCCTTCCTAATTCAAACTCGTTTTTCTTTTCGTCCGCTCGGTAGCAAAGGTCCCGTATTATTTTTACGTGCTAGAAATGAGTCTGAACTGCCGACAGATGGCGCCGTTTGCGGTTAGAAGATGTGGTTCCCATTTTTTGGGTGGTTTTACAAGGCAGACATTCTGCAGTGATTTCAGTGGTTGTTTCTCACCTTTTGGCTTCATTTTTTTACGTGCATCATATTTTCGTCGTGAAAACGTCAAATATTCAAGGTAAGTTTCAATATATACTTCCTAAAAATGCATGATCTTATTTGTGAGACGTGAGAAATATCAATTTTTGCTGTCTGTCACCGTGCACTTGCTCCCCTACGTTCCATTGTTCTTTTCTCCCTTTTGGTTTATTATTCTGTGAATAATACACCTATGTATTCGCTCAGCAAAAAATTTTTATAACACCCCCTCAAAATTTTTTCTTTTCCGTTTCAAGGTGCGTAGATTCGAAAAATGCAATGTCCGTCCGCCGTACGCCGTCCGCCGTACGCCGTCCGCCGTCCGCCGTCCGCCGTCCGCCGTACGCCGTCCGCCGTCCGCCGTCCGCCGTACGCCGTCCGCCGTATCACGTGTACAGGCTTCATTTTTGGTCTAAAAAAATCGTTCTTTCGCACACATGCTCCATTTGGGCCCTAGTTGTGTCCCGAAACTTTTCAGCCCGATCGGAATATACCCAGGGGTGTTATGAGTGAAAATGTGTGTAAAAATAGGTACTTTTTTGCGTTTTAGCAACACGTTAGTAAAATGAGCTTTTGAGGTATCGTTTTTCATGTTTTTGGGGACGAGAAGACCGAATATGAAGTCGATTTTGACCAAAGAGTGGAAAATTGAGGTTGTACCAGATGTTCAGCTCCCAAAATTGATTTTTATAAGTCAAAAACCTGGAAAATCGTCTGAAATCACCATCAATTTGTAGAATAACACTAGAAAAAGTATCAAGAGGTGGATCAAGACGATTAAATGGCACTATCAATGATCAAAGATAATTTGAAAAAAAAAAAAAAAAAGGAGCGTACCTAATTCGTGTTTTGGGGGCCAAAATTGGTGGAAACCACCAGAAATAGCTATTTAAATTATTTTATATGAAAGAAACAATAAATAAACAGCCAACGTTTCTGTAGGTATGTCCAATAGAATAGTAAACCCATGTGACAAGGACTTTGCAGCGTTTTTATTTTCAATATTTTCATGGAATAAAAACCCTTTCAACGGGGTTTTGTTGGGTTACAACACCGAAGTATTTCTTGAGTAATGTTAGGTACCTACTACCTATATTATTTCCAGATGACTGATGGACCATCTTCGTCAAAAGTGATTCTATATTTTTCTATGTGGGATGATTTTAAAATTGACTGATTTTTTTCTCTATTTTTCTATTTGATATGATTTCGAAATCGACTGATTTATTTTTATATGTGATAAATATGATATCACGGTGATTATAATAATTTTGACTACCTACCTATTTTTCACGAAATAAATACATATTTGTTCCAATTTATATGAATATTTTTCTTTCAAATCAATACATTTTCCCTTATCTCACATTGAAGCTCCAAAATCGCGTAGAATTATTATCCTAGGTGATGCGACAGGATGGAAAAAAGCAAGAAAAATACCCTGGGTACCCTGTGATCTCACCCACCAGGCGGATCACGCACCTGGCGCGTGACTAGAATAATTCTAAGTAATTCTATCAATAGTGACTTTTATGTGCCTAATAACAACTATTGGGAGAATACTGAAGTGTTTTGTAAGAAAAAATGGTTCAGCTTGGGGAGTTGGCATTAAAAAAAAATCCGCAGTGAACGTGTTAATGCACATTTTGTAAAATAGTGTACTAGTGGTGGATGTCACATAGTCACACACCATGGTCCTTGGTAGCATACTTTTATAACATTGTTTTAAAATATTAAGTAACCAACCACTTGAGTAGGTAGGTACATATTTATCAACTCCGACAAGTTAAAAAAAAAAAAAAAATTTGGACAGACTTACTCAAAGGAACTCAATAATTTTGAATAAGAAATGCACATAATTAGACCTAATGTAGGTAGGTACCTCACTATGTGTACCTAAGTGAAATTAAGCAAACACTTACGAACAGGGAGGTAACTATATTTTGTCAAATTCACAAATAGGTAGAAGTCACTATAGAAGTTACTGAGTACTACTATGTCACTAACTTGGTAACATAATTTCATGGTTATCACAAAGGTAAGTAGGAACTTATGGTTCTTCAGGATCACCAAATAATAAATTTGCTGCCACATCCATTCGCTCCTTCTCAGATGGTTTACTCATTCTCGCAGTACTACTATTTTTTGTTCATTAGAAAATAAATAATTCTGAGGTTTAGCAGTGGGGTTCACAGGCTTCTTCTTTGCAGCATCATCAGTGTGTTTGTAACTAACTTCAGAGCGACTAGCTCTGATTGTTGGAAGGATGGGACATTATGGCGTGTCGCACTATGTTCAACGCAGTACTAGAGTTAGCTTCATTGAGGGCGAGCATAAATCCTTGAGAAATTGTTTTTCTTTCTTCATTTATATACTCCAGGTCAGTTGCTTGTGATTCGTGAGTTCTTGAACAATCGTAGTTGGTAGAGTACCTTCCTCTAAGCACATGTCGAGTTCTCCAACTACGAGGAGATTGTCGGGAACGACTGGCTGAGAGGACGCTTCTCCACTTTCACGTTAAAAAAAAAAACATACCCGGTGTATATGTTTACATATGTTCCACTTTATCGTTGAGTCCACAGAAGAGCATCTAAAAGAATTTATATGCATATTTATGCTGCATTCACCACACTTCAACTTGCAGTCGCAAGCACCAGCATCCAGTCTGACAACGTTATAAATTTCGTGTCCCGATTGGGATGCTGCGGACCATTCCTCCTTCGTAGTTTCGAGTATTATCACACACAGTCTTTCATATCAAGCGCTTTTCTGTGTCTCTGCCTGATGTCTACTATTTTGGGTACCAGTTTCCCTCTGGTTTTGACTATTATGAGACCGTAAAGTTTATCTCTTGTGAAACGCAGCAAAGCATAGAGCCTTGTCGAGCCTCTTTAATTTTTCCTTTCAAATAAATGTGTTTCATCACTTTATGCATATTTGTGTTGATACCGCAGCGCTTCCGGTGTGTAAATGCCCAGGAGCTATGCTTTTTTGAGTACTCCTCAAAATATTTACCAAAACTCGCAGTTTGTGGATCATCCTTCCTCGCTTTATACCTCTCGCAAGAAGTATAATGGAAACACGTTGGTCCGTTTCTTCAAGCAAAGTTCTTACGGTTTTATAGACCACGGACCTCTTTCCAACGCACGAGATTTTGTTAAGGTTTTCGCGCCATTCTCTGTCTACATGCCATGTGAAGAACAGCCACTTTTTAGGTGTCGGCATGACATTGCACCAGCCCTTAGAAAAATTTCGGCCATATCACTTGTGAGAACCGATGCTTCTTTTGGACATTCCAGAGACAGCCTGAGCACACTTGCAAAATGTGATACGATTTTATCTGTACGACTGCTGATCATAAAAGCAGTGGCAAAACCTTGTCTCAGATCATCCAATACTAACAGCGTTGTCAGCTCAAATCCATACTGATTCATTCAGTGCGTACTAGAAACGCAGATGATGCCAGAACCGTGATTTTTCAGCATGCCCAGTTGGGCGGTATTCGCGATGATAAGAACAAAACCATCTTTTAAATCAGGATAAATGGGGGTAATTGAACCCTGGGCCTTATAAAACCATATTATGCTTGTCTCTTCTTTCATCTGTTCAAGACTCTACACTCGTACAATCATTTGAGTGTCTAACAGATTCTTCACTCAAATATAGGACTGTTCTATGTTCCACAGATCCTTGCGGTTTATAAGATCGGCTCGAATCTGCTGTCGGTTATGGAATGTCGGATGGCATCAAAAGGAATCTTTCGAGCAATTTCGTATTTTTCCTGTTCATTCAGATTCATGCGTCCCAGTTCTGCAACATGACCTACGTGTGTGGCACAGTATTTCGCGCGAACTAGACTCGTATTCACGTCTTGTGATGTTTTGATTGAGACATCTAGCCAGATATTTGCGACTCAATGGAGGGGAATTTAATGCCAAGATGTTAATTAAATCCTAGATGTTGAAAATAAAAATAAAATATAAATTTGTATTTACATCGAAATTTGACTGACTTATTAATTTTTCAAAAAGTTCGTAGGTAGGTACTCCTTGGAACACTGTGTAGCTCAAAGGTCCTGGCTCCTGTGTCGTGATATGCGAACGCTACGTTTGAGTTTCTTTCCCGTCTGGATGAAAGGAGACTTGGCATTTTCTGGATGAAAGGAGACTTGGCACCAAGAGTTTTAGATTATGTGTGGGTGTGAGGATGAGTTTAAGATTGACATCAAACTCATCTTAGTGCAGCTCCCACATCTCTGAATAGCAGGTGGTTAGCTTTGAGACACAGAGGCAAAATTAAACTCGCGTGTGAGATGAGTATGAATCAAGTCTGTTGATGTCACCTGAAATCACAGTAGGTAGTCATTTTGTATTGAGAACTTGTTCCCCCCCCCCCCCCCATCTGACTTGTAAAAGAATCGGACATTTTGGTGAGCGAGGGCGAGCGTGCCTGTTTGATCCGAAGTTATTAATAGGACGAGCGGTCTTGACGTCATCGCTCTCGAGAGGTCTCCCCGCCCGCGCGCATGCGCAGTGGCCGCTCACACCAGATTGGCGGGCTCCTAATGGGGCGGGCACCGCAGGAGGGGGACCGTCGGAGTCGCCTCCACCTCACGCCTCTTCCACAGTAAAACACCTCCGCCCTCTGTAAAACCCCATCCGTGCTCAGTAAAAAGTCAGCATTGGAGGTGGCGGAGGGGGCCGACGGGCGAATGACGCGCAGGGGGGCGGCCCAGGGGGCTACGACGCAGGGGCATTTACCGCTGGAGCTCCGCGAAGAAAATGAAAAGGGGGGCGGTTTTGGCGATATCACGGGACCAGCCTTACAAGTCGCAGGTGCCTATGCCCCCCCCCCCCCCCCCCCTACACGCCCATTTGGCCTCTTGGCTGACCGTTGGGGCGGCTGGTCATTGGAGCCCCTTCAGTGCTCATCAGTGAAGGCCGATCCCCTGGAGCGCGGTTGATTAATGAAGGTGCAACTGATGGTTCTCCCTATCTATACTCCTGTGCAGTACCTGCTCACCAATAAGGGTGAGGGTGATGATTTCCCTCTTTGTCCATGAGGCATTTCCTCCCTGATCAGCAATGAAGGAGCTGATGATGATGCTGATTTTCCCTCCCTACCTACTCCTACAGTACTTACTCCCTGCTCACCAAGATCCCCTGCTACAGTACGTACAGCCTGCCTGAAAAGTGACGTAAAAACGTTAAATTTCCCAATTCCTTAAGGCCTGTGTTGAGTACAGTGGTTGTTAGAGTGACAGGGAGGATGCGGCATAACTTCCGTTCTTTCTCGGCAAGGGGATGATTAATTTTCAATGTGAAAATTTATTTTAGTTTCTTTTCAGTCAATAAAATACGGCGGTATGAAAATAAATGAAAAAATTCAAAATTTTTTTGGATTAGATTAGGATTAGGATTAATTATTATCAGTTGAAACAGATTTTTTGTGTGCAAAAACAGGTTCGTCCCGTATTGGGAAATATGTGCACTAATGTTCAGAACCAGTTCCATAAAAATATTGAAAATTACTGGCCGAAGTCGAAATCTTGTTGTAACAGTATGATGCTCTGAATTTGGAGTTGAGAGACGGTGAAACAATAAGGAAGTCGGACGTTCGGAACCGGTGGGAGGGGTTGGGGCGCTCCTTCTTGGGATGACCTTTGTCATGTATACCGATCAAAATATACATGAGAATTTGTAACACACGAAAATTGCTCAGTCTGACTCTTTAAGAGGCAATGGGAAAAGAAAGGTAATTTTATTTGGACTGAACAAGGCGGTATGTTTGCTCAGCGTCAAAAAAAAGAAAAACGCTGCGAACTGTTACAAAATTGTTCATTATTTTCTTGCACAGAAACACTCCTGCGTAGATAACTGAATTCCTATTAGCGTGGGACTTGGTAGGGTTATTTTTTGCGGTGAGTACCTACCTATCTACCCACGCAAGCTCTCTAACGTTCGGCAATTACAGTTACATAAATATTCATTTTTCCACCGCCCCTATCTCGTGTAACGGGCCATTACGGCCCCATGAACCCTCCACCCGGTCATTTTTTAAATGACCTTACTGAACAAAAGTTTTCGAGCTATGGCGTTTTGAAATTCCAATCCCTATGTTTTACGCCTTGAAATTCAAACCCCTATGTTTTACGCCTTAAAGATAACTGGCAGTAACGCCGAACTTCGCAGACCAACTAGACCCCTCAAAATGGGACCTATAAACAAAATTTAATAAATTTTGGTTTATGGTAGGTATAACTAAGAAAACTGAAGTGTACGGTATCGATCATGCAGGTCTTTGGATAATTAATACTGCGATTTTTTTAAACATTTCAATTGCCCCAAGCCTCCATTTTGGTTTATTGTTCTGTGAATAATACATTTATGTATTCGCTCAGCAAAAAAATTGTATAGCACCCCCTCAAAATTTTTTCTTTTCCGTTTCAAGGTGCGTACATTCCAAAAATGCAATGTCCGTCCGCTGTACGCCGTCCGCCGTACGCCATCCGCCGTATCACGTGTACCGGCCTCATTTTCAGTCTAACAAATTCGTTCTTTCGCACACATGCTCCATTTGGGCCCTAGTTGTGTCCCGAAACTTTTCAGCCTGATCGGAATATACCCAGGGGTGTTATGAGTGAAAATGTGTATAAATCCCTGCACAACGGTTTATTATTTTGTACAGAATACCCTTCCGTTACAGAATATGATATGTACTATTCTATACATATTATGTAGATCGCAGACCCTCCTTAGGTTAGTACCTAACCCCGTACTCGTTACTAGGTAGGTACCTACCTAAATCACGAGTTAAATGTGGCTAAAATAATTCTGCCGATGACAAACAGTACCTAACAAAAAGAAACACACATAATGAAGTTCTGAAAAGAAATTGTTGATGAGGAGTGAAAAAAGTTGCGAAAGTACCTACCAACAAACTCCAGCCCCTTCTACGTAGATGGTATAATGAACCGTTGTGTAATAATTTACCGTTGAGTAATGATTTACCGTAGTAATAATTTACCCATCAATAATACTTCAACGTTTGTTCAAGTTTCACTACCTACCAACAAACTCCAAAAGAGCCATAATTTATCAAATGAAATAATATCACAGAACAACCAACTCGACTTCATCCCTAGCAATGATTTCATCTCCGCCAAATTTCCTATTGTGGGCGCGTCTCTGGTTACGAGATTTGGTTTGAATTGTATACAATTTCATTCACACTGGAGTCGAAAATGCCTGTCGGTGCAAACTTCGGGGCCTTACTGTGAACGAACGGCTGGACGTACGACGCTCCGGATGGTCTTAAAAAACTCTCAAGAACTATTTAAAACCGTAAAAATATTCACGTAAAAAAAGGATATAGGCGTTTTGAAAATGTCAACCCCTATTTTGAACCCCTTAGAGATGACTCACAGTAACGTCGAGCTTCGAGGACCAACTAGACAGCGAACGGAACCTATAACCCGAATTTCATCAATTTTCTTTCATGGTAACTAAGAAAAGTGGCCCTTACGGCGTACGGCGGACAGACAGAAATATTTTTATTGCAGTTTTGGAATCTACATACCTTGAAACGTAAACCATCAAATTTTGAGGGGGGGGGTAAGAATTTTTTTTTTCATGCTCGATTCCAATGGTTCATTATTGAAAATAATAAACCAAAATAGGTACTTTTTGTGTTGTAGTAACATGTTAGTAAAATGAGCTTTTGAGGTATCGTTTTCCATGTTTTGGGGGACGAGAAGACCGAATATGAAGTCGATTTTGACCAAGGAGTTGAAAATTCAGGTTGTACCAGATGTTAAGCTCCCAAATTTTTTTTATGAGTCAGAAACCTGGGAAATCGTCTGAAATCACCATCAGTTTGTATAATAACACTGGGAAAAGTGTCAACACGTGGATCAAGACGATTAATGGGTTAATCCGACATAATCTGTAATTGGAACGCCTGCAGTGACGTCCTTGAATAGCCCGACAACTTTTTTATTCTTAGAACTATATAACATACATGATCGATAGCGTAATTTGACGTATCTAAATAGTCCATATAGTTCAACATATCACGGTACGCATCATCGGTGCGTATTTCGAATAAAAATGAATCTGTATCCATGTACAATAACCTAATCTTATCGCTAGAATATCGGGGTAACATGCATTTATAGAAGAAATCGTACATCACAATCTTGGAAAGTTCGAGACAAGTAAAACCTATATATAAGGGCTTATTCAAAACAACTTTTTCCTTATAAAAATGAACACCTACTACATTTTCGTTAAAAATAATACGGTCCTTAAAATTAGGTTTTCTAATACAGCGTAAAAGTTTCCTTTCATTTATCACCAACTCCATGTGAAACCTTTTTCGTACTCTTTCGCAGGATTTTCCAAACACGCAGTTATTCATACTTTTGTAAAAGTCTTTTTCAAAATCATTTACCGCTTTAGTTCGCATGTATGTATTTAAATCTATATACGACTTGAGCCACCGACATTGATTAAACTGAAGGACACGATGGATTTTCGTTACTTGCAACCCATTGGAAATGGCCTGTTTCAAAGTTCTGTAATGAACGATGTAATTCGATTTGTCCTCTAGAGTAGTTAAGAGTTTTACGTTTTTACAGCCGGGCGGAACTTTATTTTCACACAGAAACGGTAGGCTATCATGGAGTTGGTGTAATGAAGAAGGGTACAGGACATCGACCTCTAGAATGTAACCTATCGGAGAATCGTCCGCAACAGCCGTGATGTCTACGTGCTGGGGGTCATCGACCCAACAAAAACCGTCTATCGGTAAATAGTCTGACAGCGCGTGCGCGTATAAATTATTACAATCGTACATTAACAGATATTTCGAGGGTTCGGCTCGATCGTAATTCGGCGAATATTTATTATTCGCCTTGGAATATCGGCCAATGCAGGACGTGATCCCCCCACGGATGCCGGATTCAATCATTAAAATCTGTTCCCGATCAGTCATCAACTCGAGTGTAACCCCCGAGTATTTTAAAGCGGCGTCGAATGAGAGCCCTGGTGCTGTGTAATACCAAGCGGGATCTAGACCGTACAATTGGTAACAGACTGAACGGAATTGTTGGAAACATTCGCAGAGTAAAAGTACATCGGTTTTGAGGTAAAGTTCTGTATACTGTCGAAGATTTTCAATTTTGAATAAGTTCCAAATCGTTCGAGCCCTTTCATATTCGACCGGATCTAACGGCTCCTCATTCATATCGTTATAGAAGCATTCAATGTTTGGCAGCTGTTTTTCTTCCAATGTTTCAAAACTTGTCACGTAAGAATACGGGTATACGCCTTTTTTTAAAAGAAGACCCCTCTGTTCGGGATCTGGAAACGCCTTTTCCATTTCTGGGAATTTTCCTAGATTATCAACGAGGCTCGATAAACTCGCGGGCATAAAACGGTAGCTATCGACAAATCTCAACCAGATTTTAGTTCCTTGGAATTTTTTAAAAAATGAAATATATTTTTCGCTGGAAGTGGGAATGACTTTTACATCGCCTTTCGCGTGATGTATTTCGTGGATGATTGGATGAGCGTCGTAATTGGTTAAATTATGCATAAAAATTGGGATAAAATCAGGAAGCTGCGTTTGTAAATTACAATCGTTATGGGCGGCGCAAATAAATTTTCCCGTCAGGTGATTGTGATGCCGTACTTTAACGTGATCGATCGAGAAATCCTTTCCGCAAAGGCCACAGTTGGTTGCGTTTACCACTAATTCGTGTTCTTCATCGTTAGTCAAGGGCGTCATGGGGATATTTGTCAAATACAGGGCTTCTACATCTTTCACGAGCTGTTCCAAATACATCATGAATTTACGTGGAGCGTCTTCACCGGTGTATATGAAAATATCTTTTTGGAAATTAGGCAAGTCCGATTTAACCATAGCGCCTATACTACAAGGCGCGTGATATTGTTTTTTATGTGTCCACGGCTTATCGGGCCCGTCATCCCCGCCGCTTATCGGCAGTAGAACAGATTCGAAATCGGCATACACAACGATAGGCAACCATTGAGTGTTTTTTACATTTGTAAAAGTTAAAGTCGCGTCCGACGCTGAGGGAACTTCTACGCGGCAAGGTTCATTTTTTTCACACCAGAACGTGTGGGTGTCGAAGCGTTCTTTTACATTTACCTCGCTGGCGGGGAACGTAGTCAGGCAACGTCTACAAATTAAATGTTCATTCGCATGTTTCGATCTAGAGGATCTTACCAACCTAGATAAATTACTTATAAGACAATAATGCGAATTATCCGATATATGAGTTAAATAAAGTAAATCGAAATGCATAACCCCGCCTTTGTGTTTTGAAACCATTATTGGAAATACGTCGTATCCTTGGTCATTTAAACCATAAACATTGCACGATACGTTATTGAGTTTCTCAAATTTCTCAATATCCTTGAATGGTGTGGGAAAACGTATACCTTCAAATGTGAAAGGGTGATGAAGTTCGTCGTACATTTTCAGATTACTGTAATTTCTCGTATCGGTGACAAAAGCTGATAGGATGGAATATTTGAAACAGTAATTATCATCTATGTTCACAACATTTATCACGGCTTTTTTATCCGATTTGGGCAGTTTCACGTATCTGGCCCCTTTAAATGGTTGGTATCTACTAACCCTAATGAAAAGACCGTTAATTTCGACTAACGTCCATCCGGACTTTTTAGCTTCAAATTCGGACATTTCAGTTAGCAATTTATCGAATGTCTCTCCAATATGTTCCTGTAAATTATCGTTAAGCGTGATAATTTTAACTTTAGTTTTAAAATTAGCGTCGATCGATTCCAATGTTTCTTCCCCTACTGTTTGTACGAAGACACATTCCAACAGGGCGCTACTCTTAATGGTATCGAATTTATCTAAACATTCCTCCAAGTGGGCTCTGTACAAATCGGCAATTGAGCCGAGAAAAATTTCGGGTTCTAAAAAGTTATGAATATTTTTGATGTAAATATCGAATACGGAATTATTTAAAGCTGTTTGAACGATACCATTTGACAAATGATCTGAAAACAGCCTAGCTGCCTTATTTAATGACGGGTTTAATTTTCTTTTTGTCGATAAACTAGTTGCACCAGCGGTTTCAGTAAAGCAACGTTGCTCGTGTTTATTGCGGCTATAATTAGTCTTAAATTCTTTAAGGCATTTCGAACATTTAGGTTTATTATTATGTTTAAGGGGAGGCATCGATGATGGGTGACAGTTGTTTTTCATGTGTCTATTTAGAGTGCTTTTATCGTGAAACGTCTTATGACAGGTTGGACAACTCACTCTTGCAGCTTGCGGGGTGTGACGTACTCTGTTGGACTGAGAAGAAGAAGAAGACGACCCTGCTACATGAGACTCGGCTGTAGATGACGTAGGGAGTTCCATGGCGGTGGTGGTGGTGGTGGCAACTCACCGGATATTAATTTGAAAACTTGTTGTCACCTGTATAAACAGAAGAGAAGTTTTTTTTTTTTGTCTCTCAAGGCAACCTAATAACTTTTTTTTTACAAAATTTATTTATTTAAAGGAGACGCTCCTCAAAATCGGATTCATCTTCTGATAAATTATCCAACATGTTATCGGGATGCCTAAAACGAAAAAGGGGTTCGAAAACATAATTTATGCACCAATTTTGCCTAGCGTACACGAATTCTTCCCAATGAGAGTCGTGAAGAATTTTAAAATCCCTTCGAATTCGGGTAACGTATTGGACTGGTTTATTATTACGGGTTACGTCAGTCAGTGTTTTCAAAACAGCGGGAAAACAAAATTTACAATACCGTTCTACGCCTACAACGGGTGAAAAATGATCGTTTATAGTGTAAAAACTTCTTACAACTATCGTATTTAGTTCGTCATCCGTCACGTCAAATAAAAAAGGTGGTCTGTAATCATCAGCGTATCTCTGGTGAAGCAGAAAAATATAGTCACGTTTGGTTAAAAAATCGAAGTCTAAATTTTCGTCGCAACACATTTCTTGTTCCAACGGATCGATCGTATTTTTGTACATATATTTGGGCCATATTCGCATCAAGTAGTGAACTAGAGTCTGGGGAAGATCCAAATAAACGAGTTGTCGGCGTAGGTTAATTCGTCGCGAAATTTCTATAGCGGCTAATTTTTTCAAAGAAAAGGGACTATATTTTGCAGTTGCCACATTGTAAGAGCTGTAGCGCTCGTTATTTATTAAAAGATGCATACGAGATGAGGAGGAGAGGGACCCGAAACGAAACAGTTATGATATACTTACAAAGTCAGAAAAGTCAAAGAGGAAGATCAGCAGGCAGCGACTGGTCGGCTCTTGAGAGACAAGTGGATGAAGATGGCTGGAACAGGCGACATTATATAGCTGCTCGGCAGATGAATCATAGCCACCACATCCTGTCCGTTGGACGCTATTAACCGCTACATCCTTCGGGAAAACATTTTTTCTTCTTCTACTGAACTTGTTAAGACAAAACGTATTTTCGAGACACTTCCAACATCATAATTTTTTGTATTCGACCTCGTTGGAGTTTTTTATCGCCACTTCGTCTCGAACGGTTCTTCGGTTCGGATAGAGTTGCGCAACTGGTGTAGTTGTTGGTTGTACTGTACGAAAAAAAAAAAAAAAACACAAAATGCTAACTATGTTAATAGTGGATTTTTGCGCATTTCGTGATATCCGCAAACGCTTCGTGGTGAAGGAGTTGTCTATTTCGAACGTTCAAAGTCGCCAATTTCATCATTGGATTTTCAAAACGCCTGAGACATTGGCCTTGGATCATTCTACGAATTATGAACGTTTCCACGGATTGAACATTTGCGATGGTACGACCGAATACTACGAGCTGTCATCATTTTAAAGGAGCACACGAAAGATGGTGATTTCATCTTCTGCAAGGGACTTGAAAAGGCTCAACACATCGAAAAACTGCTTGGCGATGCCCGTCCAGTGCATGATTTGGCACAATTTGGAGCTGAACCTATCAAGAAACTTGTTAAAGATACGTTTCATCAAACTGCCGGATCTTGTCAGCGCCACCGAAATATGGGCGAATTTTACCTGGAATGTGCTCAAATAAAAAGTGAATGTTTGGCCGAATGGGTACGCACCCATTTACCTTGGGTAAATTTAATGGATACGTACCCCCGTTACAAAACATTTGAAAGCCCATCATGGTTAGGCGAAATACCACCTTTGGACTTGGCTGTTAATGGATTCTACTACCGCAAAAAAGGCGGAACTATCGTTCAATGCGTCTACTGCCTCGAACTACATACTGAATTTTCAGCGATGCAGCATACGTGTTTGCCACATAAGACTGCGGGACAATGAACAAAAAAAATCTACGAGTGATATCTTTCGAATAGTTTAATCATTTCTTATAATAATTAAGTTATATAACATTTCATAAAATAACTATTACTTAATAAGTCCGTTGTTTTCATTGTCATCTGTAAAAAAAAATAAATAAAATAATTCGAGTTTCAAATGTAATGGAGTTTTAATTTTTTTTTCTAATACCTAAATAATATTTCTCGGTTAAACAATGAGGAAATCATTAAAAGAAGAAAAAAAATTGGACTAACCCAGGACGTTTCATAAAATTAACACTGTAATAGGTAGGTGGGACGTTGTTGTTGTTTTCATTCTCATCTGTAAAAAAAAATAATAATTCGAGTTTCGAATGCAATTGAGTTTTAATTTTTTTTTTTTCTAATACCTAAATAATATTTCTCGGTTAAACGATGAGGAAATCATTAAAAGAAAAAAAACGTGGACTAACCCAGGACGTGCTGTCACCCAAACAACTACGAGGACCGGGGCTTGCACTTCGTAGGCTACCCGCCTACCATCAGCCAACTGGCCTAAATACGTTAGGTCGCCTAACGTATTTAGGCCGGCAAACACCATCGTCGGGGTATGCTAAAACCAATATTGAGGTAATAAATGGACAACTTCGACGAATTTGCGTAGGATTACAGAACATGGAAAAAAAAAAACTTACGTGGAGATGGGGCGGGATGCGATCTCGCAAGAAGTTTCTTAGGGCTGCGTCCATGGTGTTGTTGGTGAGTGATGGGGCTACTACAGCTTCGGAGTTTCTGTGCTATGATGGGTCGGCTTTTTCACTTAAATATTAAAGACCAAAATGGGTGGGGGAAACAGTCCAATATCTGTTTCTTAGAACGACGTTCTCACCCTGATACACAGGCTGACCACAGCCTCCTTTCCTGTTACTGTTATCGCAGGCTCTTTTTCTCAGGCCCCACATCTGCCGTTTTGAAAATTCCGTAAACTTGAACGATTTCTGTTTGGTATCTTTTTTCCCCCCCATTATTATTAAACAGCGTGGGAGGTGCTTTATTAAGGACATTGCCATCCCGACATGGTCAGTACAACGTTAACCCTCGACAGTGACGGGTATCGAAGAAAACAAAAAAAAATGGATTTCACAATTCTCCGAGGCGTATATTGGCTACCCGGCCTCTTATATTTCGTTTATTCGATGCCTCCTGTTGAATATTTACAAACGTATGGCTATATGTCGAAGGATCGCTTTACTCTCACTGGAAATGTTAGCGAAAGTGAATTACGAGAAGCGTTGACCCTGTTTCAAGAATCCAATGACTTACCTTTGAAAAATGGGACTTTGGACGAGTCGACCTCGAATTCGATGAAGAGGGAACGATGCGGTTTAGCAGACACACTACAGGCGTTCGTAGCTAGTAAAAGCCGAATGTGGTTCAACAATACAGTCACATGGTTCGCTTATGGGGACCTTTCAAGGTATAGGAACGTGTTAGAACACGCCTTTGCCAAGTGGTCGGAACATGCCAATTTAATTTTCATTCGTAGCATCGTTAATCCTAAAATATTATTAACTATGGGCGGGCGATCGCATATGAAATCAAAAGAAATCGCAGAATGCCCTTACCCATTCGATGGTTTAGGTAATGTTTTAGCTCATGCGGATTACCCGAATCTTAGACAGACCTCCGTCGAAATACATTTCGATGCCGATGAACAATGGTATTATTCCCCAGATGATAAGTGTCCATCGAATAAGACCTCTTTTTTATGGGTGGCTGTTCATGAAATTGGTCATGCTTTAGGATTGGAACATTCTCTAAAACATGGCTCTATCATGTACCCATACTATCATCGCGGTACTGTACAATTATCGATTGATGATATAAACGGGATTCAATTCCTATACGGGCCTCGTGCACGTCCCACACCCCCGATCATCGAGACAACAACCAAACTCCCCCCACCGCCACCACCCCCAACAACAAGTGTTTCGCCCCCCACCACCTCCGCATCTGTGCCAATAAACACGGATGTTTGTAAATATAGAACCCTTATCCATACGCTGATTATAGTGAATGATAAAATTTTCATGTTCCATGGAAAGTACGTTTGGATTATTGATTTGAACGAGGAACTGAGAGACGACGTTCAATTGACTCAACCTCATATTATAACGCGATGGTTGGAATTTTTACCGTCCAACTTTAGGAAAATAGATGGAATCTACCAAAACTCTAACGACGAAATTGTCTTATTTTCCAACAAAATGGTTTACATATTCAATTATCCATCATTATCTCTTAACCGTATAAGGACGTTGGCCTCAATGTCACGAGCGACGAATGTCGATGCCGTCGTGAATACCTATAAAGGAAAAATTTACATAATTTCGAACAATTACGCCCATAAAGTCGATGAATGTTCAAAGTCTACACGATTGGAAGGAGAATACCGTAACCTTTTTATCGGTTTACCTAACACTATCAGAAGCTCCTTCAGATATGTAAATGGAAAAATCTACTTTTTTGACGAGTTCAATTTGGTTTATGAGTACGACGACTTTCTGATGACTGTCACAGCGGGAAAACTGAATATTTTCGATATTTTAAACATAAAATGTACGGATAGCACAATTCTTACACGATTATACGAACTCGTTTCACAGCTGATTACAACTCGTCATCATCAGCTGATCGAGATATCGGATGAGGAAGACATCGATGAGTCAGAAGGTTATGTAATGAAGCATAATACTGAACATTTAGAGGAAAAGAGCTCGGCAGTGACAGAATTTGGGTAGAGTTTAGTCTTAAGATGGAGGCCTTCAGTGTTCTGTCTAACGATACCTTGTTCGCCCTCTTCATTTGTGAGCCAGTATGTACTTTAATAACGGACGAACGTTCAGAGGACTTTGTTAAATGTTTGTTGGCGTTGAATTCGTTACGCTCGGCGGTGAGGAGAAATTAACGTCCTTCGGCGCATTCCAACAGAGCCATTATTAATCGATGTATTGGATTAAAACGCACCCTCAATTGGTTGTACAGTAAACCGTTGAAAAACGATTCGACTTTCGAAAAACTTCTACGAGTCCGTAACGATAATAATAATAATAATAATAATTACCTACCTACATCATGGAGTCCATGCGACCGTCGGAAACGATTTTCAATTCCAACTCTGAAAGATTGAAAACGTTTCGAGATTTCCCGAAGGAAAAATACGCTACCCCCTCTTTTCATTTATTGGCTGAAGCGGGTTTCATCTGGACAGGCCAGGACGACATCGTAATGTGTCCATTCTGTTCGCTGAAGATGTTTCGCTGGACAGCGGAAGATTCCCCGATAGCTGATCACGAACGATTTTCGCCCAGCTGCCCACACGTCGGACGAATTGTGGATCCAAATTACGCGCCGAGATTCTGCTGCTCTCTCGAATGCTTCATTCAACCACGTCATCATGTCGACGGGATTATCTGTCTCCGCTGTCGCCACTACGGATTTTGCATATGTCCATGCCTTACTTTTAAAATGAACTCTACGCAATTAATGTAAAGGTATTAACCATCTATCTTGATATTGTAATCGTATTAAATAAAACAATTTCTTTTTGAACAAACGTTTCCTCCCTGTTTGCCTACCTACCTACCTACTTGTCCTATTTATTTTTCTTCGTTAAATTATTATTTCGAATATGACCGTGGGAATCTTCTTCTCTTGAAAACACTTGTGTCTCGTAGCTTGACATAATTATCGAGCGTGGTTACCCCTTTACCGCAAACTGATGCCTCGTTTCCGCCCTTCCCATTATCGCCTTTTTTTTCTTTCTCCTCGAAAACCTCCCGACTTCGACTGGAGGATGTCCTTGACGCTCTAAACTCTCGAAATATTATTTCTCGGACTCGACGTCGTTGTATGATTCACCTTTTCGTATTTTTCCACTCTCGTCGCCTGGCCCCTCCCCACCCCTCCCCCTCCTTAGCTGGGTCCTCTGCTCTGGCTGCAGCGCCCCGCCCCCCTCTCCATCTTAGCTACATCTTGGGTAGGCATAGGCCAACTCCGGCTTAACCCCCATATTTATACAACATCGGCCATTTTTCGCTATTTTTCACATTTAAAATTTCACCTCTCAACCGGAAATTTTAAATTCCCCTTCTTCAATTTGAACATTTTCCAAATTCAAATTTATTCTCGAGCCGCACCAACATGGACTCCGAGACCAACAGCAACCCCCCTCTCTTGTCTCCACAAGCAACCACCGCATCCACCGCCACGCCTCCCGTCACTGCCGACGTCATGACCGCTGCGTCCACTCTCCCCCTTTCATTGCCTCCATTCTACACTCACGACCCTGCCTTATGGTTTTTTCAGGTCGACGCAGCCTTCTCCGCCGCCGCCGTCCGGAGCCAGCAGACTCGGTACGCCAGGTACATCTCGCTACGCCCGTATGATATCCTACTTCAAACCGCCGACATCTCAGCCGACAGCGCCACCGCCTACGACGACCTACGCAGCCGCCTAACTTTCCACTACCAGCCCTCGAATTTCGCCAGGATCGCAGCGCTGTCGCAACCCCACCACCTCGGAGACCTCAAACCCTCCCACCTCTTCCGCCGCCTACGTCATCAGCTCAATGACGTCATGACGGCCGACGTCACCCGGACTTTCTGGCTCCGGGCTCTCCCCCCCACCGTGCAGATCGCCCTCGCTGCCCACCTCGACGCAGCGGACGACGACCTCCTTCGCCTCGCCGACACAATCCACGACCTCACTTCTGCCGCCACAGTCAACGAGGTTCGCCACCCCCCTCCTCGCCCTGCCTCCTCTGACCGACGCCGACGCTCCCTCTCCTCCGACCGTCGGCACCGCTCCCCCTCCACGGACCCCAAAGGACGCCCTTCCCCCTCCGACCGACGTGGGCGCTCGCCCGAACAACGTCGGGACCCCCCACCTCCGCAACGGGCCTCAAGCCAACGGCCGCGGAAGCAGCTGCTCCCCGCCGACCACCCCAACCGCTGCTTCTACCACGTAAATTTCGGGAATAAAGCCCGAAATTGCACGCCGCCCTGCCCCTTCCCCAAGGATATCGGGAAACGTCGACGCCCGCCGGTAAATCCGGCGGGCCCCCCTCCTCACACCCTCGGGGGGGACCACCGCCATCTACCCCCGCCACCATCGCTTCTGCGACAACCTACGAAGACGCCGTCCGCCGCAACCAACCTCCCGCACCCACAACCAACGCAGACCATAGCGAACCATGGTCGAATCCCGAATTGCTCAACGGATATCGACCAAATTTGGCACGAATATCCAGTAGGCTCCCAAGTTGTGCAACGTCGCATTTTTAATTCCCTGACCATAGCGGAACTATGGTCGACCATGGTCAACTTCGTTAATTGAAATGGTAACCCCTATTTTTTATCGCGTATTCGTAATCTACGTGAAATTCTATCTACGATCGACCCTTCGGACTACCCCCGCGGTCGACCATAGCGCATCCATGGGCCCCTCCATGGTCGAATCCCGAATTGCTCAACGGATATCGACCAAATTTGGCACGAATATCCAGTAGGCTCCCAAGTTGTGCAACGTCGCATTTTTAATTCCCTGACCATAGCGGAACTATGGTCGACCATGGTCAACTCCTGAATGGCTTGACGGATATCGACCAAATTTGGCACGAATATCCAGTAGGCTCCCAAGTTGTGCAACGTCGCATTTTTAATTCCCTCACCATAGCGGAACTATGGTCGACCATGGTCAACTCCTGAATGGCTTGACGGATATCGACCAAATTTGGCACGAATATCCAGTAGGCTCCCAAGTTGTGCAACGTCGCATTTTTAATTCCCTGACCATAGCGGAACTATGGTCGACCATGGTCAACTTCGTTAATTGAAATGGCCTCCCAAGTTGAACATAGGCGCATTTTTAATTCCCTGACCATAGCGGAAATATGGTCGACCATGGTCAACTCCTGAATGGCTTGACGGATTTTGATAAAATTGGGCACAAATACCCGGTAGGCTATGGGATTTTTCCGACGTTTGTTGGTTCCACGATACTGCGTACAGCGAATCTCGGATAGCGAGCGAAGCGAGCGGTCAGGCTAGTTATGTATAATGGACGTAATGTATTATGGAAGTCATGTTATGTAATATGTATATTTCATGTAATGTTATGTAATGTTATGTTATGTAATGTTATGTTATGTAATGTTATGTTATGTAATGTTATGTTATGTAATGTAATGTTATGTAATATGTATATTTCACATTATGTAATGTAATGTAATGTAATGTTATGTTATTTTGCTTCCGAGTCTGTTCTATTTTATAATGGGTCACTCTGATTGTGACGAGAAAGCTCCTGTGCCATCACCTTGGCAGTGTATTTTTTTATTTTCTTCAAATTATGTTTGATCATAGATAGCGCCATTTAACGCCCGTAATTATTTACATTCGAATTTCGTCCTGAAACTTTGTGAGGGGTTTCATTGTAGTCCCTCAAGCACCGGAAAAATATAGAAAAAAATCCCACGAATGCATAGTAATCAGGAATGGCATTTGTATAGTGGTCCCGTAAGGGACCACTGGGCGGTCTGCCCCCCTGTGTTTGTAAAGGGAAAAAGGACAGTCAAGTCTAGGCTTCTGCAATTTTTATTAAAACTTTAAAAACATAAAATAAACGCAAAACAATAAAATGTGAAAAATAAATTCAGGGACCTGGTACATGTGAAATTGCAGTCGTAGATAATATTCTCAATTCTTGTGAAATGGTAAGAAACATTCAATGCAGATTCCAACGGCACACTTTTGACACATATATCGAGAACGAGATTTGCATGTTTCGAAAGCGCATCGCCACCTGCAGTTACCCGGTATCTTCTGAATAAGATGATCGATATTGTCGAACCTGGCCTGCGCTGATATTCGAGAACTCGTTGGCATGGTGGGTCCAGGACGCAGTTTCGGGGTTGAGTTCGCAGTCAGATATCCAATGGCTATTTCTCGCCGAAACTCAAGTTGAGAAATTTTTGTGTGCTGCCGATATATTATCCACGCATTTTGGATCATGGCATCCACTATCCATGTAAATACAGGCCACCAAAATTTTTTGCTCCTGAGTCCGATCCGATAACAGTTTATGTTAGAGTCCATCAAATCAGTCCCTCCCATGCCCATGTTATATTTGGCAATTGCCTGTGGACGATCGCAAGATATGTTCTTCTTTTTCTCAGTTGACCAACGTTTACAGCCGACAGTGGTTGTACACCGTAGTCAGTCGATCCAACGGTGACCACTCCATTGTCTTTCCACCGAATAAAGATGATGGCATCATTCTTCTCAAGATATGATGCTATCGAACCACGGCCAAGCTTTGTGAAAGTTTTTTTTTCTGGCAATGCCAAAATTTGTTTCTTAGCACGTTTCTTCGTAACTCCACCGCCGTTATTTTTTTTTACTTTCGCGTTACTTTTTATCACTCGAGGAACTCGATTTTCTCGGAAAGTACCCGTTGCAGCATAGCCACGAACTTTCAGAAATCGGAACAAGTTCACCCCACTGAACAAATTGTCGAAGTAAAAGCTGTATGGTTGCTTTCGAATCTCCTCGGGCAGTTCGTTTAGCATCATCACGAATGGGGCGCTGCATTTCCCGAATAGTCTGCAATCTTGCTCCGAAAGTTTGGGGTTGGACCCTTGATATAAATCGAAGTTCAAGAGGTACCCGTCATTGCTGTTTATGCACCACATCTTATAACCAAATCGGATTGGCTTCCCAGGTAGAAACTGCTTCAATGAATGTTTCCCAAAAAATTTTACCATACTTTCATCGTAGTTGATCATTTCACGGGGGGTAAAATTGGCGAAGCATCGTTGCTGAATTTTGTCCATTAGAGGTCGCAACTTCCAAATTTTGTCGCAGGCATCTACGTTGTTGTTATCGGCGAAGTGGATGAATTTTTTTATGGTAAGCATGCGATTGCGTCTCAACGCTCCGGAAACCAGTTCATTCTTGAAATCAGGCTTTTCCTCCCAATAATTCCGCTCAGAAGGCAGTGAGTGATATCCGGTGAGAACCATGAAGCCAAAAAAGCATTTTATTTCTTTTTTGGTGATGTCAGGATCGCCTTGATTTTTGAAAAGAGCGTATTTTCTCGTTTCGTGAACTATGTAGTCGAATACTTCGTCCGGAAAAAATCGTTCAAATACCTCCAAACACGATTCAGGGGGAGGCTGTAGAGGAGCATCAGGAAACTTGGCCTTACTTGGCACGAGATCACCTTCAATGAAGTGAGGCTTCGGCTTTCCATTTACCAATCGCTTTTGCTTCCATTGTTCTTCAGTTGAGCGATTGATGCCAGCAGCTGGTGAAGTTGTGGGGAGATAACCTGAATTTTGCTGGACAAGTGGAAGATCATCATCATCATGAACCAAATTGTCAACATTTGTCCGGAAACCGTCAAATACCAGCTCTGCAGGTGCTAAAAGCTGCCTCCCTGGCAGATGGCGGACGTCACCATGGTCGTCCTCATCTCCAGATTCCTCATCTGTGAGTTCATTGGGGGTTGGAGGTTCCACGAAGACCGCATGGGGCTGAAGGTTTCCCGGGATATCATCCTGCAGAAGTTCTAAAGCCTCCTGTAGTGAGATGCCGGGCCTGAAAAAACCCGGGTTGGTTAGTGCCCAGTGGTCCCCTACGGGACCACCTACTTTTTTGATAGATTACAGATACCATGCATGCTGAATAAAATCGGAAAGTTGATAAATCTATGCTGTAACTATATTTCAACACAAATAAAAAAGGAAATAGCAATAGTAAATTTTCATAGGTACTTACGCCAATAATTGTTGCAGTGAGTCAAGGTCGTAGTGTTTATCCATGATGTTATCACTCTCCAAGGGAACCAGAGCAACTGAAATAATGAACGACCCCCCATAGGTGTGAGGTGGCATCCTAGCAACAAGTTCGGACAGGAATCAACCTGATCAGACGTGCTCGCAAGTTCCCAGAAATGTTTAACTGAGAGGTGTTTTGGAGTCCCGTAAGGGACCACGGGGCTATAATGGGTTAAAATCCAAGTTGTACTCTTACAGGTTAGCCGATAGTTCGATAGTTAAAAAAGCTAAAGGTGTAAAGGAAGTGTTTGTTAAAAAACATATCAAATTTGAAGATTACTATAACGTTTTATTCAATATAGACAAAGACGTACATGGCGCTTTTTCCACATTTCGTTCTTACAAACATCATATTTACACTGTGAAAATGAATAAAAAATGTTTAACGTCGAATGACGAAAAACGAATAATTCTCGACAATTTTATAGATACGAAAGCGTACGGCAATAAAAGTGAATGAATCTAAAATTTTTTTTTTGTTTCTTTTCCCTTATGCCTCCTACTTTACTACCTACCTACCTACCTACCTACCTACGGGAGGTGATCCTTGGAGACGTCAGAACTACGGTCTCCGTACAATACCTGATATGGAGATGTATTCGAAAAATTTTTCGTACAATATTAACGCGTAACAGGATGTGCCAGTCGCAATATTAAATGATGTTTCAATTTCCAATCTGATGTCACAAGTTCCTTCGCGAATTGTGTCAATTTGTTTCGAACAATCAATGACGACTAATGGTGAATCCTCGAACGTTTTCCGTGATAGTAAAGGTGTTGGAAAGCTTTTGTGATAATAACTATGCTGGAAAACAGCATACATGTCGTAAATCTGCGAAATTTTCTTCTTACTAAAATCTATTTGCAAATCGTGATACGGGTACTGAGTGTCATTTAAAAATAATTTCACATTTCTTAGCGCGACTGAATCAAACCTGGAAAGGTTAGATGAAAACTTATTTTTCTTATTGTTGCTGTGGAAGGCTATTATCACATAACGTGGCTTATGGAGTAGAGTAGTCGTTTTAATATGCCAAGTCAATTTATCGCTCGAAGTCAAATTGGGATGTTCATGTAATTCCCAAGCACGAAACGGTAAAAGGAGGGGTTGGGCACTGTCGATGATTTTGTACAGACGTAATTTGAATAAATCTGAGACTTTAACGTGAGGAATGTTCCATACGACTTTTTTCAATTGCAGTTTAGATTTTTCAGCGAGGGGATCGCCAGTAATAGCGTTCACGTCGTTACTTGCACGAATCAAGATCAGTTCCTGTTTAACTTTAATTAAAATACGTCTAAAATCCTCGAAAAATCCCAAAATCATTTTTATTGGTAGAATCACGTTGAAAGTTCCAGATGTTGAATCGATTATGGATGTAGGTGCTTCGAATGACGTATTGGGGTTGGTTAATCCGGCATTTTCCAACAGATGCAGCTCTGGCAGAGAAAATGATATGTAACTTTTCATCGTAGTGGCGACTCCAGGATTTCGCAGACTGTCAACTTCGACGTTGTTTATTTCATATCTGATTTCTTCAAACAGAAACGCGAAAGCGTTATTAATAAATTTAGCCACTTTGGCATTGGCGTCGGTCTCATCTTTAGTCAAAGAGCCTTCCAGATAGAGATAACTTTGTCCAGGCAGGGTAATTACGTCGGACTGTTGAACAGTTATTCTGATCTCGTCATTATTCGCCATTCCCGAAAGGTTGTAGGGGGAATACTGGTGAAATTGTAGGCTTTCCACGTCGTTACTGTAATGAATGGCTTGACTAACTTCTAGAATTTCTTCCATGTTTACGCACTTTATATCCGAGACTCTCGAGATATAAAATATTATTACGGTCTAGAGATGATGAACCCCCTTTTGGACTCCTCCTCTTCCCACTCTTCTTCGTCTTCTTCTTGAAAAGCCTCCGAGTTGGTTTCTTGGAAAACCCCCCGATTTCTGAAGAGTCGACGACGTTGAAATGTTGCTGGTGAGTAGAGTTGAAATTAATACCCATTTATCGGTGGCTCAATTCGCCACTTCTCTGATGATGTGTAAACGTACTGTAATGTTCTCTCCGCGGAAGTTTATGAGACGTCCGTTCTCATCGACCAATTTCACAGTAATGTTGTTGATAGTGTTGGTGTTTAGGTTTAAATAGACCACGGGGTTAGGCGTTTCAACTATTTTATATCCCGGGTCGGCTAACGGGTAGAAAGTGTGGACTAAATGCCCCAATTTCCCGTTTATGAACGATCCTGTTGCGACATTACATTCTACAGATATAACATTAAACGACTGCACAGTGATTGAAGCATTTGAGGCGTGCTTTTTATTCTTTTCCAGGTAAATATCCCTGAATCCTAGTAATTTTCCAACTGAACGTTCACCGCCGGTAAAATCGATGTCGAAATTAGCTTTTATTTCCAATTGAAGCGTATTCATGTTAGTTGTACATGTAAACAAGTAGGTTTTATCGATTTCTTGAAGAGCGGCAGTCAAATAGTCGCAGATGGAGTCTATTTCGTACGTACCGGTCGGTATTTTCAAGACCCTATTTCCATCGTACACAAATTCGTCGTTGATTCCAACATCCACATTTGGAATACTATTGTACGTGTACAAAGAGAGTAAACCGATTTTGAACTGTTGCTTTTCATCTAGAGCGATGGGAGGGAAAAAGTCCGCGCTCAAATGGCTTTTATCGCCCGACAGGGTCACTGTGAGAACCATGACTGCGGCGATGAAGACGAGACGCGATCATTTCTTTAAACAGGAACAATAAGCAAAAATGACCGCAATGCCAGCAATCGAACGTTTGATGGGTTTCTTTGTTGTAGTATATGATGCAGCGTTTAAGGTAATCGATAACCTCCAACGGTGGTGGAAGAGCGAAGCTATCGTAGTATTTGACCTTTTTCCATAGACAGACCCAGTGGGTGCCGGGCCCTTTTTCATCGTCCAAATTCAATATAAAATATTCATTCTTCCTCGGCCGTTTTGGCAACGTGTCCCGCATGTAAACACCGCGAAAAACAGCATTAGTCAACGAATTGGTCTCGATGGCCGCTGCAGATAGGTGTTTATTCGTTAACGGTTTATTAGGAAGTTTTTTCAGTATTGTTTGTAAGGTTTGAGGTAGATACCGTATCCCTTGCGATAAGGCTTCAAAAATATGCCTTCTCCGATTTTGGTCGATGTCTGACCCCCGTTTTGCTTTTGTCCGTTGCTCGTGTCTCGCACGGCTTTGATAAGGGTGGTCGTCCACTGGAAGCGTATACGCGGCGCGGCGCTACACGCGACACAAGCGGCAGCCTAACAAGCGGCTACGAGCGACAGGGGTCGTCCACTGCAAGCGCCTTCGCGCGTCGGGCTTCAGCTTGTTTTTATTCAAGGAAAGTGGGGACTTCCTTTTTATTCTTCATGGACCCAGAGGAATTTTATTTCCTTGAAAGTAGCAACCATTTGCGAAAACGAATGTTAAATCAAAGAACATGTTGGTTGAAATTGAAGTTGAAAAGTTGAGTTTGAAAAGTTGGTTGGCTTGAATGGTACTTCTTGTCTCTCATATCCCAGAGAGGCGTATGAGAATGAATGGCACTAATTAATTTGTCGGTGTTATGGTCCATTTTCTGCGTAGAGGGGAACTTTCACCTACTCAGAACGGGGCTTTCGCGTGAACTGACTCGAAATGACCAGGGATATGGTACAAAGGTAGGTAGGTGTTCCGATGAACCGTCCGTTTGCTATGTTTATTTATTCGTACCAAAACTCGTAGGGATTCCTACCAAAGCAATAGAATTGAACGAGCTGCACGAGCTGCTACGAACGGCAGATCCAACTTTTTTTGGATCGGCCGCTTGTAGCTCGTTGCCGCTCGTGTACGCCCGTAGCCGCCCGCTCGAACACGCTTCCAGTGGACGATACCACATATAACTCAATGTAGTTGGATCTGTAGCGCGTGTCGCTCGTTGCCGCTTGTGTAGCGCAAAGCGCCGCGCCGCTCGTGTACGCTGCCAGTGGACGACCCCACTAACGCTCGACGCTCCTCCCAATAAACTTCCGATTGCGGAAAGGCCGGCGAAAATTGGAATCAACGGTAACATTCCTCCTGACCATTGTTTAGGCAAGGGCAATACTCTCGGACGTCTTACCGGACGATTCCTATTTTTCTTTAAAAAAGATTTAGCTCGCGCTACAGATAACTGTGTTAACTGCCGCAACGATAACGGTTTTCTTTTCCCTTTAACGTTTTTCGGTAGTCTGGCGGCTTTCACTACCTGGTTAAACGGTAATCCGAGGACGAACTTTACTTTTGATTTCATCGCGTTCGTAACTAACCAAGCTGCCGCTTTTTCTTTCCAGTTCAAGTCTTTCGATTTAACTCGTTCCCAGGCTCGTTCGGCGAGCTGTTTATCTGCAATGTGTCTGCTTCGCTATCTTGGTGACGACTATAAAATAAATCGTGCTCCTTGCATGCGCGATCCAGACCGTTAATGCCTTGATCCCCACTCGCTAATAGTTTTTCTACGTCCGTTCCTGGTCCACACCATGAATAGCCCGGCAGGTGTAGTTCCTTCTTGTCCAACTTATTAATGAGATAATTCACTAGTCCGCTCCCACGTTTTATATGGCGCGGCCCCATGCCAACTGAATAAATATCGAACGTTCGCCAGTATTTATCTCATTCCCGTTGAAGATGCGTTTGAGGAAACAAAGCGGTAACGCGTTAACTATAATGAAACTTGACGAGTTTTGTGGTGAGGGGAATAAATCGTCGAGACACGGACAACTTTTACCCGATTCCATACGATGTATTATTTGCGGGCCGAGTAATTCCGGGAAAACAAATTTGATGTTAAATTTGCTGTTACACGAAAATGGTCTCCGATTCAAAAACATCTACGTTTACAGCAAATCTCTGAATCAGAGTAAATATCGGTATCTACGAGAGGTCATTAGCGCCACGCCGGAAATTGGATATCACGACTTTAGCGACAAAGAAGATGTAATTCCGCCGGAAAACTCGTTGGAAAATTCGATATTCATTTTCGATGACGTGTCTACATGTACCCAAGACACTATGAGGGAATTTTACACTCGAGGCAGACATAATAAAATTGACTGCTTTTACTTAACGCAAACCTATACTCATGTTCCTAGGATGTTAATGAGAGACAGTTGCAATATGATTATCGCATTTCCCCAAGGTCCTCGATGTATCTACAAAATCTGCGAAGATCACTGTTCGTCGGATATGAGTTTCAAACAGTTCAAGGAAATGTGTTCTACGTGTTGGAAAGACGACAAATATAACTTTTTGGTCATTGATAAGGATAGAAATATAAATGAAGGCAGATACCGTAAAAATTTTAAGGAGGTCTTCGTCGATATATAAAGCACGTATGTCGAGTATCGAAGTAGCTATTTAGAGTCTAGACGTTAATCATGACGGATACGAAGTTACTTAAAAATCTCATCATCGCTAAAAATTCGTTGAAAAGGAAATACAAGCAGCTGCAAAATAATGAAACATCCGACTCGGAATTTTTAAATAAAACGTTTAAGCCGATCGTTGAGCCCTTGAATGAATTAACGGCTATTGCGGCCGAAAGTAGAAATAAATCGAACGATGTTGGAAAGGACTTTGAAAAGGTCAAATCAAAACTCCTCAAATTAAGCAGGAGCGCGGCGGGTAAAGCCTCAGTTGTTGGGAAAAAAAAGAGAAAATCCACGACGACGAGCATACAGCGCTCGCAAGAAGTTCGTCCTGGTCGACGTCGGTTGATCACTAAAAAGCCCACCGCCTCGGATGGCGAAGATTCGACGAAAGATGAAGAAATTTTCCATGATGATGTACTTACCTGGCGTCGTTGAGAAACCTACTATTGATCGTGATAATATGCGGGACGATGACGGAAGTGAGGAAGAACGACAGCAACAACAGCAACTTGAAGACACCTTGATGATGCAAGAGCCCCGACCTTCACCATCGCGGCTACGTCATCAGGCCGAGTTAGCCGTCACATCTCCCGATCGTCGTCAACGTCCTCGTCGTGATGATGAATCACGGCCAATGAAAAACATTCCAATTCACGCAAAACCGTACATTATGAAGTTTTTTACCGGGCGTTGGACGGGACGTGAACCGTTGGATACCATCTACGCCCCCAAAATGTCATCTAATAATCAGATAACGTTAGGCGATAAAAATTTCGGAGTTGATGGCAAATACGTGCATGTTGGCGATATGAAATTCCTATCTACCAAAGGGCTGTGGGAACTGCTCTTTTTGGAAAATCCCACAGACTACACCGAAGAAGACTTGGAACGGTACGCTGACATTGTACGTTACACAAATGTGGCTTACCACGGCTACTCAAAGTCCCGCGGTTTAAACACATTTGGTACCAAATATAAGAATGTGTTGAAAAAAATCGTTGGGAAAAGTGTGAAAAAGGAGGGATTGGGCGTATTTAACGAGGTTTTACCAAAATCAACGACGGTATCGTACGAATACTGGAATGAACCGAACGAACTTGTCGATAGATTGCGTTTACTTCACGCATCCGCCATGAGTGGTCATACGGGACATATAAATGAAATCAATTCCATTCTCGAAGAGTTAAAAGAAGCTGGTTACATTTCATAGGGTTCAGTACGTGGTCAACATGTCGATCGATAAGTACGGGCGATCCTCCAATAATATATCGCGAAGATTCAAATTGTTAGATGTCACTATCGATGGGGATCTTAACATGAGAAACGGTAGAATAATTAACGTGGCCCCACCCACGCTCCCGCGTGACGCCGTCAATAAAGATTATTTGGATCAAAAACTGGATAATTTACGAGTGGATAAGAAAGCGTTTTTGGATCATGACGTTGTAAATAAGGCGTACGTTGATTCGACGTGTGTGAATGTAAACAAAAAAAATTCGACTGTCGATTTAATGCAAAATCGGATAATTAACCTGATGGAACCCCAAGAATCAACTGACGCCGTCACCCAGGCGTATGTTTGGGATAAAACGTTATTTTATCGAAAATTGCTCGGTACCTACGATGCTAAAAACCGCAAGATTGCTCACGTTGCCGACCCTGTGTCGGAGCAGGATGCCGTGACCTTGAAATATCTGAGAGGAGAGCTGATTAACTTGAAAAAGGCCTTGGTGACCGAGTTACGAGAGACTTTTGATAAAACGTCGGCGCCGGCTGATAGGGATAACAATGGCCATTCAACCGTCGGTAAAGACTGACGTTATCAGCGAGCTGTTAAAGCCCTCCCGTATCAAGTATCCCAGAAGATCGATTTTACCCAGAGGCATTAATGATCTATGGCAAATAGATTTGGTTGAGATGATCCCTTACGCGAAGTTTAATAATGGTCACCGATACATTTTAACGGTGATCAATACGTTTTCCAAGTTTGCTTGGGCGGTGCCCGAGAAAAGGAAAAATGCGGAGGATGTCACCAAAGCCATGGAAAAAGTACTTTTATCAGCTAAAGTGGCTCCTGTCAACATCCAATCTGATAACGGGCGTGAATTTTTCAATTCGCGTTTTCGTGATTTAATGAAAAAATGGAAAATAAACCATTACGGTTCATTTTCCAAAATAAAATGCTCCATCCTCGAACGGTTTAATAGAACTTTAAAAACGAACATGTGGGCCGAGTTTCACGGTAGAGGAAAATACAGATTCGTAGACATACTTCCTCGACTATTGAACGAATACAATAACACTATTCATTCTAAAATAAAACGTAAGCCGTCGGAAGTCGACTCGAGCAACGAAAAATACATTTTAAACGAGTTTTTTACGAGGACTCCTCAGACTTCTAAGCCCCACTTCGCGCTTGATGATCCTGTGAGAATATCTAAAGAGAAAACAACATTTTCAAAAGGATACATGATCAACTGGTCCCCCGAGATTTTCCATATACAAGCTATACACCATACTGTACCGTACACTTATACGTTGAGAGATAAAAATCTTCACATCATCCAAGGGAGATTTTATAAAGAAGAACTACAACCAGTCCGTCATGACGAAATATATTTAATTGAAAAAATTTTACGTAAACGCAACGATAAAATATACGTGAAATATCTCGGATTTAATGAAAAGGGATGGCTTCCTCGAACGTCATTGGCTGCTGCTGCTGTTGCTGCTGCTGCTGTTGACCGTTGAAGAAAAACTCGTCAAGATCCAACAAATGAGGTGGTCCTTCATTCATCGGTATTGTTGCCGCCGCCACTTCGTTATTTTGAACTGATGGCGCCACTACTACTACTTGTTCGAGGCTTGCGATGTAATTATCGATCGTCGATGCTCCATGGGACAATAATGTGAGCACTTCCCTTTTCCGTAATGTGATCGAGTTTGAAGACTGCAGCCACCACGGATTTTTTTCGTCGATCAACAATTTCTTCCTTTTATCCGTTTGTAAAGTTATCGTTATCTCTGACGAATGATACAAATTGTACTGCGTCTTTTCTCTATTCATTAAATACTGTATTATAAACTTGGCCTCTCTTTTCAACACATCCCAAGCTTCCTTAGTCACTAGCAACATGACGTTTTTCTCTCTAAACGCCAGTACGTAAAACGTGTTTTGATGAATCACGCTGACACTTTTATACTTGCTCAAACGATACACAAACATTTCCAGGCCTTTTCCCAGCAGATACTAACGACGGATCATTACTCAATCCCGCTTTATTTCTTTCCCATCACCCTCCCCACCCCTCCCCCTCCTTAGCTGGGTCCTCTGCTCTGGCTGCAGCGCCCCGCCCCCCTCTCCATCTTAGCTACATCTTGGGTAGGCATAGGCCAACTCCGGCTGAACCCCCATATTTATACAACAGGCCGACATGAAATGAGGTGCAGGAGAAATATTAAATTTCAAATTGAATTTCAAATTGAATTTGCGAAATTTGAAATTCGAAAATAGTAAAAATGGCCGATATTGAGGGTGGGCATGGCATGTGAGGTCTTGAAGAGAAGGGAAGGTTGCGGGAACGTCGGAGGTTACCACTGTGATGAATTTAAAATTGGCTAAAATTCACCACGAGAGGCGAGGGGGGAATTTGCCAGTTCTGGTTAAGGGCGCGACCTCCACCATCGGCTGGATCTTTTTGGATGTGTGCGGTTAAGGGCGGACCTCCACCGATCTTTTAGGGAATTTGCCAGTTCTGGTTAAGGGCGTTACCTCCACCATCGGCTGGATCTTTTTGGATATGTTTGTGCAGTTAAGGGCGGACCTCCACCGATCTTTTAGGAGTGTTTGCTAGTACTGGTTAAGGGCGAACCTCCACCATCGGCTAGATCTTTTGGGAGTAGGAGAGAGACATGGTAAGGAGAGAGAGAGAGTAGCTGGCAGCTAGAGGAATCGTAGGATGAGTGAAAAGTCGCAGGATCCGGGGTTTTATAGACCCTGGAAGCCTTCTCCTTCCACTCCCTTGCTGGGAGAGGATGGAGGGGTTCCAGGTTGTGCACCAGATCCTGCGGCTTTGGTCCCCACTCGTACCGTTTATTAACAGGAACTAAAGTAGGCTAGTGAAATGTTTGTGAGAACTTAAGTCTGCTAGGAGTAGTCCCGGGAGGGACTCACGACTCGAACACTTTTTGACCATGAAAAATGCGTTCGCTGATAAGACACTTTGTGCCCAAATGCTACTCAATTCGATTGGGTCCACTCAATTCAACACTCTAGCTGCACTAGTTTCTCCCAAAACGCCAGCTGAACTGACATACTCGGAATTATTGGAAACTCTACAAACACATTTGTGCCCCAAACAAAACATTCTTGTTGCGCAACATAAATTCTTTTCGACCTACCAACAAGAAAACCAGTCAATATCAGTATATGTCACTTGGTTGCGCAAGGATTTGATCGATTGTGAGTTTATCTCGCCCTGTGAGTGCAAAATCTCAATCGCGGATATATTTTTACGCGCCCAGTTCATCCGGGGACTAACAGATGCCCAATTTTGGGAATTAACACATCTCAGTTCGAACCCGAGGCTCGCTCAGTGAATACATAGAGGGGACGGGTTGTTTCGTTTCGATGTGTACCTTATGGGTAACATCGGAACTGAATGGGATAGGGGTCGGAGATCTCATTTTCTTTATGACGGAAAATCACGCAAATCGGATATCTAGTCTTCGGGCAGTGCACCCCCATGAAATTAAGTTATGTTGTAATAATAGAAGGCAATACCTTATGAAAGGCTTTATTTCGCATGAACTGAACTGGGAATGAAATTGGATTTTGGGTTATAAACAATTTGCTATGTAACCGTCGAACATGTGTGTGAACAATTATATAACATTCACCCTCCCCTCAGGATGCCACGTAGTCCTGGAGGTAGGTAGGTGGTCTTCTCTGTCTCGAGCTTCGTCTAGTGGACTCCTGCGTTGATTGAGGGAAATTCAAATTCTGGGGAGTAGGTTGCTGTGTTGGTTCGTTTACGGATTCAGAAGTTGTAAGTGGTGGATGCGACGTGATTTGTAGATTGGTTGATTCTACTGTTTCTGGTGTTCTGTCGATTGTAAGAGTAGCGTCTTCAGTAGAAGGTGCGAGGTGCTGGGTTGACACTGTTGTCTCCCTACCATCTGGGTACCTCACTAGAGCGTACTCGCGGTTTCCGTCCAGTAGCTCCACTTCCTCCACCAGCGGATCGAAGTTCGACTGCCTTACGAACTTCCGTGAAAGAACTGTGCCTGGCGTTAAGAGCCATGATGGTGTAGATTGCCCATTGCTTGATCCTCTTGGATGACAAAACATTCTCTCGTGAGGAGTGGCGTTGATGCTTGTACACAGTAGTGACCTGATTGAGTGCAAGGCCTCTTGAAGCACCATCTCCCATTGCGCTGTCGGTAGGCCTTTCTCTCTTAGTGCCAGTTCGATTGTTCTCCAAATTGTTCCGTTGTATCTTTCAACTTGGCCGTTTCCTTGAGGGTTGTATGCTGTTGTGTGACTTGTTGCTACTCCAAAGGATGCGAGAAATGATTTTAATTCAAGTGACATGAATGAAGAACCGCGATCTGAATGAATAAATGAGGGTGCTCCAAAAATACTAAAGAGGGAATATAAGCAAGTTTTGACAGTGGCTGCACTTGTATCTTTGCAAGCGAAAGCAAACGGAAAGCGAGAATATTCGTCTACAATTGTGAGAATGTATCGATTCCTAGTCTGGGTCGGTAAGGGTCCTTTGAAATCTATATTCAATCTCTCGAAAGGCATTGTTGACTTAATGAGGGTCCCTTGGTGTTTGAAAAATCTCGGCTTGACCTCTGAGCAAATTTTACAGTGGGCCGTTATCCGTTTGACGTCGTCAAGAGAGTATGGCAGGTTTTTACTGCGAAGCCAGTGGTGCATTCGAGTAATACCTGGGTGGCATAATGATCGATGCAATGAGGAGAGATTATCAATCATAGCTTGGGATGATTGCGTCATGCAAACTCTGGAAAGGGCGTCGGCAGCTTCGTTCTGTTTCCCCGGGCAGAAGACTATTTCGTAAGAGTAGCATGCTAGCTCCAGTCGCCATCTTGTGATTTTCTCGTTCTTAATCTTTCCGGTGTGCTTTGAGTCGAACATGAACGAAACAGATCGTTGGTCTGTTACCAATCGAAAATGGCGACCTAGAAGAAAATGTCGCCAGAAGCGCACAGCCTCCACGATTGCGTACGCTTCCTTCTCAACCGAAGAATGGTGCCGCTCAGAAGCGGACAGAGTACGAGAGAAGAATGCTACTGGCCTCCCCGCCTGAGTCAAAGTTGCTGCAATGGCTGCGTCAGAAGCGTCGGTCTCAACGCAAAAGGGAATATCGCTTTCTATGCACGTAAGCGATGCGTCCATTATAGCCTGTTTCAGATCTGTGAATGCTTGAAGAGCTTCGCGGGATAGGGGAAACTTGCTGTCTATGAGTGGTCTGATTTTTTCTGAAAAATTTTGAATGAAACTGGAATAATGGGAAAACATCCCCAACACCCTCCGAAGGGCCGCAGTATCAGCTGGTGGGGGCAAGTCTCGTAACGGCTTCAATCTTGCAGGATCAGGTCGGAGAGTTCTGTTAGATTGTATGACCCAGAAGACTGATTTTGCGGAGGGAAAATGAGCTCTTTTCGTTGTTGATAGTTAGCTTGAATTTCTCGGCCGCCTTGAAAAATTTATCCAAGTTCCTATCGTGTTCTTCCTGGTTCCGCCCGCAAACAGTGACGTCGTCAAGGTACGCAAAAGTATCCTGAAGACCTTCGCTCCTGATGACGCCATCAATTACCCGCTGAAATGCAGCAACGCCATTAGTTACTCCGAAAGGAATCCGAGTGAACTGATAAAGATCGCCACAGGCTTCAAATGCAGTGTATTGACGATCTTCCTCTAGTATGGGGACCTGGTGATAAGCGCTACGCAGGTCGATTGTGCTGAAAACTTCGAACTTGGCGACTTTATTGACAATATCCGAAATTCGAGGTAACGGGTAGGCATCCAGCTGTGTATATCGATTTATCGTTCGTGAATAGTCAATTACCATTCACCTTTTGCGAAAACCGGAGACTACATGTACCTGAGCTCTCCAGGGGGAGAGGGATTTCTCTATAATCCCCTCCTCTAGAAGTTTACGTACTTCAGCTTCAATGAACTTGGAATCATTTTCAGAATGACGTCTGGACTTCACAGCAATGGGCCTGCACTCGGGTGTGAGATGTGTGAATAGTTTAGCAGGGCCGACTTTTGCAGCTTGGAAAATGCAGATGTGCAACGGTTCCCTTGGCCCGCCAAAATCGAATTGGACGCTTGAGTGCTGCTGGAGAACATCGCGCCCTACAATCAGTTCAGTGCAAAGATCAGGTAGAACGGATAAACGAACGTTAGGATAGTGATGGCCTAATATCTCTAAATCTGCTGTGCATCACCCAGATATGGTTACCCGGTGAGATTGAGAAGCGAGTCCCACCTCGTCCTTGACAGGCTTTATGGACAGGCCAAGTTTCTTCGCAATCGTCTTATCAATGAGGCTGATATCGCTCCCCGAGTCTAGCATTCCTGTAAGTCTATGACCAGCTATTCCTACTATTGTTTTGACCTTGGAAACAGTAGAAATAGAGCATGTGTGAATAGTCGCTAATGCTGCGGTCGAATTTGATGGCTTGGAGGATTTGCTCGAAAGGCACACGTTGGAGAAGTGACCAACTTTTGAGAACAATGTAGCCTCTCGTGCAGGGCATTTTATTCGCGGATGCTTTTCCTTTCCACAAAACCAACACTTACTCGTCTTAGCTGCGCAAACCCTATTATTGTTTTCTGGTTCTGATTCAGGGTCAGAACTTTGGACTGCGTTCACAGCAATCATAGCGGCAGGGTCGTCGTAATGTTTTGATTGAGCTAGTGCAAGCTCCAGAGATCGTGCTTGAGTGTGTGCATCTGTAAGTGAGAGTGTCGGTGAATTTTCAAGTAGCCTTTGTCTTATGCTGGGGTTGATCAACCCTCGAATGAATGAATCTCTTATGCAGTCATCCCTGTTCGTTTTGGCAGTCACTGCCTTGAATTGACAGTCGCGGCTAAGTAATCTGAGTGCTTCCAGGTAGAGATCAACAGACTCGTTTGATTCCTGGCGCCGGGTGAACAACTTATGTCTAGCAAAAACTTCATTGACTGGCTTTACAAAAATTGATGTTAATGTGTCAACTGCTTGAGTGTAGGAGTCTGAACTACTTACATACTCGAAAATCACAGGGGAAATGTAGTTGATGAGCAGGCGTAACTTTTCCTCTTCCGTGGCTTCTGTACTGCTTATGAAGTTCTGGAATCTACGTTTCCAATGATTCCAGTGAGTTGCGGCCGCTGGTGACTCTGGATCCAATGCTAGTACCGTGGGTTGCAATAGTCGATCCATTTCGAATATTTGTTAAAAGTTCATGCGAAATAAATTGTTGTAATAATAGAAGGCAATACCTTATGAAAGGCTTTATTTCGCATGAACTGAACTGGGAATGAAATTGGATTTTGGGTTATAAACAATTTGCTATGTAACCGTCGAACATGTGTGTGAACAATTATATAACAAGTTACATCTCAAAATAATGAATTATTTTGTTTTAAATATGAGATTGATTTCGTTGGAGAGTCAAGTTTCGTTTGATCCTGGAGGAAAATAATATACATATTGATCTTACCAATTAACTTTTGAAATAACCTCTTTTAGTTTGAATCATGCTATTGTTATCTCTAGAAACAGGTTGGCCAACCGATTTTGAATCCTTTCACAGGAGATTGGATATATTCCTAGCATGTATTTGAACCAAGAGTCTTATTCATGAAACAATGAATCTTTCATGACATGTATGTTTCTATCCATTCATTGAATCACCCTGGTGTCTCAATAAATAGCATTTAGGTTATGTTTTATTTGGTAAAGAAAGGAAATTGCGGATTTGTCAACTGAAATATTCTACAGGTACCGATATGTCTCAGTCTGATGTGGAGTATGATGGGGACGACATCTCGTTGGATGGACCGCTTGCTCGGGACATGTTCAGGGAACATCCTTCTCCAAATCCACTTCCGGAACACCCCCCGAAACAAGCCTCTGGGATTATGGAGAACATGTTCAACGGCCCCATATCGACCCCAGACTCAGATGTGGTGGCGCTTCAGTTGTCAGCTGCAAGGTCGTCCAATGAGGTATTTGCCAGGTACCTGGAAGGGATTAAGTCTCAGATGGAGGTGAGTCTTGGCCAATTGCACACCAAATTGAACGATCTAGGAAGCAAATATGACTCGCTGTCCCAATTTGTGAATCAAGGTGCTCCAACTCCATCTTCCCCTCATCCCATACCGAATCCACAGAATGCCCTGGTATCCCATTCTGCTCCTATGGACGAAGGTTCCACAATGGAAGTGGAGGAACCTTCCGGTCAGGAAGTTAGGAGTCGATTGGACTGCGACACTTCCCATTCTGATCCATCCAGTGGTCCTCGGAAGCATAACCCCAATTATTTTGTCCGGCACTCCGACCGTCACTCAGAGCATCGTGTTCGGGAGGAACCGTACAGGATACGTAAGGTTGATGCCGTCAAACTTCGTCCTCTGGACAGGAAGCTTGACAAAGAGGACCAGTTCAAGTACTGGAGGAGAAGTGTGGTTGATCAACTTGAGACCCAGGACTGCATCTTCGTGCTCGACCCTTCTGAACCTGCTGCTGGCGATTTCTCATTACCTGATCGAGAGACTGCCAGGAAAAAGGTCAGGTATTTTATTTTTGAGTCACTGTCCCAGTATTTTCAAGATCTAGTCCAGGATCTTCGTGATCCCAAAGACATCATGGACAAGTTGCAAAATACTTGTGATCCCTCCTCAAAATTCCAGTTGAAAAGGCTCGTTAATGAGTTTAATTCAATTCATTTCGACCCTAAAAGTGAAAAAGCGGTTGAGTTTCTCGGTCGGTTTGACGAGATTAGAAACAAACTCATCAGCATCAATGCTGACATGCTAACACCCGAGTATGTCAAGACTATCTTTGAGTTGTCAATCGATGCCAGAAGGCTGAACTCCACGGGTTCAAGTTCTCTCTGGGCGAGCTTCGTGACATGCTCTTAGAGGAGCAACTCAGAAGTGAGCAGTCATCCTCGGGGGGTTCGAGCTTCAGCTTGATGAGGAGCCGTATTGCTTCCACTAGGGGTCGAGGTGGATCAAGGGGTGGGAAGGGTGCCGTCGGACGAGGTGGCTCAATTCCTGGGTTTACCAAAGCCCCTGGGGACAAGCTCCATTCGACTCAAACTTCCAACGGAAAAGCGGGGTACTGCATCTACTGCCGCCGAACGGGGCATACCAGGGCAAAATGCTTCAAAGCCAATAAGATCTGCTTTAACTGTGGCATTTCAAATCAGCATATTGCTAAAGACTGTCCCAGTCCACCGACCAACCTAGTTACGCTCCTCAAACGTCCTAAAAAGACCAAGCCTCTCCCCAAAAATTCTAACGTAGTTTCACTTCCGAATCGACCTAAGTCATCGTCGGTAACCAGAAAGCCGAAGCTTTTCACGATGCCCCTAGGTCAAGCTAAACAACTGGCTCAAGAATTTAGGGGACACCCAGACTCTGTCTTCGCGATTGTCGGTTCCTCTGAAGGTGACGACGACTCACAGGTCTGGGTCACCATGGGAGACGAGGAGGAGCAGACGGTCAGTACGTTTAATTACGTCAGTGAACGCAACGGCCAGGGCGCTGTCTTCCAGCTAACTGAAGGTGAGCAATGTTTCAAAGCAATTATTGATACGGGATGTACAGAGCACTTGACATCAAATAAAGCCCAATTGGTCAACTTTCAACGTTTGCCTTCGAATCGTAAATTTAAATGTACTGATAGTGCTGATTTGTCCGTAAATTATCGAGGTGACCTCGAATTTCTGAATAATGGCCAAGTCTCTACGTTGAAAGATGTTCTGTACACACCGGGTCTCTCATCAAACTTGTTTTCAGTTCGTAAGGTTACTCAAGCTGGGCTAAAGGTTGTGTTCTCAAAAGACAAGGTTGAATTCATTCAACCCTCCTCAAACACGGTGATAAAAACTGGGTATTTTCGTGACAATCTCTGGTGGATTGAATTGCCAGTCGTTTCCCCTTCTACTAAGCGAACTGGGGTGCAGTGTACTGCCCTGGAATCTAAGAGACTAAAGTTGAGTCTCAGTCTCTCGGCTTCTCAGGATCAGCCTTGCAGTTCTACTGCTCCTTTAGATTCGGGTTCACAATTTGATTCAGTGGGAGGGAGAGACCACTTTTGCAGTCCCTCTACATATGACTCAATGGGAGGGAGTGATTCATATATGCCTCAATCCGATATGTCCACTGCAAGTCTGGGAGGGAGAAGTGCTGAGAAGCATAATGAACATAACCTTGTCAAACCAGATTCACTTGACCTCAAAATTGCTAGATTCGATAAGCATGATTTAGATAAAATTTATAGTTCACTTCAAAATTCTGACATAATGTGGCATATTCGCTTGAATCATGCCTCCAAACAGTACCTCGAAGCAGCTAAGAAGTTTCTCCCTGAACTTAAAAATGTTAAAGTTACAAATGCCATCTCTAATTGTGAAGACTGTCACCAGGCAAATACCGTCAGGAGATCTCATACCCAACGTAGGCACAGGGCTGAAAAGTCCTTTGCTACTCTCTACTCTGATCTGTTGGGCCCAATCAGTCCTTCTAATTTTAGAACTGGGGATTCCTATATTGTGATTTTTGTCTGTGATCATTCGCGTTATGTCTTTGCATATTCAATGAAAAATAAGAAAGAGGTTCACGTGGCTCTCGGAAGGTGCCTCCGTGAAATAGAATCAATAACCTCCCAAACGAAAAATGTTTTTAAGCTCAGATCGGATCGGGGTCTGGAATTCCAAACTTCTGATATGAAAAAGCTGTTGTCTGACGAGGGAATTATTTGGGATCCATGTCAGCCACATACTCCTCAGCAAAATGGGTATGCTGAAAGAGTATGTCAAGAAATCAAACATAAAGTTCGAGTGAACCTGCTTTCTACCAAAATGCCTTAGGCATTTTGCACGGGGCAAAGGTTCGCATCTAATTTTAAAAATAACCGGGAATAGTTTTGGAGAGGATCAGGTAGGCAGTGGGTTTGCATACTTCCATTCAGTTGGCACAAGAAATGTGATGGAGTAACAACGACCAGAAGCTGAGAAAATGTGGTAAGTTTATTTTTGTCACTTTTGATACAATTTTTCGCAACTTTTGAATAGTTTTGAGCATCACACTAAGCCGAAAACCGCTATGGTGTTCTTCTTGTGTTTTAGCTGGGTAAATAAGCTTTCGAATCGTATAAATAGTTTTGAGGTTACTCAAGTTCAGTGGCGAGCATTCCACGTAAACAAAACCACCCAGAAATGGGGCAAAGGTTTGCAAGGACCATGGGGTAAAGGTTTGCAGTGTCCTCCTGCGAACCTTTGCCCCACATTCCATTTTCTTTATTCAATGACTGATTTTCATGAGCAATTCTTGGCTCTATTGCCTTTGAGCACTCAGTTTAGTTTGAGAATAATATAACTTGTCCTTGGGAATGTAGGTAAACTACTAAATAATTGATATTCTATTTCAGGAAACACAAGAAGAAGAGCAACCAGCAACCCCTCACTCAAGCCCTGTTTGAACAGGCGCGTGCCTTGATCAATGCAGGTTCTTCCATCCGTGGGGCTGCTAAAGCTATTGGTTTCTCGGACACCGCCCTTAGGAAGAGGTTGAAATGCGGACAAGGAGGATCAACGCTGGGAAGATTCAGAAAAGTGTTCTCAACCGAGCAAGAGGAAGATGTGGTACGCCACTGTGTGGAGTTGGACAAACGCTTTTTCGGACTGAGTCTCAAATCTTTGAGATACTTGCTGTATACTCTTATGCCCAGAGAAACAAAATCCCCAGTCCAAAATGGCTGGAAGGGATTTTACAAGAGAATTCATGAAGCGGAACCGATTGTCTTTGAGAACACCACGGAAGACCAGCGTTGCGCGAACGATGGGGTTCAATCGCCAACAGCTCGTTCTCTATTTTGACAATTTAGAAGCAGTCTTGAAAAAATACAATTTGGCACTTGAAAAAATATATAACATGGATGAGACTGGCGTACAGACAGTGCCCAATAAAGTACCAAGGCATGTTGCACCTACCAACAAAAAGGAAGTGGCAAAGTCTGTATCAGCCGAACAAGGCAAAACTGTCACTGTGGTGTGTGCGATGAATTGTGTTGGCCATTACACACCTCCGTTTTAGCGAATTTTCGAAGAAAAGGAAGCTATTGTTCTCGGTCCAAAATTTTTAAAACACGAATTTCCGAAAGATTTTTATACCAAAATCCGTTTCAGACCATCCTGAATTCCCTGCCGAAAGACACCAAAAATGATATGTATATATATATATATATATATATATTTATATATATATTTATATATTTATATATTTATATATTTATATATTTATATATTTATATATTTATATATATATTTATATATGTATGTGTCATTCCAGACGATAACTCTCGAAAGAATTGAGATAAAAAGTTCAAATTTGCACGAAAAATCTGTCTTGGCAATCGACAGGCTAAGTTCGAAGATGGGCAGAATCGGGTCACTCTAAGGGGGAGTTTTGGGAAGTTTTAGGGGGGGGAAAATTACCCATAAATTCCCAAAATGAAAAAGTCTGACAAGTGACACCTCATTTTAAAGGTTTTTGTACGCTGAACACGATGGTGAAATCAGAATTGCGATATCTCATTCCATTCTCAAACTGGAGCACTTTGAAGATGAAGGAACGTGGTTATTTCTTGAGATGTTCTTCCTGGTTCGTCTGCTCTAATCTGATAACGGAATGGGATATCGCAATTCTGACTTCACCATCGTGTTCAGCGTTGGAAAATCTACAAACCGAGGTGTTACTCGGCAAAAAATGGAACAAAAAATTTGTTACGTTTTAATACCTACTCTTCTGGTATTCAAAACATTTTTGATTTCCCCCTCCCCCTCCTTCCACCCCAAATTTTACTTTGCGTAAAACTACTCCTGTTTTAATTTTGTATGGTATCAAGTTGGGAAAACATTGGCCGAAAATTAATTTTCAGAAAATTTTAAGCGGAGGAGGAAGATGCCGAAAACTTCGAAAATTCGCTCTTATAGCCATGCTGCATGACTGTGGTTTTTGTTATATATGCAAGAAAGCGAGAAAACAGGCTACTGATCAAAGGAGGACCAGTTGGGTGTGACATGGCATTAACAGATAAGGGCTACATGAACGTTCCTACATTTGTAAAGTGGCTGGCTCATTTCAAGAAATACTCAAACCCTACTCCTGAGAATCCAGTCCTCCTCATTCTGGATAATCATATTTCACACATCAGTCTACCAGCTGTCAACTTCGCAAAGTCTAATAACATCCACCTACTAACGTTGCCACCACACAACAGTCATCGGACTCAGCCCTTGATAGGTGCTTCTTCAGGCCGTTCAAGGCTTATTACGATGCAGCTGCTGATAGCTGGATCACTTCCCGACCAGGGCAAACTATTACAGAGTTTGAAGTTGCAGAGCTGATTAAAACCGCCTTTGAGAAGTCAGCATCTGTTGAATGTTGTTGTGATGTTGCCTACCTGGGGTTTTCATAATAAAATTTTGTAGTTTGTTTTATTTGTAATTTCTTTGATATCCCAGCCCCATATTAACAATGGGGTAAGGGTTCGCAGTCCCAGTATCGTGCAAACCTTTACCCCACTGAGGGGGGCAAAGGTTCGCAGAGGTCTTTTGGTAAAATGGGAAAACTATGGTCTAAATCATTGAGGAAAGGATTCATTTTTTTTATTGAAGGTAGGGGAGATACCCACCTACTACGCCAGGTACTTTTTGGGGTGATACAATGTAATAGAGGCCCGTGAAAAATCCAAAACTCGAAACTGCAAACCTTTGCCCCCCATTACCCTATGCATTCTGGGGACATGCTCTCAAGTATTCTATCTTTGTTTATAATAACATGCCTCATTCCTCAAACTTGTTTCGAAGTCCCTTTGAACTTGTCAAGGGTTATCCACCTAGCCTCAAGTTACTGAAACGCTTTGGCTGCCTTGTACACTATGTGGATGTTAATAATAAAACTAAATTTGCTCCAAATGCTAAAAAGGGATTTTTGCTTGAGTGTAATGAAACGGGGTTTGTGATCTTCTCTGAGCAACATAAAACTCTTGTAAATTCAAGTGATGTAAAATGTATCGAAACCATAGTGCATGGGGACAGAATAAAGGATTATCCAAGGCCACTTGCGGAGATTCTTGACATGGGTGAGGGACTGGAATCAGCGAAACAGGCACCTGAAGATTCGCCAGGCACAGATTCCCAATCTGGGGAATCTTCAGCCTTGAGGCAGGTTGAAAAACCACACCTCTTGGTCGCAGTAAATCAGGGTGGCCCATGAGATTATGTAGAGCCCCTCTCATACCGGGAAGCTATGGCTGCGCCGGATAGGGATCTGTGGGAGGAGGCCATACGTAGGGAACTTGAATCACTAGAGGAAATGGGTACTTGGGAACTTGTCCCTAAGTCTAGTCTTCCACCCTGTACCAAGGTAATTAAATCTCGATGGGTTGTACCGTGAATAAAATTACCGTACCGCCATCGTTCGTAATTCGCGGTTTCGGGGCTCTCTGAGGATTGTCCCGATCAGCTGATTACCGCACCGAAGAAGAAAATCATTCGATATTCATCTTATTTCGCAATTTTTGAAGGAACTTCAAGTTATTTAATTTTATATGATTTAATTTACAATTGAACAATAAGTTATTATCCTGAAACGAATGAATTTATCGTCCATTTTGCACGTGTCTCGTTTTGCCGCGGAGTGTGCTGCCGTCTACCGATCCCGAGAGGAATCGAACCGGCACTTCTCGTTTAAAGGCGCCCATACACTGTCCAACCGTCGGGCCCAACAAGGGGTGGGGAGAGGCGAAAACGCGCCCCCCTGCCAACCAGACGGCGCTTCACACACGATCCAACCAAACAAGCACCCAATCCGACCAAGTTTCCCACGTTTTTTTATTTTTCCCGAACGTGAATCCTATAGTTTTCCAATAACTCCGTTGTTGCATCAACTTCGGTACAATTCATTGTTTCACCTCTCATGATAATAACAAAACAGTAACAGTAAACACCAATTATCCAAACTCCAATATCTTGAGGTACTGGCACAACTGATAACAGGAGAAACTGATAAAAATTACGTAAAACAACGTGTGTCTGCTTCAGACGAACAAAAAATTACAGGAGAAGAAGAAGAAGTTGGTCCGACAGTGCCACACACGGTACAACTTGGTCGGGAGTAATGGAGGGGGAAGGGCACAACCATGTTTGTTGGGCGGTTTTGCCATCCGACCACACCCAACCAGTTTGGTCGGATCCAACGGTTGGACGTCCTCCCACACACGATCCAACAGTAGGGAATGGGAGGCGTTTTCATCTCTCCCCACCCCTTGTTGGGTCCGACGGTTGGACAGTGTATGGGCGCCTTAACAACGACCACCGTCAATATTGTGCTCTCGTATAAAATTTTCATACCGCCCAATTATTAGAGCATTTCTACCGTTGTCGTTTCGTCCAACTAATGCTGGATTTGTGGATATCGTATCGCCCTCTTCTCTTCGTGGATTCGCCATCCGACTCTCGAAGATCAACCAGTTCCTGATCTCCCCTCGGAGCTGAGGCAGTATCGTCGTCACTTCTGCTGCGAAGAACTACCGTCCGCTGTCTCGCCATACATCTATCGTACCGGTATGCTTCTTCGATGTCTGAAACCTACAGACCGATTTTAGTCATCAGGAAGAAACTTATCTTTTGTTTCTTCAATCAGTTTCAGGTACGGGCTCGAAGGCTTCCCTACCGCCGAGCTGATCTCGTTGCCGTCTCCAGAAGGATACCGTTTCAGTTATTCCCGTCCCGCCTCCCTTCATAACAGATACCGAATAGAAAAACCACCTTATCGTCCACCGCTCTTTACTATAAGATTTGTATCTATACCGTACCATTTTATTAGTACCTAATACATTCCACGGCCGTCGGAACTGTGAGTACCTACCTACTCTAATATAGTTTTATCGTACTAATACGAATATCGTACCGCGTACCGCTTGATTTTATCTGTGATTCCCTGAGAAAGTTTATTTTCATTTTCCAAATAAAGAGTGATTTTCTTTCTACCAACCTCGCGTGGTAATTTCAATTAATTATTTTCCCGGGTTCATCCCCACCCTTGTGATCACGTTTTAAATAAATTTTGTTTCGTCACAGATATAATCAAATGGCGCCCAACGTAATAGCTCTCTAAAGGAGATTTTGAACAATTCCCTTAGGTAATTATCATTTGTACCTCCACATTTAGCTCTGTATATTATCTCGTTTGCGCTTATAGTAGGTATCTGTCTTAGTACTGATGTCTTCTAAAGATCCTTCCGTAATCAGAGCTAGGCTTATTGCTGAAAGGGAAGATTTGTTTGCTAGTCTACAGCAAATTCGAGACGCTAGTAGAAATATCGATCAAACAAATGCTCAATCGTTTCGTCCCAGATATGAGCGCTTGACTAAAATTGAGGAAAAACTAGACCATCTTTCCGATCAAATGAGATCTTTTAACGCTCAGGTAACTGATGAATCATTGAAAATAGAAGTTACTAAAGGTTATGTAAGTTTCATTGAGGTCATCGATTCGGTTAGGTCTCATTACCTTCAGATGGCAAAACAAACCCTTAGGTTTGCGAATCCCGCTCTCAATAATGAACCTAGTTATTCCCCATCCCAATTACCTCGTATACCTATTCCCCAATTTTCCGGTAATATAGAGGAGTGGCTAAGCTATTATATTTCGGTAGGTAGAGATTTGGTAATAACTGGCAGCAGCCTCTTTTCTGCGCTTAGAGCCAACTAAGTTCAAAGATGAAAAAGACGAAGTTCTTTTCGTCTGTTATGTTGGCAGCCTGGATTTAGCAGCTATCCGCTGATATCGTGCTTGGCCGCCATTCTCTTTTGTTCGCTTTTGAGCTAACCACGTTCTAAAAATTGTGCATTTCTTTTACAAGTTTTATTAAGTTCTTCGACTTTTTTTTCGACCGTGGAGTGTTTTATTCGTCGAGTAGTGATTCACAGTGCAGTGAAAGTTGTTCCGGTGAAGTGAAAAGTTTTGTGCGGGGCGATGAACGCCGATGAAAATCCGCTAGCGGCGGTTATGCAACCCGTTACACCAACGGGTGTGGTGTCGGGAGTCGACATATCGCCGCCAGATCGTCCGCGACGTTCAGACCGCAAGAGATGTCCGAAAAAAATGTTTATTCCCGACGAGGTAATATCCGAAGATACGAGGAGGCCTCGAGGGTCGGTGAGGAGGAGTTCCACCGGCGGTAAGGTTAGTGCGTCGGCCCCACGGGGTGTCGGGCAAGGCCCAGAGGTTTTTTCGAGCCCGCATATAAGGGTTAGGACCACTTCTGACACGCAGAGGGTGAAACGTAAGTACGAGAGCAGGACAGCGGTTGCGCAGGATGAACAAGCGTCGGCCCTACGGGGTGTCGGGCAAGGCGCGACCGCGTATCCTGTTCCTCATCTGTATCTCCGAACTAGCGGAGATGCTGCCCCCCCGCCTCATAATATGCGCCCCCCCAGCGCTCGCTCCCTTCCGTCGGCCTGTTACGGCGTCAGACAACTTACGTCGGCCTATTATGGTGTCGGACAAGATGAGGCGGGGGCGGGCCCCAGTAGCTACTGGCCCCGACTACATGAGTCGGCCTTTGGCGGTATCAGACGTGATCCGCCGCCCCATGCGTCAGCAGTTAGCGGTGTTGGACATGAGGGGCCTCAGGCCCAGGAGCCGGCCGCCTGTGTTGGTGGACAGGAGGACCCGCCGGTCCGTGCGTCGGCCGTTCTCGGTGTCGGGCATGAAGGACCCCCCTTACGTGCGTCCCATACGTCGGCCGTTCGCGGTGTCGGGCATGAGGGACCCCCCGCTCATACGTCGGCCGTTCTCGGTGTCGGGCAGGAGGCGGGGGAGGGCTCCTCGGAGTCTGAATATTTTTCGGAAGGGACATCGTCGGTCGACTCTTTACAGTTTTCCGACGGACAGGAAATGGCGCCATCGGCCGCCCAGGCGGATCCGGCCTGGCTCCTGCGTCACTTAGAGGAGAGTCGCGCTCCGGTGGAGGCGGCACCTGACATTCATGACCGAATTCTACCAATTTTGGGGGAGTACCTCCGCGCGGGGGTGCCTAGAGAGTATTATAAGGCCCTCCTAGAAAAATATACGCCCAGGGGCGGGTTAAGTTTTTTGGCCCCACCGACGATGGATAAATTAATCCATGATGCGATTGGGAAGGCGGCCCAGATCCGTGATGCCTCCGTTGTACGCGGCCAGGCGATCCAGGCGGCGGCTTTAGTCGCAACGGGGGCGGCACTTTCAACTTTAGTCACGGAAGGCGCGGATTTCAACGACCCGCCGGTCAGAAATAGACTCCTCGACTCGCTTTGGCACGCATCAGCGCTTCAGTGTGCGAATTTTCATAAAATATCTAATGAAAGGAAGAAGTCGGCGCTGGTTCCCTTCACGGGAGCATTCCGGGAGGTGGCCATGGCGGCTAATATCGGGGAAACATTCTTGTTCAACGGGCAAGCCCAGGCTTGGTTACAGCAAGTTGCAGAAACGCAAAGAATTTATAAACAGCTGATTCCTAAACGTCAGAACCGCCAGCATCGACAGGCTCAGGTCGCTACTACACCTCGAGCCCCCCGCCCGCCTCAACAGGGGTCGGGAAACGCCAGGCGCCCCGCAGCACGGACCACCTACCCGTCGTCTGCTCAGAGGGGCTCGTTCAGGTCGTCCCGCGGCCACAACCGCCGTCAGCGCCAAGGATACCAGAGGAGGACGTCTCCCAGGGGTCGCCGATAGCCACAGAGGTGAGATATGCAGGTCGCTTATCACGTTTTTATCATGCCTGGGAGGAGCTGGGAGTACATCCCACCATCCTAGAATGGGTGAAAGGGTACCGGATTCCGTTTGGAGAGCTCCCTCCCCTTTCTACGGAGCCCTTCAGGGTGCCGGGTATTCCCTCGGCACACGTACCAGTCATGAGCGAATTTGTTCGCAAATTATTGAATATTGGAGCTATTTAAAAATTCTCTAAGGGGGAGCCTTTTTTCCAATCGTCAGTTTTCCTCATTCCGAAGGAGGGGGATCGTTATCGATTCATTTTAAATTTGAAGGGGCTGAACGAATGGTTGAAATTGGATCATTTCCGACTGGATGATCACCGCGCGGTTTTGCAAATGCTTCGACCCGACATGTTTGGAGGGGTGGTAGAGTTTACCGATGCGTATTTTTTAGTTAACGTCCAGCGGGATTATAGGCGGTACCTAGTGTTCGCCTGGGGGGAGAATTTATTTTGTATGAATTGTCTCGCTATGGGCCTAGCCTCTGCCCCCTATATGTTTCATAAATTGCTCCGCCCTGTGGTGGGGGCGTTGAGGCAGAGGGGAGTGTTGATTATTAATTACCTTGATGACTCGTTAATCCTTGGGAGGTCTTATGACACGTGCGAGTCGGCGATTAGCACAGCGGTGTCGCTGTTCGAACGCCTGGGTTTTATTATTAATCGAGGGAAAAGTCAGCTGTCCCCCAAGCAGGTGGTAACGTTTTTAGGTTTCAATTTCGATTCAAGGGCGATGACCATAGGTACCCTGCCGGCTAAAGCGGCGAAATTGCGGTCAAATTTGGATCGGGCCCTTCTGGAGCCTCGCATGACGATCCGTCAGCTTGCGCGGATCATCGGGGGATTAATAGCGGTCAGTCCCGCGGTCCCCTATGGGCTACTCTATGTTCCGGCACTTGAGCGGGACCGTTTTTTGGCTTTACATGCGCAGGCGGATGATTATGACGCCGAGTGTTCGTTATCAAATTTGTCTCGAGAGGATTTGAGATGGTGGAGGGGGGCATTACTGCGGCCCCCGGCTCGGATTCGACAGGACACTTATGATAGGGAAATTTTCACAGACGCCAGTGATACCGGATGGGGGGGGTTCGCGGACCCCCACAGAGCGGGGGGGTGGTGGTCGGCCACCCACCGCGAAGCCCATATCAATGAAAAGGGAATTCGAGCAATTTTGCTCACCCTACGGGCGCTGGCATCGGGATGGTCCCACCAATCGATCCTCCTGAGGGTGGACAATACTACGGCGATAGCCGCTGTAAACAAATTCGGAAGTGTGCGGTTTCCGCATTTTCACAGTATCGTCCGGGACATTTGGAAATTTTGTGAGGAACGTCAGTTGTGGGTGTTTGCATCGTACATCCCTTCCGGGGAGAATGTAATAGCAGATTTTGAATCCCGGAGGGACGATCAGCATACTGAATGGGGGCTTAGGCGCCGCTTGTTCCTGGACATGTCTAGTCAGTTGGGTACACCATCTATTGACCTTTTTGCGTCCCACGACCTGCACCAGTGTGCCCGTTTTTTCTCATGGTTCCCACACCCGGAGGCGGCGGGGGTGGACGCGTTCACACACGATTGGGGAGGTGAATTTTTTTATGCCTTCCCCCCCTTCGCCCTGCTACCTCGGGTATTGCATAAGCTTCAGACGGACCGGGCCAGGGGCATTGTGGTGGCCCCGGAATGGCCGTCCCAAATTTGGTTCCCAGTTAGCGAATTTTCGAAGAAAAGGAAGCTATTGTTCTCGGTCCAAAATTGTTAAAACTCGAATTTCCGAAAGATTTTTATACCAAAATCCGTTTCAGACCATCCTGAATTCACTGCCGAAAGACACCAAAAATTATATGTATATATATATATTTATATATATATTTATATATATATTTATATATATATTTATATATTTATATATGTATGTGTCATTCCAGACGATAACTCTCGATAGAATTGAGATAAAAAGTTCAAATTTGCACGAAAAATCTGTCTTGGCAATCGACAGGCTAAGTTCGAAGATGGGCAGAATCGGGTCACTCTAAGGGGGAGTTTTGGGGAATTTTAGGGGGGGAAAATTACCCATAAATTCCCAAAATGAAAAAGTCTGACAAGTGACACCTCATTTTAAAGGTTTTTGTACGCTGAACACGATGGTGAAATCAGAATTGCGATATCTCATTCCATTCTCAAACTGGAGCACTTTGAAGATGAAGGAACGTGGTTATTTCTTGAGATGTTCTTCCTGGTTCGTCTGCTCTAATCTGATAACGGAATGGGATATCGCAATTCTGACTTCACCATCGTGTTCAGCGTTGGAAAATCTACAAACCGAGGTGTTACTCGGCAAAAAATGGAACAAAAAATTGTTACGTATCCAATACCTACTCTTCTGGTATTCAAAACATTTTTGATTTCCCCCTCCCCCTCCTTCCACCCCAAATTTTACTTTGCGTAAAACTACTCCTGTTTTAATTTTGTATGGTATCAAGTTGGGAAAACATTGGCCGAAAATTAATATTCAGAAAATTTTAGGCGGAGGAGGAAGATGCCGAAAACTTCGAAAATTCGCTCTTATAGCCATGCTGCATGACTGTGGTTTTTTTTTTTTTTATGAGTCTAGTGACGTCCGTCGTGATTCGTTTCACACCGAATGATAATCCCTTGTTTTCTCCTTACAGCTCGGAGCACCACCCAGCGGCGTCGACGTTGACTCTGATGGTGGCGATCTTGTCCGCCAGTCCTTCCTAGCTCGGGGGCTCTCGGCCTCGGTGGCGGACACTTTATGCTCCTCGATTGCGGCATCAACCTATCGGCAATATTGCTCGTCATACAGGCTGTGGATAGCCTTCTGCCAGGCGCGCTCTTGGAACCCTTTACAGGTATCGATCATTAGGGTACTTACCTTCTTTCAACATGTGTTAGACAATACACAACATACCTATAATTCGTTTAATACGCACCGGTCGGCATTGGCCCTACTTACCGATCAGGATATTGGGCGTAATGGGGATATTCGACGTTTTTTGAGGTCAGTTTTTCGATTGAGACCGTCGGGGGCGCGGTACCAGTCAACTTGGGACCCCACCCAAGTGTTAGATTTTTTCCGGGCGGCGAAGGATCAATCATTGGAATTTGTGTCCCGAAAATTGGTGGTGCTGCTCCTGCTGGCCTCTGGCCAGCGGATGCAGACGATCAGGGCCATTCGAAGGGAGGATATCAGCTTCTCAACGTCACAGGTTACGATTTTTGTCCCACAATTGCTTAAATCTTCTCGGCCGGGGGCGGTAGCCCCCTCCATCACCCTCCCCTTTTTGCCGGAGGATCCGGGGGTATGTGTCCCGTCTTGTATTAAGAAATACCTCCATCTGACTTCCCCGTTTGCGTCCCCCACGGGCCCCCTCCTGCTGACCACTAGGGGGTGTAGAGGACACGCGTCGTCGGCGACGCTGGCCAGATGGGTGACAGATATATTAAAGCAAGCGGGAGTAGACATTAATTTATTCTCGGCCCATTCAACTAGGCATGCCGCGGTATCCGCGGCGGCTAGGAAGGGGGTTCCAATTGACGTCATTTTTACGGCGGCCGGATGGTCAGCCCGTTCCAAAATGTTTTGCCAAGTTTATAATCGACCGCTCTGTTCGCAGGAATCGTTTGCCAGGGCGGTGTGGGAGGCGGCGCACAGTGTTTCGACTATATGGATTTAGGTGGAAAAAAGTAAGATTGTAGAAACATCATTTTCGCTACGAGAGTGAAAGGCCAAGGTCTCAAATCCGCAATAATGACATTGTTTACTCGCTGCTTGTCTCAACTGGATTGTCACCACTCAGATAAAGACGACTAGGTGAGTAGGTTCAACAGAATCTTGCCCCAGTACTCAAGTGGCATTTAAGGTTGACGGCTTACTTTTCTCAATTATTTTTGAACGTGACTGTTTCTACCAGTGTTATGGATGTTCCCCTGGATGGTACGAATGATTTACCCATCGTTAATGCATGCTTTATTTTGTCATTTCTTTATGCTTTCTTAGAGAATAGGAATTATAAAGTAGTTGTTTCACGTTATCGGTGGAAAAAGATGGAAGTACCGGTTTGTCAAGACTTGAAATTAGAAGCATCTTTTAGAGAAATTAATGCTGTTTGCGAGCACGCAAACCGATTGTTTTGCACGACTTTGCAAGTTCTTTATTTTTTATTTTTTCAGATGTACTTATCGCAATTTCGCGGAACGAATTTTTTGAACAATGGAGAAAATATCCTAAAACTGTTAGAAATGAGGAAATTTACAACTACGTATTGTGTAAACACAGACTCAACGTTTCTGATAGTGGAAGACAGAAGTTGAAAAACAGTATTCGATTGTGGTCAGCAAAAATTTCTGATAAATGGAATAGAGTGGGATGTCGAGTAGAGAGGTTCATCTCTACGTATGAGACTTGGCTAAATGAAAACGATATTGTTTTATTACTCGGCAACTCCGAAGACCTCTATGTGCAGGCAGTAGAAGCTCCCCCAACATCCAAACAATTTTTCGGTCGTCCTTCAAAAAATTTTGTTGATTGTGGGAATAAAACTAAAATAAAGAGGGTACAAGACATAATCAAGAATTATACGTTGGAAGAGATTTTGTTTGCGGCTGAACACTCTCTGAGGCTCGCGAGGAAAAAAAATGCTGCAAATATCGTGAGAGACTTAAGTGATGACTTATTAGGTGGCGCCAAGGAAATAAAAAACGCGCAAGTACTTGCTTCAAAGCAGAGATGTCTCACTGGTGATGAAGCGTTAGGCCTTTACATTGATGCTAAATTGACAACTAACAGTTATAAACTATTAAGAAAAGTATCTGTTAGTGTAGGCCATGATTTGATTCCTTCATTTTATTGTTTGACAAATGCCAAGAAGAGATGCTTCCCACCTGATGAATGCATTCAGGTTGATGAGATCTCTGGTAGTTTTACATTGCAGTCGTTGCTAGATGTCACCTCTGAGCGGCTCCTAGACGCACTGCAATTGTTAGGGACGGAAAAAAATATAAAAGCAACGTTGATAAGTAAATGGGGATTCGATGGGAGTTCAGGGCATAGCCAGTATAAACAAAAATTTGACGATAAAACAGCTAGCGACGAGTATTTATTTTTAGTTTGCTTTGTCCCTTTGAAATTGGTTTTGGAAGAATCCAATACCACGCTTTGGGTCAACCCCAAACCATCATCTACGCGTTATTGCCGTGCAATTGAATTTATTTTTCAGAAAGAAACTACGGCTTTAGTAAATCAAGTAGCAGAAAAAATTAAGAACCAAATAAAAAATTTAAACCTAACTGAAAAAGGCAATGTTTCTGTCAAACACACCCTTCTCCAAACAATGGTTGACGGGAAAATATGCAACATACTATCAGGTACAAAAGGGAACCAGAATTGTTACATTTGTGGTGCCAAACCCAGTCAGATGAATTCACCAATTATTGTTGAAAATGTAAGAACAGAGAATTATGACTATGGTTTGTCTCCCCTCCATGCACTCATAAAATGTTTTGAGTGCCTATTACATATATCGTATAGATTGCCTCTAAAAGTTTGGCAAGTTCGAGACGAGAACCACAAAATTATTTTTCAAGAAAGGAAGAAGTTGATTCAACAAAGATTCAAATCTGAACTAGGCTTGAACATAGACGTGGTAAAACCAGGGTTTGGCACCACAAATGATGGCAATACTGCCAGAAAGTTTTTTGATAACTTTGAACAATCCGCCGAAATAACTGGCATTGATAGAGAACTAATACAAAAATTTCATACACTTCTTTGTGCTCTTACGTCTGGGTACGATATAAATATATATGAGTTTCAAAAATTTTCCCAGGATACTGCAACATTGTACGTGAACCTTTATTCGTGGTATTTCATGCCGCTCACAGTACATAAAATTTTATACCATAGCGTGGATGTAATTGAACACATGGTCTTACCGATCGGAAACTTATCAGAGGAAGCTCAGGAAGCCCGTAACAAAGATTGCCGGAGATTCCGGGAATTTAATACGCGGAAGTGTTCTCGTTATGCCACGAATAGAGATTTACTTACAATGTTGCTGATCTCATCTGATCCAATTATTAATACATTTAGAAATATCATAGAAAAGAAAACAAACCCATTGCCGCCTGAAGTCAGTAACTTACTGGTTATACCTGACTCCCCATCCACATCCGCATCCCTTGAGGAGGACCATTCGCCTTCAATTAGTAGTACGTCTCCTCATTCTTTTAATCGATCCGCCCTTGAATATATGTCTGTAGATTAAATTACATTGACCCACACATATGAATTTATATGCACTCATAGGCAGAACTAGGTGTAGGTAGTGTATCAACGAAACTACAATTTTCTAGTAAAGTAGTACGATTATTACTTTTTTGACTTTCTTTTTTATATTCAAACTATACTTCCCAACTCATTGTTTGTTCATCCATCATTACATTGCATTGAAATCCACCTAGTTAATACAGACCCAGAAGAACCTGATTTATTTTCTAAGAACTCGTACCTGTCATTGGAATAGTTGTTTATATTACTTACCTTCTGTCGTCACCAAAATGGTCAATAAATATATTTTACATGCTTTTAAAGTAGTTTGAACCTTTCTGTTGGACCTACTCCTTCGAGTTTCCGCTAATAAAAGGAATTCAGAACCGGTTTTCGTTGATTATGACTTTTTTCAACCTAAATCCATACAGTCGAAACACTGTGCGGCGCCATCGACTTCGGTCGCCGACGTCCAGTAGCTTCAGAGTTTAAAAAAAAAAAAAAAAAAAAAAAAAATCGAGTCGTTCAGTGTTACAGTTTAATTTCGAACAACATTTTCGAAAAAAAAAAAAAAAAAAAAAGTTCTATTCAGTATTTCATCTAGCCCGTTGGCTTTATTGTCTTAATTGGACATTTCGAGTCATTCAGTAGTTCAGTGTTACAGTTCTCTTTTTTTCTTTTTTCTCGATGTCAAACATCAGTTTTGAATGTTCAGTTCAGTGTTTCATCTAGCCAGTTGGCTTTATTTTTTCCGGGTGAGTTTGGTTCTGATTACACTCTTTTATTATACAGTCAGTGTTTCATCATTTATTATACAGTTCAGTGTTTCATCTAGCCAGTTGGCTTTAGTTTTTCATGGTGAGTTTTGTTCTGATTATACTCTTTTATTATACATGAGTGGACCTTATGTAATTTTCCACAGTTGATCCCACATAGTGGGAGGGGACTGGGTGTTCCTGACATACTTTCAACGGTGGGAGAGGTTCTGGGGATCTATCCCCCGGGAGAGGTTCGGGGGATCGATTCCCCGGGAGAAGTTCGGGTGATCGACCCCCCCTAGAGAAGTTCAGGGGATCGATCCCCCGGCGGGAATCTTCATGGGCACCTCGACCCGACAGAGCCCTACCAGGAGCAGTTTTTCGTTTTTTTACTTTCCTTTGGGCCCTGGAGGGAGTCAGGGGTCGAGGGGTGAGGTGCGTCCAGCGGCGTACCCAGGGAACCCAGGGACCTGGTGGATGGAGACTTCTAACAGCTGCCAGTTATTAACAAATCTCTACCTACCGAAATATAATTTAACAATCAACCTACCTGATGGGACAGGTTGATTATGATTATATTAGGTAGGGACGAGATTTGTTAATCACGTCCCACCCGGGTTTTTTTTGGTTGGATTGTGCTGATTGTTGAACATGGGGTGTGATTTCCTCGGCGTGATCAGACAACCAAAAAAATCCCTGTTCCCTGCCCTAAGCATCCACCAGGAATTTACTTCAAACTAAATGGCGGCCAAGCACGATATCAGCGGATAGCTGCTAAATCCAGGCTGCCAACATAACAGACGAAAAGAACTTCGTCTTTTTCATCTTTGAACTTAGTTGGCTCTAAGCGCAGAAAAGAGGCTGCTGCCAGTTATTAACAAATCTCGTCCCTACCTAATATAATCATAATCAACCTGTCCCATCAGGTAGGTTGATTGTTAAATTATTCGCTTTTTGAATCTCTCGTGCACAAGGATGATTCACTATCTCCCGTGAAGAAATTGCAGTACCTCAGATCGAGTCTAAAAGGTGATGCACTCGCTCTGATTTCGAGCTTCCCAGTTTCGAGTGAAAGTTATACCTTGGCGTTGGATACCTTGAAAACGAGGTACAACAATAAACGTAGACTTGCAAGCCATTTCATCACAAAAATTTTGGAATTCAAGCCTATTCAAAACCAATCTTCTACGGAGCTACAAAAATTTCTCAGTGTTCATCAGTCCAACTTTGACTCCCTAGCTGCTCTCAATTTGACTGATATTTATGGTTTCGTCAAACTTCAGATAGCCTTGAGTCACTTAGACCCGTCAACTCGTCGCTCCTTCGAAGATAGACATTCTGGTGAGGAATTTCCTTCTTATGATTCGCTCGTCAAGCATGTAACAGATCGTTTGCGTCGAGAGGAGCTCATTGCGACCGAAAGCAAATCCAGTGGTGCTCAATTCTCTCGTTCTAAAGAATCATGTAAGGACCAGCACCTAAAGTTCACCAATAATTCCAACACTTCCGGCAGAATAAACAAAACCACAGAAGTTGTGGGTGTTTATAATGTAAATTTGCCGTACGAAACTTCTTCCGATGCGACTTCTTCCAAAAGTAAGGTCAAATCAACGAAAAGTACTATTCCGCTCACTCAACCCGACACTTTTTCCAATGCTATGAATCCCATTGTCTGCTGGAATTGTGAAGGCCCCCATGTATTTTCCGCTTGTACCTTACCTCGAAAGAAATTTTGTTATCGCTGTGGGCATAAAGAGGTTAATGTTCTTTCCTGTCCAAAGTGTAGAAGCACTTCAAAAAACAGATCAGGGAACCAGCCTACGGGGTCGCCCTAGTTCCCCCTATGAATGGAGACTCCAAGATTACGACTACTCTCGCTTGTAATAACTTGCCGTCTTCCGTCTCTTTTCGACCAATTCACGTCTCACTCTCGCAGCCTTTCTACACGTCTCTCTCTCGAGAAGCGGCCTGTCGGCCCTTGTCTCCTTCTACTACCTACTCTTCGCTTTTATCGCCTATAGTATCTTCTCGGAACTTGTGGTCAGATTTACTGATCATGCAATTACTTTATGACAACGAATCTACGGGTAAAACTTCAACTATCCCAGCTTTATGCGATTCAGGATCTCGCCTTTCTTTTATTGGACATATTGGGTTACAGAAGCTAGGGGTTGAGGTAAACCAAAACATCGTTAGTGAACCAATTGATCCATTTATCGTTCAAATGGCAAATGGTAATAATGCTACCGTTCGCAGCTGTTATCGTTTGAAATTTCGCATAGGCAATCAACTCAATCCCCTTTGTTTGCATTATTTGAGTAGGTACCTTGTCGTTTCCCGTAGTCATCGGACTGGACTTCCTGGAAGCTAATAAAGTTATTATTGATGCACACACCAACTCGTGGTGGTACTCAGATAACCCAGAGGGAAAATTTGATTTTATCAAACAATATTCTCTGCAAACTCCAGATCCAATGTCCACTTCATGCTGCGGTATTAAACAGTTGGAAGATTCAGAACGTAAAATCTTGCAAAAAGTAGTGTCCTCCGGTCTTGAGTCGTTGAAAGATTCCCCGGGTCTGACGACAAAGATAACGCACAAAATTGATGTGGGTACAGCAAGTCCTATCAAACAAAGAGCGTATAACTATTCACCAAAAGTTCTCGAAGCCATGCACAACCAACTGGATGATATGTTAGAGTCTCGTATCGTGGAACCTAGCCAATCCCCTTGGGCATCACCCGTCGTGATGGTCCGCAAGGGCGAATCCTACGGATTTTGTGTAGACTACCGTAAAGTAAACTCTTGTACCAAAAAGGACTCATACCCGATGCCTAATATGAATACCCTCCTGGACTCCCTGCGTAACGCTGCCTATCTGTCGAAGCTTGATTTGCGACAGGCCTTTTTACAAGTCCCTCTGGCGGACGAGGAGAGCCGGGACATAACATCGTTTATTGTGCCAGGGAGGGGTCTATTTCGATTCCGTACTATGAGTTTTGGGTTGACGAACAGCCCAGCCACATTTCAACGGCTGGCGGATTCCATTTTCTTAGACCTGTATCCTCAAGTTGTAGTTTTTCTAGATGACATTTTGATTTGTACTCTAGATTTAAAATCGCATTGTGAACTACTGAAGGAGGTATTTCATCGGCTTGAGCAGTCCGGCCTTCAAATCAACCCAGAAAAATGCGAATTTGGGTGTAAGGAAGTAAGATATTTAGGATATCGAGTAAATTCCGAAGGTATCGCTGTTGATCCGGACAAAACCGAGGCTGTTACGTCGTATCCAGTTCCCGTCAATGTTACCGAACTCCGTCGCTTCCTGGGCATGGCAAGCTGGTACCGACGCTTCATCTCCGCATTTTCTACTATCGTCTCTCCTCTCACTGCTCTTCTGAGTAAGAAGAAGAAATGGAGTTGGTCTGAAGAGGAAGATGACGCGTTTCGGACATTGAAAAGGGCTCTGACCTCTGCTCCTGTTCTTGCTCGCCCACATTTTGACCTTCCTTTCACGCTCCAAACAGATGCAAGTTCCAACGGAATTGGCGTAGCCCTTACTCAGGAACAAGATGGATGTGAAAGGGTGATTACCTACTGTTCCCGTTCTCTGTCAGCCGCGGAAAGAAATTATTCGGTTACCGAAAAAGAAAGCTTAGCAGTCATTTGGGGTATAGAGAAAAACCGACAGTATTTAGAAGGATCAGAGTTTGTAGTAGTCACAGATCACTCTTGTTTGAAGTGGCTGTTCAGTTTGAAGAATCCCACGGGTCGTTTAGCTCGATGGATCCTTCGTCTGCAACCCTATGACTTCCGTATCGAATACCGTAAAGGCAAACTGAATTGTGTGGCTGATGCATTGTCCCGTATCTCAAAGTTTGAAAGTCTCGCTGCTGTATCGTCTCCTGATGTTTCTACTCTCAACCAAACCCAAAATGAATGGTATAACAGAAAGTTATATAAAGTTCGTCAGTCCCCTGAACTCCATCCAGATTGGAGAGTAGAGGGGAACAATTTATTTTATTGCCGTAAATCCTTTTTGAAGGGTGAGTTGGATGATCCAAGTGAGGATTGGAAATTGGTAGTACCGTGGGGTTTGAGGTCAGATGTTCTGCGGGAATGTCATGACAACCCACAATCTGGTCATTTAGGTATAGCTAAAACGCATTGGCGTGTAGGTAGACAGTACTATTGGCCTGGTATGTACCAGGACATAGTCCGCTACATACAGCACTGCGACGTCTGTCAACGGGTGAAGCCTCAGAATTCAGCCCCACGCGGCCTCATGTATCCTCGTTATTTGTTTGAACCATGGCACACAGTAGCAACTGATATCATGGGTCCATTTCCTCCGAGTTCGTCCGGCAACAAGTACCTTCTCGTTTTCGAGGACATTTTCACGAAATGGGTGGAACTGGTCCCCATCAGATCGGCAACTTCTCCCGTGATTCTCAGCAAATTTAAATCCGTTATCCTCAATCGATATGGTGCTCCTGCGCAGTTGGTTTCCGACAACGCAACAAATTTCGTCAGTTCTGCCGTGAGTTCATTGGCTGAATCTTACGGCATACAGCACAGAACAACTCCCCTTTACCACTGTCAGGCAAATCCCTCTGAAAGAGCTAATAGGAATATTAGACAGTTAATTATCACTTATTTGGATAAGGAAAGCCATAGTAAGTGGGATAAATTTATTGGGGAACTGCAATTCGCCCTGAACAGTGCCACTCACATTTCAACAAAATTTTCTCCGGCATTCCTGAATTTCGGTAGAGAAATAACTGCAGTGCATTCTCTTTCTAGGAAAGTTTTAAGGCCTGAATCACAAGCCGTCCAGGACTCTGCAGGTCTGGCTACTACTGGAGAATGGGCCGAGAGGATGGGAAAACTCAAGGAGCTCAATCATCTCGTCGAGCAGAATCTCCTACAAGCCAGCATCTCCCAGAGTCAACGGTACAACTTACGTCGTCGTCACGATCCGTTCAAAATTGGAGAACTAGTGTTAAGAAAAACCTTCTCGCTATCGTCCGCAGCTAACCGCATTTCAGCTAAGCTGAACCCAAAATATGAAGGTCCCTTTACCGTAACTTCCGTTAGCCCTGGTGGTACCTGCACTCTACAGGACAGGCAAGGAAGGCCCGCTGGTTCCTGGCATCCCTCAAAGTTAAAAAAATATCTTCCCACCTCAACCGCTGGAGAGGGGTGTGTACCGTGAATAAAATTACCGTACCGCCATCGTTCGTATTTCGCGGTTTCGGGGCTCTCCGAGGATTGTCCCGATCAGCTGATTACCGCACCGAAGAAGAAAATCATTCGATATTTGTGATGAATTTAAAATTCTCATCACGGTGGCGTGGAAGGAAGGTGAGTGAGTGAATTTACCTAGGCGGCTGTAGTCAACCGTTCATCTAGGTAAAGGAGAGGAAAGGAGGAAAAGTCGCAGGCGGCTGTAATCAACCGAACATCTACGACTTTGGAGGAGAGAGAGGTGGATGAGGGAATTTTACCTAGGCGGCTGTAGTCAACCGTTCATCTAGGTAAAGGAGAGGAAAGGAGAGGTCCCTTGTCTAGGCGGCTGTATTCAACCGATCATCTAGACAAGGAGGAGGAGAGAGGAGGTGAAATTCTCAGGCGGCTGTAGTCAACCGATCATCTGAGAGGGAAGGTAAGAGAGAGAAGAGAGAGCTGGTTAGAGGAAGTGTCGAATGAAGCTTGAGCGCCAGGATCCGGGGTTTTATAGTACTTGGGGGCCTCTCCCTCCAGCTCCTTGCAGGGAGCTGGTAGTGGGGCCCCAGGTTGAGTAACCCTGGGTTCTGTCGCCTGTCCCCACTCATATCTTTATTTACGGAGCTTTAGTTTGGCGTTTGGATATTGGTGAGAACTTAATATGATAGGAGTGTTCCCGGGAGGGACTCACGACAGAGGTCCCCCCAGTTTGAACCAATATTGGTGCTGAAGGCGCAAGATGACAGGAGCTGAGGGCTACGGCAAACAAGAGGTGGTCGCTGAAGGCGCAAGGTGACAGGAGCTGAGGGCTACGGCAAACAAGAGGTGGAGCTGAGGGCGCAAGGTGACAGGGGCTGAGGGCCGAGGCAAACAAGGGTTGAGCTGAAGGCGGTTCTTAAATCTAGGAGTAATATGGTACAGGCAGCATAGGTAGTATTTACATGGTACAGTAAGCATAGTAGTAGTGGCATAGGATAAGAAGCGTAGGTAGATTAGAAGTAAACATAGTAGGAATAGAAAATAAGTAGGATGAGTTGATGAATATGTACACGGCTGGCATTACAAGGGCGGTGAGAGTATTTACAGGATGATGGGAGTATTGGTCAGGATTCATAAACATTTGGCATTTACGAAAGTGATCGGCAAGGGCGAGATGAGGAGGATTGACAATATTTACAGGACGTACAACAGTTACAATATTTACAAGATTTACAATATTTACAATATTTGCCATATTTACAATATTTACAATATCCGTGCAAATGTGAGGGACAAACTGGAACGGGGTGTTGGAAAACCGCCGATTCCTGGGTGTGTGTTGGGTGTGGTGAGTGACAGTGAGTGTGTGAGTGAAGTGTGCGGGGATGGTGGGTGCTCGTAGCTCGTGGCGAGGCGGGCACGGCGGGGCTCCGAGTTCCGGTACAGTGCGAGTGGATTAAGAAGACACCAGCACTGTTCCGGAATCTCAAGGCCCCGCCGTGATTGCTCAGAGCGGGGCGGGGAATTCGGCCGCCGGGACGCGGGGAATGTGGGGACGCTCCCTCCGTCCGTTTCGCCGCCCGGGCCGTTTTGTCCCGGCGGAAGCTATTATGGATATCCCCGGTGATGGAGGGGGGGGAGGGGGTGTTTGAAGGGGAGAAGTTGACATGGGGGGGTCGAAAATTGAAAATGGTGGGGGCGTTAAAATTGGGGGGTCGGAATTTTCTGGGGGATTGGTGATTTGAACGGGGGGTGGGGGGTCGAAATTTATTGGGGGAATGATGATTTGAACGAGGGGCGGGGGGGGCATGAGTTCCGCGAGGCGGAACTCGCGAAGGATGGAGGACATCAACGGGTCCGTGGGAGAGTAGGGAGGGTGTACCCCCGTGGCTTGGGCCGTGCGAAACTCGCGCAGGATTTTCCACTGGGGGTACTTCCATCGCCGGGGCCGGGGAGGTAGTCCGGAGATCCGTGGCGGGACGAACGTAAGCGGTGATGTCGGCCCGGGCGAAGGGGGTAGGGGGGAGAGCGGTTCCGGGACGAAAACGTCCCGGAGAATCGCCGCCATTTCCGGATCCGAATCGAAATCCGGAAACGGCGACGGAGGTGACGGGTGCATCGGGAAGAGGTGCGACATTGCGAACGGACGGCGGGAGACTGATAGTGTTAGGGGGTTGGGTTAGCACAGGTGCAGGTTTACACCTGGCTAACGGGACTGTATGTGGTTTGCCGTCAATTAACAGGGTTGCGGTGGTGTGTGTTGTGCGGATGACTTGAAAGGGCCCGGCATAAAGTGGTTGGAAAGTTTTATGGATGCCGGGCTCTTTCAGGTACATGTGTGTGGTGGTGAAAAAGCGTTTGGGATAAGTGGTGTCGTTTGTCGGTGTTGTTGAGTGTAGCGGTTCCCTGTTAATTGACGGTGTGTGATTTGGGGTGAAAATGTCGGCTGGTAGACGTAGTGGGTCTTTAAAGGCATTTTGTGCGGGGCTGGTTTGGTCTGAAGGACGGGCTGATGTGCGTAGGCTGAGTAAAATGTAGGGAAGGGATTTTGTCCAGGAAGGGGAATTGGTTGATGTAGAAATGGCCTGTTTGAGGACCGAGTGCCACCGCTCTATTTTCCCGTTGGATTGGGGATGGTACGGGGTAGTGTGAATTTTTTGGATGCCGAGGGAACGTAGTAAATCGGAAAAGTGGGCGGATTCGAACTGCCTCCCTTGATCGACCGTGATTGTTCGCGGACAACCGTAACGGCTAACCCATTGAGTGAGGAAAGCCGTCGCGACGGCGTCCGCGGTGATGTGGGCGAGCGGGATGCACTCTACCCAGTTGGTGGCACGGTCGATCATCGTGAGGCAGTATTTCTTCCCCTCGGATGGGGGAAGGGGGCCCACTAAGTCCAGATGTACATGTTCCCACGGGAGGGAGTCGGGAATGGTTTGAGGGGGGACATGGGGGTGGGCCGAGACCTTAAATCGCTGGCACTTCTGGCACCCCAGAACCCAGTTACGAATATCTGTGTTCATGTGGGGCCAGAAGTACCGCGTTTTGATAAGGTCCCGGCTAGCCCGAATGCCAGGATGGTGAAGGGAATGGTAATGGAGGAACAACTGCCGCCTCTGTTCCGGTGGGACGTAAGGGCGCGGTGAATCGGCCGTTACGTCGCACCAGAGGTTGAGGGGCGGCAGTTGTTCCAACTTGGAGGCGGAAATGAGGTTGGAGAGGGCTGGATCAGTGGAAGGGTTCTGGTTGTTTCTGAGGGATTGGGGGGAGGGGAACGGCAGTAACTCCGCCACCGGCGCGGGGGTAGGGGTGGGTCGGGAGAGCGCGTCCGCCACGCAGTTGTCAGCCCCCGGCAAGTATCGGATATCGGACGTAAATTGTCCGATAAACTCGAGTTGCCGGAGGCGACGCGGGGAGGCGGATTTGCGGTTTTGTAGGAGGGCGTGGGTCAGGGGCTTGTGATCGGTGACGACAGAGAACTGCCTGCCCTCCACGAAGTCACGAAAGTGCTTGATGGCTTCGTGGATGGCGAGGAGTTCTCTGTCGAACGTGGAGTAATTTTTCTGGGTGGGGGACAATGTTTTAGAAAAGAAGCCTAGGGGTTGGGGGGTGGCGCCGGTGTGCTGATGGAGCACTGCCCCGATGGCCCAGTCGGACGCATCGGTAGTGATGGACAGGGGGGCATGGGGATCGGGATGGGCCAATAGAGCGGCGTCTACTAGGTCCTGTTTGCAAATTTTGAAGGAGGAGGTGAGTTGGGGGGTCCAGGTGATGGGACGGTTGTCATTTTTTTTGGAGGGTTGGGGGATGGCGTGTATGAGTGGTTGTTGATGTTGTGCTGCGTGTTTTATGTGTCTGCGGTAAAAGTTTAACGTACCCAGGAAGCGGCGGAGTTCCGTCACCGTGCGGGGTTGCGGGAAGTCACTAATGGCGTGGACCTTGTCCGAGAGGGGTTTGATGCCCTCGGACGAAACTTGGTGGCCGAGGCAGCGGACGGAGGGTTGGCCGAGAACGCATTTTTCAGTGTTAACGAGGAGGCCCTCGGTGGAGAAGATGTCGAGGATCTGTTGGAGATGGCTGAGGTGTTCTTCCGGCGTCCTGGAGGCCACCAGGACGTCGTCGAGGAAGCAAAAGACGAACGGTAGGCCTCGCAGGATGCTGTCCATATAGCGCTGCCATGTCTGTGCAGCGTTCCTCAACCCGAAGCCCATTTTCACGTATTCGAATAGTCCGAATGGGGTAATGATGGCGGTTTTTTGGACGTCGGGGGGGGTGGATGTTAATGTGGTGGAACGCTCTTGAAATGTCGAGGGTAGAGAAAATAGTAGCACCATGTAGATGTGACGAGAAATCCCGTAGGTGGGGAACGTTGTAGAGATCCGGTGTGGTTTTAGTGTTGAGGCGCCGGTAGTCCCCGCAGGGGCGGATATCCCCATTGGGCTTCTGCACGATGTGGAGTGGAGAAGCCCAAGGGGACTTTGAGGGGCGGACGATACCGTCGGCTATGAGCTTGTTAAAGTGTTGTCGAGCTTTTGATAGTTGAAGGGGGTGGAGTCGTCGGGCCTTTGCTGTGATGGGGGGGCCGGAAGTCTCAATGTGATGTTGGACGGTGGAGATGTGGGCAGAGGGGCGGCGCTGGGGGCGGTAGTTGAGGAGGAGGCGTTCAAATGGTGTGGGGGGGGTGGTTGATGGCATGTATAAACCCAGGTATGGGTTTATTTGTGGCGGGGTCTATCAGGCGCGCATTCCGGACGTCGACCTGGAGACCGAAATACGCTAGGAAATCGGCCCCCAGGATCGCCTTCTCCACGTCCGCCACGGTAAAGTCCCACTCGTACGCGAGTCCGCTCATGTAAACGGAGGAGCGGTACGTCCCGTACGAGGGGATGGTGGTACCGTTGGCGGCGTAGAGAAGTTGCCGGTAGCAGCGCGCCTGACGACGGAGGATGTTATTGGGGAATATGGACAGCGCCGCCCCCGTGTCCACCAAGAAAGGCACGTTCGTCTTCTTGCAGCGCAAGAAAAGTCGCTGGTGGGTAGGCAGGGCGTTTTGCAGGATTGCGGAGGTGGGTATTTGCGCTGGCGTTGGGTGGTCCTCATTGAAGGAGACGCGGGGTGGTTTCTTGCCGTTCCGGAGGGGGGGAACGGTGGAGTCGGCAGGGGGGCTGATCCTCTTGGTAGGAGGTGGTTTGGTTTTGTTCCGGGGAGGGGGAACGGTAGCGGCGGCGTGAGCGGTGGCCGGAGGGGGTTGTGCCCTGGAGGCGGGCGTGGAGGGGCCGTTCCGTGGTGGGGGAACGGTAGCGGCGGCGTGAGTGGCGGCCGGAAGGGTGGCTGCCCTGGAGGCGGGCGTGGAGGGGCCATTCCGGGGTGGGGGAACGGGAGCGGCGGCGTGAGTGGTGGCCGGAAGGGTGGCTGCCCTGGAGGCGGGCGTGGGGGGGCCGTTCCGAGGTGGGGGAACGGTTGATGGTGGGGTGAGGGTTTTGGCGGCGCTGGCTGGCGCGGCCGGGAGGTTGGCAGCCGTGGCGGCGGCGTAGGAGGGGTAGCGGGGCTTTGTGGTGGTGGTGTGAATGCGGGCGGGGGGGGTTGGTCATGGTCCCCCCCGTGTTGGCGAGGAGGGGGGCCCGCCGGGTTTACCGGCGGGCGTCTGCGTTTCCCTGCTTAGGGGCGAAGGAGCAGGGGGGTTGGCACTTGCGGGCCTCCCCACCGAAGTTGACATGATAGAAACAACGGTGGGGGGGGTCCGCAGGGAGGTAGGTGGTGTTGGTGGGGCGGGTCGAGGTGGAGGGGCGTGCAGCGGCCGGGGACCGCCCTCTGCGCTGGCGAGGAGGGGATGCGTTGCGGCGCTCGGGTGAGCGCTGGCGACGGCGGTCGGCGGAGGGGTCGCGTCGGCGATCCGTCGAAGTGGGGCGACGTCTGTCGAGGGAGGGGGGCCGGTCGCGGTCTCGGGACTTGGTGCGGTCCCGTAGAGGCGGGGGGTGACGCGGCGTACGGACTTCGCTGACGGCGGCCGCTGCGGCCAAGTCGTGAACGGTGTCCGCAAGTCGCAGGAGGGGCTCGTCGGGACCGTCGAGATGGCTGGCCAGGGCCATCTGGATGGGGTGGGGGAGGGCACGTAACCAGAACGTTCGTGCGATGTCAGCGGTCATAATGCCCTGCAGCTGGTGTCGTAGCCGTCGGTAGAGGTGGGAGGGCTTCTGGTCGCCGAGGTGTTGAGGTTGGGAGAGGGCGGCGACTCGGGCGATCTTTGACGGCTGGTAGGTGTTGATGAGGCGGCTGCGGAGGTCGTCGTACGCAGCGGCGGCGTCGGGGGAGATATCGGAAGTCTGAAGCAGGATCTCGTAGGGTAGTAACGAAATGATCCGGGAATATCTAGTTTTCTGGCTGCGGATGTTGGCGGCCGAAAACGCAGCGTCCACTTGGAAAAACCATAGCGCGGGGTCGTGCGTGTAGAAGGGGGGCAGCGACAGAGGGAACGCTGCGGACGTTGTCATGACGTCGGTGGCGGCCGCGGCCGTAGCGGCGGCGGTGGCGGCGGTGGCTGCTGCGGATGCGGAGGAGCCGGGTGGTGAGAGGCTGGTGAAGGGGTTGTCGGCGGCGTCAGTCGCCGCAGCGGTCGGCGGCGTCGGAGAGTTCGGGTCCATGTCTGTAAGTAAAATTCAAAAATTTGAGGTGGTTTTGAATTTTGAAATTCGCAATCGGCGGGAGCGGAGGTGCGTTGAGTTGAGAGTTGAGTGGTGAGGTTGGGCCAAGAATTGCGAATTTACACTGACTGTTGAAATTTGAATTTAAAATTTGGGACACCGAACTAGACTGGGGCGACACATGAGGTGGGAAGGTGGGAAGGAAGAAGGTTGAGTGAATGTCGGGTTCACCACTGTGATGAATTTAAAATTCTCATCACGGTGGCGTGGAAGGAAGGTGAGTGAGTGAATTTACCTAGGCGGCTGTAGTCAACCGTTCATCTAGGTAAAGGAGAGGAAAGGAGGAAAAGTCGCAGGCGGCTGTAATCAACCGAACATCTACGACTTTGGAGGAGAGAGAGGTGGATGAGGGAATTTTACCTAGGCGGCTGTAGTCAACCGTTCATCTAGGTAAAGGAGAGGAAAGGAGAGGTCCCTTGTCTAGGCGGCTGTATTCAACCGATCATCTAGACAAGGAGGAGGAGAGAGGAGGTGAAATTCTCAGGCGGCTGTAGTCAACCGATCATCTGAGAGGGAAGGTAAGAGAGAGAAGAGAGAGCTGGTTAGAGGAAGTGTCGAATGAAGCTTGAGCGCCAGGATCCGGGGTTTTATAGTACTTGGGGGCCTCTCCCTCCAGCTCCTTGCAGGGAGCTGGTAGTGGGGCCCCAGGTTGAGTAACCCTGGGTTCTGTCGCCTGTCCCCACTCATATCTTTATTTACGGAGCTTTAGTTTGGCGTTTGGATATTGGTGAGAACTTAATATGATAGGAGTGTTCCCGGGAGGGACTCACGACAATATTCATCTTATTTCGCAATTTTTGAAGGAATTTCAAGTTATTTAATTTTATATGATTTAATTTACAATTGAACAATAAGTTATTATCCTGAAACGAATGAATTTATCGTCCATTTTGCACGTGTCTCGTTTTGCCGCGGAGTGTGCTGCCGTCTACCGATCCCGAGAGGAATCGAACCGGCACTTCTCGTTTAACAACGACCACCGTCAATTGTGCTCTCGTATAAAATTTTCATACCGCCCAATTATTAGAGCATTTCTACCGTTTTCGTTTCGTCCAACTAATGCTGGATTTGTGGATATCGTATCGCCCTCTTCTCTTCGTGGATTCGCCATCCGACTCTCGAAGATCAACCAGTTCCTGATCTCCCCTCGGAGCTGAGGCAGTATCGTCGTCACTTCTGCTGCGAAGAACTACCGTCCGCTGTCTCGCCATACATCTATCGTACCGGTATGCTTCTTCGATGTCTGAAACCTACAGACCGATTTTAGTCATCAGGAAGAAACTTATCTTTTGTTTCTTCAATCAGTTTCAGGTACGGGCTCGAAGGCTTCCCTACCGCCGAGCTGATCTCGTTGCCGTCTCCAGAAGGATACCGTTTCAGTTATTCCCGTCCCGCCTCCCTTCATAACAGATACCGAATAGAAAAACCACCTTATCGTCCACCGCTCTTTACTATAAGATTTGTATCTATACCGTACCATTTTATTAGTACCTAATACATTCCACGGCCGTCGGAACTGTGAGTACCTACCTACTCTAATATAGTTTTATCGTACTAATACGAATATCGTACCGCGTACCGCTTGATTTTATCTGTGATTCCCTGAGAAAGTTTATTTTCATTTTCCAAATAAAGAGTGATTTTCTTTCTACCAACCTCGCGTGGTAATTTCAATTCATTATTTTCCCGGGTTCATCCCCACCCTTGTGATCACGTTTTAAATAAATTTTGTTTCGTCACAGGGTACATAAGAGAAAAGTAGAACCTGACGGTTCATATAAGTACAAAAGCCGCCTAGTTATTAAAGGGTTCGCTGATACCAATCAGTATCTGATTTCTGAAATTTATGCTCCGGTGGCACGTCTTTGTGATGTTCGAGTGTTCTTGTCTGTTGTGAACAAGCTTGGTTTACATCTTCATCAACTTGACGTGACTACAGCTTTCCTCCATGGGACTCTTGAAAAACCTGTATACATGCAGGTCCCTGAAGGTGTCGAGGAACTTGCTGATCCACCTTTTCATTTGAAAGGGGCATATGTGTGCTGTCTCAAGAAATCTTTGTATGGCCTAAAAGTCTCGCCAAATCTATGGTATAAAAAGTTTAGCAGCATCCTAATTAAGTTAGGATTTGTAGTCTATCCATTCCAAACATGCATTTTCAAATGGAAAGAAGGCCCAAAGTATATTTTGATTATCATTTACGTAGATGATTGTCTTCTAGCGTCCAATGATAATCAAATGGCCTTGGATGTTATTCAGACTTTACAGAAAGAAATCAAAATTAAGAACTTGGGAAATCCTAGAAAATTCTTGGGTTTTGAGATCGTTAGGAATGTGTCAAGTAAACAGCTGTTCATTCACCAGAGAACCATGATCCAGAGTTTACTAGACAAATTTCTACACCCAGAAGAAAGTATCAGTGAAATTCCCATGTCGCCCACAACATGCACGCTGGGTGCTCAATTAGAGTCGACTGCAGACTCGGAATCATCTCCAGATGTTCCATATCGAGAAGTAATAGGTGCTCTCTTATACATCCAAAATGGAACGAGACCAGACATCTCTTTTGCAGTCAACTTTCTCAGTAGAAAACAAATAGGATATACTCTGAATGATTGGGTGTGTCCTAAAAATTTTGAAATATCTTAAAGGAACGGTGTCTCTGGGTATCATGTATACTGGGAGAACCGAGAGTCTGGTTGCCTACTCAGATGCCTCATTGGGTACTAACACACTCAATGGAAGGTCAACTACAGGATACATGATTAGGTCTCTTGGTGATCTGGTGGCGTGGAGGTCGAAAAAGCAGACACATGTGGCCCTCTCAACGTGTGAATCTGAGTACTTGGCCATGTCGGAGGCGTGCAAGGAGATCACAAGTGTACGGACCCTATGTGAGTTTCTTGTAGGCATTGGCATGCGTCCCACGTTGAGGTGCGACTGTGCTCCAGCTATCGCTGTCGCCATGACGAATGACTCCAAGACCCTTAAACATGTGGTCAAGCTCTCTCTACATTTTATCCATGACCTGTTCAAGAAGGGTGAAGTCCATATTGAATGGGTTTCATCTCAGGAACAACTTGCTGATTGTTTTACCAAAGCTCTGCCTCGTGAAAAATTCTTTGAAATGAGAAATGCAATCTTGACCAGAATTAATGCTGTGATGTAATTGTTTCAGGGGAACAAGAGCCATGGGCCTAATTTGGCCAAAGAATCGTCGCTGCTGTCCACCTCTACGTGTTCATCATTATGCTTCAACACGTCATCACAATCAAGTTCAACCCACGTATCATCAGTATCGTCGCCTGTCAGCTCTACGCCTCAGCTACATGTGTCTCCGATGTTGTGTTTCGATGTGCGCGGGTCAATTTGTGATTGTGCATTAATTCAGTGTAAAACTAGTTCAGGCAATTCTTCCCTGCTAATATGATATATGTTGTGTTTTATATTGTATTTCTAGAATCTTAGTAGGGAACCTATGTGAGCTGAATGACTTCCTTTTGTTGTAAGGCAAATGTATTAGAAAAAAAACTCTTTTGAACCTGCAATTTAGAATCGCAACTGCATTAGTATCGGATTCAGACTCATGATCTTGCCGCTGGTACTGATCATTCCATGCTAATATGTTGGACCTCTGGTGTGACATTAGGACGTGTGTCGTTTCTGTGTGCTTTGTTGCTGAAACAGCTTCTAGTCCTGTCACATTGGCCTCGTCATTTGCAGAGGAGGGAGTGTTGAAATAGGATCTTCAAATGAGATGCCTCCATGAGCACTTCCTCTACGGAACAGAGTTCACAAAGTATCCATAGCATTTGTTCTATTCTACACTGTGTACAACGAACCAAATAGAAAATATATTGTATAGCTCAGAATTAATCTACATGTATATATATAACATAAACGTAATATTGTCTCTATGAACTGTTATATTATTCGTATATTCATGTAAGGATCATATATTATGTTTTATGAGCTGTATAGTTGGCACTACTGTTATATAGAAAATGCGGTGGGGTTTGCTAACCCCACTCCTACTCTCTCTCGCTTCACTTGCTTCCGTATCGTTGACGCTGTCGCCTCTTTCACGATCCGTATATTTTCACAGTTTGTGCAAGTTCTCAAATATAATATTCATTTCGTTTAAATTCAGTTTCGTGTGCATCATTTATAATCTACCCAAAAGGATCAATCCTTCAACTATCGATTCTCCTTATACGGTGAGTGGTTCGTTTAATTATTTGATTGCTAAAGTAGCATCTCAGTTTTCATTAACCTTACCTCCAAATGGCTTTTGACTTTGATACCTATTTATAGGAGTAGCCGAAGTTAATGTAGAATATCAAAGTCACAAGTCTACCGAACTACTCTTTGTGGTACGAGATGGATACTCCCCGCTCCTGGGCCGAGTGTGGATCCGCCATCTCAACATCAATCTGGAAGAACTTGATACCCACAATTCAATCTGTTCAATTGCTCAGATCAATAATGTCGACCTCGTTTCCAGTATAATTGAACAGTTTAAGGATATTTTTGAACCTCGAGTTGGGTGTGTTCCAGGTTTCACATGTTCCCTCCAGCTTCGAGAACAGGCAAAACCTGTATTCATCAAGGAACGCAACGTACCCTACGCTTTGATGGACAAAGTCAATGAAGAGCTTGACAGCCTCGAAAAATCTGGAATCATCTCTAAGATTGAAACTAGCGATTGGGGCTCTCCACTCGTAATTATCCAGAAGCCTGATTCCAGTTTGAGATTGTGTGTCGATTACAAGATCGCCGTCAACAAACACCTTAAATCTTCTCATTACCCAATACGTAAGATCGATGATATTTTGAACAATCTACGTGTAGTGATATAGGAAGTAACAGACGAGGCCGTGGTTAGCTTGAGAATGGTTATTTAATGGTTGGCCCCTTGGCTCTTTATAGGCCCCTGACACGGTCAGAGGGGGGTCGGGGGGTCCCCACTCTGAGATACAACACGTATGAACAGTACATGGGTTGTGGAGGAGCAGCCGATCACAACGCTGCTCCCCCCAGAATTTAAGTAACGCATTTAGTTAAATTTTTGTTCTGTTGCGGTGGCGGTTGCTGGGCGTGGGAGGTGCGTGTGCTGGTTGCGGTGGTTTCATTGGGGCTGTCCGGGTGGATGCGTGGGTCGTTGTCGTGGGGCGTGTCCGTTTAGTGGCGGAGGCGCCGGTGCTGGCGTGAGAGGTCGCGCCGGTGGCGGATGCTGGCCGTGAGGTAGTGGGGCTTCGGGTGGCGGGGGCGTTGCAGCGTTGGCGGCGGTGCCGGCATGGGCGACGTCGGCCGTGCCGTAGGCGTTGCGGAGGGTGACGTGCCGAGGGGGGTGGTTTGGGTGCCGCGTTCCGTTGTGGCGAGGAGGGCCTTCGTCAAGTGGCGAGCGTAGGTGGCCTTGGTGCACACGTCTGGCGAGGCTTGCACTTTGGCAGTGTGCTGTTGGGGTCGCCGTACCCCGTGGAGGCAGCAGTCGCTGCAGGTGCCGGCGTATGGCGGGAGCTGCAGCGTGACTGTGTGATGTGGTGGGGTTGTGACGGTCAGCACGGGGGTGCCTGGCGTCGCTGTTGACGGCTTCGGTGTGAGTGGGCGGATACCCGGCGGTGGCTGTCGGTTGGGTGGCGGGCGCTGCTGCGCCGTGTCTTTCAGGGGCCGCGCGTGGATGGGCATCGCGCCGGCTCGAGAGATGGCCATCGCCTGACGGATGGGGATCGGGCCATATCGTCCTGATGGCTGTGGCCCGGTTGGCTTTCGCTTCGCCGGGGCCGGTGGTGACGGCGAGGTCGCGGAGAAGCTGGGCGGCTGTAGGCGGTTTCGGCGACATGGCTGTATAGTGGGATGACTTTGGTTGTGGGTGCGGATTTTTATAGTCGCGGCTGTGGGGCGGGGGGCGTCCGGCGGCATGTTGGGGGTGTCCGTGGTGTGCGTAGGTGGGGGTGCCGGCTTACATCGGTCGATGGATACTGACGGCGTGCGGCGGTCGTCCGTGAGGTACGTGACTGTTTTTCCGTCGTTCGTTAGTATTTGATGTGGGCCGGTGTAGGGTGGCTCTAGTTAACCCCGTGGTGTGTCGACGCGTACGTACACATGGGTCGCTGTGCGCATGGTAGTTGGCATGCAAGACTGAGTGTAGTGGCGGTAGGACTCGTTCGTGTGGAGGGGTACGGTTGTCGGTGGCGGCTGAGCGAACAAATCCCCTGGGAGGCGTGGTGTGGCCAAAAAAAGGCGTTGAGCCGGCGAGTAGCCGTCGGGGCCCGGGCGGTTTCGTAGGCCGAGGAGGAGGCCGCTGAGTTGTGTGGCCCAAGTGCGGGACGTGGCGGTGGCGATTATTGCGTCCTTTAGGACGCGGTGTAGTCGCTCGACTAGGCCGTTCGCTTGTGGGTGGTATGTGTTCGTGTGATGGACCTCCGCGCCCATGGATGTGCAGTATTTGTGAAAATCGGCTTGGGTGAACTGTGTGCCCTGGTTGGTGGTTATGTGTGCAGGGGAGCCGTAGCGCGCGATCCAGTGTGTGTGTTGGGCCGTGATTACGGCGTCGGCGGAAATGGTGGAGAGGGGGGCACATTCGAACCAGCCGGTGGCGCGGTCGATCATCGACAGTATATATTTTTTCGTTGCCGACGGTGGTGGTGGGCCGAAGAGGTCTATGTGGACGTGTTCGAGCGGCGCTGCGTCGGGGAATTCGCCGAGGGGGGCCCTGATGTGGCGCGTTGTTTTTGCTCGGTTGCAGCTCGGGCAGGCGCGCGTGAATAGCCTGATTGATGAAGTCATATTTGGCCAGTAGTATCGGGCTCGGATGAGGGCGGTCGTTGCTTTTATCCCTGGGTGCGTCAGCCCGTGTAGGTGCCGGAAAACGGCGAGGCGTAGCGGCGTCGGGATGTAGGGGCGGGGCGAGGCGTCGGTGTCGTCACACATGATGTCGTGGCCTTGTATCCGGTGTGCCGTGAGAGTCATGGTGGTGAGGTGGTCATCGGCGGCCTGTGCGTCGACGAGTTGTTGGATCGTGAAGGGAGTGCGATGGTCCGTGACTGCGTCAGGTAGGCGAGAGAGATAGTCGGCGACGATGTTCGTTGGGCCCTCGGCGTACCGGATGTCCGTTGTAAATTCGGAGATGAATCTAAGGTGCCGAAGTCTCGTTGGCGGGGCCGTATTGGATTGAGTCGCAAGAGAGGTCGTTAGGGGCTTGTGGTCCGTGTAGACGGTCAGTGGGCGCCCTTCGATTTGTGGGCGAAAATGCACTATGGCGAGGTATATAGCCAATAGTTCGCGGTCAAATGTGCTGTAATTACGTTGAGCCGGGTTGAGTGTGCGTGAGAAAAAACCCAGCGGGCGTAGGTGCGATTTGTCGATGAAGTGCAGCGCTGCGCCGACGGCGAAATCGGATGAGTCCGTATGTAGGACGAGTGGTTGGGTCGGGGCCGGATGGGCGAGTGTGACGGAGCTTTCGAGTAAGCGTTTTGCGCGGTCGAATGCGTCAGCTGCGTTGGTGGTCCACGTGAGCGTGCGGTTGTCTTTTTTCTTGGCATCGGGTGGTATCATTTCCACTAGGGGGCGAAGAGTAGATGCGGCTTGTGGTAAGGCTCGGTGATAGAAGTTAATGAGGCCGAGGAATGTTTGGAGCTCGTGGACGGTGTTAGGTCGAGGGAATTTCTTGATGAGGGCCGTGCGTTCCGGTAGGGGTGTGATCCCGTCGGCTGAGACGTTATGGCCGAGAAATTTGACTGATGGTCGGGCGAGCCGGCATTTGGCTGTATTGATTTGTAGGCCGTATTTGGCGAGGGTCTCGAGGAGCGTGCGTACGTGCTAGTAGTGTTCAGACGGGGTCGCCGAGGCGACCAGTATGTCATCAAGGTAACAGTACACGAAGGGTAGGTTGCGTAGGACGTGGTCCATGTAGCGTTGCCACGTTTGCGCTGTGTTTCGTAAGCCGAAATTCATTCGTTTGAATTGGTAGGCGCCGAAGGGGGTTAGGATCGTCGTTTTCAGTACGTCGCGTTCGGTGATTTTGCAGTGGAAAAATGCGCGGGCGAGGGCGAACGTGCTGTACACAGTGGTCCCGTACAGGGCTGTCGTGAAGTCGTGTAGGTGTGGGACGGTGTAGCGATCCGGTATTGTGAGCCGATTCAGTGCCCTGAAGTCCCCAACGGGGCGTATATCGCCGTCGGGCTTCGGGACGATGTGTAGCGGGCTTGACCACGGTGCTTCCGAAGGTTCGATGACCCCCGCAGCTAGTAATTCGCCGAAATGGGCCTTTGCTTTCGCCTAAAGGTCCGGTGATAATCGGCGAAGTTTCGCATGGCACGGGGGTCCTTTCGTGACAATATGATGTTCCACGGGCGCGTCGCATGGTGTGTCGGATGGTTCGTAGGCGTCGAGGAGGGCTTGGAAGCGGGGCTCGTTCGTTGTAGTGGTGCAAATTGATTGGCCCGGAGGTAAGAGTTCCACTGTACCGGTGATGTACCGCTCCGTGGCCGCGTTGATGAGTCGGGCGTTGGGTAGGTCGACGAGTAGGCCGTGATACGTCAAAAAATCCGAGCCGAGGATCGGTGTCGATACGTCGGCGACTGTGAAGGTCCATTCGTACGGAGGGAGATCAGGTAGGTGTACTGAGGCGGCGTGTGTTCCGTACATCCTGATCTCGGTGCCATTTGCGGCACGTAAAGCGCTTGGACGTGTGGTTTTTCGACGTAGCAGGGTGTTCGGGACGATTGATACGTCGGAACCGGTGTCAACTAAGAAGTGTAGGGCGGTTCGCTAGCATCTGATGAAGAGCCGAGAGGTTGGTGGGTTGCGCACGGCCGTTACGGCTGGTCGGGCCGTGCGTTGGCGTTTTCCGACGGTTTCGTGCGCCAGCTGCAGGGGCTGTGGCATTTCAGTGCTCGGGGGCCCCATGTGCGGTGGTTGAAGCATAGGGTGGTCGTCGGGCGGCGTGTGTTCGGTGTCGGCTGCGTCGGCGGGCGCCGTTGTCGTCTGTTCTGTATCACTTCAACCTCTTCGGTGACAGTAGCCACCCGAGGAGGCGGGGCGAAGGGTATGAGGCGGTCGGCGAGCGCAGCGAGTTTCGTGATGTCGGGTTCGTCACGCGCCGCTATCTGTAGGCGAATGCTCTCTGGGAGGGCGCGGAGGAAAAGCTGCCGGACGAGGGGGGTCGGTGTGTCAGCCGGGAGTGCTCGGGTGAGTCGGCGAGCGAGGACTGACGGTAGCTCGTCGTCGGAGGCCGGTTGGAGTAAGGTGGTGAGCTGGGAACCATCGGAAGGTGCGTGTGTAGCTAAAAGGCGGGTTTTCAACGTCTGGTAGCTGTTGGCGTTCGAGGGGTTGAGGTCGGCGCAGAGGTCCGCTTGTCGGGGCTCGAGTGCGAGGAATGCTCGGGCGAACTTCGCATGTGGTGTCGTGAGGCCTTCGTGTGCGAGTATGATCTCGAGTTGTGCGAACCAGACGAGCAGAAATGCGGGGTCGAACGGCCGGAGCTTGAGGATCGCTGGCGGACTCGCTTCGGGAGTTTTTTGCGGTTTCTGCTCCGTCATCTTCTTTTTCTTCGAAGGTGCCAGTCCGTTGAGGTGTCAGCAGGAAGTGTGCGAGGCGCCGGCGTCCGTTTCCTTATATAGGAATCGGATGGTGGGGCGAAGTAGCGGGAGGCGCTGCGATAGCCGTCGAGGCGGGCGTCGAAGTGGGGCGCCGCTGTGGCGTCGGTGGGGGCCGCGCGTGGTGGGGCGCGTTGCTGCGGAGGCCGTGCTTCTACGCAGTCGAACGGCGGGCGCTGAGCGGCGTTGTCGACGTCGGTTGGTCACCAGTGTAGTGATATAGGAAGTAACAGACGAGGCTGTGGTTACCTTGGCTCTTTATAGGCCCCTGACATGGTCAGAGGGGGGTCAGGGGGTCCCCACTCTGAGATACAACATGTATGAACAGTACATGGGTTGTGGAGGAGCAGCCGATCACAACACTACGTAATTCCAAATTTTTCTGTCACCTTGACTTGTTCAAGGCTTATCTACATGTCAAAGTCGACGATGATAGCAAAGCTATTCAAACAATTTCAACACACCGAGGGATTTACCTCATGAATCGTCTGTCTTTCGGAATTAAGACCGCTCCTAGTGAATTTAATCGAATTCTTGACCAAATTTTGAATTGCCTACCGGGTACCATGTCATATTATGATGACATCATTATCCATGGGCCTACTTTCCAAGAATGTCATCGTAGGCTAATTGCATGTTTGGAACGTTTCAAGAAATATGACCTGCATGTCAATAAATCTAAATGCTCTTTTTTCAAAACTGAAGTTCGATATCTGGGATATGTGGTTAGCCATAGCAAAATATCGAAATGTCCACAAAAGGTGGATACTATAACCCTGATGAACTGCGCAGATTCCTAGGTATGGTGACTTACTATAGTCGTTTCATTCCAGACGTTTCAACCATCACCTACCTCACGACTCTGCTCCAAAAGGACAGAAAATGGATATGGTCTCGTCATTGTGAATCTGCTTTTCTAAAGCTCAAGCAGGAAATACTCAGTGATAGGGTTTTGACCCCGTACGACCCCTCTTTACCAGTAACACTGGCTTGGGACGCGAGCCCTACGGGAATTGCGGGGGTGCTGTCTCACGTAACGGATGGAGAAGATAGGCCAATTCCCTTTGTGTCTAGATCCTTGACTAAAGCAGAACAGAATTATAGCCAGCTGGATAGGGAGGCTTTGGCTATAATATTTTGTGTCTCAAAATTCTACATGTACTTATGCGCTCGACCGTTCACTCTGATTACAGATAATCAGCCTCTCACGAGGATATTCCACCAGGATGCCAAACTCCCATCACTCACATCTGCCAGATTGCTCAGATATGCAACTTTCCTTCAAGAATTCGACTACAAGGTTGTACATAAGAGAGCCGAACACCATATCCATGTCGACTGTTTGTCACGGGCGCTGATCAAAGACACAGGGCCTTCTACTGATCAACTACTGAGCCTTGAAGTCGAATGCCTGCACGACCAGCTCGTTGAATCAAATTTCTACGTCAGCTGTTACCAGTAGGACCATCAGTAGAGTAGATGAGGGAGGGCCGGCTTTGAGTAATAATTTGCGCTATTTGCCCCAGTACCTATTGCCAAGTACCTTGTGTAAAATATATACCCCCATTTTTACTTTTGCGGGACAAAGAAGCTGCTCGATGTGAAGGCACAACGTGAATTCACTCTCCATGCTAACCCGCGCATCCTACCTGTCTTGAGGGTCCTTCCTTACAACTCGACCCCTCTCGATCGGCGCTCCGCTCAGCCGAGACGACCACCTTACCTCGCCTGGGGCGACAAGGTGGGGTGATAGTATTCGAGCTTCGCCGGTAGATGGTGTGGTAATCCTGTCTCCGACTCTTGACTTCTCTCCCCGCCCCACCGGGTTGAGGGCAGTCTCTCCCTATGACACAACGTTGGAGAGAGACTTCAGACGAATAACTCGGGATGATGATAAACCCTACCTCGCGCTCCCGCATCCAATGGCAGAGGGACATTTTCAAACCACCACCCCCCCATATTACAAGATGGGTGTTGGGTTCGAGTGGGAGTTGAGACTTCAGGCTGGTTCCACACGAGGTCCCTCCTTCCACCATGACCGGGGTAGTATCTTGCTTCGGTCTGCTCACCTGTGGGTAGGGGGGGCACCGCCCCCTCGGCAAAGACCTACTCAAAGGTCCTATCTGAACACACAGGGTGATACCACGCACCAACCCCCCCTTTAACCTCTGCCCCCCTATTTCAAATACCGGATCACATGTATACTGGGGAATCGAGCCTCCGTCACTCTACCGTTGAAATGCGAGGGGAGGTTATGGTGTACAAGCTCGCCGCTAGACAGCGTTTGAATGCGTTTGAATGTCACCTCCGACTTCCCTCCAAGCTGGTTCTGTGCGCCAAGGTTCTCGAGGGTGGCGAAAGGCCCGCTTCGAAAGTGAAAGTTGTTTTGCCAGACAGGACATTCCAAACTTCTCTCTCTCTTCGATTTTATAGGTCTTTAAGTGAAGATCAACCCACCTTGCTTCCACTCCCGCCCCCCCTCCCCCGCCTCTTCCAAATAATCCATTGATTCCATTTTTTCACCCGCCAGAAATTTCAATATACACCCCCTGCTGCGATTGGGACATCGCCACGTCCAAAACGTAGCGAAAAATACCGCTTTGTGGGTTCATCTTCGACCGCAACGCAGTAGACGAGTTGGTACTGCGGGCGAAACTAATCAAATTGCCGAATTCGTTCCATTTAAATAATCCCACCACCCCCACTCCTTCCTAGAATTACGTCAGTTTGTTGGTGGATTTTAATTTTGATATTTGATTCTCAATTTGGTTCCTAAGTACCTCGAGTTCCTTCCTTACAGCCCGCAGATTAACTGCATCCATCTCATCGACGGGGTCACTCACGTTGATTATTTTCCGTGATTTCCCGTTGTAGGCACCCAGCTTGGGCCTATAAAATATTGCATTCGCCCACAAGTAGTCTCTCGTAATGAGCTCATCCGCCAGAAAACTATCCCGCTTAGCTGAAGTTACGATAGTCCTTTCACCAATGTTAATTACCCTTCCACAGTTATCGAAAAGCAGGTAATTTTTCCCCAAAGCATCGATTACAGCTTCTGTATTTGTATGTAAGGTTTGTGGCCCCCTACTGTTCATCTCCTCTTGAACGTGGGTTCTGATCAAATTGTCAGCTTTGATCGCTGAGATCACATCGGCTACGATCGTAGGGTATATCATTTGCCACGCGTCCTTCGCCGATATGCTTGGTAATTTGCTCCTGAACGTGTTGGGAAACGTAGTTTTGTAGGTTTGAACGTCCAAACCGATCGAATTCAACCTCATCGATTGTGTTCAACTCATTTTTTCTCCGTTCAGGCGATGTAACACAAATGTTTGAGGCGTCCAATAACACGATCTGCGTGTGATTGCAAATACAAATTCCCACCGCTAACTGCCAATAGGTACAATTTAAGTGCTTGAACGAGCGTGTTGGGGTCGCTAATTCTCTCCACGGGAGGTGTTTCTCGCGAGGCGGCTGGACCGCTTATACCATTGTGGTCCAACAGCTCGTAATTTAATAATGGAGTTGTCTCCAGGCCTTTGCCCATTTTTGGTTGTCTTGGTTTGACGGGGGGGTAAATTTTCGATATAATTTTCGTATATTTGACACCACCGAAGCGATTTAGTTCGCGTAATTTCGAATACCCGTGATGCGCGACACTAGTTGCGCGTACTATCTGCTCATAATGGTCAAAATCTTCCTCCTCAAACGTTGGGTCTTTCAAAAAGATTAACTGATAAAGCCCGCGCATACCGGGGTAAATTTTATTTCCAACTTGAATGACATCGATCCCGAATCTGATGTTCTTGGACCCCAGCGTAACACCCCCGTTTGAAGATACTTTCGGTCTGTAGATGAAATCAAATTTATCCTTTATTTGAGCACTCTCCACACCACTAGCTAAATATTTTATATAGGGACGCGCGTGCACGGGAAAATTAGCCAGGTAATCCTTAACTTTCTCACGCCCCTGCGGAGTGTTGGTATATGATCGCAGTTCAGCTATGATTTTGGCCTGCAAATTTTTCTCGCCCATTGGCGGGGATTCTTCCGAGGGGGCCACTGTAGTTTGTTCAAAGATGGGTACTTCGGCCATGGGCGTACTCGATGTGGTCGGTTGTATAGGGGGTGATTCACCCGCAAAATCTTCAATGCTACTTCTATACACCCGTCCTTTGGGGGGTGGCTCTGCGATCGGGGTTGAGGCATACTCGAAGCTTTCCTCCTCATCTAGGAAAGACGGAATTTGCCGAGTTGAACGAGGCTCTTCTTTGATACTGGTTTCTAGGGGATCTCGCTCTTCAACGGGATGATAGGTTAATATTGGCTCGTCGGTCTGAGTGGATACCCTAGCCATATCAGTCTGCGTGGCGGTAGAGGGTCTCTCGGTCTGAGTTACTTTCTCGACCAGATTGCCCCTCCGCCGCCGTTCCCCAGTAGACATAGCGGAAGGTGTCAAATCTTCATGTTTTGAATAGATCCCGTATGGCGGGTACGTACCGATTTGATTTTGTATCTGGCTGTATTTCAATTTGAGCGCCTTCTTGGCTCGAGTACGCTCGCTTAAAGTGTTGCGGGCCATGTTGGAGACTGAGGGCTATGGGGCCTATTCTTCATTATTTATATGCGTGTAGTACTCGGTCATCGAGCGTCTAAACCGCCCATTGTTCAAACCCCTCGTCTTGTCGACGATCAAACACCCGAATTTACCCTTAGAATTCCACGCATGGTTGCACATGCTGTCAAATTTGACAAAGGGAATTTCCTGATAGAGATGGTCCCGATAAATTAATTGTAAATTTCGCCCATCTTGCCGGAATATGAATAACATATTCACCTGCTCGCGAATGGCGTTTTTAGGTACGGCAGCGTAGCTCTGAAATAGCAATACCGTATCCATATGCCTATGGCGCCCAGTAGTGAAATATTTTCGCATTATATCGTGAAATTCGCTACTCTGCTGTACCGGCATATCATAAAAAATCAGGAGTGTGTTACTCGGCACCTCACCCCCCTCTTGGCTGTCGCAATACAGTTGAAATTGTTCTCTCGTAGATATTTTCTCGAAACGTATTTCAGGTACGTGAGAAAGTATATTCTCGAGTATTTTATACTTGGGTTGTTCGTGACTGGTAGATATTAAGACCAGGTTTTTGAAACGAATTCCGTTCGGTTCAATCAAAAGGTGAAGGAGGAAGTTGGATTTACCGGCTCCAGTGGCACCAACCATCAGAATTCTCAAGTCGCTGGGTAGCAGTAGACCATGGCGGTTTTGACTGCCACTTTCACCACCCTCCCCTGCGTAACCATCATCGTAATTGCGTACAGGGGCGAATTTTACCCCAATTGTTTTCACGCGCGGTTTTTCCATGGGTGTGCCGACGGAAAATGTGTATATAAGGCGGTATCAGGGGATTATATACACCAGTTCGATGGAACACCGTCGTGGTAAAGGACTAATTAATTACTTGATCGATCACAACCCTTTTAATTTGACTTTACCCGGTCTGAATTACTGTGGTCCTGGGAACGATTTGAAGTATCAGATTGAGCAGAACATTCAGCCGAAGAACCCTCTGGATGCCGCATGTAAATCGCATGATATCGCGTATGCAAAATCTAAGGATTCGTCTGCAAGGCGTGTTGCTGATCAGAGGCTATTGAGTGCGGCGGTAGATCGCATAAAATCTTCCGATTCGTCATTCCTCGAAAAAATAGGTGCGTCGGCAGTTGCCCCGGCGATGAAGGGAAAAATGTTGTTGGGGGGGAGGCTGGTGCGTCGGAAATCGGGGCAGCTGGCCCGTTTACAGGAGGCGTCTATGCCGGTTCCAAAAAAGGGAATACGAAAACGGTACCGTCCCTGCAAAAAAAGGGGGCCCACTCCCTCGAAAGCCATTTCGCCAAGACCGCAAATTGCGTCGCGTGGCGCCTATGTGGCGCGTCGGGGGGTAAGGAGGGGTCGAGGTGCAATTTTACGGCATTATACCAAATGTTAAAAAAATTGCCCGACGAGCCTCTATCCGCCCGAGATATGTTTAATTTTCTCTCACATCACCCCGCATCGAAACACGTTTTTGACGGTGTTTTCATGCTGGACGAACTCCCACAGCACCGAATAATACCTACAGTTAATGAAGGACGCAAATTCGTGTTGAATCTCGGGGATTTAAAATCAAATGGTACCCACTGGTGCGGAGTGACGTACACGAATAACATTGCGATTTTCTACGACCCGTACGGACTTCCACCACCCTTGGAGCTGGTGAACCATTTAAATACATGCCACATCTGGTTCAGCGTCATATCCAACCAGCTCATTGCTGATTCAAGTTGCTTTCACTGCGGTCATTTAACCCTCTATCACTTGGCAATAAGATGTCGACCAGAATAACTTTAATCGGTAGTGGAACGGTTTTGCGCCAGTCGTTTTTCCCACCGATCGAGCTGGGTGAGGGGAAATTTTCAATTGGTTTCTTATATATATTCACCTATAATTCATTCTGCAACATAGTACCAGGTGTGAACGACACTTTTAAATTTGACGGTATGAGGGAAATGCTGATTTTTCCCTCGGGGGCTTACGATATGAATAGTATTTTCACCAGGATTATGGAGTTTTTAGAACAACAGAAGGATAAACTGGCGGCTGGTGAACAGGTGTTTATGAACGAGATTTTCACAGCTGCAGATTGTGTCTTGTCCTGGGATCTTATCCCGTCCAGCGGGAGGATTGGGTTGAAAAGTAATCTGGATATAGATTTTTCGATTCTACACAGCATAGGGCCAATTTTGGGTTTTACCGATCCTATTGTTCTCCCCCGCAGAAAGCGCCATACAGCTCCCTCCCCAGCTAAAATTGATCCTTTCAACTCGATCAACGTATCGTGTAATTTGGCAAAAGGGTCATACTTTAACGAGAGCCCCTCGAACGTAATACTTTCCTTTGTACCCGAGGTCGATGTTGGGTATAAATTGATCCACTCTCCAACTCCGACGCTTTATTATGAGCTGAATTCGAATGTGATCCCATTTATTGAAGTTGAACTCGTAGATGAAAACTGGAAAACCCTGAACAATTTGGATGAACATTTAACGATCGTTTTAAATATCGTCGCTGGATAGTGTTCCCGATATATATTGGTCGAATACTCGCGGGCCTGGGTCATTAACTCACCGACCCGCAGTGAGACCCGTGTAGCGACTTTTCACCATGGGACTTCGTTTCGGCTCTCACAGGTATAAATTAGCGTTAATGGCCGATTACGGCTCACTCTCGACGGGTCAGTCTAGCAGGCTATTACCGTCACCCTCGTCTTTAAGGCTGAAAGCTCTCAATTCCTCAAACGCCCGATACCTCAGGCATCTTGGTTTCCAGGGTTTTCGCCATGGACGAAATTTTGACCGTTGATGAAATGCCACACTTTGATGACCGGATAGAAAGCTTTTCAATGTACCATTACCAACCGTTCAATTCGAGCGCGTTGTCGTACAACGATGAAATTCGAATTGCCATCAATCAGGCGGATGTCATTACGGCACCCTACATGTCGTACCTTCATTTAGAGGGGCGTATTAACAAAAACACGGCGGTCAATTTCCCAAACCTCGTGTCCCTGCCTTTCGTACATCTTTTTGACACTGCCTCCTACAGACTCAATGGGCAGGAAATCGAATTTGTGCGGACACCCGGGGTCGTATCGACTCTAAAGACTGGCGTGTTTTACGCCAAGCGATCTCCCACGCCTCGAAAACTCTGGATTTTCTAATCCCAATGAGGGAGATGTCGCACCAGATTCTGTCGTAAAGGATGTTTCGGGAATAAGATATTTCTCGGCATGCGTCCCTCTAAAGCTTTTTTTCGGCTTCTTTGAAGACGTGCGAAAGGTTTTGATTAACACGTCTCAGGAATTGGTCTTGATGAGGGCTCTAACGATTATAACCTATTCAAGGGGGATCCGGATAATGCCCCCTCCACGATCATTCTGGACAAGATATCGTGGGTTGTCCCACAAATTAAGCTTTCAGACGAGGAACGTGCCAAAATGTACAAGCAGCTAGCCAGCGATCCAACTTTCTACCTACCGTTTCGCTGTCATGAGCTCCACGAGTACCCGCAACTCCCACCATCTTCCAAAATTTCGTGGAACGTCAAAGTTTCGACTCAAATTCATAAACCCCGTTATTTGATCGTGGGGTTGTACACCAAACAACGTAACCAGATAACTGTGAGCATGTCCCTCCCCAGTAGTGCGAACCTCAGGGACGCGAAACTCTATTTAAATCACGAGGTTTTCCCGCTTCAAAGCATGCAATTCGATTTGAAATTTGGGAAAATCTCCGAGTTGTACGAAGCTTATGCCCGTTTCCAGCATTCGTTTTACGACTGTGATTCTCCGCAACCCATTGTGAACAGATCTACATTTCAGGCTCACCCGTTCATCGTGCTAGACATGTCACGGCAACGTGAATCAGTGAAAACGGTTGCCGTCGACGTGAGACTAGAGTTGGAGAGTTCGGAAAATTTCCCTCCAGACACCATTTGCTATGCCCTCTTGTTCCATGATAAAATTGTGTCGTATGGTCCCTTAAATGGGACAGTAAAGGTATATTAGACCAGTGGGTGGTTTTAATATCGGCAGATATGCGCTGGCAATGTCTAAAACAGGACAATTTACTCTCAAGGAGGGACTCGCGAGGGAAATTCACGCCCCTGCAAGGCGCCACTATAAACGTGCGCGAGTTGTAATCAAGGGTGTTTTTGACGATTTATACGAGGCTGATCTCGTGGATATGAGGGGTTTCCCCGATCGTGGGTACCGATTTTTGTTAACAATCATCGACGCTGGCTCGAAACGTGGATTTGCGGCCCCGCTGAGGTCCAAGAGTGGTCCTGTGGTGGCTAAAACCCTTGATAATGCGTTTGAGACCTTTGGCTTCAACCCCCGGCTCCTGGCAACGGACAGAGGGACGGAATTTTATAATACCCACGTAAATGAAGTGTTGAAGCGTCGTAATATAACGCTATACTCTAGTTTTAATTCGCAAGTAAAATGTGCGATTGTAGAGCGTTTTAACAAGACGCTCAAGACAAATTTGTACAGAATGTTTTCTATTGTGGGGCACAGAAGGTGGGTAGATCTTATCCCCGACATCGTAAATACCTATAACAACACTGTTCATTCCAGTATTGGTATAAAACCCGTCGATGTATCGAAAAGTAATGAATCTAAAGTGTTGGGTAGACTCTTCCCTTCCACGCGGGCTGACGCATGGATTAAACCTAAATTTAAAGTAGGCGACAGAGTGCGGGTTTCGAAAGTTAAAGGTATTTTCACGAAGGGGTACGAGCCAAATTGGTCGAATGAGCAGTTCACCATTTATAAGATTCGTAACGAGACTGTCCCAAGCTTCTACCTGAAGGATATTTACGACTCCCCCATTCAAGGTCGGTGGTATAACGAGGAGCTTAATCGTACAAACTACCCAGACTCTTACCTGATCGAAAAGGTACTAAGAAGATCCAATGGAAAAGCACTCGTAAGGTGGTTGGGTTTCTCACCAAAGTTTGATTCGTACGTCCCCATCCAATCGCTTGAAAATTAGCCCGTTTAATACCAGGTGAGGGGAGGTAAGGTTGTAGGAGGGAGAACAGATCCCGCATGACAGCTCGGACATGCGGGCTTGCATCGTTGGTGGATTCACGGCGTGACTGTGCCAGGACAGGTGAGGGGCGGTCAGGCTGTGGGATGCTATGGAAGGACAGGACCCGCAAGACAGGTAGACCGCGGCGTCAAGAGCCGGAGGCAGCATTACCACATCCTTCTCTCGGCGAGCTCAAATACTATCATCCCGCCTTGTAAATTCAGCCGGTCCAGAACCCCACACACGAGCCACGGTGAGTAGGGATGGGGTGGTCATGGTGGTGGAGGGCGGGGAGGGTGGGTTGATTCGACTTAGTTACCTCGTCTGAAAGGTGCGCCGGTCTGGAGGGGTCGAGCTGTATGAGGACCAGGACCCGCAAACACAGCTAGGCTGTGGGGGTTAGCATGGCGAGTGGATTCACGGCGTGACTACACTTCGAGACGCTTCTCTGCCCCCGCAAAAGTAAAAATGGGGATATATTCAATTTTAAATAAAGTACTTGGCAGAGAGGCCTGGGGCAAATAGAGCAAATTATTACTCAAAGCCGGCCCTCCCTCATCTACCCTACTACCATCTCAGCGGAGACTGCCAAAGATCCACAACTGTCAAAAATAATGTCTGATTTGATGTCAGGAGATCTTTGTGACCCGCAGTACTCAACAACAAACGGAATTCTCTTCAAACAAGACAGAATCGTCATTCCCGCTTGCCTTCAAGAAAAGGTACTACAGGAACTTCATCGAACACATGTGGGGATTGTCAAGATGAAACAGTTAGCATGCCGTCACTGCTATTGGAAGTCAATTGACAAAGACATTGAACAAGCTGTCAAGAACTGCAGAGAGTGTGCACTCACACAGAAAAGTCCAGCAAAAGTACCGGTTCACCAATGGGACCAACCTTCAACAAATTTCGAACGAGTACACATAGACTAAGCAGGACCATTTCAAAACCACCATTTTCTCGTGGTTGTCGACGCTCGATCAAAATGGGCTGACATTAGAATATTGAAAGAAGCTCCCACTACCAACACTACCATCGAGCTATTACTGGACATGTTCTCTAGTTCAGGGTTTCCTGAAATCTTGGTGTCAGACAACGCCACTATTTTTCAAAGTGACAAGTTCAAGCAGTTCTGCCAAGAAAATGGAATACTGCAAAAGTTCATTGCGCCGGGACACCCAGCAACAAATGGCCTTGCGGAGCGCTACATACAGACACTGAAAGCAAAATTGAAAGCAGTTGAAGTCGAACCAGGGTCAATACACCACAAAGTTCGAGAAATTCTATTCCGTTATCGCTGCACCCCACTGATATCTGGAAAAACTCCTGCAGAACAGTATCTGAATCGCAATATACGATGTCAACTAGATGCCTTCAAACCTATAACCATCTCCAAGAAAACGGTCAGTTTCCAACTTCCTGACTCAAGAAACTTCAACGTTGGTGACTCAATTCAAGCTCGCTGGTTTTCTAACAACAAAAGTTCATGGAAATTCGGGAAAATCGTCAAAAAGTTTGGAAACCTCCACTACGTTGTACAGCTCGAATCAGGGTATCGTCTAAAGAGACATGCCAATCAGCTACGTCATACAGGTGTCCAAATCCAAGATCACAGCTGCACTCCTACACAACAGGAACATACGGAGCGACAGTTCGCACCAGCAGAAACCTCCAACCCTTATCTTCCAGACCTCAGTTCAGCTATACTACCAACTATTAGTGAACCTGAAAGAGGCGGTGTTGGAAATGACTTGAACGGGGGTCGGCCTTCAAGCCCTGACGATCAACCTGCTCCTTCTACTGCTGAATCTACCCTAGATGGACTGCGACGATCAGCACAAAACCGCCATACGCCTGTTTGGCTAAAAGACTATGTTACGTGAATTATGATCTTACCTTATTTTACCTTTTTACTTGATCGTCCCATTTTCGCTAAAGATGTCAAAAATTTTTATTCTCAAAATTTATTCTCAATTTCTATTCCAAGATGTCGAATATTTTTATTCAATTTTTATTCTATTCCAAGATGTCGAATATTTTTATTCAATTTTTATTCTATTCCAAGATGTCGAATATTCAATTTTATTCAATTCAATTTTTATTCATTTACATATACAAAGATGTAGAATATTTTTATTCCAACAATTTCTTTTCTCAATATTCTCAATTCTAAATTGTCTTGAAATTTTTTGGTGGGGGAGATTGTTATGTTACCTAGCCTGCCACCATTATTATGTTGCCTAGCCTGCCACCGTTGTTACGTTGCCTATCGTGATAACCTGTGAATGTATAACCTCCCATGAATCATCTCTTTTTTCAATAAGTGTTGCAATCCAACACGCACCTTGCTTGTATCCGGAAATATCAAATAAATCAATACTGTGTTAGTAATTTCGAGCGTGCTTTATTCAAGACACCACATTTATGAAAATATTATAATCTTTGATTACACTCGTGAAACCCACTTGCCCTTAACCAACGCTTCTATTCTCCGATTCGATAAAACAATGATCTATTTTAACCATGGTTAGGAAGTATTGGTGAAACCTGCCCTTAGTGCTCGTCGTCAGGGGCCACTTCGAAAATGGTTGGAGCCCCCCCGGACACCCCCCCCCCCCCCACACCAAAGGGGGCTTGATCAACGGGTGGGGGGGGGGGCTGCTTGTTCTGTTTTGTAAACAGTGTTCTGCTTCGAGTTTTTCGGTTTCTTGGCGAACGGGAGATTGGATTCATCTTTTAGGATTTTGCGCTCTTTACAACGATACCCTTAGGTTTGCTGTAGGATGAGTATTAAATTTTTGTGATGTTTATTGCCTAGTGCCTATGTACCTACTTGAATTTGATTAAATGTTCAAACTAACGGTTATCTACCTAATGTTCCAGAACACTAGGTATTTCTTTGTTACCAATACCTACTCGTAATACTGAGTACACCTACCTACTTTGTGGCCTTCAGTTGTGAAAACAACAAATAAATTTCTTGTTTTTGCAACCCCCCCCCCCTATGTTTGCGATTCCCTGCCTCCACCTATTTTGTTCTATTGCCTGACCCAGTAAAAACAAAGACGGCCACAAAAAAGTAAAATTTCACGCTTATTGAACCTGTGCCAGGTGAGCAAAGCTCCAAGGAAAATCGGGTTTATTATCACTTTATGAGTTCTTTTTCAGATGGCTGAGCACTCAAAATTGATGTGATAACCACGTATATTTGGTTTCTCAAAAAATGATAACCTCGTAACTGGTCAATAAAAAATGGTTTCCATTGATTTTGCATTCCTTGCTGGTCTCCACGGGTAAAATGAACTGGAAATAAAAATGGAGGCTTGGGGCAATTGAAATGAACCTTTGTGACGGAACTAATCAGTTTTCTCTCCTGAAAAATTTGGTATTTTTGAGATACGAGGTTATCATGTGATGCAGTCTCAATGATATTTGGGCCGGATTTATATCTACCATTTCATTCACAATCATGTTGACAAAGCTTTTCGGTGCTAACGAACGGCTGGTCGTACAATGCTCCGGGTGGTCCCGAAAAATGCTTTTTAGTTCAATATCTATTTAAAAACGTTAAAAAAACCATACTCTTCTTTTCGAGCCACGGCCTTCTGAAATTGTCAACCCCTATTTTTCACCCCTTTGAGATGACTGACAGTAACGCCCAGCTTCGCGGACCAACTAGACCCCAACCGGGACCTACAAGCCAAATTTCATTCATTTTGGTTCGTGGTAACTGCCAAATCAAAACCACAAACCTACGAAGTGGGGTTGATTTACCTGTCACGGCATGTCAAGAAATTTGATAACTCACCTTTCGAGTAAATAGCACTGGTGTGGTATTCTTATAAGAAACAATCACGTCAGGGATCAACTGATTCTTATAATTGAAAGAAAGCAAGGAATACTTTACATTAATCACAGTAAAAGTGCGGTGCAAACAGGGAGCTAGCGAAGCGAACAAGAGCTGGGGAAGCAGTGGGGGTAAGAAGAACAAAATGTGTTGAGTCACATGAGACAGTGTTGCCAAGCACCTATTTACAACATATGACTATTATAGTGATCAGGGATATGTACACATTTTGTCTTAATATCTAGTGACATTCAGTTGTATAATATTTTGACATTTACATTCACCTAAATGTCATTATATTTAATAAAAGCGATGTCAGAGACTTAAACGGTGGGAACTCTCGTCAATCAATATTGGTTCCTCCACACAGAGAAGGAACACGAGATAGTTCTGTCTGTCCGACATATCGCTGTTTATTTGGAGATTTAGTCGGAAACCATCCGTTTCCTAGCACTCCCTCCTCTGCAAATAAATAGTGAGAGAGGGGAGCGAACTAAACCACGTTAATCGCGACGCAATCCCTTTTTAATGCCCCAATCCAATCATGTGATAGATCGCTCACCATATGGTCTTAATTGACAGCCCGACGAAGGAGGGGGTAGAGAGGACATTATCTTAACACGTTAGGCCTCATCTTATGAAGCATAGATAATTAAAGTAAAAATTCATTACTTATTTTTGGTCCTTGTAATTAAGCGTCATATCATAATCAAAGTGGTATAGAGCAGGTTCTTTGAAAATCCTTCACGTAGGCTCGGTAGAATTTCGGATTTTGAGGTGTTGTTCGGGTCCAAAGTCGGTTGTCTTGTCGAAGATGAATTCATTAATCCCAAGGTTCTGGATCATCTGAAATTCATTACGGCGCATTAATAATCGAGGACAACAATTTGTCACGAAATTGGACAAATTTACACAGTGGCAGCGCTTTAGTAAATGAGTCTGCATATTGACTATCCGTGGGGACCCATTCGATATGAAGCTCTTTACGCTTGAATAATTCATGTACATAGTGAAAGCAGAGCTTCACGACGTGCTTGAGTGTTCGCGATTCGCTCGTCATTGCAACCGAGATGGCTGGCGAGCAGTCGCACCTCAAGGTCGGGAACACTCTATTACCAGTTAGAAAATCGAGTAGGCAGCGTATGCTGACTATTTCCTTACAAGTCTCTGACATGGCAAGGTACTCAGCTTCACAGGTGGAGAGCGCCACATGCGCTTGTTTCTTTGACTTCCAGGATATGAGATTGTTTCCAACCGTGACCATGTATCCTGTAGTCGACCTACCACCAGGGTCACTTGTGCCAAGTGAAGCGTCAGAGTACGCAACCAAATCTATAGGTTTGTCAGAAAACAGAATGCCGTAATCCACGGTACCCTTCAGGTAAGCTAGGATTTTTAAAACGCATTTCCAATCTGATTTGGTGTAGCACACTTGTTTGCGACTGAGAAAATTAACCGCGAATGAAATGTCTGGTCGTGTGCAATTCTGGATATACAGAAGGGCTCCTATAACCTCTCTGTACGGTACACTCGGAGGAGCTTCTTCTGCTTCCTCAGAAGTCGATTGTCCTGCTAGGTGTCATTGGGATGTTACTAATTTTGTAGTCAGGAGGCAGAAATTTCAAAAGTAAGTTTTGATAGCTGATTTCTGATGGAGGAACAGTAACTTTTGGGATGCCTTCCTGACGATCTCAAATCCCAGAAATTTTCGTGGAGTTCCCAAGTTTTTAATTTTAATATTTTTCTTTAAATTTGAGATGAATTCAAGGGCTGTCTCATCATCATTTGAGGCCAGTAAACAATCATCAACATAGATGATGAGCAGCATGTACTTGGATCCTTTATTCCATTTATATATACACCCTTGAAAGGGGTACTCCACGAAATCCAGTTTGCGAAGAACGTTGTTAAATTTTTTGTACCAAAGATTCGGTGACACCTTAAGTCCGTAAAGCGACTTTCTTAGCTTACAGACATAGGAGTTTTTCAAACTGTCTGGGAAATTTAAGAATTCAAACAAACCTTCTGGAATGGACATAAACACAGGTTTTTCTAGGTCACCATGAAGAAACGCGGTTGTGACGTCAAGTTGAAATAAATTCAACCCAAGATAGTTGACAACCGAAAGGAAGAGTCTCACGTCACTCAAACGTGCAACTGGAGCAAAAATCTCCGAGATTGAGTAATCATTTGTATCAGCGAAACCTTTGATTACTAAACGACTCTTGAATTTATATGACCCGTCCGATTCTGTTTTCCGTTTGTGCACCCAGCGGCACTTGATCACCTTAGATCCATGAGGAAGTTCCGATTTGGGAATTAACTCCCATGTATTCATCTCTTCAAGGGACTCGAGCTCACTGCGGATAGCCTCCTCCCACAGGTCTCTATCAGTAGAGTTCATTGCTTCCTGAAACGAAGCTGGCTCTACATATAGTGGTTCCACTTGCATTGCAGCAGCTCTGCTCGAGTCAGCAATAGGCTGATCATCTGATTGGGAGTCGTCACCCATGTCTAAGATTTCTGCTAAAGGTTTGGGGTAATCTGTAATTCGATCTCCGTACACAATTGACTCTATGCATTTTACATCACAAGAGTTGACTAAGGTTTTGTGGAGATTGCTAAAGATCACGTATCCCGTGTCTGTACATTCAAGCAAAAAACCTTTTTGTGCGTTAGGCGCAAATTTTGATTTGTTTCCTACGTCAACGTAATGTACGAGACACCCAAACCTTTTCAGATGTTTCAAATTAGGTGGGTAACCCTTGACTAACTCAAAAGGACTCTTGAAATTGTTTGAGGCATGGGGCATTCGATTGTAAATGAAAACCATGTATGCCAACGCATGGCCCCAGAATGAAAACGGCATTTTCGCCGAGCTTAGGTTCACTCGAATTTTGTGTTTTATTTCTTGGTTGACTCTCTCAGCGCAACCATTCTGCTCAGGGACATAGGGAGTACAAGGATCCCAAACTATCCCATGAGCTGACATTAATTCCTTCATCTGTGTAGTCTGAAACTCCATTCCTCTATCTGAACGGAGTTTATAAACATTTTTGGACTTCAAGGTGATAGCCTCGATTTCACGTAAGCAGCGCCCCAGAAAAATGTGAACTTCTTTCTTATTTTTCATTGTAAACGCGAAAAGGTATCGAGTACAGTCACAGATGAAGGTTATAATGTAACTGTCACCAGTTCGGAAGTTGGCTGGGCTAATTGGTCCAATAAGATCTGTATGTAGGACAGCGAAAGGTTTGTCCGACCTATGTCTAACTTGAGTGTGGGACTTGCGATGTGTGTTCGCCTGGTGGCAATCCTCGCAATTGAGGATGTCGTCAGAGACTGTGACATTTTTCAACTCTAATAAGAATTTTTTGGCAGCTTCCAAATATTTCTTCGAGGCATGATTCAACCTCAGGTGCCAGAGAATGTCAAGTTTAAGCATTGGACGAAAAGATTTTTCTAAGTTGCGAGAGTCAAAATCTAAAATTTTTGAATCAAGTGGACTTCCTTCAGGTTTTCCTTTCAGTCTCCCTCCCAGAGAAGTGACTTCTTCACTGACCATTGGATTATCCCCAGATACGGGTGCTGCCGGTTCGAGTGCCGGGCTCCCTCCCAAGGTATGATTATATGAGGTTAACGTCAGTGGACTCCCTCCCAAACTGATACCGGTCGAAGTGGACGGTAAGGAGGTGGAGAAGTGACTTGTCTGTTTATCTTGGGAAGTTTTTAGGACCATTTCGGTCTTCAAGCGTTTGGCTTGAGAGTAATCTGGAATTGATGGAGCAACATGGAAATCCACCCACCAAAGATTGTCATGGAAATACCCAGTCTTAATTATTTTCCCTGTCTTAGCTTGTGCGAACTCCACTTTCTCTTTTGTGAACGAAATGTTAATCCCGGATTGAGCGGCCTTTCGGACCGAAAACAGATTGGCAGCAAGGCCGGGAGCGTATAAAACGTTCTGGAGTGTTGAAACGCGACCATTATTAATAAAGTGGAGATCACCAGCATGATTTACAGTTAAATCAGCGCTGTCATCTCGGTTCGCACATTTGAAAGTTCTGGGACAAGGTAAACATCTTATATTAGACAAAATATTTTGTGTTGTTGATAAATGTTCGGTTGCTCCCGAATCCACTATGCATCTAAAGATCGACTCACCTTCAGAAATTTGAAAGGCCTTGGATTGCCCTGATTTTTCACTCATGTAGTTGAGTGTACTAACATGTTCCTCCTCGTCATTGCCCATCGTGACCCATACGTCTTCGTCCTCTTCAGCATCCATTGGACCCACAATGGAGAACAGAGCATCGGGATGAGCTCGGAACTTTTGGGCCAATCTCTTGGCCTGCGACATTTGCATTTTGAACACCTTTGGCCTACCATGTGCTGTACTCTGATTGGGTTTGGACGAGCTGGGGGCTGAGCGTTGGGCGGAATGTTGAGGTTGTGAGGAGAATTGGGAGGTGAAGGACCTATTCCCCATAGATGACCAGGGTCTTTTTGGAAACGGGCACTCATTAGCCAGGTGGTCGTTGGTACGTAAGCAATTAAAGCAAACTTTTCTTGCTTTCACGCACACTTCCGCGACATGGCCTCGTTTCTTGCAGTATTTGCAAAATCCACCCTTAACTGAGGGAAGTTTGGGCTTCTGTATGGCCCTATTGGCCGTTGAAGATTGACCCGAAAAAGATTTGGAGTTGTCATCCCTCCCCCCACTAAATTTTCGTAACCTTCCTCCGGACCCTCTAGTTGAGGCAACACGGCTTCTCCACAAACTGTAGGAAGAACCTTTGGCCGACTGTTGTTGCCTCTGCTCCTCCTCGAGGAGCATGTCCTTAAGTTCATTGACCGAGAACTTGAAAGAGTTGAGTTCGGCCTGTTGAAAGGTCCGAGTCGAAGCGATGGCTGTTTCGAAAATGCTTTTAACATAGTCATCATTCATAATTTGAGAATTTATGGCTCTGATTTTATGACAAAGATCATCGAAACGCCCAAGGAACTCAACCACTTTCTCAGCTCTCGGGTCGAAGTTGAGGGTATTTAAGGAATTGATAAGGCCCCGCAATTGAAATGGGGTTGAAGGGTCACAAATTCCCTGGAGTTTTGTTATGACCTCTTGAGGCTCAGCCAAGCCCTCTACCAGGTCTTGAAAATATGGGGAGAGTGATTCCACTATAAAATACCTAACTCTTCTCTTGGCCGCTTGGACATCCCCTTGTGACATTTCTGACGGAGGGGATTCACTAGGGTCCAGGGCAAACAAACAATCTTGCGACTCAATCTGACCTACGATGCTACGCAACCAATATTTAAATTTACTCTGGTCTACCAGCTTGTCAACCAATGGCCGTAGACGAATATTATCAATTTTTCTGCCCCGGTATAGGTCTTCCCTTGGAGGAACACCGTAAGTACGGTCATCAAGGGGGAGAAACGGATTAGTTGGATTTAGTGGGTTGAACGTAGCATTGGCTGCACTACCAGCTTCGGGAGTAATTTCCATTGCGGACTCCTCGGAGGCCGGAGGTGCAGCGGCCAAATTTTGAGTTTGAACTGATGGTTCAGGTTGCATATAATCTGGGGGTCCGGAATTTTTGGTTAAGAAATCAAGGCACATTTGAAGTTTTTGGGACATTATGGCGAATTGGTTTTCCATGTCCACTATTCTATTAGTAAGAGTAGTGACACTTACTTCTGTTTGACGTTTGTGGCCCTCTAAGTACCTTTTAAGAACCTCGTCGGATGTTTTTGCGGCTGAAAGCCGGAGGGATTCGTCATCCTGAGAAGGATTACCTGAGATGGACGGATTCCCCTCATCATTGAGCAAACGCTCTTCATCGTCGGAATTCATACCTCCAATTCGTACCAACCTGGAATTTTGCAGAAGAAAATATTATATTTTCGTGTCAACTCATATTAGCACATAGATAAATGGTACAAGTCACGGACACTGAGAGTAGACTCCATATTCCAGTTTGTATTTGACTGCTGTTTTACTTAGTTCCAAAGAAATTCAAGGATTTTCCCAATTTTAGCAACCATTTATAGGACTTGGCAGAGTCTGTTAACCATTCAACTTTGGGGGGGGCCCCCCGTTTTTTTTTTTTATGACTCTTAATGCCTAAGTCGGGAAAAATGCTTATGAAACTTGTTCCGTTCTTCTTTGCTGCTCGCAATCCGCTTCAGGAGACCCAGTATGTTGCGCCTAGGACTGTTTGCAATATACACTGTATGGTCTCGATTCCTTTCCCAAACTTTCTTTGATGACGTCGACGCTGGCCAGCTGATCTGTATTAGAAAGGCTATTAGTGGTTTGATTAGTTTATGACGTCCTTGTAAAGAAGTGGGAAAAAGAAATCTATTAGTATAGGTACATGGTATGTACAGTTGATCAAATAATGTTTCATATCATGACATGCTTCGCATTTTTACCATGGCAGGTGCATCTCTGCAAGAGGGGAACGTTACCCTTTAAGTAGGGGCACTCTCTCGTCACACCTTGATCGTTGAAATGCGAGACCTTCGGAACCCAGTCGGTACAAAAATAAATACGTGGCTTAGCCCAACGTTAAATAGAATTTTTGTACCAAGCTAAAGTGGCATGATTGCTTCGTACTTAGTGTAAACCGAAAATTAATTCGTATAACTAATCACTACCTGGAAATACTCCGTATCATCTCCTACGGGAGCAACCCCGCGAAATGACTACCAGATGGAAGTATTTCGTGTTAGTTACGATTGGTGTAACAACCGAGGACAGTTACACTACTAGGATATGGTGACCAAATTTAGGTACCACAGGATGGTGTAGTAACCTCACGTAGGTATACTAACACGGCATTATAGCCAAACCCTCAGAGTACGAGCACCACTTTACTGATATAGAAACATATTGCAAAATTTAATTTGACATGGGTCCGAGCCCGGAGATGCGATCCAGCGTCTGGTTGTGCGTGTCTGATATTTAATTTTTAACTCCTGGGTGACTTTGGGAATGATTCTTGTCGACCTCCTGCGGCAATCTACGCGACCATGCAAACACAAAAAGCGTTAGCCTTTAAACCCTGAGACCGAATCGCCCTATTCTCGGGGTCTCTATGTTGAGGTGCGGTCTGATTTGTAGATCTTAATGAACCGTATGAAGATCTCAGATACTCTATAAGCGCCGCCGGTTATTGACCATTGAGTGTGCACTAATTGTTCAAAGTTATCTGTTTCGCCTTTCTATAGAAACCAGAATATAAGGTGTGCACGAACCTCTTTTGAACAATCTTCGACGACTCGAGCGGGTAATCTACCTGATATGATTACCCTCGCGCACCTCTTGCACACGGTATACTTGTCGGGCTGCAAGTGATACCGTATGACGTCGCTCACCACGAAATACGCTGGGTACAGGAGTCACTCGTCTACTTTAATTAAAGTAAACTCGCAATAAGTAGGACAGATATCATTCATAATGTGTAATCTGCTGATCAGGCATCGGCCGTAGCGAATGATAACCAGTTCGCTCAGCACAAAAGTCACCCTACACTCATTATGAGTCTACTCAATATGTTCAACCAAACATAAACGGAGGGATTTCTATCTCAGAAACAACTAACTGAGAGGCAGATCGAAAGGCGGAATCAGCTCACCAAGAAAAATACAACAAAACCGATCGAATGAAAAGGAAAAGATACCAAGTCAAAACAATAACAAACCGGAGACAACGCAGGTTAGGATGAGTAACCTCAGACGTGAAGTGAAGACCGGAACAGTGACGCTAGGAAGGTAACCTTCTCCGACGGTTCTCCAGGAAAAATTATTTCAGAAAATTAAAAAGAGTTGTGGTCCGCCATTTTCCTGGGCGTCCCTTGGAGCTAACCTAAAGGCCAATGGCGTCTCCTGGGACCGCAACTCAAAAAGTTAGGAGAAAATTAATATCAGACACCAACGATCGCAAGGGTCAAGCATTTGAATAGGGCTAATCATATAAGGTGTTAATTTGGCCCTCGAACGAAGTTAGGTGCTTACGAATTCGTGCCAAATCAAAACCACAAACCTACGAAGTGGGGTTGATTTACCTGTCACGGCATGTCAAGAAATTTGATAACTCACCTTTCGAGTAAATAGCACTGGTGTGGTATTCTTATAAGAAACAATCACGTCAGGGATCAACTGATTCTTATAATTGAAAGAAAGCAAGGAATACTTTACATTAATCACAGTAAAAGTGCGGTGCAAACAGGGAGCTAGCGAAGCGAACAAGAGCTGGGGAAGCAGTGGGGGTAAGAAGAACAAAATGTGTTGAGTCACATGAGACAGTGTTGCCAAGCACCTATTTACAACATAATATATGACTATTATAGTGATCAGGGATATGTACACATTTTGTCTTAATATCTAGTGACATTCAGTTGTATAATATTTTGACATTTACATTCACCTAAATGTCATTATATTTAATAAAAGCGATGTCAGAGACTTAAACGGTGGGAACTCTCGTCAATCAATATTGGTTCCTCCACACAGAGAAGGAACACGAGATAGTTCTGTCTGTCCGACATATCGCTGTTTATTTGGAGATTTAGTCGGAAACCATCCGTTTCCTATAACTAAGAAAAGTGCGAAGTACGGCGTACGGACATAAATTTTGGTTTAATAACAAACCTTTGGAACGAGCATGAAACAATTTTTTTTTTTTTAACCTACCCTCAAAATTTGATGTTTCCGATTCAAGATATGCAGCATCCGAAAATAGAATAAAACAATTTCTGTCCGTCCGCCGTACTTCGCACTTCTCTTAGTTACCATGAACCAAAATTAATGAAATTTGTTTGTAGGGTCTAGTTAGTCCGCGAGGCTCGGTGTCAGTGTGTGAAAAATAGGGATTGATATTTTCAGAACGCCGTGGCTCGAAAACTTTCGATAGAATGGTATGGATTTTTTGTTTTTACTCTTTTAAAATGATCTCATACTAAAGCATTAATTTCTTGAGACCACCCTGCATTGTATGGCCAGCCGTTCGTTTGCACCGAAAAGCTTCAACACGATCGTGAATGAAACGGTATACATTCCAGATCCATCGCTAGGGAACACCTGATTATAATCACTGATGGATCTTTTGGATTTTATTGGCAGGTACTTCTGTAACTTGAACAAACGTTATGCTTCATTACTAACAACAAACGATTATTAATGATTGAATTATTCAAGCCTGCGCATTTTTATGAAACTGCAATTCCCAGGCCGGCTCCAGTACTCGATTAGGGCTTTCCTGGGGGATCGCGAGGGTAGGTTCACCACGGAAAACAGTCATCTACGGAGACGAGGTATCTATACAGGTAACTAATAAACCGCTGTGTAATAATATGCACCGTTTTTCATTCCATTTTCGGATTCAACGTACCTTGAAACGAAACCATACAATTTTGAGGGGGGTTAGAATTTTTTCTTTTTCATGCTGGATTCCAAAGGTTCATTATTGAAAATAATGAACCGAAATGAGAAAATCGGATTTTTTGGATGATTCGACCTGAACCCCTTTCGTCTTTCCATGATGAGAAAACTTCGAGGTTTTTAAAAAATAAATACACTTTACATGTGTTTTATATGTAAAACTAGCATGACCGCTCGCTTCGCACGCTATCCAAGATTCGCTGTACGCAGTATCGTACTTAATTCCGACGTTGCACAACTTGGGAGGCTACCGGATATTGGTGCCAAATTTGGTCGATATCCGTTGAGCAATTCGGGATTCGACCATGGAGGGGCCCATGGATGCGCTATGGTCGACCGCGGGGGTAGTCCGAAGGGTCGATCGTAGATAGAATTTCACGTAGATTACGAATACGCGATAAAAAATAGGGGTTACCATTACAATTAACGAAGTTGACCATGGTCGACCATAGTTCCGCTATGGTCAGGGAATTAAAAATGCGACGTTGAACAACTTGGGAGCCTACTGGATATTGGTGCCAAATTTGGTCGATATCCGTCAAGCCATTCAGGAGTTGACCATGGTCGACCATAGTTCCGCTATGGTCAGGGAATTAAAAATGCGACGTTGCACAACATGGGAGCCTACTGGATATTCGTGCCAAATTTGGTCGATATCCGTTGAGCAATTCGGGATTCGACCATGGAGGGGCCCATGGATGCGCTATGGTCGACCGCGGGGGTAGTCCGAAGGGTCGATCGTAGATAGAATTTCACATAGATTACGAATACGCGATAAAAAATAGGGGTTACCATTTCAATTAACGAAGTTGACCATGGTCGACCATAGTTCCGCTATGGTCAGGGAATTAAAAATGCGAGTTGCACAACTTGGGAGCCTACTGGATATTCGTGCCAAATTTGGTCGATATCCGTTGAGCAATTCGGGATTCGACCATGGAGGGGCCCATGGATGCGCTATGGTCGACCGCGGGGGTAGTCCGAAGGGTCGATCGTAGATAGAATTTCACGTAGATTACGAATACGCGATAAAAATAGGGGTTACCCTTTCAATTAACGAAGTTGACCATGGTCGACCATAGTTCCGCTATGGTCAGGGAATTAAAAATGCGACGTTGCACAACTTGGGAGCCTACTGGATATCGGTGCCAAATTTGGTCGATATCCGTCAAGCCATTCAGGAGTTGACCATGGTCGACCATAGTTCCGCTATGGTCAGGGAATTAAAAATGCGACGTTGCTCAACTTGGGAGCCTACTGGATATTCGTGCCAAATTTGGTCGATATCCGTTGAGCAATTCGGGATTCGACCATGGAGGGGCCCATGGATGCGCTATGGTCGACCGCGGGGGTAGTCGAAGGGTCGATCGTAGATAGAATTTGACGTAGATTACGAATACGCAATAAAAAATAGGGGTTAACATTTCAATTAACGAAGTTGACCATGGTCGACCATAATTCCGCTATGGTCAGGGAATTAAAAATGCGACGTTGCACAACTTGGGAGCCTACTGGATATTGGTGCCAAATTTGGTCGATATCCGTCAAGCCATTCAGGAGTTGACCATGGTCGACCATAGTTCCGCTATGGTCAGGGAATAAAAAATGCGACGTTGCACAACTTGGGAGCCTACTGGATATTCGTGCCAAATTTGGTCGATATCCGTCGAGCCCTTAGGCCGTGGGAAGACAGACAGACAGACAGACAGAGATTCGTTTTTATAATATACTAGCCTGACCGCTCGCTTCGCTCGCTATCCGACATTCGCTGTACGCAGTATCGTGGAACCAACAAACGACGGAAAAATCCCATAGCCTACCTGGTATTTGTGCCCAATTTTATCAAAATCCGTCAAGTCATTCAGGAGTTGACCATGGTCGACCATATTTCCTCTATGGTCAGGGAATTAAAAATGCGCCTACGTTCAACTTGGGAGGCTACCGGATATTGGTGCCAAATTTGGTCGATATCCGTTGAGCAATTCGGGATTCGACCATGGAGGGGCCCATGGATGCGCTATGGTCGACCGCGGGGGTAATCCGAAGGGTCGATCGTAGATAGAATTTCACGTAGATTACGAATACGCGATAAAAAATAGGGGTTACCATTTCAATTAACGAAGTTGACCATGGTCGACCATAGTTCCGCTATGGTCAGGGAATTAAAAATGCGACGTTGCACAACTTGGGATCCTACTGGATATTCGTGCCAAATTTGGTCGATATCCGTTGAGCAATTCGGGATTCGACCATGGAGGGGCCCATGGATGCGCTATGGTCGACCGCGGGGGTAGTCCGAAGGGTCGATCGTAGATAGAATTTCACATAGATTACGAATACGCGATAAAAAATAGGGGTTACCATTTCAATTAACGAAGTTGACCATGGTCGACCATAGTTCCGCTATGGTCAGGGAATTAAAAATGCGACGTTGCACAACTTGGGAGCCTACTGGATATTCGTGCCGAATTTGGTCGATATCCGTTGAGCAATTCGGGATTCGACCATGGAGGGGCCCATGGATGCGCTATGGTCGACCGCGGGGGTAGTCCGAAGGGTCGATCGTAGATAGAATTTCACGTAGATTACGAATGCGCGATAAAAAATAGGGGTTACCATTTCAATTAACGAAGTTGACCATGGTCGACCATAGTTCCGCTATGGTCAGGGAATTAAAAATGCGACGTTGCACAACTTGGGAGCCTACTGGATATTCGTGCCAAATTTGGTCGATATCCGTCGAGCCGTTAGGCCGTGGGAAGACGGACAGACAGTCAGACAGACAGACTCACTCACAGAGATTCGTTTTTATAATATACTAGCCTGACCGCTCGCTTCACTCGCTATCCGAGATTCGCTGTACGCAGTATCGTGGAACCAACAAACGACGGAAAAATCCCATACCCTACCGGGTATTTGTGCCCAATTTTATCAAAATCCGTCAAGCCATTCAGGAGTTGACCATGGTCGACCATATTTCCGCTATGGTCAGGGAATTAAAAATGCGCCTACGTTCAACTTGGGAGGCTACCGGATATTGGTGCCAAATTTGGTCGATATCCGTTGAGCAATTCGGGATTCGACCATGGAGGGGCCCATGGATGCGCTAAGGTCGACCGCGGGTGTAGTCCGAAGGGTCGATCGTAGATAGAATTTCACGTAGATTACGAATACGCGATAAAAAATAGGGGTTACCATTTCAATTAACGAAGTTGACCATGGTCGACCATAGTTCCGCTATGGTCAGAGAATTAAAAATGCGACGTTGCACAACTTGGGAGCCTACTGGATATTCGTGCCAAATTTGGTCGATATCCGTCAAGCCATTCAGGAGTTGACCATGGTCGACCATAGTTCCGCTACGGTCAGGGAATTAAAAATGCGACGTTGCACAACTTGGGAGCCTACAGGATATTCGTGCCAAATTTGGTCGATATCCGTTGAGCAATTCGGGATTCGACCATGGAGGGGCCCATGGATGCGCTATGGTCGACCGCGGGGGTAGTCCTAAGGGTCGATCGTAGATAGAATTTCACGAAGATGACGAATACGCGATAAAAAATAGGGGTTACCATTTCAATAACGAAGTTGACCATGGTCGACCATAGTTCCGCTATGGTCAGGGAATTAAAAATGCGACGTTGCACAACTTGGGAGCCTACCGGATATTCGTGCCAAATTTGGTCGATATCCGTCGAGCCGTTTGGCCGTGCATAGACAGACACACAGACTCACAGAGATCCGTTTTTATAATATAGTAGGGACTAGCTGTGTACCCGCGCTTCGCAACGGTAGATTTTAATATGACTGTATCCCCCCCTCCTCAACTGATCAGAAACCTTCTCCAATGCCAACCCTAACTGCCTTTAACCCCCCCCCCCCCCCCGTAACCTATGAACCCTCCCTACCAGGTTGGAAACATTCCTCAATGTTCACACAACAAATTCCCAAAGTTGCACTCCAATTGGTCAAGTAGTTTTGAAATTTCTGTAGACCCCCCCCCCCCCCCTCTCATAATCTGTACCCCCCTCCCACTAACATCCTGATTGAAGTACCACTTGAATGTACTCTTCGAGCTGAATCCAGAATCTAATTACAATCGGATTTACGTCCAACCGTTCAAAGTTATTGACATTTTCATGTCTTTGCCCTGGCACATAGCACAAAAACGCTGCAAATCCCTGCACAACGGTTTATTATTTTCTATAGAATACCCTCCTGTTACAGATCACAGCTCTATGTATAGATAACCCTTCTAGGTATATAATATGATATCTACTATTCTATTATATACATATTATGTAGATCGCAGACCCTCCGTAGGTTAGTACCTAACCCCGAACTCGTTACTAGGTACCTACCTAAATCACGAGTTAAATGTTGCTAAAATAATTCTGCCGATGACAAACAGTACCTAACAAAAAGAAACACACATAATGAAGTTCTGAAAAGAAATTGTTGATGAGGAGTGAAAAAAGTTGCAAAAGTTCCTACCAACAAACTCCAGCCCCTTCTACGTAGATGGTATAATGAACCGTTGTGTAATAATTTACCGTTGAGTAATGATTTACTGTAGTAATAATTTACCCATCAATAATACTTCAACGTTTGTTCAAGTTTCACTACCTACCAACAAACTCCAAAAGAGCCATCATTTTTCAAGCGAAATAATATCACAAAACAACCAACTCGACTTCATACTCCGCCAATATAATCAGGTGATCCCTACCAATGATTGGCCGTATTCACAAATTCCTACTGTGGGCGCGTCTCTGGTTACGAGATTTGGTTTGAATTGTATACAATTTCATTCACACTGGAGTCGAAAATGCCTGTCGGTGCAAACTTCGGGGCCTTACTGTGAACGAACGGCTGGACGTACGATGCTCCGGATGGTCTTAAAAAACTCGCAAGTTCAAGAACTATCTAAAACCGTAAAAATATTTACGTAAAAAAATGGTATAGGCGTTTTGAAAATGTCAACCCCTATTTTGAACCCCTTAGAGATGACTCACAGTAACGTCGAGCTTCGAGGACCAACTAGACGCCGAACGGAACCTATAACCCGAATTTCATCAATTTTTTTTCATGGTAACTAAGAAAAGTGGCCCGTACGGCGTACGGCGTACGGCGGACAGACAGAAATATTTTTATTGCAGTTTTGGATTCTACATACCTTGAAACGTAAACCATCAAATTTTGAGGGGGGGTAAGAATTTTTTTTTTCATGCTCGATTCCAATGGTTCATTATTGAAAATAATAAACCAAAACTGTCACGAAATTGCGTAACGAAATTGTGTTACAGTGCCTTTATAATGATTTCCGCTTACAACGACCCCGTTGTTAGGTTTGTTCATTTTCTACACTTTTTAACCCACAAAAATCGTTCACCACTCGTTGGAAAGCTCTCGATTTAACGAACATTTTCATGTTCTCCATAACATATTGACTATACGAATAGCGGAGCTATGGGCATAACTGTTCTCATATTTTGTTTACAAACTAATGATCGTGAGTGTAGAAGATAATTAATCCGGAATCGTCTATTTTATTGAAATTAGGTACCTACCTCTTAATATTAATAATGTCAAAAGCAATAGGTAAAGACATGAAAATGTCCCAATGCGTTGTGGACTCGTATGCAAGCGTTTTTCCTGTTTCTGTGATTCTGTTTCTAATTGTTTCCACTATTTTTGGCCCCTAAACACGAATTAGGTAGTTTCATAAAAATATTATTTTTCTTTTTAAAAAATCAATATGTTTCGGATCATCAAAGTATCTTCATCTGTCTCCAGCCAACATTCTGTTGACAGTTCTGTGTTTAGCATCGTTGTTGGAACTAGGTAATATTTAGCGAATTTCGACCCCCAAAACTCTGAATTCGATTCTCTCCTGAGGAAATACTGTCAGTAGTAATGCTGATTCTACTAGACTATTGAAATTCTCTTTTTCTCTCGAGTTACCCGCTATTCTACACCACTATTCGTTTATATACCTGTTAATTTTTGGTGATTTTTTGCTATTGTTACAGGTTTTTAACGATTTTTGAACTACAAAAACTCAAATTTGAACCAATTTTGATCATTTTTTGTGCGAAAAAATTTCTGAATGGAAATAGTAATTTGCCCTTTGCCGTATTTTATCAGTTTATCATCGAATTTTATAAGCATAAACGTCCTCATAGAAGTGATTATAACACGTTTTTTAGTAGTATTTCATTCATAGCGTTTCAACGGATGGACAGATTCAAATGCGGATTTTTCATAAACCTTCCCAGATAAATTCTGCGTCAAATGGTACCAGCCGCAACTTTCTACGTTCAGCCGTTCTCAATTGATGCCGAGACAAACAAACAAACAAACAAACAGACAAACAGACACTGTTTTATTATATGTACAGATAGAGATAGACATTATAACTATAGTGATTATTCACATGCGTACCTAATTATGTACAAAGAACGATAGTTGAAAAGGTCTTGTTCGGCCCCGCTTAGGTACATGCAGAAGGGATGTGGCTCTCTACCTCTGGAACATCTTTAAGAAAAAAATGCCGAAAAAGTGTGAGATGTTCGTATCTGAAGAGTTGATTGCAGGTGCAATTGGTGCACGGTTAATCAAATTACCTAGAATTAATTGGCTGATGTTTGTCATCTGGATCTTCTTCCTCTACGAAATCACATCCTGCTTCCTTGCATTATGCATCCTACTGTCCTCATGAAGGACGTCAGCAGATGAAAGCCTCCCAATCTCACCACCACATTACGCATATCTTCTGGACCGCTGGCAATCTCACTCATCTGGACGCATATCTCTCGTTCCTTAAGGTATAGGGCTGATCGAACGTCAATTTTGTTGTTTCTTTACCTATCGTTCTTTCAGAAGTACGTTTCTTTACCTAACGATTCTGTTTTCTCAACACCACACAAAAGTGAGGTACAGTATCGCAATCACTGGGTGGTGCTCGAATGAGTGAGGCAACCAACATATAGGTGGTTTTATATGACATGCTTTTCGCCACCTCCATCCAGCTATTCCGACCACCAGTGCCGTTTTGTACTTTGGTGGTTTTGAGAAAACAAGATCGTTAAGTGAAGAAGCATCATACTTCTTAAAATTATAAGCAAAAAACAAAAAAAAAGTGCGAGAATTTCGCTGTTTTATTGCGATTATCTCAGAACGCACTAGGAAATTTTGTTGGATAACTCGGATTCGGATTTAGATTCAGCTAACCCCCCCCCCCCCCCCCCCCACCCCAACACACAAGGAACTCTTAACAAAACCGACTACAGGATTTTTGCAACGTAAAACTATCATTTGACTGGGCTATAGGCAGGTTCGTTCCAGCGCACGAAAGTTGAGATAAAAGTTCTGCGCAATCGCCCCACACGGTACAAAGCGTTCCAGCGGATTTGAGTTCATACAGTTTGATTGAACTGTGTTCCTGCGTGCGAGTTTTGCACCAAGTTCATGTACGTTCTGCACTCACTCTTCCAAGGGCAGTGCCTTGCACTGAACTGGAAAGGTCCCTCTGCCAAATGTAACCCCCTAGTTTTCATTTCTGGAAAGGGCCCTCTTCCAAGTTCCAACTGTAACCTCCCTAATTATCATTTCTCTACGCCTTCTGTGCTTTTAGTTGTTTTTAGTTACAACTTTCTTTTCTCGTTTCTTTATGTTCTCCATGGGTAAATTGAACTGGAAATGAAAATGGGGCTTGGGGCAATTGAAATGAACCTTGTGACGGAACTAATCAGTTTTTTGCCTCTCCTGAAAAAATTTGGTATTTTTGAGATACGAGGTTATCATGTGATGTGGGGCCTTCTACATCAAATATGAGGTTATCATTCAGGGCGCTAGAGGGCAGAAAATGCATTTCCCACCAAAATTCGAATCACAGACCGATGAGATACGAGGTTCTACTACAGAAAATGCAATTTTAAAAAAATGGTCAAAAATTGAGATACTTACTAGGTTATCATGTGATGCCATTGCATTTTGCTAGGATCACGGATGGCTGTATGAAGTCGAGTTGGTTGTTCTATGATATGATTTAATTTGAAGAATGATGCCGTTTTTTGATCTTGTTGACAGGTAGGTACTTTTGCGACTTGAACAAACGTTACGCTTCGTGAATAACAACAAAAATTGATGATTGAATTTTTGAATCCCGCGCATTTTCATGAAACAGTAATTCCCGGGCTGGTGCAGTAGGTGGGCACAGGGTAGGCATCGACCACAGAAAACTATGAGGAAGTTATTACACAACAGTTTATTACACAACGGTTTATTGTTTGCCTTATGCTTCATGAATAATAACAAATAATTAATTATTGAATTATTGAATCCCGCGCATTTTTATGAAACTGTAATTCCCGGGCCGGCTCCAATACTCGGTTTAGGGTTTTCCTGGGGTTGCATGAGGGTTGTTATTGACCACAGAAAACAGTTATCTATGCAGGAGGGGCATCTATACAGGTAAATAATAAACCGCTATGTAATAATTTGCAGCTTTTTTTTTTTTAATGCGAATTATGATTCAACCGTTGGGTGTACTCCCGTCGTTCTGTGCTTGACAGGCGAACAGATTTTCTACAGCTTCACTGCTGAGAACTTTCCTCGTAGGATCTATATTTTGACATAGGCTCAATACTTGACCCAAACCTTAAAATCTCACTTTTTGGCGAAAAAAATGACGAATTTATGAAGTGCTATATCTCGGGAACTATTGGACCTACAGAGTTGCGGTTGAGCTCAAATTGTACCTACTTTCAAAAAGGTAGGATTAATTTTTCGCTACCGAAATTATCGTTAACGAAAAACCATAAAAGTTCGAACATGTCGCTATTTTTCACACCAATAAACATAAGGAACGATAATAAAACCGACTACTGGATTTTTTGCAACGAGAGGCCTATGCCTGTCACCATTTGACTGGGCTATACTATAAATCATAGTCCATTGCTGTACAGTAAGTTGAAGGGAAGGTGTCAGGGCAGGCCGCAATGGCGATACCATTCGACACGGGTGCAGGACGCCATTTGGCCTTTGTTGGTCCACTTCATTATTATTCACAGCCTTAGTAGGGAGGGTGGGCACTTCCTTCATTTAGGCCAAGTAATGCGACCGAGAAAAAAAAGTACAATCTAATTATGTCTCGTGAAAGGAAGTAGGTGAAGCCATTGCTGTGACGCCCAACGATGGAGTCAGGGATGCAGCATGACTACATAAGCGAACTCACAGTGTTGGTGACTTGGGTACTTTTGACGGTTTTTAGCGATTTCTGTCCCCCAAACGTCGACTTACCTACACACTTTTTTGAAAAAGAAAAAAAAAATGACCATTGATACAGAGGTAGGTACCATTCTTATAGCGAATTTATATCAGTTTGATAATGAGGAATGGACACGAATTGTTTGTATTCTTCAAAATTGTAGGTCTTAAGGAGAGCTTCCAAAAAGGTGCTGCATGGTGTGTCGGAAATGAACGGATGTGAGTGAAAAGGGGGAAGCAAAAGGCGTGCTATATCATCCGGTATGTACTGTCCTCTCGCTTCTGCAAATTGGAACCGAGCGAGGGGGGGGGGGAGGTGAGAGGGGACATTCCAGAGATGCGTTTTATCTTTAGCTTATTCCCGCCAAACTTTTCGGATTTCGGCATGCATGCGTTTCAAAGCTTGTATTGGTACTGTCCCGAGACGAGAACCATCAGGGAACAAGAAACGCGCTTCTCGGCCTCTTGGCTGAGGTCACTGTGTAGTATTTGTTCATCCACTATTTCACTTTTGGTGATTTCGTATTAATTTTAGGTGATTTTGAAACAAATAATTTGTTTCAATGGATCCAAAATTTTTAGTAGGTACATACATTTGTGAAAAATATTCCATTTTAGACTGTTTTAGAGTCTAGCAGTGGCGGATCCAGAAGTTCGTTGCGGGAGGGGGGAAGGATTACCTATTTACCCATCTATCAAACATTCTTTACCTATTTATGACACATTGATTCTATAGGTACCTACATAAATATATTATAACCTAATATTATTATTTAATTGACGTTATTTGCATAATTATGCGTTCGCATTACAAGTATGATAATATGATGCCTATGCATAGGTATCATCGAAATTATTTCGTGGGCATTAGCCCCCCCCCCTCCCCCCAATCATCTACATAGAATAGAAACAATTCACAAATTATTATTTAATCGTATAATAACAAGGTGTCTTCTCATTGTACCGAACGATAAGGCATCATAATCACAATCATTAAAATAAATGTATAAAAGCATGGCTTTCAACGCTACTTGGCAGGGAGCTTCGCTAGTAAAATCTCTGAACCCCTCCGGTTTTTCATAAACAGGTGTTTCCATCTGGTTTTTCGGGGTTTCCCCCTGAAGCCCTTAAAAAAATGTCAGCTCTTGAAACCCTCTCTAAAATGTACTACTCTTAACCCCCTCCCCACCGCCACCCAATGGGGAACAAAATGCACAAAAGGCACTTCGTTGGAGCATAAAGAATGTTTACGCTTTTCAGCTCGATCCGTCAGTTTCCATTTCGAGCCCCATTCCTACGCCTTTCGGCTTTTATGTGGTAGCAGGTGCTGCTCGTTGCTGAATGCTGACGGTCTTCGCCTGTCTCCCACTGCGCTATTAGTCACCCCCTTGTGGAGGGGGTGTCTAGGATGGGCCACGTGGAGGCTGCGCAGGCGGGAACTGGGAGAACGGCGGACGCATGGCTGCTTCTTTGGTGGCGAATTTCACCAATGCCCATTTTTCATTTGCTTCTGGAGAAGAGTGCTTCCTTCTTTTACAGCTCAGCCTCTGTACCCCCCCGCCTCTTCTATAAATTGCGGTTCTTCCTTCATTGGCAGGCTTACATGTTGTGTTATCCTTATTTTGCTTATGATGTTTCCTTATTTTTCAGCTCAGCCTCGGTACTCCCCGCCTCTTCTATAGCTCGCGGTTCTTCCCTCATTGGCAGGCTTACATGTTGTTGATATCACAGCTCTGTTCTCAGAGTATCACATTCTCACTTCATACATTAGATTCCACGCATTCAAAATAACTTAGCCATTCATTCTATAAATTACTTGCACACCACACAATGAATTACACAAAAGCTCATACATACATCACTCAGCTTCTAGACCGATAGGGTGGGGAGAACCTACCGGCCCCGGGCCCGCCCTACCTACCTTTTCAGCTCGATCCGTTACGTCTGTGAGGGTGTAGCCATTTCAAACCTCTATAACTTCAATCAAATAGTTATCAAATAGTTATTTATTTATTTATATATCATTACAAAATACAATTTAGGGCGATTGCCCCATTTACACTGTACCAGTAGTAATTACTATTAAATTGAGTAGGTAGGGTAAACAAGAAAATTACATTTGATTTATTTTGAAAATATGAAAAATGAAATAAGATAAGAAAAAGAAAAAGCGCTTAAGAATTCCTGGTGCCCAAGAAGTGAGCCCTGAGAGCACCGAGTGAAGGCCGCGATCTCAACTGCAATGGAAGCGAGTTCCACAGCCTTGCACCCGCCACAAGGAAGGAGTTATGAAAGTGACGAGATGTTGAGTGACGTTGATTAATAGTGACTGAACGATTAGAGGAAGATAATTTGAAGAAGTCGCGGAGAAAAAAAGGGATTTTGAATCTATCGGGATGAAAGAGTTTAAAAATTTGTGAAACACACCTCCATTCGAAGAACGAGGAGAGGTTTGTTCCCAAAACGAGAGATTCATCAGTGGGATCCAGGTGGCCTCTTGATCTCCTCCCCAAAACATAGCGTACAGGAGTTGATAGCGACCTCCAAACGCCTCAAAGATGATGCATCAAGGGAAAGGCCAAACAAAATGTCACAATAACTAAAAAAGGGAACAATAAGGGCCCTAATTAACCTGAGACGCATCATCGGAGGAATGAAAAAGCTTAAAAAGGGAATGAAGCGCACCATAGATCCTCCTACAGACTGTCGAAACCTGGTGATCCCACGATAGGGTGCAGGAGAGAAAAACTCCCAAATTTTTCACTACACAAGAATACGGAATTACCGATCCATCGATCATGATAGGTGGCAATGATGTAGTAGGAATACACTCCTTGAAGAATACAGCTGCCTGGGATTTCTTAGGGTTAATTTTAAGCAGATTTCTTTGACACCATTCATGGATAGAATGAAGTTCAGAATTGATAAGAGAGATGGTATTATGCAACAGAGTAACAGGGCACTGAATAAAAAATTGAAAATCATCAGCAAACAGGAAAAAAGATGAATGTTTTAAAGATTCTGAAACATCATTAATAAACAGAGAGAATAGTAATGGCCCCAAGACAGATCCCTGAGGAACTCCTGCCCTGAGACCAACCACACCAGACTTACTATTACCAATAGAGACGGACTGACTGAGACCACTAAGATAAGAACTGAGCAAGGAACAGGCTGACCGACTGAATTTATATTGAAACTTCAATTTATTGAGCAGAATATCGAAGTTTACAGAACCAAAGGCATTGGAAAAATCAAGGAGAATTAATACTGTTGACAACTTTTTTTCAATACCACCCGAACTGATTCAGTGAGAGAAAGGAGGGTGGTCGCACAGCTATGGCCAGGCCGAAAACCAGTCTGATAAGGAGATAAAAAATTATTGTTGCGAATATGTTCAAGGATCTGTTTATTAATAACTACTTCTAAAATCTTAGAGAGAACTGGCAAAATACTAATTGGACGGTAGTCTGATTTAGATTTTGGACTGCTAGTCTTGGGGAGGGGTTTAACAATGGCATGCTTCCAACTCGATGGGAAAGTAGAGGAAGTCAGACAGAAATTTATCAAAAAAGTTAGATGACTAAGGATAATGGGTAAAAGCATAATGATGAAGGACAGAGGAATACCATCATCGCCAGCTGAATTAGATCTAATAGAATCAACTGCCACAACGACCTCACCCTCATCCACATTCCTGAAGGAGAAAGAATCTTGACAAAAGTCATCCCTAGAAGATACGGAAGGGGGGATTGGGTCATCCCTTTCTGGGGAAGGCATCTGACAGTTGACAACTGGGGAAGCAGGCACGTTGGCGAAATGATTATTCATCTCATCAGCAGTGAAAATAGAAGGATCAGAGGACTTCTTAATGTTACTCCAAAGAGTAGTGGTATCAAGAGACGGGTCAATCTTAATGCCTAAGTGGGCTTTTTGGGCTTTTATACGAAGGGACTTTGATTTATTCCTCATTACTCTATAAGCCTCACGGTCATCGTCAGATTTCGTTAGTTCCCATTTACGAAAAAGGTAGTCACGCAGAAGCATTGACTGTTTGATAGAATCGTTGAACCATGGATTTGGGGCCTGAGGCAGAGAGAAGGAATGAGTAGGGGCAAATGTATTCATGAGTGTAACAATATTAGATGTAAAATGAGACACCATAAGTTCTGAATCACCCAAAGTTCGCACAGAATCCCAATCCAACTGCGAAGCAGCCAACCTCAGCTTCCCAAGATTTATATTCTTAAATGATCTCCTGGTTATTAGGAACTTGGGCTTTCTTATCGGAGGTGTTTTAAGAGCAGTCACCAGCATCTTTTGATTGGAAATACCAGGAACATCAAAAAGCTCAAATCCCTTCAGCTTGGAACAGTCTTTAAGGATACAGAAGTCCAACCTACTGCTCGAACCACCCGCAAAGTACGTAGGGCCAGAATCCAACACTGTCAATCCCAATGCTGGGATCATGCCATTGAAATTCCTGAGGCCGACAGGGTTGTGAATTTGGTTAAGATTGAGATCACCGACAATAATAACTTGATCATATTGGTGAATAAGCATAGAAAGAACAGGTTCCAAGTCCAGAATATCAATACAGTTGTATGGAGGGCGATATACCACACCAACGAGAAGTTTCAGTGAGTCAATAGAAACAGAAACAAATAGGTATTCAACAGATTTCATAGGAGTACCAGATGACTCAAGAACAACCTCAAATTTGAGATTAGCCAGCAAGTAAAGCGCCACACCCCCACCTCTCACCCTCCTGCGATCATTCCTAATCAGTCTATAACCTGGAAGCTCAACCATCCGACCACCGATGGTAGACTTCAACCACGACTCACATACAGCGAGAGCACTGAAGTTACACCCATCGAGATAGTAACGAACTTGGTCGATATGTTCAAGGATACTCTGTGCATTGATATGACCCAAGATGAAAGAGCGTTTTTGGGAGGATATAAATGACTTAACCGAACTTCGAATTGAATACTGGAGGGCAAGATTAATGTCAACCAGAGGATCAGTAACAGGAATATCATGGGCAAGGCTGAAAGAGCAAGGCTATCCATTGGGAGGCAGGCCAACCCCAGCACTGACAAGGCACACAACAGAACACAACAGGAAAGCACTCGTTAAACACAGAAAGAAAATTGGAAGAAAAAGAAAAATATAGTAAAGAGATAAAAGAAGATGAACAAGTAAGAACATTAAATATAAAACCATGGTAAAATTAATAGTCATAACGCTCACTAAAATAAGTGGACCTATCTATGACCAGTGGATAATAGTTTGGTCAAAGAACATTGATGTGGAACAGAAAACACCCATCAGAGTAGACTTGAGTTGAATAAAATGAAAGAAAATATAATAAAACATGATTGCAGCAAAAACTGTGGGTAGCCAATCAACTCTCAAACTTCACCAACTCCAGCACCTGATGGTCCCGAAGTGTTGAAATTTGGTAAACTTCCTCAGTGGCCCCTCGAGTATGGGTGTACGAAAAATCAACACCGGACCCCCCCCCCCCCCCCTTTCAGGTAGGGATGTGATATCGAAAGAAAATATCGATATTGGTATCTCACTTGATATTGATATCAATTGATATATCAAATGAAAATATCGATATCGATATCATATCGGATGAAAAATATGATACCCGATATCATCTAAAGAAATACCGAAAGAAATTATTATTATTGAAATACGAATTAAGTAATTAAAACAAAGTAAGCCACACATTAAAATTATATTAAAATTAGGTTGACATTTTATAAGCCGAAGTCAGTAAACGGAAAAATACACCACGCAAATACACGCCTTACTGTGGTTTCATTTATTATTCGGATTCGGATCAGTCAAAAAGTTACTCTGTATCAAACAAAAGGGACTGAATGTCGTATGGAGTCCAGGAAAGACGACTGGAAACTCCAAGGTTTGGAAACTCCATCCTAATGGTACTTACTGCAAACAAAGTGTGAGGGGTTTCGAGGTTCCGTCTGTCACTGACCTCAACCAGCCCCCCCTGTGCAGCTTGCAGCTTGCAACAGTTTGTAGTCGATAAATCCAGCCTTATTTCGTACTGCAAACTACTGATGGAGAACTTAGCTCCTAAAAACGTTGTAGGTACTTGCGAAAATAAAGATACTAAGGATGACCGGAAAATGTAAATCAAATTTTAATGAAAGCAAAATAATAAATTAATTAGGGGCTTTATTCCATTTGGAAGTGAGAAACCGGATAAAGAATAGGGCATTGGAACGCCAGGCGTTGAGCGCCAAAGAGAGAAGAAATAAAACTGGGTGGCACTGAACGCCAGGCATTGAGCGCCATAAAAGGAATAACAGCAAATTGGCTGGAGAGAAATTATATATATTTATATCTCCAGCCATTTATATTATACCTATAGGTATTGTATAATATAAATTATTTATAATTGTTTGATAATTGGCCAGTACAGTACGCAAAGGGTTTTATATGAGATTTCCTTCTGGAAAGAGTATAAATTAATAAATAATAAATGAGTATAAATTCATCCGGAAATACCCATAAAATAAGTGCCGCCCAGCGTAGTTTTCCCTTTCCCCAGAACTCAATAAAGGTACGGTTAGGAATGTGGCTTCCCAACGTAAGATACTGGTTATGCTATAACGCAATGCTTCCATGAGTTGACGGTTCGTTTTCGCGAACCGCTTGTATCCTATCTGCTGCGAGCACAAAACGCTGCAAATCCCTACGCAACAGTTTATTATTTTGTACAGAACACCCTTCTGTTACATATCACAGCTCTCTGTATAGATAACCCTTCTATATAATAGACGTAGTATTCTGCACATATTATGTACATCGCAGACCCTCGGTAGCTTAGTACCTAACCCGTACTCGTTACTGGGACTGGGTACCTATACCTAAATCACGTATAAATGTTGCTAAAATAATTCTGTCGATCACAAACAGTAGCTAAAATGGCAAAAAGAAACAGAAGTAATGAAGTTCTGAAGGGAAATTGTTGATGTGGAGTGAAAAACGCTGCAAATTATTACACAACGGTTTATTATTTGCCTGTATTTATAGATGCCCCTTCTGCGTAGATCACTGTTTTCTGTGATCAGTACTTACCGTCAAGCTCCCCCCACGAAAGCCCTGAATCGCGTACCGGGACCGGCCCAGGAATTACAGTTTCATAAAAACGCGAGGAATTCAGTAATTCAATAATTATTTGTTGTTATTCATGAAGCATAAGTTAAATAATAAACCGATGTGTAATAAACGGTTGTGTGAGAATCCGTAGAGTAATATCATTTACCCTTACATACGCCCCTTCTACGTAGATCAGTTTTGTTCAATACATTCAGTGCCTACCCTCGAGCTCCCCCCAGGAGAGCCCTAACCTGAGAACTGGAGCCAGCCCGGGAATTACATTTCATAAAAATGCACGGGATTGAATAATTCAATCATTATTATTATCAACCAAGTATTACTTACCTATCAACAAAATCCAAAAGAGCTCCATTCCTAAAATGGAGTAATATCACAGAACAACCTAATCGACTTCATACAGCCATCTGTGATTATAATCAGGTGCTCCCTAGCAATGATATTTGGGCCGGATTTATACCGTCTGATTCACAATCGTGTTGACGAAGCTTTTCGGTGCAAACGAATGGCTGGCTGGTCGTACAATGTTCCGGGAGGTCTCAAAAAATTCTTTTAGTTCAAGCTCAATTTAAAAACGCTGAGTGTCCTTGTCACATGGGTTTATTATTCTATTGGACATACCTACAGAAATGCTGTAAATACAATTTATTGTTTCATTCATGTGCAATAATTATTGAAATAGCTATTTTTGATGGTTTCCACCAATTTTGGCCCCCATTAACACCATATAAGCTCCTATTTTTGACATATCATCGTTGATAATTGATAGTGCCATTTAACTGTCTTGATTCACCTGTTGAAACTACTTCCAGTTTTATTATATAAGTAGGTATATGGTAATTTCAGACAATTTCCCGAGTTTTTGACTCACAAAAAATTAATTTTGGGAGCTGAGCATTCGTTACAACCTCAATTCTTCACTCTTTGGTCAAAATACTGCATTCGGTCGTCTAGCCCTAAAAAACATGGAACTCACAAGCTCATGTTCACTAAAACCTTGAAAAAACCTTTGAAAACCCCCTACATTTACACCCATTTTTCACCCTTAATACCACTGGGTGTATTTTGATCGGGCCGCCGAGCTTCGGAGCACAACACGGAGCCAAATGTGTCCCAAATGGGGACCCGAACTGTGTGTGGAAGAACGACGATTTTAGACCAAATTTTAACATGATTTAAGGGTGAAAGTTTGTTTGAACCTCAATTTTCCACTGTTTGGTCAAATTCGACTTCATATACGGTCTCCTTGTCCTAAAAAACATGGAAAACGATACCTCACAAGCTCATATTAATAAAACACCAAAAAAAACCATGTTCACCTTATTTTTTTCACCCATAACACCCCTGGGTGTACCGAAGGAAGTGCTGAGGTAAGCACCGCCGCACTCCGCAGAGGGGGAACGAGCCTCCGGAAACCCGTGAGAGAGCAGTTCCGATCGAGGCCACGAAGAGTTTTCTTAATAAAAAGCTACCATACATTCAACATTGCCGGGAGAAGAGAAGAAAAACGCTGCAAATCCCTGCACAACGGTTTATTATTTTGTACGAATACCCTTCTGTTACAGATCACAGCTCTCTGTATAGGTAATCCGTCTATATATGTAATATTCTACACATATTATTTAGATTGCGGACTCTCCGTAGGATTGTACCTAACCCCGTACTCGTTACTAGGTACCTACCTAAAACGTTGTGTAATAATTTACCTGTATAGGTTCCCCATCTACGGAGATAGAATAATGAACCGTTGTGTAATAGTTTGCCCATCAATAATACTTGAACGGTTGTTCAAGTTGCAAAAGTACCTATCAACAAAATCCAGCCCCTTCTTGGTAGATGAGCCGTTGTGTAATAATTTACCGTTGTGTAATAATTTACCGTTGTGTAATAATTTACCGTGGTGTAATAATTTACCGATGTGTAATAATTTGCCGTTGTGTAATAATTTGTCGTTGTGTAATAATTTGTCATTGTGTAATAATTTGCTAATACTTCAACGGTTGTTCAAGTTGCAAAAGTACCTATCCAGAAAATCCAGCCCCTCCTGCGTAGATGAGCCGTTGTGTAATAATTTACCGTTGTGTAATAATTTGCCATTGTGTAATAATTTACCCATCAATAATACTTCAACGGTTGTTCAAGTTGCAAAAGTACCTATCAACAAAATCCAGCCCCTTCTGGGTAGTTGAGCCGTTGTGTAATTATTTACCGTTGTGTAATAATTTGCCGGTGTTTAATAATTTGCCATTGTTTAATAATTTACCCATCAATAATACTTCAACGTTTGTTTAAGTTTCAGAAGTACCTACCAACAAAATCCAATAGTCCATCACTTGCCAAATGAAATAATTATCGTAGAACAAACAACTCGACTTCATACAGCCATCCTTGATTACAATCAGGTGCTCCTTAGTGATGAAAATAGTTCTTGAACTTACGAGTTTTTTAAGACCACCCGGAGCACCGTACGTCCAGCCGTTCGTTCACAGTAAGGCCCCGAAATTTGCACCGACAGGCATTTTCGACTCCAGTGTGAATGAAATTGTACGACAGGTCGAGTTGGTTGTTCTGTGATATTATTTCATTTGAAAACGCTGCAAATCCCTGCACAACGGTTTATTATTTTGTATAGAATACCCTTCTGTTACAGATCACATCTCTATGTATAGATAACCCGTCTATATAATATTTATGATATGTACTATTCTATACATATTATGTAGATCGCAGACCCTCCGTAGGTTAGTACCTAACCCCGTACTCGCTACTAGGTACCTACCTAAATCACGAGTTAAATGTTGCTAAAATAATTCTGCCGATGACAAACAGTACATAACAAAAGAAACACACATACCTAATGAAGTTCTGAAAAGAAATTGTTGATGAGGAGTGAAAAAAGTTGCAAACGTACATACCAACAAACTCCAGCCCCTTCTACGTAGATGGTATAATGGACCGTTGTGTAATAATTTACCGTTGAGTAATGATTTACCGTAGTAATAATTTACCCATCAATAATACTTCAACGTTTGTTCAAGTTTCACTACCTACCAACAAACTCCAAAAGAGCCATCATTTTTAAAATGAAATAATATCACAGAACAACCAACTCGACTTCATACTCCGCCAATATAATCATGTGATCCCTAGCAATGATTTTATCTCCACCAAATTTCCTATTGTGGGCGCGTCTCTGGTTACGACATTTGGTTTGGATTGTATACAATTTCATTCATACTGGAGTCGAAAATGCCTGTCGGTGCAAACTTCGGGGCCACTGTGAACGAACGGCTGGACGTACGATGCTCCGGATGGTCTTAAAAAACTCGCAAGTTCAAGAACTATTTAAAACCGTAAAAATATTCACGTAAAAAAATGGTATAGGCGTTTTGAAAATTTCAACCCCTATTTTGAACCCCTTAGAGATGACTGACACTAAGGTCGAGCTTCGAGGACCAACTAGACGCCGAACGGAACCTATAACCCGAATTTCATCAAATTTTTTTCATGGTAACTAAGAAAAGTGGCCCGTACGGCGTACGGCGGACAGACAGAAATATTTTTATTGCAGTTTTGGATTCTACATACCTTGAAACGTAAACCATCAAATTTTGAGGGGGGGTAAGAATTTTTTTTTCATGCTCGATTCCAATGGTTCATTATTGAAAATAATAAACCAAAACGAATCTCTGTCTGTCTGTCTGTCTGTCTTCCCACGGCCTAACGGCTCGACGGATATCGACCAAATTTGGCACGAATATCCAGTAGGCTCCCAAGTTGTGCAACGTCACATTTTTAATTCCCTCACCATAGCGGAACTATGGTCGACCATGGTCAACTTCGTTAATTGAAATGGTAACCCCTATTTTTTATCGCGTATTCGTAATCTACGTGAAATTCTATCAACGATCAACCCTTCGGACTACCCCCGCGGTCGACCATAGCGCATCCATGGTCCCCTCCATGGTCGAATCCCGAATTGCTCAACGGATATCGACCAAATTTGGCACCAATATCCGGTAGCCTCCCAAGTTGAACGTAGGCGCATTTTTAATTCCCTGACCATAGCGGAAATATGGTCGACCATGGTCAACTCCTGAATGGCTCGACGGATATCGACCAAATTTGGCACGAATATCCAGTAGGCTCCCAAGTTGTGCAACGTCGGAATTAAGTACGATACTGCGTACAGCGAATCTCGGATAGCGAGCGAAGCGAGCGGTCATGCTAGTACTCCATATTCCTGAAGCGAATGGCCATCACTCTATCGACGAAGTGGTCAAAACCGTATTCCCGAGTTCTGGGGTGTTCAGGGTGCGGACCCAGTTCTCTATAATACGGGCGGTTTCGCTTCGACTGAGAGGAACGCGAACCTAAATGCGGTGTCTGGGCCTGGAGGATGGTGGTGGGGTGTACCCCCTGAACGCTCAGTGGTAGAAGTGGAAGACACCAAGTCCATGCACTGTAAGTCATGAGAAAAACCTAACTGCTGTGCGACGTCGGGGAAAGTTAGCGATGTCGAGGGGCAAAAGCGGACGGCGGCTGTGGGTGGGAATTGAGAGAATTGTCGCCTGCGCACAAGCAAACCTTCCCGTCATGAAATGTAAATACTGGCATCTGTAACTTATACACATTCCCGTGATCATCAACCACACGTCTGACCCAGCAACAGGCGCGGATCCAAGGGGGGGGGGGGGGGTCACAGGGGTCATGACCCCCCCCCCCCCCCAGAATCAGCCTGAAAACAAAAGAACTATAAAAAATCTAAAAAGATTCGATCAAAAATGTCAAAATTAGTCGAATATAATCGTACACTTGGTCCTACCAATGTTACTTTATATACAATTATGTCAATAAATTTACCTTGGTGGATCCGTCAAATTACACCTTGTTTATTTCTTCTTATTTTTGTTAATTATTATCTTGTTTTTGTTTCGCTCTCGTTTTCTTTCCTGCCAAATTCAGTAAAAACGATACTGAATTCACTGAGATCAACAATAGATTGTTGTGGTTTCAAGGTTTTGATTTGCAAACTCTGAAGTTAGCTGCGCTGCCATAAAATGCGCCAATTTGTTTGAAAACGCTTTTTTAGAACAGTTCCGGGTCAACACTGCGAGAGGTGGTACACGCAAAGAGGGCTGAGAAACCACATCAGGGCAGCACATCCAGAAAATTACGTCCCACAAATGCCCCACAATGCGGGGAGGCTGTCCAGCGTAGCAAACCCCACACTCACGCATAATCATGAGGAGAGGCCTCCCGCACAAGAGCATGGAGTCCCAGATCATATTCAAGCCCTGTTTTTGAGAGGATTTGGAGCGCCGATGCTAAACAGTGAGGGGGGACGCGAAGACTCATCTTGGTATCTGCGCTGGCGGGGTGCGGTGCGCCTCCAAGGAAGACAGTACCATCTCCCTCAGGGTTCGGTAGGACGAAATTTCGTAGCCGCTTTGGCGAATGAAATACAAGCGGTGGTAAATGGAACTCATAATTCAGAAAAGATCTTATTCTTTTGTGCCACTATTCTACAACGAGACAGAGGGGTGACGGCGGGGACCGACATAAGAAGGCTGATTCAACGCACAACGGTGTGATCGGCGACTGAAGAACAAAGTGGAGCAGGATGGTCATGTATTGCGGATTTTCACTCGCCTAGTAATGCAGGGTAAGGTTCGGGACGCGACCAGATGGATCACAGGCCGGTCGGGAAGCGGGGTACTACACCCTGAGAGCATACTAGCTGACGGCAAGACTGTTCTCGAGATACTACAAAGGAAGCATCCAGTGCAAGCTATTCCAACACTGGACAATTTCATTACCTGTGACCCTCTTCCACTGATGCTCGACATCGATGTAACGGCCAATCTCATTGAGACTGTGGCTCGAACCCTGCGGGGTGGAGCAGGCCCCAGTGGAACCACTGCCGCGCAGTGGCAGAATATGCTGCTCATGGTTCACACAGTCGGCAACTACGGGAGGCAGTCGCTTCCCTCGTGAAATGAATGGCCAATGGAGTGGTCGATTGGCATCAGTTATGGGCGCTCTTGGTGAGACGGGGGGTCGCCCTCGACAAATGTCCAGGCGTACGTCCGATTGGTGTGGGTGAACTCCTCCAGCGCATCTGTGCAAAGACGATGGCATTGCTCACAGCCGAAGATCTAAAAGAAGAGTGTGGGTCGGAGCAGCTCTCTGCAGGTATAAAGTCTGGGATAGAGGGGGCTATACACGCGATGGAGAGTATGTTTGCAGAGGAAGAGAACGAGTGCGTAATTTTGGTGGATGCCAGCAATGCGTTTAATGCGATGAGCCGGCCGCTAGCTCTCTGGAATGCCCGCATCTACTGGCCGAGATGTGCTCGGTTCCTGTTCAATACCTACCGAGGTTTTCCGGTCATGGTTTTCCGACATAGTGAGGCCACGATCTTAAGCCAAGAAGGTACCACCCAGGGGGATCCTCTTGGGATGCTGATGTATGCTGTTGGAACCCTACCCTTGATCAGAAGCCTGAAGAGTGACCAATATACACAGAACTGGTATGCAGATGATTCTGCCTGCTGTGGAAATCTTCGTCAGGTTCGAGCGTGGTTCGATCGACTGTGGCAACAGGGTCCTAAATGGGGATACTTTCCCGAACCTGAGAAGAGCTTCCTAGTCGTAAAATCAGGGCTGGAGGAGGAAGCCGAGGATGTGTTTCGAGGCCTGAATGTGGGCATTGTGCAAGCCAAGCGATTCTTGGGTGGGACGATTGGGCCAGCCTCAGAGAAGAAACAGTTCGTTAGAGATAAAGTAGAAACGTGGTTGGATTATGTGAACATCTTTGCACATGCAGCCAAGAAAAGTCCCCAGGCAGCCCATGCCGCATTCACAAAGTCACTACAGTGTGGCGGACATAAAAATCCAGGGGGTCTGGGACAGTGAGAGGCCAGCGTTTTTTGATAACCGCATTGTGAATGCCGACGCTGCCTCTCACTGTACCAATGACTGGGATGCCGTGGCTAATGCAGCAGCCAGGGAAAAACACGGAAAATATGACAGGGCTGCCGAGGACAGGCGGGGGTCATTCACTCCCCTCATCTGCTCGACCGACGGAGCACTTCACAGGGAATACTCCATATTCCTGAAGCGACTGGCCATCACTCTATCGACGAAGTGGTCGAAACCATATTCGCAAGTTCTGGGGTGGGTCAGGGTGCGGACGCCGTTCTCTATAATACGGGCGGTTTCGCTTCGACTGAGAGGAACGCGAACCTATATGAGGTGTTTGGGCCTGGAGGATGGAGCTGGGGTGAACCCCCTGAACGCCCAGTGGTAGAAGTGGAAGACACCAAGTCCACACACTGTACGGTCGTCCCTCTGTGCTAGGCCATCATTTGAATGATTTCAATAAATTCAAAAATTATTTTTTCAAAAACAAAAAAAAGGAAAATAAATACATTTATCAGTTAAATAATTAATAGATATTGAAAAATATTTTTTACATAAACAATGAATTTTATAAATAAATACAATTAATTTTGTAAGTAGACAAATTGGACGAGATTAGGCATAAGGCTGAAAATTCGGTTTGTATTGTTCGTTTGGTTATTTTGTCATTTTTTGTTATTTTTTATATTGTTCTACCCTGTGACCCCCTCCGGAAAAAAATTCTGGATCCGCCCCTGCCCAGCAACACTGGCTTATTATATTTCGCCCTGTTGACAGAGTAAATTGAAACCTCCTCGGCAGCTTCATTACAATAAATGTTTGAAGACTCCCTGTGTTAAAAAAATAAAAAATAAAAAAAAATCGTTGAAATGAGTTCAGATTTGGCGGGTCGATCAGGAATAATACTTTGATAGTTCCATATGAATTTCATTGGAGTTGTACTGTAACTTTCTGCGCATGCGCAAACATGAAATGTTTACAGTTTCCTTGTAACGCTTCTAACTACACGAAAAATAGTTGTACAGAGCTGAAATTTTGAGGGTACACGGGGGTTGGATCGCAGATGGTCCCGTATCAAAACGAACCTACCCAACTATTCTATGTATTCATGTGATTCAAGTGACCTACTCGAATTGGCAGACGTTTTTCTGCTGTGTAGGAGGTGATTTCTTCCTGGTTCTGGGGGTATCGGTGTGGATGCTGGAGTTGATGTTGTGAGGAGGGTCGTTTGTGGTCGGGCCCGGAGGTTTGACTAACGTTTTCAATTTCCCTCCGGGTCCCCACAAAGTCGATAGCCTGTGCCAATGTGGTTGGTTCTTTTAGCATTGCCGACCGCATGATGTCTGTTGGGAGATCTCTCATAAAGACTTCTATGGCATGGACTTCCGCCTGATGAACCAGGGCAGGATTATTGGGGTCCACCGGATTATTGCCTCCCTCACCCTTGCTCCAAAGCTTTCCACCGACTCATTCTTGCCCATTTCCAACGAATGCAACTCATGGAGCATACAGCCACGAGTTTGTTGTCCTTCAGACCTTTTCCTCACCTCTTCCTCAACTTGTTCCATGTTGCTGAGGTTGTCCAGTTGTTTCCATAGCTCTAGGAAAGAACGAGCGCAACCCCTGAGTTGCATAAGAGCAATTTCAAACCAAAACCAATAAGGAGCCCTGTAGAGGCTACTGGCATCACCTATGGCTCTCAAAGTCTTCCAGCTTTTCATTTTTCCCTCCACTGAATGTAGGTAGCTTGACCCTGAGCTTCAAGCCCAAATCGCCAAACTCTGGGAAGCCGCTGATTTCGTATCTCACAGGGACAGGTTACTGGGAAGTGCTGGTAGGGCTTACCCCTGACTTATGGAAGGTACCAAAGTAGGTGGGTGGCCTATTGCGACGGGATGGTGTACCTGTACTGGCCGGGAGAATAGAAGAAAACACGGCACTTGAATGTAAGGTAGCTTTTATTAAGAATCCTACGCGGCCTCGATCGGAACTGCTCTTCACGGGTTTTCGAAGGCTCGTTTCCCCCCCTGCGGAGTGCGGCGGTGCTTACCTCAGCACTTCCTTCGGTACATCTCTCCCCCCTTTGGGAGAACCGGCTGTCCTCGGGCGGATCAGGAGATGCGTGAAGCAATCAAAATGCGCCAAGGGGACTTGCATAGATGTGAGTCCCCTCTAGCGTGATTAGAGCGAGTGTTGGCATCTCCGAAGTATCTGGCTAGGTTCGCCTGGATAGTCCTCCCAGGAATTACCGACTGTATAGGTGGTGCGCTGGAGAGGCTACTTGCGGATGATGAGTGGTGCTGGCAAGTGATCTTCGTTGGGGAGCTGGTAACTGGCCGTTCTGGATCTGGATGGTGTGTGCAGGGATATGTGTGTTCAAGGAGTTGAGTGCACGCACATGTGGAAGGGTGCACAAGTGGCTGAACACACATCATGTATGTGAGTACCCAGGTACAGCCAAGCGCACATGAAGATGAGTGTGCAGAGATGACGCAGTTAGGCGAGCGCTCGTGCTGGTCCAACGAGGACTGATAGTTGGTTGCACCTCTTGGAAGTGCGGCTGAGGGTTGGCAATAGGAGATTCATCGACCGCGGGGAGATGCGTCTCGTCGACGCGTACGCGCCCAATCCTACCCGCCGTGGAGAGCATTTTGAAAAGGAAGAATTTTGTTTGTATGACATTTGGCCAAGGTGATCCCTAATTCCGATAGAGGTAGGTATACGAAAATTAGTTTAACTAGCGCCACATGGGAATATAGACATAATGGAATATGACATGCTCAATAAAATATGGACATTTGCATAATAGTTGCGCTTAGGCTTTGCCAACATTTGATATGCCTTATGGTATTGATTTCTATATAGTTCGTACAATAAACGGTATATGAAGTCTATTAACTTAATACGTTATGTACTACTGGTGTCCAACAAAATAATAATAATATATTTTGTATCTAGTTTAGTTACATAATTATAGCGAATTGAACGAGAATTATCAGTAAAAATTGGACGTCGATGAACGCACATGCAGAGCTTAACCCAAGGGAAAATCATGCGTTTAGGGGGGTTAGTGAGCATGCGGGATTGTTAGCAGAGGATTAGTATGTAAGGTTGGAGTTTGCCAATTTTTCCTCCCCCCCTCCATTGCGGAGACATCAGCTCCGGTGATGCCCCAATCCTGCGCCTGTGACTAGGGGCGCCTTGCTGTAAGAGTACTTATAGTAGAAATAAAAATTATCCCAAACATTTTTATACAACGCTAAGGGCAAGTAAAAGCAAATTTATATAGTATGAAATAATTATTACCTGTAAAAAAATAAGAGTATTAGTGGAAACAAAAATTAGCTAACGGGAAATATGTTTACATATATACACGGTTAAACGAAATGTATTGAAGGGGTTTTGATGCACCTTTAAAAATAAGTATTCGTGGCGGATAACACAGATACCTGAAAAAAGTACACGAGTCAAATATGCTATATACCTGTTGGTAAATCGTGAGAAACATGGAAATAGTCCTATTATAATCGGTACCTAATCGACATGGGACACGAACGCGTTGTCGATGATGGCAATAGGGATATGAGATATATATGGGATATGAAACGCAAAAAGGTCGAGAAAAAAAATGCGTACACCTTGATGCGACACCTTGATTGCCCATCAATTACCTCACTGTTGTTTGGATGGTGGTGGCTTCATGTCGAAAATCGTGTCTCAAGAGGGAATGAGCGTCTCCGTTCGATAGTGACGCAGTTTTGGAGTCGGCCGCCCAGCTGTGGTTCGCGGATACAATGGGCCATTGCCATCTGCAAAGCTGCTCATAAATTAGTGTTCACAAAAGTACATAGTAAAAATTAGATGAGAGATTAGTAAAATTAGATGAGTAAGTAGTAGTATTATTTGGAGGTTTGGAGACTTGGGGACTGCCAGGCTCCTGTGCCCTTACGAATTACTCCTTCTTTCTCGTGTTGGGCTATGATGGAGTCAAATATGGGCCTCTGCTTATAAGGGATTTTGTATTGGCGTGTGCGGATTGGAGGGTGATCCTCGGTGGGAATTGTGTGGACTGCCAGGTCTGTGATCCCTAGTTTCTCTGAACCAGGATAGCTGAATACATCCTCATAATCCTTGATTGCTTCCAAGAAGTGTTCCAAGTGTTCAAATCCTCTTGCTTGGTCTGCAGCAAGATGGAGGAAGGATGTATCATCTGCCTGGGGTTGTTTATCCAGACAAGCTGCTGTTACTGTGCAGACAGTGGATGGTTGCAATGTGTCTATTTCCACTAGCTCACTAAGCTTGGAATGTTTCTGCACTGTAATTGGAAATTCGGAGGAGTTGTGGACCATGACTACTGTGTCTGTACCATTTCCATGTATCGATCTTGCGAAGTTGAGATCTTGTCTTAGATGTGGTTGTAAGAGATGGTACACTCCTTTGGTGGCTTGTTCCCCTTTACACAGTGCCGGAAGTACTGCGACTGTGTGAGGAGGTACTAGGATTGCACTTTGGGCAATTAGGTAGGGGCTGGTAGTGCGATACACACGGCGGTTGGAACCCTCAGCTGTGTGCATAGAAAAGGAAACAGCGCCTTTGGGGATATCCAGTTTGGCATGATACTGGTGTTGGAAATCGAGGCCTATGATGGCCAGGAGGTCAGGTGGGAGGACCACAACTAGGGCATCTGCCATGCAAGATGGGCTATCGGCAAAGGTAAAAGAACAGGTAGTCTCCCCATAGGACACTAGTGGAGTTCCAGACACTCCTTGTACGACGTGCTGTGTAGGGCGTAGGGCCCCTTGCTGTACAGCAGTTCTGTCCACTAAGGTCAACTGTGATCCTGTGTCAATGAGACATGAGCCTTGTATTCCATTAACGGTGCCGGGAATGGTAAAGGCAGGGACTGATGTGAGAAGGCAAGAGCTTGGGGGAATGAAGGGTTCCGACATTGGGTCTATTGACCCCCCGATACGCCCTCTGCCAGTGGTAATGGAGCCTGTCCCAGCTTTTTAATTTTACATGGAGGCACTGTGAAAGGCTTTGGAACTGGTAATGGCTGCTTGCCAGTTCCTAAGTGTGACTGATTAAAAGAGCTCATCGGTTTAGAAGCTGACACAGGTGTTGGCTGTAGTAAAGGTATTTGTTTCGTTGATCCAGTGAACTTGTGGGTAGTAATCGGTAAGGGGGAGAGGTCATCTAGGTCCTTCCCCCTCTTATCCCGTTTGGGGACTGGGTGCCGGAGTCCTGTACCTGACCCGGGTGCCCTGGTTGGTTTCGAGTTCTGATATCTGGTCTCTTAGGTGGAACTTGCCCATATTTAGCTGCCTCAATGCGATAAGGACAAACTGAAACATGGTGACCTTCAAAACACATTTTGCAAGTGACATTCCCCTGCCACTTGGGAGGGACCACTCCATACATGTGGTTTCCCAGTTTGTAGGGACACTGACGCGCAGGGTGGCCATCCTCTTCACAAATAGGGCAGTTTTTCCAGCTCACTCTTCTGGGCTGTGCCCCACCCGACTTGGGTGCCCCCGTGGTGAAGGGGTTTTCTTTTGTCGGTCCGCAGCTGGTTCACTTCTCTGTTGGAAAGCAGCTGTAGTTGTCAGAGATGTGTTCGACCTGATGGACTCCAACATACTCAGCGCTGATTGAGCTGTCTTCATGGCATCTGCTATGGTCTTGGGGTTTGTTGTTGCTGTGTTCATGGCAATGTCAGGTGTCAGCCCCTTTAGGAAAGCTTGTAGGGCTACCACGTCATCATTGGGATCTTTTCCTGGATGGGCCTTTGCAGCAAGCTGTTTTATGCGCTCACCATATTGGGCGATGGTCTCATTCGTCTTCATAGCTGAACGTTGCAGTTCTTGGAGATAGGAAAGTTCTGTGCGAATCCCCTCAAACCTGTCCTTCAGAGCTGCTTCCAGTTGTTCCAGAGTATGCAGCTTGCCGTACTGGGTCCTCAGGAACACCGCTGCATCGCCAGCCGCCTTACCAATAGCACTCTGTACCCACAATCCTTCAGGTATGTAGTCCCCTATCATGGTCCTGCCATCCCGAATGTTGCGGGCTTGTGTAACCCATGCCTCTGCTGTGCCTGACTTCCCATTGCCTGTATATGTGGGCAGTTTGTCTAGGGCTTTGTAAACCCGGTCCAAGTCCTGAGCTGACACTGAAGTCACTCTTCGCCTGGGCTGGCGACCCTGTTCGTTGAATATGTGGGGGAAGTAGTCATTAGAGGCGGGGTTCAGTATGGCTTGGTCGTCACCCCCCATTATGGGTGATGGAGCTGGGGGCCATTGGAATTCAGCTCCTCCTGACACCGGTCCACCCGGGCGAGCAGAAGGACGTGGGGGCGGGTGCTGTGTTGAGCAAGAGGTCATGTTAGTCCCTGGATAGTGGGTAGGCTCGCTGTTGTACCTGAAAGGGTTCGAGTGCTGAGGCTCTGGATGGTTTGTTGCTGGTCTTGGGGTTCCCTGCTCCCGGGGTGCAGATGTTGCAGTCAGTTGATCCGCTAGGCCTCTAACTGCAGCCAATAAGGCTGCCTGGCGTTTGCTTTGGGTTTGTAAATGGCTTTCCACCCCATTGATGGAACTGGCTAGCGCAGTCAATTGCCCATCCTGCTGCACGCCTGAGGCCTGTAGGATGTTGTAGACTTCCGTCATCCTAGTCAGCCTTGCATTGATAGTGGCCACCTCCCCACGGAGATCCTTGATATCTGCGATCAGCATCGACATATCTTCCCCAAGTGAATGTAGGGGGGCTAGTTGGGTGACAAGACGGGCAGTCTCAGCTTGGACGATTCTCCTGACCGCCTCTGTAATGTCGTTGTTTTGGTCTTCCGTGAGGAATACTCCGTGAAGCATTGTTTGACGGAGGTCGCAATTTAGATTCCTCAGGAACTTGTCTGTGGCCTGAAAACGTTCCGCTAAGGCCCCTGCCCCGACTGTGAGGTCCTTTGCGGCTTCTGCCTGTCCCAAGCAGACTGGAGGGAGTGGTGGTGTTCGGTCCATACTGCAGAAAGACCTGCGGTCAACTGCTGGATGTAGGGGGGAGGTCGGAGGTGGGGTTGTTGGATTGTCCTCCTGGCTCCTTTCCCCGTCGGCTAACCTGTCAACCCTGGTTGCTAGGAGAGTTAGGGCTTCGGGCCTCGGTCGGAACTGCTCTCTCACGGGTTTTCGGAGGCTCGTTCCTCCCCTGCGGAGTGCGGCGGTGCTTACCTCAGCACTTCCTTCGGTACAATGGTATGGTATGGTTGTTCAAAAGGGTGTTTGTTAAGGAATGGATGGTGGGTGGTGGTTGGTGGGGGTTAATGACTGGTGCCTGGTGGAAGTGATCAGTGCCTCGCGGTCTATAAGGCATGTAGGGCACTGGGGTGAGACCTCAAGTTACCCTTCGTTCTTGAGGTTGGGTAAAAGGGGTACTTGCTGGAGGAAAGGCTTCCTTATTTGGTTGATTTTCCTCCCTTCAGGGACATCCCTGGGCCTCTCTGTCACACACAAATGCATCTTCCCACCGCTTCAGAGTTTCTGTCATTAACCGCTGGTTGACAGACCGGCCCTCCATAGCATTAGACAGAAACTCCAATCTCCCAGCCTGTGTGGGGCCGTGGCCTCCACAACGACAATCTTCCGATCAGCTCGGTCCTGAGCTCTCAACCTCCACCTTCCAGCCCTGACTCCTCTCAGGTCATCCTGCACATCGTCGAGCCACCTCCTCCGCGGTTTTCCACGAAGTCAGCGACCTTCAGGCTTTCCCTGGTAAACCTTCTTCACAGCCCGGTCTTCCCCCATCCTTTCCACATGGCCGATCCATCTGAGGTGGCCAGCTTTTATCTCCGCAACAATGTCGGGACGGCTGTACAACTCTCGGAGCTCGAGGTTCGTGGGGATTCTCCAACGTCCAGGGTTCAGAACCGAAGAGCACTAGTGGCCTTACAATCGTACGTTACACTCTCAGCTTGACGCTTCTGCAGTGAACAGGCTCGAAACACACTGGTCAAGGCATAATAACATTTTTGCCTGCTGCGACACGTGCTCTTATTTCATCCTTCTTACTGTTGTGTTCAGTAAGTAAGGTTCCCGAAGTTCGGAGTCCGGCTGTAGTTGTTACCATTCAAGTTGATATTCTCTGGCTTCACTCTCTCCTCTCGTATGGTTTAAAACATAATAATATTGTGTATTTTGCCTGTCGGTTTACAGGGAGCATCTCTGAAATTTAGGAACGTGGCAAATAGCTACATTTTCTTCGAAAATTCGCTAAAAGTGAGGGGGAAAAATTACCAAGTATATAATGTAAGTTTTACACCCTTGACACCTGGCAAAACGCTGCAAATTATTATACAACGGTTTATTATTGTCCTGTATAGACGATACCTACCCTTTCTGCGTAGAGCACTGTTTTCTGATTGAGCATTATCGGGCCGTTATTATTCGTGAGAAATTAAGTACTTCGGATTGGCATTTGCGCATGCGAACTTAGTCATGATCCAATTTGTTGTGTAGAGTTGTAATTTATAGAGGACCATCAAGGAGCTACACCCCAACCACCGACACATTTGAGCAGAATCAGGCCAATGGTTTGTAAAAAATTGATGACACGGATTTCGCGGTTGCACATGCCCAAATGTTATACCAGTGATCTGAGCATTATGATTCATAGGGAACCATCTAGAATCATCCGCCGAACGCCAAAAAATTTGGTTCGTTGTCTGTACGAGGTACTTACCTACTCAATTTCTCGCGAATCAGTTTGGCTCAAATTCGGTGGGTAGTTGGGTTATAGCTCCAAGATGGTCACTCATAAATTACGGAACAATTGGATCGTTCTGCAAGAGTACGTTCACTGCGCATGCACAAACGCAAATACTTACGAGATAGTTAATTTCTCACGAATAAATGGCCCGATTATGCTCAAATTCGGTGGTTAGTGGGGGGTGTAGCTTTTAGATGTCCCCTACAAATTACAGAACGAGTGGATCATGAGATTGGAACTGCGCTTGCGCAAACGCAAACCCGAGGTACTCAGTTGCTCACGAATAACTCGCCCAATTACGCACCAACAGGGTGGGGGGGGAGGATATTTTTTCCATGCTCTCGCTTCCAAAGGTTCGTTACTGAAATTATTAATAAACCAAAAGCTGCATCGTATAGTAATTGTCCAAAACTGGGCTTGTTCATTAGGAATAGTAAACGGGATGTAATCTTGAATTGTCGCTGGTGAGGGGGGGGGGGGGGGGTGGTCTACAGGCAGCCAACCGGCTTTGTAACCCCCCACTGTTCATCGCCCTCGTAAAATCGATAGCTCGGAGTTCTCCTGAGAACCCGTAGGCCGACCATTTCTCTTCTGCCCTCTCTCTGCCATCTTCAGTTCGCTCCAGATTGTAGCTCGTTGTGCTGGTTTTTATGGATAAAACTTCATTACCTATTGAACTTGGTCTTAAGGCCCTGCTTCTTAATGAACCAGAGGATTTAGTCCCATGACCAGCCTTGTTCCAGTTTTCTGCCATCGAGGCTTTACCCTGAAAAAGGGTCTTTCTATCTAATCAAATGGGTATTCGTAAAAAGAAAAAAAAAAAACCGCGACCATCGTGCTTTTTAAGCATTTTCCTCACAGGGTGGAATTCGTTTCTTCTGCAGTGTGTGGAGTGTAATGTGCCAGTAATGTGATTGTTTTGGATCGGCGATAATAGTCTAAGGAACAACCCTGGTGGAACCATTGGTCCGCCAAAAAAACCTCCTCAGCTGCAAAAAGGATTGGTATCCATTTTGCCCGCCAAAGTAGCATGGATTTTAACGCTTCTTAGCTGCGAGCTTCGTTAGCAAAATCTCTGAAGCCCTGCGGTTTTCCTAAAGCCCTCCGGGTTGTCCTAGCCCTCTTTTCCTATCTGGAGTTCCCTAATCCAGTTTTGCCTCCGGTATTTCCCAAAATCCCTCCCGTTTCCCGTTTGGAAATCCTCATGTTATACCTACTATACCTTTCCTAAAAGTTCCCGTTGTAGACTCTCAACTTTCCTCATGGTATACCCTCCGGTGTTTGCTTGATTTCCTCGTGGTATACCCTCCGCTGTTTGCTTGGCTTTAGAGAGATTTTGCTAAAGAATCTCCCCGCCAAGTAGAGTTGAAAGCCATGCTACTTTGGTGGGCAAATTTTATATCAATCCTTTTTGCAGCGCAGGTTTTCTTGGTGGTTTACAACTAGGTTGTTTTGTGGGGATATGACATCTTTTTGCCGTGATAGTTTTATGGTTATTTCTGATACCATTCACTATCCAATGAAGTTCACGTAAAATAACTGTTCAGTTAAGTAGACTGTAGAAGTACTCTAGACGTATAAAGAAGCATGATAAAAATTAGTTTTGTGACCATTAATTTGCAGCGTTCTGAAATACCCAAACTCGGCTTCTACTGAACCGACCGGGTTCAGATTTTGATCACTTCCTCACGGAGCCCTGGTGAACAAGTGTGCCGTATTTCTTAAAATCCTCTGTAGCCTACTCCAAAAAACTCCTCCTCCCCCTCATGGAGCAAGGGGGAGGGATGCAGTGCGAAATTTCGGTGTGCAAAATTTCAGCAAGACCCGTTATCTCTGAGGGGCTATAGTCCTATCAAAGAACAGCAAGTAGAAAAACTAGAAAAACGTCGATTTTTCATTTTTCCATTCTCCGGCACCTGATGGTATCGAAGGTTTAAATTTGTTACACGTCCTCAGTTGTCCCTAGAGAATGGGTTTACGAAAAAGCAACACTGTTGACTCCCAGGGGGACGAGTTAGGGACGGGTGATTATTCGGGGGGGGGTTAAAGCTAATTGTTCTGTCGTGTAAACAGTGTTATTGTTCGCCTCAAGTTTTTCGGTTTCTTGGCGGGTGGGACGCTCCCACGTCCGTAAATTGCTGCCCATTAGGTAAGAATGACGGTGGGGATAAGTTGAGTGAGCAGTAGGGGGGGAGGGATAGGGTATGGGGAAGGCTCAAGCCTGAAAGTTCTCCCTGACCATAGCCATGAGCCAGTGGAACCAATGAGCGGAGTCTATGCTGCAGTTACACGCTTCATTCAAAAGGCATGTTATCACACATTTTTGCATTGATTGATGACGTTAATATTTTTTCACAGTACCTACCTTGAAAAAAATTTCTCAGTAAGTAGGCACCTACCTTCCTGCTTGCCTAATTGTTTTCCAAAATGGTGGTGGGGCAAAAGGCACAGAAGGCACTTCTTGAAGCATAACAAATGTGTGTGCAACATTTCACCTCGATCCATTGTGTCTGTGAAGCTTTATACCTATAAAAAATGTCTCAGTAGGTACACTTATACCAAAACTTTCAAAATGGGGGAGGGGCGACAAAAAGCACAAAAAGGCACCTCTCTGGAGCATAAAGAATGTGTTTGCAAAAATTTCAGTTCGATCCGTTATGTCTGTGAGGCTGTAGCCCTGTAGACGAAGAAGACGCTAGAAAAACATGAAAATTGCAGTTTTCAAACTTCTATAACTCCGGCACCTGTTGGTCTCGAGGGGAATTTGGTACACTTCCTCAGGGTCCACTCGAGAATGCGTGTACAAAAAACCAACACCGGAGACCCTCTGGGTTGGGGGGGGGGGGGGGAACAGTCGCTGTAGGTAGGTATTGAGGTTTTGGGTTTTCCGGTTTTGGGTTTTGGGTTCTCCCGCGTCCCTAGGTGATATCTGAGGCTGCCACTGTAAATAATTACCTCATCTACTCAAATCTCCATTTTCAATTTGAAAGAAAAAGAGCATCAATGCTCGGGAGGTTACTGATTGTAAGGGTGGTCGGTGGGATGACGAGGTGGAGAGGTTTTCATTCAAAAACGCGCCGCACTCGCCCGGCGGCAACGAGGTCACTACAACGACAATGCCGCGCCGACGACCGCCCCTCCTGCTCTGTCACATCAACAATGCCGCACCGAAGACCTTCCTCCTACCCCTCTCGCAGCATCATCAACACTGCCGAGTGCCGCACCAGTCCCCTACTCACCCCTCGATAATACGGTACTGTGAACAACGAGTTACTAACAGCTTTTGCGGGGTGTTGATGGGGGGGGGGGGGGTCTACGTGGCACGTGTTGCTGTTGTTATGCAGAGCCCCCCCCCCCCCCCCCCCGGCAACCACTTCTCAACCCTGTTACTGTTTACGTCACCTTAATGAAAAAAAAACGCATCTCTGTCCGTTGAAAAAAGTAAGAGGTGCCAGCGAGAAGTGCCGCGATTAAGTAGGTAAGGTACATGGGTAGAACATAATATCCGTAAATATTCGGAAAATGGTTAGAGGGGGGATAATTCGTTCCGAAAAAGGGGTCGTAAGGGGGGATGTTCTATGTAGAAGACTACTAGTGGGCGGAGGTGATCTGTAACTTAATTAGTCCAAAACCACCTAATAGCGTTATACAGTGAGGCTTTGTGTTGTCTTCTATGGAACTCCTGTAACGAAGTGTTCTACAGCTTGCTCCTCGGTCGTTCCAGTTTCCTTTCTATCTTCGGTTGGGTTTGCACAGAGAGCCGCAGGATGACCCGTGCGTTGCACAAGGCTTTTTGCTGGCCTGAGAGAACTCCTCTAACGACGGTCGCATTTCATCATACAAACTTCTAGTCTTATGTATCTATTGGGATTTCACGGTGATCACGAATACACCATATATTATATGGGTTCCTAAAAAATAAAAAATAGACCTCACCCTGTTTCAGTCAACCATTCTTAACACTTTGTGAGCATTTTTGCCGAAACCCACGAAAAGCAATGCCCAAATCGACTCACAGGAAATTGATTCCTAGGTCGAATGAACCCTAATTTCGACCCAGAGGTTACAATTTCTATCAATTTTCAAGGGATGAAGCGACACTTTTTTTCAGTAAAATAAATTCTACAATCTGAAGATTTCTCATGTCCTTGAGTTCTCTTCCTCAGTAAGTAAAGTTTTATTGTTCATTGATATCCTTAAATTCTGTAAAATACTGTAAAAGCCGTGGTTTCATCTTTTTTCATCGACTAGAATCTGCCAGGTACTAATTGGTTACCTATAATTTCTTTCTGTCACGGGATGATCCCCTATTACACTTCCTAATCGATTTATCATAATCGTTGAAAACGATGGACCTGAAAGAGTCATTCTCAACCTCATTTAAACGAGAAAAAAAACTACAGGATAAAAATAGAAATACCTAGTCTATTTCCACGTCAAACATTTCCACGTCGGTTTCGGTTGTTACATCACCAATCTAATGTTTATCTATGAAGCGGGGAAAAATGTCTCCACCGGTTATCTTCATGCTTGAATCTTGAATTCAAGTTTCGAGTCCTGATGATGGTATTGCATCTACCGGAAGCTGTTTTTTGAGCTGAAGTTGTTTTTGAATTCAAGTTTCTTCTGTTGGATCCCTTTCCCAATCCCATGATGTTACCGCATTTGGTGGGTCTTCATAGTCAACTGAATATCTGCTCTAGTCCTCGGAAAAATGGTATGCCTATACCTCTGTATTGGTGAGTTGTTGTTTTTGTAAGATATTTTTGGTTTCCGACTGACTTTCTCATCGTTACCTGCGTCCTTGAATTGAAGACTACTTATTGAATGAGTCATTGTGGTGTCCGTGACTGATTGCAAACCTTATGGCCTCCGACACGTGAGCCCGGTAAAAGTCGATGTTCTGTGAAGAGATGAGCAAACACGTTGCATATTCGCCAGCGGAAATTTTTTTTTCCTCTTAAGTTAGCAGTAAGCTCTATACGTTGTAATGGATGAGGGGTTAAACAACGCCGCCCATACAGCGTAGTTTCCCCCTCTCCACTCTCTAGAAAGGTAGGGAGGCAGTGTGACAGCTGCCCCCCCCCCCCCCCCCCCCCGGAGACAATGGTTTGATTATAACGCAATGCCTCCAGGAGTTGACGATTCGTTTCCGCGAATCGACCGCCCCTTCAGCCGCGTGTCAAAAAGATCGGGAAGAGCCCGCATCCAAGATGGACGGGATTCCCATATACCGTCACACTCCTCCCCTTAAAAACTTACTTCTTTGATGAAGAAGTATGTGAAGTTAGACACGGGACTGAAAGTAGTATGGAGAGGAAGGTTCATCTGAAAAACTCCAAAGCCGATAGCTTCCATCGTAATGGTACTACTGAGAATTGTTACTGGTGGAGAACTTAGCTCCTTATCAATATCACTTGGCCGACTTGGACAAAAAAGAAAAGAAGTCGTTGTCAGAGGTTCTGGTTCAGGAAAGTTCATCTGAACAACCTCTAGGTGACTAACCCCCATCATAAGATGGAACAACTGGAATATAAAAACATATAAATGAAAGTAGTTGTCAGAGGTTCTGGAAAGTTCATCTGAACTACCTCCGGGTGACTAACCCCCATCATAAGATGGAACAACTGGAAAAACAAGGGGGAAAATTGGCATTGAACGCCAGGCATTGAGCGCCTTAAGAATAATAATCAAGTTTGATAGTAATAATAGTAATAATAATGAGTTTGATTTGATGAAAAAAAGAAAATCCAATGGCCGAAGTGTATATTGATTAACAAAGGGGTTATTAAAAAGAGAAGATATTAAAAAGAGGATTCCTTCTGGAAAACCTCAGAGCTATTCCTTCTGGAAAAGCTCTCAAAAAGTGGAGGGGGTACCGAGGATAAAATCCAGCACATACCCACCAACCACGCTCTGCTACCATGTAATGGATGAGGGGTTTAACAACGCCGCCCATACAGCGTAGTTTCCCCCTCTCCACTCTCTAGAAAGATAGGGAGGCAGTGTGACAGCTGCCCCCGGAGACAATGGTTTGATTATAACGCAATGCCTCCAGGAGTTGACGATTCGTTTCCGCGAATCGACCGCCCCTTCAGCCGTGTGTCAAAAAGATCGGGAAGAGCCCGCATCCAAGATGGACGGGATTCCCATATACCGTCACAACGTGCAAAGAAAGGCAGTGCGACGAAAACGGAATTTTTGAGAGGAAACTAAGAGCGCTCCAGGCTTATAGAAAATTTTGCGTGGTCTACCCTCATAGAACTAAACAGCCGTTTATAGCTCTACATGCACGTATATAGCTCTATGTTTACCCCTGGGGTTGGGGTGGAGTTCCATCGATTCACCTCTACTCCTCTACACCACCTAAGTCTCATTTCCCCCACTCTACAACATTTTTAATACTCCACCCACTCCCCTTGGAATCATCCAACCCCTCGTCTTACCAACCAATATTCTTTCTTCAAATGGTTTCGCTTCCATTCTGTAGACGCTTGCAGATATTGCTCGAGCTCCATTCTGGGTTCTTCACGTTGAATACCAAAGGGATCTTATCACAAAAAAAGAAAAAAAAGTGAAAGCAGTAACAAAAAAATTCTGTCAATTTGAGTAGGCAGTGTAGCTTTCTCACTTGGATCACATGAACGCATAGAATAGTTGGGTAGGTTCATTCTGATACGGGACCATCTGCGATTCCTCGTGTACTCTCACATTTTCAGCTCTCTTCGACTATTTTTGGCATAGTCAGAAGCGTTACTAGAAAATTGTCAACATCTCATGTTCGCGCATGCGCAATCGAAAGTTACAATACGATTCCAACGAAATTCATATGGAGCTATCAAAGTATTATTCTTGATGCACCCTCCAAGTTTTAACTCATTTCAACAATATTATTTAAGGTAGTTACAGGCGTTTCATGTTTCAAGTATTTCACGTTTGCACATGCGCAGAAAAAATTACAGTACTCGCAATGATTTTGGTATGGCACATGAACGTACAGAATAGTTGGTGGGTACGCTCGTTTTGATATGAAACCATCTGTGATCCAACCTGCGTGCACCCTCAAAATTTCAGCACTACGACAATTTTTCACGTAGTTTAGAAGCGTTACAACGAAACGGTCAGCATTTCAGGTTCGCGCACGCGCAGACGAAAGTTACTGTACGATTCAAATGAAACCCATATTGAACTATCAAACTATTATTTCTGATCGACCCTCCAAATCTGAACTCATTTCAACGATATATAAGGTAGTTATGGGCGTTTCAAGTATTTCACGTTTGCGCATCCGCAGACGAAACGATTTCCATGGTTTTGAAACTAGACTATTTGCTATCCAACCTGCGTACACCCTCAAAATCTCAGCTCTCTACAACTATTTTTGATGTAGTTAAAAGCGTTACAAGGTAATGGAAAACATTTCATGTTCGCGCATGCGCAGACGAAAGTTACTATACGATTCTGATGAAATTCATATGGAACTATCAAAGTGTTATTCCTGATCGACCCTCCGAATTTGAACTCATTTCAACGATATTTAAGGTAGTTATGGGGTTTCAAGAATTTCACGTTTGCGCATGCGCAGATGAAAGTTACAGTACATTTTCAATGATTTTTGTATGGGACCATCTGTGATCCAACCCGCACCTACCCTTCAAATTTCAGTCGATTTCGGGTAGCTATGGACGTTACAAGGAATTACCACAGAGAGACACGGAACCAAAAATGTTCCTCGATGTCTGAAACGCAAAATGGTAGTGGAAATTTAAATTTTGGAGGTCATAAATTTTTTTTACTCAGTCATGAATCCAAGGCTTCCCTACCTTCGGTAGTGAGGAAGCAAAAGGTTCCTTGATGTCTGAAACGTAAAATGCGAGTGGAAATTTTCATTTTGGAATACATCAATTTTTTCGACTCTTGCATTTACCATGTTATATTTGGATAATAATTTTCAATATTACAACAATGGTATTGTAATAAGAATAATATTTTTCCATTACTCACTTTATCACCCCTTTGGGGATCATGCTGTTGAATCCATCTAGCAGCACTGGCAACTGTGGTCCGAGATCCGACCCCGGACAATAGGGAGGGCGGCAGATCTTCAGTTGACTTGCCGCCCAGTTGATGGAGGGAGGTTTGGGCCTCTTCTGGCTGTGCCATCAGGCGGCTTCTCCACTCCCCATTCGATAGCTCCGTTCCACTAGATTGAGCGTCACTTGTGTCTGCATAACCATGCAACAGGTTCAGGGCAGCATGATGACGGGCGCACCTAGGTGGCACCATAGAGGGGCTGACCTGGAGGACATGAGCAACAGTTTCGCTCATGTTGTGACAACCCTTTCGACAGTGATGAGTAGTTCCACTACACTGACCCCTGGAATGCCTCATCCTGGTGGGCAGAGAACCAGAGTGAACCTTCACCAGACCTAGGGATTTCCAGCCCTGCATTCTTGCTGATGGGTTCCTGTTCCATGCAGTGCTGGCTCTGGTGTCCTGGTCTCGTCAATTTCGCTCAATCAGTGGTGCTATGAAGCTGCTGTGCTCTGGTAATCTGATAGTCGAGTCGTGCTGACCATTGCTGTTGCTCCCTAGTGTCCTCAAGAGCTGCGTGCGGACATTGCCTAGCCTGTTGGACCTTATTGTAGGTATCTGGATGAGCAGCTCCATCAGGCCCATGCCCTCATCCCCTACCGCTCCGTGGATATAAGCATTAGCAGACTCAAATGATAGTCGCAGCCACTTTCTGGTGTGGCCTCTGACTGCCACATCCATTTGCTTCAGGGTAGTGAGCATTGTATTCCCCAGTACCAGCTGATGAGACATTGATGGAATACCAGCTTTTTAGAGGCTTCAGGGGGGCTCTGTCAATTCTCTCAAGATGGACCCTACTTTGCTGGCTCTATTGCGACATACTTGGGCTCCAAATGGGACCCCCAGATATGTCCATCGAACATTATTTTGGAGAAGCTCTTAAGCATTCACCATCAACATCAATGGCTAATCCTTTGTTGGCACCACTAGTCGGCCACCTCTTGACACCAGGGGAAGGTACAGTGATTTCCTGAGATTGAGGTTTATCCCACCTGTTCCAAGACACCATTGAGTGCTGTTGGCTGGGCCTGTATCCCTGACATCGATGTACCAATCAATACAACATCATCAGCAAAGACAAGCGAGGTCCAACGCCGACCTGCGTGGAGGTAACCCACTCTGGAGGAAAGGGCTAATAGGACATGATCCATGACCACATTGAATAGGGTGGATGACAGGGGGTCCCCCTCCTAATTCTCCTCGCATTCCTCAGCCACGGACCTGCCCCAATTCTCGTTGATCCATTTTGGTAGGCTGCTTCAATGTACTTCACCAATTGCTTCGGTCATTGCCTGGCTTTTATTATGTTCATGAGTGCAAAATGCTGAGTGCTCAGTTGAAAGCCTTCTGAGCATCAATAACTGCCAGATGTAGCTCCCTTCTCTTGCAGTTGGCTTCGACTAATATTATGTTACATGCTGCCACATTCATTGCTAGCCCGTCTACACCCCTGTGGAGTCCTCTTTGTTGCTCTACATGAGTAATGGAGGGATTCTGATCTTCTTCCTAGGATCTTATGGAATTAAGATCCGTGCAACTACTGATGGTACTGTAAGTGGGCTGTAGTCTGCCTCTGTTTGCGGCACATTATTCTTCAGTATCATCATGGTTCTGGCTTGCAGGAGCATGATAGGCACGACCCCCCAGCACATAATGATATTGAAGAACAACACCCTCAGCCTACAAGGCACAGCTCTCCATAACCCAGCCTGCAAACTATCAGAGCCACATGCTGTCTTGGTCGGTTCAGAGTTACAGATGTCATCCTCTGTTATTGGCACCCATATTTGGTGTCCATTGATCAGCCCAATAGCGCCGCAATTCTTGGTCTGTATGCCTGGCCTGTGCTCTTCCATTGCCCAGGATATCTTCTGCTATGGCAGTTATATCTCCATCCCACAGCCTCCTGAACCTAGCAAATCTGTCTTCTCGTTTCTGGTGGTGTATTATTACTCCGAACGTGGTCTCTGGGCGGACGAGGTGCTGGACCAGTGACGTGTGATAGCCAGAGGAGTAGATCGTCCTGGGGGTTGTGGTCTTGCATGACCATTCTTGCAGCCTTTATCAGTGGCTGATGGCCTTGATCTTGTTCTGCCACCCGTCGAGCCAAGCCAATACCCATGAGTATTGCATTGTCAAACGAGTGTTGGGGAACCTCCTGTTGGGGGTTTGACTGTGCTGGAGTTTCATCGTTGGTCTGAACAGGGTTCTCACGTAACTGTTCCAATACATTCTGGTAATGTGGTCTTGCTCGAACTCCTTCCACAGATTTGATTGTCCTGTCAACCATTTTTTTGGAAAGAGCTCGGTTCATTTGGGTGTTTGGTATCCTATCCTAGCTCAAGCTCCATTGCTTCCATCATGCTCATTTCCTCTTGTGACCAGTATCTGCATCGTTTTGGGCCAGTCTTATCAAGGGCACACTCCTCTGGATGAGCTGATCTAATATGTTTAGAAAGTCCTACGCATGAGCCAAAGGTCTTTCACTGTGGCCACATTGATGTTCTTGCATTCTACTGGCCATAATCTGTTGCTTGGATCGCCGCCTCCTTCGCCTTAGTGTACACAGTACATTTTGGGTCACCTGTTATGTGTTTGGCAGGCTTCTTCGCTGCCTTGCAGGACATGCTCCGACTGCTGCTTCATACACAGGCCTTATGGCCTTTTTCTCCACAGTGTTTACACCACTCCTCCCCTGGGAGACAAACTGTACAATCCACGGAGCGGTGACCCACTCTTGTGCACCTGAAACACCGCAGAACAGGTATGTACAGATAGTAACAGTCAGTAAAAGGATTTAGCCATTTGAACCCCACGAACATTCAGTTTCTTTGTTCTGCTTAGCATAGCTCGACGCAAATCCATGTGCATCTCACAGTCTCACTGGTGAACAGGGGCACGGCATGAGTACACCCGGCAGTGAGGAAAGTGTGTCTAAACATGGAGTGGAAATGTACCTGTACACCCGCAGCAGGCAAGATCATAGGTTCGCCTTATGTACGAGTACACCCGAGCGAAATTTGAGCTTCATTATGTGGCATCAAGAACAGCATCCACGAATAGGACGATGAATGCGTGTGAGGCGTTCCACAGTTCTCTCCAGCTGATTTTCACTTCAACTCATCCGAACATTTTATAAGTTTTGTGACATTGATTTTTACGCGAAATTGGCTGCATCTGCTTCACAAGACACTCGCAAAAGTTCTGTAAAAAAAAAAGTGGTTGGAAAATCTCAGACGTATATATTTTTATGTACGAAAAGAAAAAGATCACACGATTCGAGTTCATTCTTAGGATCAGCCCGAAATGTTCAAACATTTTTGAAGATACCTAATGATTGACATAAGGTATCTATTTTTTTAAATTTCGTTTCGTGATAGCAGGTAGGTGTAATTTTATAACACTTGCCATCTTCTCAGGGTAAAAGTTTGGTCTCCTTAATCTTATTTTGTCTGCTAATACGATGTTCAAAATGTTTGAATGCCAGGCCAGCAATATATTGGCTTTATTTCCGTCTCATGTTTTATTGAATGTAAACGTGTCATTACATTGTGGTTAATGCATGATGTGGTTGATTGTTTTCATACTCCCTATCTATAGTACTTCAACGTTGGTGTACTCGTACAACCTGGGTGTACTCAAGCCATGCGCGTTCGGGTGTACTCGTACATATTTTCAGGTCTGGGTGTACTCTTACAATAACCGGGTGAAAAGCCCCTCTCTGATTATGGTCATTCATCTGCTTCAGAAAAAGTCATCAATACCCAAATAGAGGCCACTGAGACTCTTTTATAAACAGTGGACGGGCATGGGTGTCATTTGGTTTTTTTGAATATTGCTTGGATTGATTTTGCAGTCAGATGACTCGCATCAATAACCGCATAGCACGATGGGTGGCTTAGACCTTCGCTGGTCCCAAATGACCTGTAATTTCTTCTACACAATCATGCGCGATCTTTAAATATACGTTTAAACCACCCAAATGGTACAGAATGATTATAATTGACGCATCCATCATGTCGTTACCACAAGGCTAAAATCGTCTGCCATTTTGGCCAGTTTAATCTGATTGCACTTTTGGAGTCACTCTATTATATTTATTCTATACCATGCCAAATGCGTGAATCCCTATTTTAGTTACAGAGTAACAAATTAGTATCGCCTATCTCCAGAAATGAACAATCCGACCACGCCAAAATCGCCCAAGTGGCACATTATGCACATTTAGGCTATTTCAAGAAATGGACACTCTAACCATGCCAAAATCTCGTAAGTGCCTCGAGAAGAACCTGATGTATAATGATAATGAACAGGTCTTTCGGTATAAAAGACAAATAACCTAATTGCAAACTTGAGATGAACTTTTAATCTCCTCTTGTTTTTACTCTGCCTCTCTCCCTCCTTTGTACCGCTTTATAACTGTGTTGGCCTTTTGGATCAAGGCTCATGGTGGCCTATACCCTTACATCATCTTCCCCTTAACGATTAAAAATAGAAACATCCAAAACAAGACATTTGAACTAATGATAATTAATTACCGAATGTTCTTCAACAAAATGTTCAATCAGCACAAAACTTGTTAATCAAGTAGATGTTCAGACACACCCACCATTTATGAGAAACAGAAGTGAACATAGTAACATAACGAACGTAGGCACTAAAATAACAACAACAAGCAATACAGTTCACAGTAATCATTTTTCCAATTTATAATCATTCAGTCTGATAGGCAGTTTTATCACTCAGCCGGCTCTTGTCTTTATAGGACTCTTCTGGATGCTACGTGACTGGGATACTATACCTGAGACGAATTGAGCTGAGTCTTGGGGGATAAATCAACTTGCACAGGCTACGACGAATTGGGTAAGGCATGACATGGTAGATCCACCATGGTGGGTCCATCATGTTCCATGTCTAACCGAACAAGCCTGGGGGAAATATGAATCTCATTTCTCCTATACACCCCATTTTCATCACAAGCAACCCTGTATGATCTTGGCTCCTGTCCTACCCCAACAATTGTACCGGCGTGCCATAAAGACCCAGTTTTTTTTGGAATGATACAGATTTCCCTACGGCAGACGGTGCTCGTGCCCTAGCTGTTTTATCAAAATATGCTTTGGTTTTGTCTCGACTATTTTGAATTACAATCTTGTCACGTAAGACAGGGATTTTAGGTTTAAGTGAATCAAATTTACATGGTATATTGGTTTGTAGCTTCCTTCCCATGAGATTTGCGGCTGGTGAATGAATGGTGTCCCTGTCAGTGTTCCTGTAATGGAGTAAAGCCAGCAAAGGATCTTCACCCGCGTCTATAGCTTTCTGAAAGTGTTTTTTAATAGTTTGCACCATGACTCTGCATGAACATTTGACGGGGGAAAATTTGGGCTTGAAGTGACATGGTTGGAACACCATTCTTTCAAAAAATTTTAAATAACTGTGAGTCAAAATAAAGGGCTCCATCACTATAAATGGTGACTGGTATACCATGCCTTGCAAATATTCCCTTCATTTTATCAATAACAGTACCACTGCGCAAATCGGGAAGTGTACTTACTTTACAATAATTGGTGAGGACGTCAACTACTAGTACTAGATAATTCTTTTGGTGGAGGTGAAACACATCCCTAGCAACTTCCATCCATGGGAAAGGAGGAAGCTCTCGGGACTGCATCACCATTTTAATCTGATTTTTCCGAAATTTCTGGCAAGTTGTACACAAGTTAACAAATTTATGTCCTGACCAATGCCCACCCAATACAGTGTCATTCGGTTAATACCAGGGTGGCCTGTGTGCAGTTTGCCCAACATATACTGCCTTAGTGCTTTGGGAACTAGCACTCTATTGCCTCTAAAAATTATTATATCCCTGACAACTGTCAGCTCATTACGAAAATCATAGAATGGCTTGCAATAATTGTCTCCTTCCTTTTTGTACTGGTTAGGCCATCCCTCTAATATGCAGCCTTTGAGATCAGAAAGCTGTGAATCGTCATTCGTGTGTTCAAGAAACAGGCTCCAGTATGATTTGATCAATGGTAGATCTTCAATTAGCACTGAAATAAAAATATCCTTGGGATCGATACCAAAATCACTTTCTGAATCAGCACTGTTACTGGAAAAGTCCCGTGACAGAGTGTCTGCAAGATACAAGAATTGTCCTGGTGTGTATACTAGTTTCAGCTTATATGGTAGCAATCGTAACACCATTGATTGCAGTCGGGATGAAACCTTGTGCAGGTTTAAGGTTGGTTTCCACTCTGACCGCATCATTTCCTGGAATATACTGCTTGAACCTTTCCACCCCAAAGCATATCGCTAGCAATTCTTTTTCTGTTTGTGACCATCTGGTCTGGGGATCTGTCAGAGCTTTGGATGCAAATGCCAGTGGAGAGCCATTCTGCAGCAAGGCAGCCCCCAAGCCAAAAGAACTAGCATCCACCGTCAAAGTTAATTCCTTCGAAACATCAAAGGATCCCAGCACGGGGGCCTTTGTGACCGCCTGCTTCAAGTTTTCCGAAGTACTTTCATGCCTTAACTTTGTCCTAAGCAATCGCTACACCGTGCTGAGAAAATTGATGCCCCAAGAACTCAATCTGCCTGGCAAAAAACACACATTTGCTTGGATTAAATTTGATTCCATTTTCTTGGGCATGTTCAAGAACTGCTATTAGGGTACCTTTGACTTGCTCCAAGGTACCATCACACAACAAAATATCATCTTGGTATGAACATACATTTGTCAAATCCTGGACTGTTTGAGAAATAATTGAATGGAATATTTCACTTGACGAATTCAGTCCAAAGGGCAACCACAGAAATTAATAACGCCCCCAGGCTGTCTGAAACGTGCATAATCTGCTACTAGCCTCATCCATGGGTAGCATCCAAAAACCTGACTGTGCATCTAATTTACAAAAGAATTTGGCCCCATTCAAACGAGCCGATATTTTGTCAAAAGTTGGGAAGGGATGATGTGCTCGTTTTATGGCCGTATTCAAATTCCTAGGTTCCAAACACAAACGCAGTGAGCCATCTTTTTTCACTGCCACAACTAACTGATGAACCCACTAAGTTGGCTCTTGGGGTTGTTTTATAATACCTGCCGATTCCATCTTCACCAATTCTGCTCTAACCTTAGGTAATAATGCATGTGGTATTCGCCTAAGTGGGCAAACAACAGGCTTAACATTAAGATCTCTATCTTCACAATGTGAGGCATGCATCCTACACCTCCGTGAACAAATGCAAATACTTCTTAGGAACTGCTTCTTTAGGGCCGTTTAGAGATTCAACCTCAAACCCAACAGCCGACGTTTCAAGCCGTTAAATTCAATATTAATGCTCTTATCTTTATACAAACAAGGAATCAAAACAGTACCAACAACCGGAACCTCATTTCTAGTAGAAAAGCGAAGAATTACTTGCGACTTCTGCAAACAGGAACTTTCCTTTCCAAGACGTTTGAACTGGTCAATGCTCAGCACATTGGAGACTGCTCCCGTGTCCACCTTGAACTTGACTCGCTGATCTCCAGTGCCAAGCGGTGCCATGTACCAGAAGCTGGAGGAAGGGTCGATTCATAACATCAAAGTCTGGGTCACTGTCGTCTTCCTGCATCTGATCCACTGTATCTTAGCCACCCTGCATACCCTAGCAAGGTGATGTAACTTTCTGCAGTTCAAACAACGTTTTCCAAATGCTGGGCAAAGACCATAATCATGAGTTCCCCCACAGTAAACGCAATTGGATATCTATGCCCTTTTTGACTGAATTTTGGACGGTTTTTCAAAATGCTAGGGTTACTCACTGCAAGAGGTTTTTTGTTGGCATGTAACCCATCAGTTGAGGGCTCTTGCTTTATTTTAAGTGGCGGGTTTTCGATCTGCTCGACTTGGTGAACAACTACAGCACGGGCCCTACATTGCATCAAGAGCTGAGTTGGCATGTTTAACAGTTTCTCTTGCAGGGATTATCATTGAGGCCTACCAAAAAAATGTCTTTGACCAGGCTATCCTTGAGCTCACTGAAGTTACATGACTGACTAAGATTTCTCAGTGCTGACAGGGATTGCTCAAACAACTCGCCGTTATGCTGTTTTCTGGTAAAAAAAGATGAACCGTTCATAAGGTGTTTGAAAGGTTCATAAGGTGTAAGGGGTTTGTTTTGGGGATAAAGTCCGTGTCAAATTTATGCAAGACCACAGGTAGATAATCCTTCTCCTGACGACTTAACCCAAGGGAGTCAAATATATCCATGAGATCATCACCTCCTGCTTTCAGGAGCACTGCAATTTTGTTCGCAGGCTGCTTCTCAGCATGGTATGCTTGGATAAACACTTAAAAATTTCGTTTGTATTTCTTCCAATTAGTTGCCGTGTCTCCCTGGATACACAGAGGGGTCAAAGATGTGGCAGTTGATGCCATGTTTACCTCGTCAAAAAGTCCACGAATATAAGGCAAAAATCCACTCTGCTGACAAACAGATACTGCTGAGTTCACTATACCTACCGCTGTCACCAAGATGTATAATGATAATGAACAGGTCTTTCGGTATAAAAGACAAATAACACTAATTGCCAACTTATGATGAACTAATTCAATCTCCTCTTGCTTTTACTCTGCCTCACTCCCTCCTTTGTACCTCTTTAGGATTGAGGGTCATGGTGGCCTATATCCTTACATCAGAGCCTTTCCTTCCAGTTATCAGATTCAATCAATCAATCAAATATTTATTACAGAATGTAAAAGGACCTAGGTCCCACCTAGAACATTCCACATAGTATCATATTATATAGGAACATGGCTCTTGAGTAATAACATTAGTAATTATAATAGTTATAAAATTATATATCTGGTACCTGAACAAAAAATATAGGAGAAGAGAGGAAACAGAGAGAAATCAAAAGCAAGAAAAGAGGGAAAGAAAACTGAAGAAAGATTTGAAAAAAAAAGAAGAAGAAAGAAAAGTAGGGGGAAGAAAGAAGTTATTGTTGGTAAAGTGCAGACTCTGACAAGTAGGCCAGGCAGCGCCTCCGAAAGGCGGAGTATGAGGGGCATTCGCGAACAGCTCTGGGAACAGCGTTCCAACGCCTGACACCTTCAACACTGATAGAGTGGTTCTCGGCACTTGAGTGGGTTGGCATAAGGAGATTATTGGACCGGCACGACTGAGTGAGGCTGAACAGAGTGTTCAGGTAGGGTGGATTGAGACGTTTAAGATGTTTGAAAATGAAACAGAGTAGATTGAGTTCTAGATATTTCAGAATGTTGCAGCCAAAGAGAGAGCCATAAAAAGGGGTGATGTGTTCTCTCATCCTGACATTGCAAATAAAGCGAACGCAAGAGTTAAAAGCTACATTAAGCCGTTTTTTCAGCCCACAGCCCAGACCTGTGGAGAAAACTATATCGCTGTATGTGAAGTACGGTATTACCAACGAGATAATAAGGGACCGCTTGAGCGCAGTTGAGATAAAATGTTTAAATGGTCTTAGCAAAAATAGGGCGTGATGAACTCTGGAGCAGATCATGGAAACATGCTTCGACCAACTGAGCTGACTGTCAAAAATAACGCCGAGGTTTCTCACTGAGGGGCTATATGGAATTATAGTGCCATCGAGGGAGGGCGCAAGATTAGCAGCCAAAACAACTGATTTCCTAGAGAATAGGATAGATTTAGTTTTTGAAACGTTTAGCGCAATACCATTGACTGACGCCCATTGACTGATGTTGGCAAGATCTCTATTGACTTCAGCTAAAGCAGCAGTCATATCGTAAATTTTGCATGGATGGTATATTTGGACGTCATCTGCAAACAAGATGTATTTCGAAAATTGTATTGTCTTGGGTAGATCATTTATAAAGAGGCTAAAAATCAGAGGGCCGAGGATTGAACCCTGGGGAACACCAAAACTCAGACGTAGGGGGTCCGAGAATGAATTGTTCCCCTTAACTACTTGGAAGCGATTAGAAAGAAAAGATTTAATCATAGAGCAGAACGTCGAGCCAAAGTTATAGAAATTTTTTAATTTGTATATCAGGAGATCATGACTGACCGAACCAAAGGCATTCGCAAAATCTAGTAAAACATTAATAGTGGCGGAAGAATCAGCAAAGCCTTTGCGAATGTGTTCGGTCAATCTGAGGAGAGCAATCGCACATCCAAAGCCATGGCGGAAACCAGACTGATTGGCGTCAAGGATATTGTTTTTGGTGACAACAGAAACGATCTGTTGATACAGTAAAGTTTCAAGGCCCTTACCCAGTAATGGGAGCACACTAACAGGCCTCAGCCCATCAGAGGAAACAGGGTTATCAGTCTTTGGGATTGGCGTAACCACTGCGCGCTTCCAACGGTTCGGGAAAGTAGAAGAAGTGATAGCATAATTATATATGTAAGTAAGGGCGGGGAGGATACAAGGGAGGATCATCTTAATAAAACAAAGAGGGAATCCATCAACGCTGGAAGAGTCCTTGTTGATATTTTGAATGGCTTTATTGACATCATCAGGGGTAACATTGCTGAAGGAAAAATTATCAGAGCTGTTAAGGCCAGTGGGTACTACCACTTCATCCAACTTAATCTTACTTAGGGGTGGTCGCACAAAATATGAATTGAGAGAATTTAGAGAAATGTCAAAGTTGAATTTGTCATTTTTTGTTTTGGTCTTCAAGCTGAATTGATCGATATTGTTCCAGAGTGTTTTGGAGGGTAAGGTGATGTCGAGTTTTGAAGAAAAGAAGTCCTTCTTAGCCTTTTTAATCATAGACTTGGCTCTATTTCTCAGTCTTGTATAAAGATCCTTGGCCTTTGGGTCACGAGTGTGAACCCATATTGAGTAGGCACAATCTCTTTGGCGTAGAACTAGTTTAATGTCAGAATTGAACCAAGGCTTGCTAGGATGACGAATCTTGATGGGTCTAAGGGGTGCTACGGTATCAAGGAGCTTTAGTAGTTTATCCTCAAAATTTTCGACCATCAGATCCACATTAGTCATACCTTCGACCTCAAGAAAATCAATATTCATAGCCATACCCAAGACCATATCCTTATCAAGTTTCGAAATAGATCTTGACAAAACTGTGAGAGGTTTACGTTTAGGAGTAGGAATAGACAGGGTAACAAATAGCATCTTATGATGGGAAACACCAGGTGCAAACATCTGAGAGAAGTGCCCGACAGTGGATTGGTTTTTAACAATACACAGATCTATTAGAGAGTCGCGATTGACACTGACATGAGTCGGTTCAGAATCTAAAATGGTCAGTGACAATGAAGAGCAAAGACTGGATAGAACCTTACAGGGCCTCGAATGAGGCTGCAGCAAATTGATATTGAAGTCTCCCATAAGTGCCAAATTATCGTATCTAGATACCAATTCAGCCAGCATAGGCTCAATACAGGATATATCCGAGTAAGGGTTAGGGGGCCGATATAAAACTCCCAGCACAATCCTTTTAAAGCCCAACTTGACCTCAACGAAAATAAACTCGATAACACTTCTGGGTGGTGATTTGAACAAAACTTGAAATTGTAAGTCGTTACGTAGATAGATACCAACACCGCCGCCCCTCTTGCCGATCCTATCATTCCTTATAAGAATAAAACCAGGCAAATCAACTTTAGCGGAAGCAATACGACGCGTAAGCCATGTTTCTGATAAACAAATAGCACTAGCACTCAAAGTACTGGTATAATACTGAATTGAGTGAAAATGAGACAGAAGACTTTGGGCATTGAAGTGACAAACTGAAAATGAATTTGATACGCTGTTGTTTGCAATGACAGGAGATATCGGCACAGGGCCAGAGAAAACATCATCACTCACGGATCCAGAAGATTCGTTAAGGCCTGTAACGTCCAATACTGAAAGAAAGTGAGAAGGTGCAGGCGAACAATCATCAGATGTCATGATGATTCAGGCCCCCTTACTCCCCCAACAGGGAGGCATACCAGGTACCACAAGCCAAGAAAAAAGCTGCAACAAAGAACAAGTTTGAGACGTGGTAATAGTGAAAGGGAAGGATAGAGAACAATATGGGAAGGAGGAAACGTATGAAGAAAAAAAGAAAAACGTAAGAGATGAAAAAGATAAGAGAAAGAAAAAGATTTCGACGGAAGAAGACCTAAAATTTGGAAGAAACAGAAAGAAGGGAAACTCGGAAGGAAGGAGTAAGATAACACCATAGTTGGCGGGATTAAAATTATGAAGTAAACAGTACAGGTACAAAACAAAAAGTCAAACATAATAAAATGAAACATACAAGACAATTTAAAAAGATCAGTAAAAACCAAGATACCGTGCTATTACAAAGCAACATCTTCAGAAAATGCAATTAATTAGAGCAAGATGCATCGTGAAGCATGAAGAAAAAAATGTTCTGCGTAGCTGACACTGTACATGAACTTTTAAGAAAATAAGAAAGTTCTATTACCTACGTTACAGGAAACTAATTTTCACTCCAGTAGACGTCTAAAGACTAGTACCTCCTTGAAAATGAGGTTGGAATGATAATAATATTATTATTGCCTAGGTTCTTGCATAAATAAACTGTTCATTTAAACAAGATAAGATTGTCCAACTAACATTCTTAATACACAAGAGAGAAAATACAAAAGACTTGAACAATAATGTGAGATGGGACCCAGATTTAAAAAATACAAAAATCGCAATAACAGATTAAAAACAAGGTAAGTCAGAATCAGCCATAGGTGTCCTTGGTGGGTGCGTCAAACGTTGTTAGGTTCGTTTTTTGGAGTACTGGAATTTTCAGGAAGATCTCGAAATGAAGAGAGCTTGGAGTGGGATCGAATAGTGGCTCCATCTGGCGTAGAAAAGCTGTCAGACCGAGAAACAGGCGGCTGCTGTAGGTTCACCTTGGTTGCTTCTGAATGGGATGTAGCAGACTTTTTAGTTCCATCATTATCCAACCAGAATACCCGACCACCAGACGACCAGACCCTCTTGGGACCATGAATGTCTTTATAGAACCTTCGCCTAGATGGTGTCAAGTCCTCACAGATAAACATGCCTGTGCCCTTGAAAACCTTTTTGTTAGTGAGCAGGAAGTTGCGATATGCCATGGAGTCGCATGTTATAATCAGAGGTCGTGGTTTAGATAAACGTGAGCTGTTGTGGTTATTCATTCTGCCAATTCGTCTGGCTACGGCCACAGTAGAATTCAAGTGGTCTGGGGGGGCGAGACTCGAAGCAAGCATCGATGTGATACCGTGAAGATCTGGGAATCTTTCGTTCTGACCCTCTGGAAAACCATAGATACAAATGTTGCATTTGCGGTTGGCCTGATCCAATTGGTCAATACGATAATTAAGATCGGAAGTCTTTGATTCGACAATCTCAGTAACCAGTAGCTTTATACTGACTGTGAGCTTTTCAAAGATTGCTTTAGCAACGTCTTCCGAGCCAAGAGAATTTTTGACAGCGTCGTAAAGTTGATTGCCCAACGAGCCAAGCGCCCCATCGATAGGTAGCTCACAAGAGGCAGTAGTTTCAGACGGCCTATGTGTTGGGATGTCTGCCAAAACCGGTCCAGTGTGCGGACAGGAGTTTTTGGAAGAGACAGGGGTAGCCACTATGTTACTGCGCGCCGCATCAAAAGCTCCATAATTTTGAGTTGACACTTCACTATCAACAGGTCGTTCGTTATCTCGACTTCGCCGACCCATGTTAACACAACGTTGAATGTCTTTAACAGAGGGTGTAAACTTGGTGGCTGGCTTACCTTTAGTTAATCTTGTAGATTTACGAGTCATAAATAATGCAAGATGTGGTGAAATGAATGAAGACAATCGAAGTTCGGAGTTCCCGCTATCAGTGATAAGGGACCAAAGGCACGAACTGAATTACGAGGTGATTACCAATGTTCCTTGAATCAATTACCGTACTATTTTAACATCAATATATTCTTGTCATTTAAGCCATAAATGCGATGCGAATCGAGCAAATTAGTAGAAAATACAGCACATTGAAGATGAGCGATTTGGGAGAGCACACTACTCAGTTGCCGCCATCTTTGTCCAAAAATGTCCAGATGTCCTTAAAGCTATTTCAATGGTGCCCATAAACATTTTAGGGTTAATGAAGGCAAGCACATCAAAATATTGTTTGTTGTTGTTATGATTCATCCAGTTTTATAATAACTATTATCACGTGTTCTTTACCATTACCATATGTTTCACCACTTCTAATTTCTGTGACCCTCTGACGTTTTCGTGTTAATAATAATAATAATAATAATAATCCTTTATTGGTATATAGGACAGGATGTCCCACCTCGCATACCAAACATTAGAGAAAATTGTAGAATAGGTGACTTTGAATTCTACGTTTATTGTGAATAATAAAGCCTAATTTGCAAAGGTATTTCCACAATTTATTATTCACAATGGATAAATTTCTGAGACCGGAGAAGTTTGACGGTGATCCACACTCGCCTACAGCTAGGTACTCAAGAATGGAATTACTGGCTAATGACGTTTGAGAACTTCATCGCAGCTTTCAAGGCCTTCCCTGCCGATGTTTACCGGGAAGGTGGTGCTGTTTTCAAACTCCGGTTGTCTCACCTTAGCAATCTCATCCATACATTACGAAAAGACCCTTAAGGACATTAACCCCCTCCCCCTCTCTTCTTCAGCAGAAAGCAATTACCCGGAATACCAATTCCAGGAGGGTTGAAGTCACGTTAACGTTACCCCGCCCCCCATTCCGTATGGCATAACTTTTCTGAGGCTATCACCTTGATTAGCCCGATGTCTGGCCCTGAGGGAACTTGCTTGGTGTTCTATGGTGATTGTGCTGGTGTGCAAGTGTATGTGTCAGTGTTTTCGAGTGTTTGTGAGGTCTGGGAACCTTATTCAATTAACCTGCTTCCCTACGGGCTTCTATGGATTAAGGTGTGCGTCTCAACTAACAATCCGTCCCGCTTTGTCGAAAATAATACTTGAAAACGTAGTAACGGTTTGCTAAGCTAGGGCTGATTCAGTCAGAATTATTAATGCACGCCACGGGCTATTTGCATGGGTCGCAAAAGCGAAAGTACCAATACTCCCAGCTGAAAGTATATTCCATCCTGAGAATTTTGACACCAACCGCATTGTCCTACGATAAGTTCTTTTTCTATGACTTTTCAAAGTTTCCAGAACTTCTGATGTCACAGTGGACAGGGAGGTCCCGCCCAGGCGAGAGGGGTGTAATGGCGTCAGAAGTTCTGAAACTCATAAAAAACGAACTAGGTACTTAACTTACCGTAGGACGGTGCGGTTGGTGTCAAAATTCTCAGGATAGAATGTTTATTTAAAAAAAACAGCCCACTGAACGTAAACCAGGAGATGGGCATCAATTTTAATGAAAACGTTCCAACATGACACATAGGTAAGCGAATTTTCTTACTTTATTAGATATGTACCTATATATACTATCCAATATTTTCATGGTTTTGTCTGTGAATTTGATTATTTTTGTCATTAGAAATTGATTATTGGAGCAATCTACCACCTGCCCTAACTTTTTGTGCTATTGGGGGGGGGGGGATGCTGCAAATTATTGCACAACGGTTTATTATTTTTATCTGTATAGATACCCCTTCTGCGTTCATCACTATTTTCTTTATCAGTAGGTACCTGCCCTCCCCGGAAAGCCCTAAATCGAGTAGTGGAGCTGGCCATGGAATTACAGTTTCATAAATATGCGGTGGATTCAAGATTTCTATCGTTAATTATAATTTTCTGTTATTCATGAAGCAAACCTAACGTTTGTTCAAGTTACAAAAGTTGGTAGGTACCTACCAACAAATGGTAGGTACTTACCTACCTACCAACAAAATCCAAACAACCAAAATAATTTCATTCCTCAAATGAAATAATATCACGAACAACAAACTCGATTTCATACAGTCATGCTTGACTATAAAGTGGTGTTCCCTACGAATGATATAATATCTGGGCTGGATGTAAACAGTTTCATTCACGATCATGTTGACAAAGCTTTTTGTTGCTAACTTCAGGGCCTTACTGTGAACGAACAGCTGGCCGTAATATGCTCCGGGTGTTCTCAAAAAATTCCCCAGTTCTATTCAAAAACATTTTTAAAAAATATCGATATAACGGCGTCCTGGAAATTTCAACACCAGTTAGAAATGACTGAAATTAACGCCGAGCTTCGCGGACCAACTAGTGGTCCCCAAATGGAACCCACAAACGAAATTACATTAATTTTCGTTCACGGTTGTTGAAGGAAGTAATTATTTTCAAATTTGACCGCGCACTGGCGCACTCAACAGGAAGACTGTGTAACCTTACCTGCTTGGGAATAATGGCGAATTGTTTTGTTTACCTTCGGTGTAGTAAAATAAAACTAGACGTTCTAGAAGTTTTATTAAGCTTTATTACTAAAATTAAACCCAAATTACAACAGGTTATGAGTGGCCCAGGTCCCAGGACACCTTAATAAGTGAAAAGTGAAAAATTCGTGATCCTTTTACCTATCTGGCGAAGTAATAAAAGTATAAAACCAGTCGCTCAGTGTAAGATAACGCCATTGCAAGACGTCTTCGTAAGATAACGAGAAACGTCACGAGTGAGCGTAAATTTACTTTCGATTTTCAAAATGTCTAAGGACCAGTAGCGGTGCGTGGGCTCTGAAAATGGCGGGCCACCAAACCAGAACCCAAATCAACATATTTTTCTACAAAATAGGCCTTGTGTTTGTTGTTTTCTACAAAATTGCCTACCTGTGCATGTTTTCCAACAGTGGAGTCTTCTTATGAGAAATGAATGGATTTTAATCAACCACAGCTCTTACCAGGTCAGAATGTAAGCACTGGTTCACAGTGGTTCTGACCAGTACCCGGGATTACCAGAAGCTAATTTATTATTCATGGGTAGAGTGATGACTAGAACCTAAGTACTACAGAAATGACTAAGTAAAGACTAATGAGATTAATGGCAGACTAGAGTAAAGGTAAAGAAATGAAAAGACTAAGTGAACGAAAAAAAATTCAAATAACACTACAAATACCAAACGTTATTCTACGAAGTAAAAATATTTCAACGTTTTAGGCCCAATGCAATAGCTCCATAAATACAGTACCTAACTGCAAAATGAAGACACTAACACTGACAAAGGAATTCCATTTCAGGAATTAAAATTTATAGGTAAAATCCAGTATTCGTTCTTTTAGAGATAAGTACCTACTCGATAACTTTCTTATTGAAATAAGAAAAATTAGCAATATTATTTCCTTCTCTACTGACAACATTGTCAAAGCATTACTTAAGTCTCTCTTGGGTCATAGTTGATCGAATAAACGTTTTATTCTTTTAAGGGTCTAAAAACAACGCTCAGCTTCTGCAGAAATCATTGGAATTGTAATCAATAATGTTAGTAGTTTCTCAGTTTCAGAATAGGTATCAACTAAATTATTGTTGTGCAAAAACATCAGAAATGGTATTGCGGCTGTGAAATGAAGTACTAGAACCTAGGTACTTATCTGTGTATATTGACGTCGATCAATCCACAAGACCACAGACAGGATACAACGCACTTAAGCAATTACAAATTTGTCACGGGAACTCGAATGGAAACAATGGAACATACAAAATTCGAAACCTAAGCAGAAAATTGAAAACTCAACATAGGAATAGAAACAGAGAATGGCAAAAGCGATTCATAATTTTTATGGGACAACAGATCGAAGGACAAACATCTATCGAGATGACAAGATGAATTGAAAGAATCCAATCGATTGTGAACACAAACGATTTTTGGATGGAAATGTAGGGACCGGGCCCGAAAGGGGCGTGGCTAACCAAATTTTTACTCAACTGAGCTTACGCGGACGGGCCACTTTTCTCGGTTACCATGGCAACACCAGGTCCCAGGACCCGCCACTTTCAGAAGCCTAGGTTTCGATTTCGACTGCAAGACATTGATTATTGTAGCTAAATTCCGATAAAATGCTGCATGGAGCTACAGAGGAGCCAGCATGAAGGAAACACATATTGAATATCCATAGCCAGAGAACTCTGTCGAGTCGCTGTTGAACTTTGTGAAAAATGCTTGTTACAGTATACGGAGGGAAATTCGAATGCCAACTGAACACATGGTTCGAGTTTTTTCTACTCTTAGCCTTTCTGGGTGCCGGGGCAGTGGCCCAAGTCGCCTTATGGACGCAACGCCCCTGCTAAGGACGATTGGTCATCCATTCAGAGGCTCAAAAATGTAAAACACGTATCAGATGAGGAACTGATAAATCGCATAATTTTTGCCCTCCCTGAAAAGTTAACTACTTCGTGTCGTCATGGGAGTCAACTGCTAAAACAGATCGAACGCTCAAAAATTTAACTTCTCGCCTACTAGCTGAAGAACAGCGTAACGGCACATATAAGAATCAGTCTGCCCCTGAGATTGCGTTCAAGGCAGGCCATAAAAAAGGCTTGATTTGTTTCAAATGCAAGAAGGACGCAGGGCATGTAGCTAAAAACTGTCCCTTGAAGTCTGCTGACGAAAAACCGTGCAAATATTGTAAAAAAACCAATCACCAATCGGAAAATTGTTTTTTTAGACCAAAGACTGACAACATTAAGGATAAAAACCCACCCAAGAGCGATTCAAAGGCTGCTTTCCTGACCACTGAAGGGTCCGTCCATGACCATGAACTCACATGGGTAATTGACAGCGGGTGCTCGTCGCACATGACAAACAGTGCGGAATTTCTAAGCCATAAAATGAGAATTTGTTCCGATATCGAAGTGGCAAAAGATGGATTAAAAATTATTGTGGCATCTATGAAAGGTGATATCCACTTCCAAGACTGTATTCTGAGAGACGTAATCTATATTCCAGAGCTGTTTACCAACCTGGTCAGCGTCAACAAAATCACCGCTTGTGGTGGGGTTGTTCAATTTAAAAATGAAGCAGCTGTGATAACCAAGAATGACCATGTCATTATGGTAGGTCACAAGAATGACGAAGGTCTGTACATTGGCAAGCTGATCCCAGAAAAATCCAATACAAAATCATTCTTAGCTGCAGGCAAAGATAACATGAAAATATGGCTCAGGAAACTGGCTCATTTAAGCCTGAAAAATTTGGAAAATCTTAAAAAAATCAGCACTGGCATGGAAAACCTGAAAATTGAAAACTTTTCTTTTACAGAATGTGACGTCTGTGCTAATGCAAATCAAACAAGAATATCATTCGAAAATCACAGGAGGAGAGCAAGTCGCCCACTTGAAATTTTGCATTTTGATGTGTGTGGTCCCATCGATGAGACATGGGATGGCCATGAAATTTAATGAAAGTAATGGACGATTTCACCCATTACTCAGTAGTCTACCTCCTGAAAGAAAAATCAGATCTTGCTAAAACTTTAAAGAATGCTGTGGCGCAGTTCGAGACAAAATAGAGTCTGAAAGTTCACAAAATTAGGTGTGACAACGCAGGAGAAAATACTTCCGATGAAATAAAAAATTGGGCTGTTGAGAAAGGGATGGAATTTGATTATTCTCCTCTGTATGTGTCGCAGCTCAACGGAAAATCCGAACGCCTAAACCGTACGCTGATGCAAAAAACCCGTGCGTTGCTTTTTGATTCCAACCTACCAGATGAGATGTGGGGAGAAACTCTTTGTTGCTACATACCTTACAAACCGCAGCCCGACTTGTGCTCTTGAGAATAAAACACCATATGAAATGTGGCATGGTGAACGCCCCAACTTAAAACATCTCAAATTATTTGGATGTGAAGCTTTCGTCCCCGTGAAAGGCCATCTAAGAAAACTGGACAAGAGAAGCAAGAAACTCATATTCGTCGGTTACACAAACAACGCCTACAGACTGTGGGATAAGGAAAAAAGAAGAATAGTGATATCCAGAGACTTACAGTTCACCAGTAAAATTTCAGAAAGCAAACTATTCCAAAACTTCCCCATGGATGCGGATCATGGCACAGTGGTCTTGGAGAGTGATCAGTCAACTGATGAAGAAGAACAGCAACACAAAGATGCAGGATCTTCCAGTGGAGCCGAATCAGAATATCCTAACAACTCGACTCATGATCAACAATTCTACGATGCAGGTGCCAAAGGACCATCTGACAAAGAAGATGTCAAAGAAACTTCCGAGGAAGAAGGTGCTGCCAGAATGACTCAGAATCAAGAACTTGGTCTAGGGAAACGCAACAGAACTCCGCCCCTCCTGCTCAAAGACTACGTTCTGCTGACATACCAACAAGCTACAGAAGGACCTGAAAAAGAAAAGTGGAAAATTGCCATAGAAGAAGAAGTCCAGTCCTTGAAGAAAAACCAAACTTGGGATGTCGTCGATTGCCAGACTGCTGGAAAGAATAAAATATTGAGCAACAAATGTATTTTTAAAATCAAGGACGATGGAAAATACAAAGCTCGTCTTGTTGTACGTGGCTGTGAACAACGTTCGGGTGTTGATTACACCGAAACGTTCAGTCCCGTTGTAAGCACTACAGCTCTACGAACCATGCTAGCTGTTGCTGCCAGAGAAAATTACTTCATAGGAAAATTTGACATAAAAACTGCATTTCTGCATGGCAGTCTAGAAGAGGAAATATTCATGTTCCTCCCTGAAGGTCTTGAAGAAGAAAACAAGATTTGCCGACTACGGAAATCTCTGTACGGGTTGAAACAAGCTCCTCTTCAGTGGAACAAATGGTTTACGACCTTCCTGAAACAAAATGGGCTGAAACCTCTAAAAACAGAGCAGTGCGTTTGCAGCCATTGACAAAAGTTTGATCCTAGCGATTCACGTAGATGACGGCTACATACTATAGGCCGTGCGCTAGAATATTGCCTTCCGACCCTGCCATCTGACGGAGAACGTGGAAATCATTTTCAACACGGAATTCCCCGTTTTTTTCTTGTTTTGCCCCTGTCCAGTGGCAGCACTTTCCCCCTGTACTCCTTTTTCCAGCTGAGTGTGAACCTTCATAAAAACTTAACATTTTCCCGATTTTTGTAAAATCGGACCCTTGAGCGTGACTCCTTTGAGCTGACAGACAAACTCGTGTGTAATAGGATTTTTCTATGAAATGTTTTCTTGAAAATTAGGAGTACTTTTTTGAAAAGGTACAATGAGGTAAATAAGGAAAATTTTTTGAAGGTAGGTAGGTATAAAAGGAAAGATTGGAAACAAATGTTATTTTATTATTTATTTATTTAGTACATATTATTATTCATTTATTTAGTACTTACGTAATTTAACTGTGGTACGTATACGTAAAACTTCTGATCAGAAAAATCCGAATCCTCATCGGAACTGCTGTCAGTATCAGAAGCATTAATGATGAAACTATAATAACAATAATAATAATAATAATAATCGATATATTTGTGCATAGGAAATAAATCCCACCTCGCGCACAAGTAATTGTAAATAAGAAAATAACCAGTTCACAGGAAACAAACCTAAAGTAGGTAATGAAATAAGAAGAAAAAAAATAGAAAACAAGAGTAATAATTCTCGGTGTATCAAATCAAATCCAGTACCTACATCTAACTAGTGAATATTAATATAACTATATTTATGAATGTAATTTTAATATGATGTCATTGAAATGAATGTAGTTGTAATACAATAAAGAGATGTGAGAACTAGGTGGAATGATCAGAGAAAGAAAGAGAAATAGAAGAAATACGAAGGGAGAGGATTAGAAAAGTGTAGAAAAAATAAAAGTGGGAGTAATAAGGAGGGAAAAGAAAAAGAAGAAGGAAGCCGCCCCCAGGCCGCGGCCAGGAAATGCCGCTCAACCGCCCGCCTGAAAATTCCCAAGGACTGGGAGCACCGTATGGCCACAGGGAGACAATTCCACGCCCTCGCCCCTGCTGCCGTTATGGACTGGCTCATGGCACGACTGGAGTGAACCACGACTCTCAAATTATGAGCTCTTGAGGAACTGCCCATGCTAAACATAGGTGACACATACTGGGGATAGCAATTATGCAAGGCACGAAAAACAAAACATGTACCCCTCACTTGAAGGTACGTGATGAGACCCATTTACAAGAGGCGCACAGTGTAAGCAGAAACGTGCCCTCGAGGTCTCAGTCCGAATACATATCGCACGCATGAATTAAAAGTTACTCTCAGACGGGTCAGGGCATTGTGATCAAGTGACCAAATGTACAAAATGGAGCAATAATTGAAGTGTGGTAGGAGAAGAGATTTGAAGAGCTGGAGACGGATGTGGACAGGGGTGCAAAATGATAAATATTTGAGAGAGTGAAGAGAGGCATAAACTGAGCGAGAAATTCTAACCAGTAACTAACCAGTAAGTAGTTCTAACCAGTAACACTGATGCGCTGGCTAAATTAGTGCTATTCAAACTTATTCCTACCACAAGGAGCGCTAATTGTGTGTAATGGATCCGACTTGTGTTGGTAACTTTTTACTGTACGGTAGGTAGCTCGCCTACTTTGGCGACAGTGATTATGCAGAAGGGCTTCTATACAGGTAAATAATAAATGGTACTACCTAGTGCATTATAGGGACGATAAACGCGACTATCGAGATAATCGAATGTTGCGATTATATATCAAATACTGCTGGCATCCGTATCGCACTTCCTTCGTTAACTGCGCGTACCAGTTCTTAAAATTCATGGTAAAACACGGAACAAGACCCGACGAACGTGAACGCAGTGAAAGAAACTGGGAAAGGAAGGCTGCTACGACTGCTACAACCAAACATTGAATGAAGTGAAATCTATAAATAATCGCATCATTCCATTATCTAGATAGTCGGGTTTATCGTCCCTATAATGCACTAGTACCTAATAGATCTTTGTGAAATAATTTGCAGCGTTTCGAATCTGCGGAAAACAATAAGGGTGGTTCACATTTAACTCTTCCTACCATCTCCAATAGTGGATGATATAATGGTGGTGGGGATGTTGGCCCACCCGGTGTATATAATATACGCTGTTATACTTAGTATAGTCTCAATTCTTGGGCTGCCTATAAAGAGACCTCTCGTATGAATGGCGACTTTGGGGGAAGGGGGGGGGGGGGTGTTGTGAATGGCGTGCTCACAAATTATCAATCCTTATCTCTACATATTTAATACACCTAGTTAAAGCCTTTAAATTTAATTCACAATGACTACCTACTGCTTTCCTAGAGATTATATGACATGGTTCATTCCAGTTTGAGGAATGTATTTCTACCCCAGCTCATGAGGTGCAATTTCGGAAGGCCATCTGTATCTGAATCTGTCCTGTTAATAACATCAAGTCCCCTGGCGGGCCTCAGCCCTATACGGCCACCACCATGTCCCCAAAATGCCGCCTCTTCCAACCAGATGGGGTTTTACCTGATGGATTTTCACAAGCCGGAGGAATGTCAACAGCTACTGCATCTAATTACCCTGTATCTAGCTGGAGGAATGTCCACAGCTACTGCGTCTAATTACTCTGAATCTAGCTGGAGGAATATCTACAGCTACTCATCTACTATAGTTTACTCTGAGCTCAGAATGGAGGAATATCGACATGTCTGAGTAACTGAAATATTATGAGCTGGGGTAATGTAAATGTAAACCTGAATTATACATACAACGATACTAAACATGGATTACACTTACATGTTTTGACCTCTGCGTGAAGTGAGCAGACACAACACTTACTTCGACAATGAGACTGAACTAACTGAATCCTGCTAGCCTCACTGCTCTATACAACAGACCTGCAGCGCCCTCTGTGTCCATCCCTCCAGTGGAGGGGTGGCCACCTGTCGTTAGACCCTTTCATTCACGACACCCTTCCCTTATTTACTGATTTTACTGATAGATCACGACAGGGGGGTCCAAAGGTCCTTTACCGCCTACCTACCTACTTCAGAAGAAAAATTAGGAGGTTGCTTTCCGTCCTAGGGCAAAGTGCTGGGAATAGGACAAAATGAAGATGGTGGTGGTGGGTCGAGACACCTGTTGAGTCCATTGATGATGGATTCCACCCCCCCCCCCTCCTACCATTACATTCCATGCTGGCGTTATTGATCGCGAGGCCACCCCAACCGTTTCCATTCTGTAAGTTTTTTTTTCTCAACAACTCTAAATGGAGTTTTTCTGCAGCGCATTAGTGTCCTAAGCTATCCCCCCCCCCCCCTCCACGCCCCACACAAACACACAGCATAGCCCCATCTGACGATCCCAAGATAAAATGGACTGAATCAGAGCGAAATTAAACATTCTTTTGTCCCTGAGCGATAAGATATTCTGAGCTTGTAAACCAGTTGATGAGATTGACATTATTGTCGACTTTTCTCCCAACGACCCAGTGATCACGTTTCTTTGAGTTATATCGACGAGCCAGGTCTATCTTTCGAAGTATAGACCTGGCAGAATGGCGACCTGGCTGAACCACCATGCCGATCTGTTTACGGTTTTGCGCGCTCGTTCCACAAACAAACCGGGGATTGTTTCCGTCTTCATTGAGATCAGTCAGCTATTTTTCTCCTCTTACGACTCGAACCATGCTGACGTGAGCAGGCTGAAATCTGTAGGAGGCTGACCTTGAGGGCTTGCGCGTACCACAGGAATGTTCGCTCAGTCCTTTCGAATAGCCCTCTTCACATCATCGTACTCATAAACCATAACAGAATAACATCACTGACCCGTTACCGAACTACGAGTAAATCAACAGTAGACGCAAGCTGATGGTGATTCGACGCCCAACTAGTACATTAGGAATGAGCACACTCTTAATAGGTACTTCCAACATTTTCTACCTTAAATATTTTCTACGATTTTTAGCGATAAATATCTATACTTATTTGAGCAGTTTTCTATTCGCAAAATATTTAGTTTTGGAAATAGTCCGTCCGTCCGTCTGTGGTCGTGGTCAATTCCTTGTAACTCCCTTAACTACCCGAAATAATGGTCGAAATGGGCTGAAATTTGGAGGGTAGCTGCGGGTTTGATCCCACATTGTCCTATACCAACGTCATTGAAAAAGTACTATAACTTTCGTCTGCACATGCGTAAATGTGAAATACTTGAAACGCCCTTAACTACCTTAAATATCGTTTAAACGAGTTCAAACTTGGGGGTCAGTCAGGAATAATACTTTGATAGTTCCATATGAATTCCATTGGAATCGTAGGGTAACTTTCGTCTACGCATGTGTGGTGTTCTCTTCGAGAACTACCGTTCCTACTCAAGGAATAATTTAAAGAAACTAAACGGGTAATAGGTAATTTAGGAAAAAACAGGTAGTGGTCTTCCTAAGGTGTATTGCTCACACAAGGATAGCTCCACGCACACAGCCTACAGAACCGCGACACGGGTCCGTCCCCCTCCTCTTCCTTTCCTTCCACGTCGCTTATCAGCCGGGTGACGTCGCCTTCCGGATCGTCATCTCCTTACGAGCCACAGTGTTGTCTGCCCACAACACATGCGCGAACATGAAATGTTGACAATTTCCTTGTAGCGCTTCTTACTACGCGAAAAATTGTCGGAGAGAGCTGACATTTTGAGGGTACCTACACGCAGGTTGGATCGCAGATAATCCCATATCCGTGCCGTAACTTTCATCTGCGCATGCGTAAACTTGAAATACTTGTAACGCCCGTAACTACCTTAAATATCGTTGAAACGAGTTCAAACTTGGAGGGTCGATCAGGAATAGTACTTCGATAGTTCCATATGAATTTAATTAGAATCGTTACGTAACTTTCGTCTGCGCATGCGCGAAAATGAAATGTTGAAATGATTGGTTCTATTTCGCATGTTAGTAATTTATTACTAGGTACTCTGTTTATTGCTATTCAATCATTTTGACTCATTACTTTTGGTTTATTATTTTCAATAATGAACCATTGGAATCGAGCATGAAAAAAAAAATTCTTACCCCCCTCAAAATTTGATGGTTTACGTTTCAAGGTATGTAGAATCCAAAACTGCAATAAAAATATTTCTGTCTGTCCGCCGTACGCCGTACGGGCCACTTTTCTTAGTTACCATGAAAAAAAATTGATGAAATTCGGGTTATAGGTTCCGTTCGGCGTCTAGTTGGTCCTCGAAGCTCGACGTTACTGTGAGTCATCTCTAAGGGGTTCAAAATAGGGGTTGACATTTTCAAAACGCCTATACCATTTTTTTACGTAAATATTTTTACGGTTTTAAATAGTTCTTGAACTTGCGAGTTTTTTAAGACCATCCGGATCATTGTACTTCCAGCCGTTCGTTCACAGTAAGGCCCCGAAGTTTGCACCGACAGGCATTTTCGACTCCAGTGTGAATGAAATTGTATACAATTCAAACCAAATCTCGTAACCAGAGACGCGCCCACAATAGGAAATTTGGCGGAGATAAAATCAAGGAGTGTCTCGCCCAAGATCCGCTGTGGACTGGTGGCGCTGCAGTTGCCTGGTGAGCGTACTACTCTCCTCCCGGCGCATCATTCAAATTAATTTCGTCTCCAGAACGCAGTGAGTGCGCTCTGACTATCAAACTCAATAATAACATTAAAGATAACCTGCAATATCGAAAAGCCATCGTTAGCTGAATAGATGGAGACACTGGCTTTAGTGCTGAAAATCTTCAGTTCGAATCCAACTTACCATTGGTCTTTTTTTGTCATTTCACAGGCCGGGTACTTGGATAACACATCATCGAGGGTTGCCATAGTGTGTCCGGGGGGGTGTCATGTTTTGTTGAATGTTTTTTAGAGATTGTTAATGAGAGATGTTAGGGATGGTTGGAGACAGTTCAATTGAGACTACGGATCAATAACCTTAAGTAAATGTCTCCCTTGTGCCATAGTATTTGTCAAATAGGTACTGCATCGATTAAAGACAATCGCCACAGTTGACAGTGCACGGGTTACCAGCATGAATATCACTTGTTTGTTGCATGAATATTTGACTGTCAGAAGTTTTTCACCAACTTATTTTTACCTAGGCAGATTATGATTTTCAATGGATACCAACTCATATTCATACCTCCTCGTTACTGGATGATTTTGGTTTATTATTCTGTGAATAATACACCTATGTAATCGCTCAGCAAAAAATTTTTATAAAACCCCCTCAAAATTTTTTCTTTTCCGTTTCAAGGTACGTAGATTCCAAAAATGCAATGTCCGTCCGCCGTACGCCGTCCGCCGTACGCCGTCCGCCGTATCACGTGTACAGGCTTCATTTTCGGTCTAAAAAAATCGTTCTTTCGCACACATGCTCCATTTGGGTCCTAGTTGTGTCCCGAAACTTTTCAGCCCGATCGGAATATACCCAGGGGTGTTATGAGTGAAAATGTGTATACAAATAGGTACTTTTTGCGTTTTAGCAACATGTTGGTAACATGAGCTTTTAAGGTATCGTTTTTCATGTTTTTGGGGACGAGAAGACCGAATATGAAGTCGATTTTGACCAATGAATAGAAAATTGAGGTTCTACCAGATGTTCAGCTCCCGAAATTGATTTTTTATGAGTCAAAAACCTGGGAAATCGTTTGAAATCACCATCAATTTGTATAATAACACTGGAAAAAGTGTCAACAGGTGGATCAAGACGATTAAATGGTACTATCAATGATCAGAGATAATTTATTTAAAAAAAAGGAGCGTAGTTTATTCGAGTTTTGGGGGCCGAAATTGGTGGAAACCACCACAGATAGCTATTTCAATTATTTTATATGAAAGAAACAATAAATAAACAGCCAACATCTCTGTAGGTAGGTATGTCCAATGGAATAATAAACCCATGTGACAAGGACTTTGCAGCGTTTTTAGAGCACAAAGCGCTTCAATAAGTTTGGGACTGTTTCTATTTCCGTAGGTGCCAAGGTACAAGTTAGTTTATTCCATCTGGAGGACCGCATCAGGGAAAGTATGAATGTGCGTATAAAAACAAGTATATTCATTTAATTTTTGAATACTTAAGGATACATTATTGCTCACAGTGACTTGACAGTGGGTAGGTCACATTATGAATAGCATCTAGACCTGTACCTACCCTACAGTAAATTGGGTCCTTTCCCAGGAACATCGAGCGAAAGATAACAAAACTCCAGAGTCTCAATCCTGGTAATCACAAACAGTGGTAGGTAACTATACCATAATCCTGGGTCTTTCTCTAGGGAGTCTCAGAAAGCATCACAGACACAGGTAATCATGAACAAGTATATTCATTACAAATAATACATTCAAGTAAATGTTAATAGTAGGTAACTAAACCATTAAAAAATAAATAAAAAATAATTAATAAAAAAATGAAAATGCCTACATTATGTCAGACGGCATTTCCCAAAAAGGGGAAAAATTACAAATTTGTATCAGAGGAGCGACAAAAAAGAGTAATGAAAACATACATTTATGAAACACCTCCATTTACCACACCTACGTGAAATATGAATACGAGATTTTGCTTCAACATGTGATGATACAGAAAAACAATATGGTCGCCATAATCACCCGTCGACCACATAAAATCGTAAATTAGCTGCAAAAACATCACATGAACTGACAACCAAACCACTGACCTTCCCACTACTGATAACAAAACGCTGCAAATCCCTGCACAACGGTTTATTATTTTGTATAGAATACCCTTCTGTTACAGATCACAGCTCTATGTATAGATAACCCGTCTATATAATATGATATGTACTATTCTATACATATTATGTAGATCGCAGACCCTCCGTAGGTTGGTACCTAACCCCGTACTCGTTACTAGGTACCTACCTAAATCTCGAGTTAAATGTTGCTAAAATAATTCTGCCGATGACAAACAGTACCTAACAAAAAGAAACACACATAATGAAGTTCTGAAAAGAAATTGTTGATGAGGAGTGAAAAAAGTTGCAAAAGTACCTACCAAAAAACTCCAGCCCCTTCTACGTAGATGGTATAATGAACCGTTGTGTAATAATTTACCGTTGAGTAATGATTTACCGTAGTAATAATTTACCCATCAATAATACTTCAACGTTTGTTCAAGTTTCACTACCTACCAACAAACTCCAAAAGAGCCATCATTTTTCAAATGAAATAATATCACAGAACAACCAACTAGACTTCATACTCCGCCAATATAATCAGGTGATCCCTAGCAATGATTCTATCTCCGCCAAATTTCCTATTGTAGGCGCGTCTCTGGTTACGAGATTTGGTTTGAGTTGTATACAATTTTGGTTTATTATTTTCAATAATGAACCATTGGAATCGAGCATGAAAAAAAAAATTCTTACCCCCCCTCAAAATTTGATGGTTTACGTTTCAAGGTATGTAGAATCCAAAACTGCAATAAAAATATTTCTGTCTGTCCGCCGTACGCCGTACGCCGTACGGGCCACTTTTCTTAGTTACCATGAAAAAAAATTGATGAAATTCGGGTTATAGGTTCCGTTCGGCGTCTAGTTGGTCCTCGAAGCTCGACGTTACTGTGAGTCATCTCTAAGGGGTTCAAAATAGGGGTTGAAATTTTCAAAACGCCTATACAATTTTTTTACGTAAATATTTTTACGGTTTTAAATAATTCTTGAACTTGCGAGTTTTTTAAGACCATCCGGAGCATCGTACGTCCAGCCGTTCGTTCACAGTAAGGCCCCGAAGTTTGCACCGACAGGCATTTTCGACTCCAGTGTGAATGAAATTGTATACAATTCAAACCAATTCTCGTAACCAGAGACGCGCCCACAATAGGAATTTGTGAATACGGCCAATCATTGGTAGGGATCACCTGATTATATTTCGGTAGGTAGAGATTTGTTAATAACTGGCAGCAGCCTCTTTTCTGCGCTAAGAGCCAACCTAGTTTAAAGATGAAAAAGACGAAGTTTCTTCGTCTGTCATGTTGGCAGCCTGGTTTTCGCCAGCCCTCCGGCTGTATCGATCCGTGGCCGCCATTCTCTTTTGTTCGTTTGAGAGCTAACCTACGTTCTAATTTCAAATCTCTTTCGCAGTGATTTTTCATAGTTTCTTTTGTGTTTTTCAACCGTATTTTGCTTTTTTAAGTCGGGGTAGTGTATCCCGGTACAGTGTGTGTTTTTTCGTGCGGAAAAAAGTTTTGTGCGCGACGATGGACGCGGATGAAAATCCGCTAGCGGCGGTCCTTCTACCGGCTACGCCAGTTGGCGGGCCTCGCGTGGTGTCGGGAGTCGAAATACCGCGGGCCGAGCAGCCGCGACGTTCGGATCGTAAAAAATGCCCGAAAAAATTGTTTATTCCCGATGAGGAGTCCGGGGGGACAAAGAGGCCGCGTGTGGCGGTGGAGAATACCGCGGTACGGGAGGTTACGTCGGCCCCTCGGGGTGTCGGACAAGGCGCGGGATCGACGTCGCACCCGCAGGTGATAGAAGGGACTACCCGGGACCCTCCGAGGATAAATGGTAAGTGCGAGAAGGGAAAAACGTCGGCCCCAAGGGGTGTCGGACAAGGCACGACCACGTGCGGTAACCCTCATCGGCATGTCCGCATAGTCGGAGATGTCGGCCCCCGCCTCATACCATGCGCACCACAGGCGCTCACCACCTCCTATCGTCGGCCTGTTATGGCGTCAGACACCATACGTCGGCCTATTATGGCGTCGGACAAGATGAGGCGGGGGCGGGCCCCAGTTACTACTGGCCCCCACTTCATGCGTCGGCCGTCTGCGGTGGCGGACAGGAAGGACTACCGTCCCATGCGTCGGCCGTTTACGGTGTCGGACAGGAGGGACCACCGGCCCAGGAGCCGGCCGTTTGTGGTGACGGACAGGAGGGACCACCGTCCCATGCGTCGGCAGTTCTCGGCGTCGGACAGGAGGGACCCCCCCTACATGCGTCGGCCGATCTCGGCGTCGGACAGGACGCCGAATGTGCGTCGGATTCGGAGTATTTTTCGGAGGGGGCGTCGTCGGAGGACTCCCGCCAGCTTCCCGACGTACAGGGGCCATCGATAACGGGAGCGTTGTCAGCTCCGGCGACCGCACAGGCGGACCCGGCCTGGCTCCAGCGTCACTTGGAAGAAAGTCGGGCACCGGTCGAGGCGGCACCCGACATCCATGACAGAATATTAACAATTTTGGGGGAATACGTTCGCTCAGGGGTGCCTCGGGAGTATTATAAGACCCTCATGGAGAAGTACACGCCCAGGGGCGGGTTGAGTTTTTTATCCCCGCCGGCGATGGATAAGCTGATAAACGACGCGATTGGGAAGTCAGCCCAGCTCAGGGACACCACCGTAGTACGGGGCCAGGCGATCCAGGCGGCGGCACTGGTCGCCACGGGGGCGGCGCTTTCAAGTTTGGTCGTGGAGGGGGCGGACCTCAACGACCCGCCACTGAGAAATAGGCTGCTGGATGCTTTGTGGCACTCCTCAGCGCTTCAATGTGCCAATTTTCATAAAATATCAAGGGAGCGCAAAAGAGCGGCTCTTATTCCCTTCACGGGGGAGTTCCGGGAGGTGGCCATGGCGGCGGATATCGGAGACAAGTACCTCTTTAACGGTCAGGCCCAGGTGTGGCTGCAACAACTGACGGAGACTAAACGGATCTCAACCCAGCTGATGCCGAGACGGCAGTACCGTCAGGGTCGACAAGCTCAGGTCGCACCGCCACCGCGGGCTCCCCATCCACCGCAACAGGAGTCGGGAAACGCCAGGCGCCCCGCAGCACGGACCACCTACCCGTCGCCTGCTCAGAGGGGCTCTTTCAGGTCTTTCCGCGGCCACAGCCGGCGTCAACGTCAAGGGCCCATGAGGAGGACGTCCCCCAAGGATCGCCGATAAGCACAGAGGTAAGATATGCTGGCCGCTTAACAAATTTTTATCACGCCTGGGAGGCGCTGGGAGTGCGACCCACCATTCTAGAATGGGTAAAGGGATACAGAATTCCATTCGAAGGGCACCCCCCCCTTTCTACGGACCCCTCGAGGTTTCCGAGTATCCCTTCAGCCCACGTCCCAATCATGAATGAATTTATTCACAAATTATTGAATATAGGGGCAATTTCAAAATTCCCTAAAGGGGAGCCCTTTTTCCAATCCTCCGTTTTTCTCATCCCTAAGGAGGGGGGCCGTTTCCGATTTATTCTGAATTTAAAAGGGCTGAACGAGTGGCTGAGGGTGGATCATTTCCGACTGGATGACCATCGATCGGTTTTGCAAATGCTGCAGCCCGACATGTTTGGGGGGGTAGTAGATTTTACCGATGCATATTTTTTGGTTAACGTCCATCGGGCCTACAGGCGGTACCTAGTATTCGCCTGGGGGGAGGAGTTGTTTTGCATGAATTGTCTCGCCATGGGCCTAGCCTCCGCTCCCTATATGTTTCACAAGTTACTCCGCCCGGTAGTAGGGGCGCTGAGGAAGAGGGGGATATTAATAATTAATTATTTAGATGACTCCCTAATCCTAGGAAGGTCGTATGACGCATGCGAGGCGGCGATTGGAGCGGCCTTATCGCTGTTCGAGAGATTGGGTTTCATTATCAATCGGGAGAAAAGCCAGCTTTCCCCCGCGCGAGTAATAACTTTCTTGGGGTTTATATTTGATTCGAGGACCATGACCATAGGGACCCCGCCGACAAAGGCGGTAAAATTACGGTCGGCAGTAGATGAGGCCCTTCGAGAACCGCGAATGGCGATCCGTCAACTCGCTCGGCTCATCGGGGGGGTTGATAGCGGTAAGTCCCGCGGTACCCTATGGGTTGCTCTATGTACGGGCGCTGGAAAGAGATCGCTACTTGGCGTTGCGGGCGCAGGCGGATAATTATGACGCCGAGTGCTCATTATCGAATTTGTCACGGGGGGATTTACGTTGGTGGCGGGAGGCCTTATTCCGGCCTCCGGCTCGAATTCGTCAGGATATTTACGAGGAGGAAATTTTCACGGACGCCAGTGATACCGGGTGGGGGGGGTATTCCGACCCGCACCGAGTGGGAGGGTGGTGGTCGGCGACCCAACGAGAGGCCCATATTAATGAGAAGGAGATTCGGGCTATCCTACTTACCCTTCGGGCACTGGCGTCAGGCTGGTCTCATAAGTCTATTATCCTCAGGGTGGACAACACTACAGCGATAGCCGCCGTGAATAAATTTGGCAGTGTACGTTTCCCACACTTTCACAATTTAGTAAGGGATATATGGCAGTTTTGTGAGATGCGAAAGTTGTGGGTGTTCGCTTCGTACATTCCTTCGGCGGAAAACGTGATAGCAGATTTTGAGTCCCGCAGGGACAATAGACATACGGAATGGGGACTTAGACGCCACCTGTTCCTGGAAATATCTAACCAATTAGGGACACCGAATATTGATTTGTTCGCATCCCAGGACCTACACCAATGTTCCCGTTTTTTCTCATGGTTCCCACACCCGAAGGCGGAGGGGGTGGACGCGTTCACTCACCATTGGGGGGAGGAATTTTTCTATGCCTTCCCCCCCTTCACGCTCCTTCCTCGGGTGTTGCATAAGATACAGACGGACGGGGCTAGGGGCATAGTGGTGGCCCCGGAATGGTCGTCCCAAATTTGGTTCCCAGTTTTTATGAGGCTAGTAGCGTCCGTCATCATTCGCTTAACGCCAGATCTTAACCCCCTGTTTTCTCCTTACAGCTCGGAGCACCACCCAGCGGCGCCGACGCTAACCCTGATGGTAGCGATATTGTCCGCAGATCCTTCCTCGCTCGAGGACTCTCGGCCTCGATAGCGGATACCCTGTGCGCATCGATCGCGGCGTCGACCTACCGACAATACTGCTCGACGTACAGGCTGTGGATGGCCTTCTGTCGTTCCCGCTCATGGGACCCATTACAGGTATCAATAATGAAGGTGCTAACATTTTTCCAGCATATATTAGACTCCACAACACATACCTATACTTCGTTTAACACGCATCGCTCGGCTCTCGCCCTACTTACTGATAAGGATATAGGGCGTAACGGGGATATTCGGCGTTTCCTTAAATCGGTCTATAGATTGAGACCAACGGGGGCGCGGTACCAATCAACTTGGGACCCCACTCAAGTGTTAGATTTTTTTCGTACTTCCACGGACCAATCGGTCGAATTTTTATCACGTAAACTTTTGGTGCTGCTCTTGCTGGCGTCGGGCCAGCGAATGCAGACAATTCGGGCTATTCGGAGGGCAGATATTCATTTCTCAGTTTCCCAGGTAACGATTTTTGTCCCGCAACTGCTTAAATCTTCCCGGCCGGGGGCGGTAGCCCCCTCCATCACCCTCCCTTTTTTACCGGCGGATCCGGGGGCATGTGTCCCGTCGTGTATCGAGGCGTACCTCCGTCAGACTTCACATGTGGCATCTCCCGGGGGCCCCCTATTCTTGACCACTAGAGGGCGCCGGACCCAGGCGTCATCCGCGACGCTTGCCAGGTGGGTGACGGATATTCTGGGAAAAGCGGGGGTGGATACTAACTTGTTCTCGGCCCATTCGACTAGACATGCCGCAGTCTCTGCGGCGGCTAGGAAAGGGGTTCCAATTGATGTTATCTTCACGGCGGCCGGATGGTCAGCCCGTTCCAAAATGTTTTGCCAGGTGTATAACAGGCCGCTCTGTTCGCAGGACTCCTTTGCCAGAGCGGTGTGGGGAACAACTCCGTCGACGTCAGTCTCCGATCGCTAGGAACAGCGAGTTGCTCAATGTATTTTTTGTTTTTTGACCCCAAGCCCATGGCTTTGTTTTTGGGGCGACATTCAAGTATTGGTCATTTTCTTTTAATGATTGAGATAGATTACGTATTGTGGTATTCTACATTGTTTGTTTTAAATTGGTGCACCAATTAAATTCGTTTCCTAAATGTCGCTGGAGTGGGAGTCTGTTTGCTTGTTTCCAACACACTTTCAACGGTGGGAGCAGGACCAGGGGGGCGGACCCCCGGTAGGGTTCCTCACTTACACCGCAAACCTAGTGACCCTCACCCCGCCAGGGCGGGGGTACCCTACCAGGAACGATCTTGATTTTGCGTTTTTCTGGGTTGATCTTCCTGGAGGGTATCGAGGTGCGGAGAGGGAGATGGGCCCATCGGACCAGCGTACCCGGGGTAGTCGGGGGCCTGGTGGATGGATCCTTCTAACAGCTGCCAGTTATTAACAAATCTCTACTTACCGAAATATAATTAAACAATCAACCTACCTGATGGGACAGGTTGATTAGGATTATATTAGGTAGGGACGAGATTTGTTAATTACGTCCCACCCGGCTTTCTTTGTATTTTGCCCGGCTGGGCCGGGGGTGGCAAGAAAGCCGCTCCCGCCCCTAGGCATCCACCAGGGATTTCCCTTCAAACTGAATGGCGGCCACGGATCGATACAGCCGGAGGGCTGGCGAAAACCAGGCTGCCAACATGACAGACGAAGAAACTTCGTCTTTTTCATCTTTAAACTAGGTTGGCTCTTAGCGCAGAAAAGAGGCTGCTGCCAGTTATTAACAAATCTCGTCCCTACCTAATATAATCCTAATCAACCTGTCCCATCAGGTAGGTTGATTGTTTAATTATATTGGCGGAGTATGAAGTCGAGTTGGTTGTTCTGTGATATTATTTCATTTGAAAAATGATGGCTCTTTTGGAGTTTGTTGGTAGGTAGTGAAACTTGAACAAACGTTGAAGTATTATTGATGGGTAAATTATTACTACGGTAAATCATTACTCAACGGTAAATTATTACACAACGGTTCATTATACCATCTACGTAGAAGGGGCTGGAGTTTGTTGGTAGGTACTTTTGCAACTTTTTTCACTCCTCATCAACAATTTCTTTTCAGAACTTCATTATGTGTGTTTCTTTTTGTTAGGTACTGTTTGTCATCGGCAGAATTATTTTAGCAACATTTAACTCGTGATTTAGGTAGGTACCTAGTAACGAGTACGGGGTTAGGTACTAACCTACGGAGGGTCTGCGATCTACATAATTATGCATAGAATAGTACATATTATATTATATAGACGGGTTATCTATACATAGAGCTGTGATCTGTAACAGAAGGGTATTCTATACAAAATAATAAACCGTTGTGCAGGGATTTGCAGCGTTTCATTCACACTGGAGTCGAAAATGCCTGTCGGTGCAAACTTCGGGGCCTTACTGTGAACGAACGGCTGGACGTACGATGCTCCGGATGATCTTAAAAAACTCGCAAGTTCAAGAACTATTTAAAACCGTAAAAATATTTGCGTAAAAAAATGGTATAGGCGTTTTGAAAATTTCAACCCCTATTTTGAACCCCTTAGAGATGACTCACAGTAACGTCGAGCTTCGAGGACCAACTAGACGCCGAATGGAACCTATAACCCGAATTTCATCAATTTTTTTTCATGGTAACTAAGAAAAGTGGCCCGTACGGCGTACGGCGGACAGACAGAAATATTTTTATTGCAGTTTTGGATTCTACATACCTTGAAACGTAAACCATCAAATTTTGAGGGGGGTAAGAATTTTTTTTTCATGCTCGATTCCAATGGTTCATTATTGAAAATAATAAACCAAAATGAGCGCGGGGAGGAGAGTAGTACGCTCACCAGCCAACTGCAGCGCCACCAGTCCACAGCGGATCTTGGGGGAGACACTCCTATAAAATCATTGGTAGGGATCACCTAATTATATTGGTGGAGTATGAAGTCGAGTTGGTTGTTCTGTGATATTATTTCATTTGAAAAATGATGGCTCTTATGGAGTTTGTTGGTAGGTAGTGAAACTTGAACAAACGTTGAAGTATTATTCGTGGGTAAATTATTACTACGGTAAATCATTACTCAATGGTAAATCATTACACAACGGTTCATTATACCATCTACGTAGAAGGGGCTGGAGTTTGTTGGTAGGTACTATTGCAACTTTTTTCACTCCTCATCAACAATTTCTTTTCAGAACTTCATTATGTATGTTTCTTTTTGTTAGTACTAACCTACGGAGGGTCTGCGATCTACATAATATGTATAGAATAGTACATATCATATTATAGACGGGTTATCTATACATAGAGCTGTGATCTGTAACAGAAGGGTATTCTATACAAAATAATAAACCGTTGTGCAGGGATTTGCAGCGTTTTTACTAACTGATTCTACACGTCCATGTTTACAATAAGTGAGGAAGCTATAGCCTAACCAACTTGGCAGACTTTTTTTACCTCGTCAGGTTTTGGCGCAAAAATATTGTTGGCTGTTTAAATAATCTTTTCTAACATTTGAAATACCATTTTGTTTATTCACATAGGTACCTACCTATGTGACTTAATTTTTGTGTGATAATTATCAATTTTTACCTAGGTACCTGTATTTGTCCCACAAATTCATAATTCGACCAACGTAGCATTTTCGAAAATCGCTCATCTTACAAACTCATCCTCCCATGTTGTCATATCATGGTCATAACGAACATGGATTTTTCTGTTCTGGTTCAAATTATAGTCTTGGTCAGAAATGCATTCGCTAAAACTTTTCAAATCGACTTTTTAGGACGTCCCTCAGTAGTAAGAGACGTCCTTATGTATTTGATCTGGTCAGAAGAGGACAACACTGTGACAGAGTGTGAGGAGAGGAGTGACGGTTGTGACAGAGTGAGGAGAGTGACGGTGGACCCTCGAGAGTCCCCCATCTATACCAGCGAGATTATCGCCAGTTAAGAAGGGATATCGATTAGGCTTCTGCCAAGCGAACCCGTCTCCACCGGAAGAAAAAACGACTCGAGAACAGCCACACCGTCACACTCCTCCCCACATGACATACTTCTGGGTAGCAGAAGTATGAGACGGAAAAGGGGGAATGTGTATGAAAGGGGGGAGTATGAAGTTCAGGTTCACGAAACGACATCTGAACAACTTCAAGGTGACTAACCTTCATCCAAAAGTCCAACATGCATTACTGGCGGAGGAAAAAATGTTGTCAGAGGTTGTTGTCCAGTGAATTGTGCTCATCTGGGCAACCTCTAGGCTCTAGGTGATCGACCTCCATCTTTAGGATGGAACGACTATTGGGACATCTAAATTGGGACACGGCATAAAGCCCCATTTACACGAGCGGAACGGGCCGGATACTCCGATGCTCCTAGCTAGGAGCCTCCTGACTCGCTCCGTGGGGGCGGGGCTTCCTTCCCTTCGGGCAGCCGTTTACACGACCGGACCGAAGACAAGAACGTAATAAACAGTTGTATAACAATTTCCACCGTTTAGGTTTATTATCTTAAGCAATAAATTTGTATAACACCCCCTCAAAATTTTTTGTTTTGCGTTTCAAGGAGCCTAGATTCAGAAAATGCAAAGCCTGTACGCCGTATCATGCATACCGGCTTCAATTTCTGTCTAAAAACGCTGCAAAGTCCTTGTCACATGGGTTTATTATTCTATTGGACATACCTACAGAAAGGTTGGCTGTTCATTAATTGTTTCTTTCATGCGTAATAATCGAAATAGCTACTTCTGATGGTTTCCATTAATTTTGGCCCCCAAAACACAAATTAGGTACGCTCTTTTTTTTTCTTTTTTTTTAAACTATCTTTGATCATTGGTAGTGCCATTTAATCGTCCTGAACCACGTCTTGACACTTTTTTCAGTGTTATTATACAAACTGATGGTGATTTCAGACGATTTCCCAGGTTTTTCACTCATAAAAAATAAATTTTGGGAGCTGAACATTTGGTAGAACTCAATTTTCCACTCTTTGGTCAAAATCGACTTCATATTCGGTCTTCTCGTCCCCAAAAACATAGAAAACGATATCTCAGAAGCTCATGTTACCAATATGTTGCTAAAACGTAAAAAGTACCTATTTTTACACACATTTTCACTCATAACACCCCTGGGTATATTCCGATCGGGCTGAAAAGTTTCGGGACACAACTAGGGCCCAAATGGAGCATGTGTGCGAAAGAACGATTTTTTTAGACCGAAAATGAAGCCTGTACACGTGATACGGTGGACGGACATTGCATTTTGGTTTATTATTCTGTGAATAATACACCTATGTATTCGCTCAGCAAACAATTTTTATAACACCCCCTCAAACTTTTTTCTTTTCCGTTTCAAGGTGCGTAGATTCCAAAAATGCAATGTCCGTCCGCCGTACGCCGTACGCCGTCCGCCGTACGCCGTATCACGTGTACAGGCTTCATTTTAGATCTAAAAAAGTCGTTCTTTCGCACACATGCTCCATTTGGGCCCTAGTTGTGTCCCGAAACTTTTCAGCCCGATCGGAATATACCCAGGGGTGCTATGAGTGAAAATGTGTGTAAAAATAGGTGCTTTTTGCGTTTTAGCAACATGTTAGTAAAATGAGCTTTTGAGGTATCGTTTTCCATGTTTTTGGGGACGAGAATACCGAATATGAAGTCGATTTTGACCAAAGACGCGGAAATTGAGGTTTTACCATTGGTTCAGCTCCCAAAATTTTTTTTTTTTAGTCAAAAACCTGGAAAACTGTCTGAAATCATCATCAATGTGTATACTAACATTAGAAAAAGTGTAAACAGCTGAATCAAGACCATTAAATCGCACTACCAATGATCAAAGATGATCTGGGGGGGAAAAAAAAGTGTAGGTACCTATTTCATGTTTTGGGGGCCAAAATTGGTGGAAATCATCAGGAATAGCTAATTCAATCATTCCACATGAAAGAAACAATAAATTTAACTGCCAACAAGAATCTCTAGAACTCCAGTTGAATAATAAACCCATGTGACAAGGACTTTGCAGCGTTTTTGGAATCTATGCACCTTGAAACGGAAAAGAAAAAAGTTTGAGGGGGTGTTATAAAAATTGTTTGCTGAGCGAATACATAGGTGTATTATTCACAGAATAATAAACCAAAAGTCGTTCTTTCGCACACATGCTCCATTTGGGCCCTAGTTGTGTCCCGAAACTTTGCAGGCCAATCGGAATATACCCATGGGGTGTTATGTGTGAAAATGTGTATAAAAATAGGTACTTTTTGTGTTTTAGTAACATGAGCTTTTGAGGTATCGTTTTCCATGTATTTGGAACGAGAAGACCGAATATGAAGTCGATTTTTACCAAAGAGGCGAAAACTGAGTTTTACCAAAGGTTCATTTCCGAAAATTGATTTTTAATGAGTCAACAACCTGGGAAATTGTCTGAAATCACCATCAATTTGTATAATAACACTAGAAAAAGTGTCAACAGGTGAATCAAGACAACTAAATGGCACTACCAATGATCAAAGATCAAAAACAAAAAAACGCTGCAAAGTCCTTGTCACATGGGTTTATTATTCTATTGGACATACCTACAGAAAGGTTGGCTGTTCATTAATTGTTTCTTTCATGCGTAATAATCGAAATAGCTACTTCTGATGGTTTCCATTAATTTTGGCCCCCAAAACACAAATTAGGTACCTACGCTCTTTTTTTTTCTTTTTTTTAAAACTATCTTTGATCATCGGTAGTGCCATTTAATCGTCCTGAACCACGTCTTGACACTTTTTCCAGTGTTATTATACAAACTGATGGTGATTTCAGACGATTTCCCAGGTTTTTCACTCATAAAAAATAAATTTTGGGAGCTGAACATTTGGTAGAACTCAATTTTCCACTCTTTGGTCAAAATCGACTTCATATTCGGTCTTCTCGTCCCCAAAAACATAGAAAACGATATCTCAGAAGCTCATGTTACCAATATGTTGCTAAAACGTAAAAAGTACCTATTTTTACACACATTTTCACTCATAACACCCCTGGGTATATTCCGATCGGGCTGAAAAGTTTCGGGACACAACTAGGGCCCAAATGGAGCATGTGTGCGAAAGAGATTTTTTTAGACCGAAAATGAAGCCTGTACAGGTGATACGGCGGACGGCGGACGGCGGACGGCGTACGGCGGACGGACATTGCATTTTTGGAATCTATGCACCTTGAAACGTAAAAGAAAAAAGTTTGAGGGGGTGTTATAAAAATTTTTTGCTGAGCGAATACATAGGTGTATTATTCACAGAATAATAAACCAAAAGGAGCGTACCTAATTCGTGTTTTGGGGGCCAAAATTGGTGGAAACCATCATAAATGGCTTTTCAATAATTATTTCACATGAAAGAAACAATAAATGAACTGTAGGTAAGTCCAATAGAATAATAAACCCATAAGACAAGGACTTTGCAGCGTTTTTTAAACTATAATTATGCATGTTTATAGGGATGTAGGTACCTAGTCCTGGAGAAGATCCTGAGCGGATATGCGTTTACATCACAGGGTGACAGAGCAAACGGGTGGGGAGAGTAGGATCGTCCGGTGGGGGGACCCTAGATCCGAAGGAATTTCCATCGGGCCTCCCTAGCAAGTGGGAACGCCCATAACCGGTCCGGAGGAGCGTTTACACGGCAGGGCGGAAGTACGCACTTACTGTACTCCTCGGATTTATCCGGCCCGGTCCGCTCGTGTAAACGGGCCTTTACTCGCCATCAAATGAGCTCAATATATTTTAATTATATTGACACCCTAAAGGGAGGAATGGGGTGGGGAAGCCAATTGATATATGTATTGTCAAAGGGACAGGTTGCTTGTAAAGGAATCCTTCTGGGAAACCTTTTGGCTTACCCTTCTGGTAAGCCCACAAAAAGTGGATCAATCCCCCTTCTAGACCAGCGATATCATCACCAGCTAAAGCCCCATTTACACGAGCGGACCGGGCCGGATACTCCAATGCTCCTAGCTAGGAGCCTCCTGACTTGCTCCGAGGGGGCGGGGCTTCCTTCCCCTAGGACAGCCATTTACATGACCGGACCGCGTACAGACTAGTTTTCCGCCAGCAATGTCAGAAATTGTCTGAAATCACCATCAATTTGTATAACACTAGAAAAAGTGTCAACAGGTGAATCAAGACTACTAAATGGCACTACCAATGATCAAAGATAATTTGAAAAAAAAGGAGCGTACCTAATTCGTGTTTTGGGGGCCAAAATTGGTGGAAACCATCATAAATGGCTATTTCAATAATTATTTCACATGAAAGAAACAATCAGTGAACAGCCAACATTTCTGTAGGTTGTCCAATAGAATAATAAACCCATGTGACAAGGACTTCACAGCGTTTTTTAAACTATTATGCATGTTTATAGGGATGTAGTTACCTAGTCCTGGAGAAGATCTTGAGCGGATATGCGTTTACATCACAGGGTGACAGGGCCAACGGGTGGGGAGAGTAGGATCGTCGGGTGGGGGGACCCTAGATCCGAAGGAATTTCCATCCGGCCTCCCTAGGAAGTGGGAACGCCCATAACCGGTCCGGAGGAGCGTTTACACGGCAGGGCGGAAGTACGCACTTACTGTACTCCTCGGATTTATCCGGCCCGGTCCGCTCGTGTAAACGGGGCTTAAGAAGGGATATCGGTTAGGTTTCAGCGTCACTGCCCCGGCCTTCACTGGAAAAACAAATGACTCAAGAACTGCCACTGTCATAACACTCAGCCGAGAATGATAAGAACTATATGTAAATCAGTTTCAGATCATCTTGAATCCAAATCCGTGGGGAGAAAAAACACCCATGAGAGTGTGTGCGTTGTGTGTGCGCGCGCGCGCGTCGCCCATGTTGCTGCTGACCTTGAATTTGCCAGGCAGGAGCAACACCATCTGCTCCTAAAACCAGCTCGCCTGCTGAGTTCGAGACTGTACTGCATGAGTCAGTAGATGGTTAAGAGCTCCAACAGTGCTCCGATGTCCCTTTCTCATCCCAATGGGTGGATTGGGCTTCGGAGGGCATAGGGGAACTTTCATGCTGTGTCGGCGTGACCTCAGTAGCCACAACGGGAAGCCGTTCCAGAGGCAGTCGCGTGACTGTTACGGTGGGGGGGGGGGGGGGCGCAGACCCTGTTTTTTGTCAGTTTCTTCAGGTTTTCTCTGGATGTGGTTAACTTACAGTTCTGGGAAAGGTCTTAACATGCACTACATTAATCCATAAAGGGAGATAGGGTAAAACCCTAATTACCTGAAATTTCCTGAAATTCAAATTCAAAATGTAGTTTAAAAATTTTTTTCTTGAATGTTTGTGTCTTACGCCGTTTTTGGAGAGATAATAAAGTTGATAATTTAAGAATCAAAATTTTGTTATGTAAAATAAGAAAGAAACCGAGAAGAGAAATTTTACGTATTTTGAAAAAAAGGCTCAAGAAAGGGGGCTCCGCCTGTAGGTGCTCTCTGCTGGCAATGTGCCGATACTCTCCCCCTTCACACGCAGATACCCTACCCTGTCACTTCGCTTGCTGAGTAGTGTAGTATAGTATCTATGGTATTATCAGTTCCAACGGGTTTTTGCCAGGGAAGGAGGTAATTTTCAACGTCCTTGGTCAGAGTGGCTGGAGGCAGGCAGTGTTGCCACATTCACGAATTGGCACCGCTGTAACCCGCACGGTGAGCTTCCCTTCAGAATATTCGTTGGCTGTTCAGTTGTTGCTCCCCCTACCCTTCCTTCCCCATCCCCACCCAACCTCCCCTTATGTTTGGACGTCAGATTTTGGTTTATTATTTTCAATGATGAACCACCCATTGAAATCGACCATGAAAAAAAAATTCTAACCCCCCCCCCTCAAAATTTGATGGTTTACGTTACAAGGTATGTAGAATCCAAAACTGCAATAAAAACAACGGTTTATTATTTTGAACAGAATACCCTCCTGTTACAGATCACAGGTCACCATATAGATAACCCTTCTATATAACATATATGTACTATTCTACACATATTAGGTATGTAGATCGCGGACCCTCCGTAGGTTAGTACCTAACCCCGTACTCGTTACTAGGTACCTACCTAAACCGTTATGTAATCATTTACCTGTATAGGTTCCCCTTCTACGGAACCCCCCCCCCCCCCCTACCCTTTTTGGGTAATAATTTGCCCATCAATAATACTTCAACGGTTGTTCAAGTTGCAAAATTACCTATCAACAAAAACCAGCCCCTTCTGGGTAGATGAGCCGTTGTGTAATAATTTGCCGTTGTGTAATAATTTACCGTGGTGTAATAATATACCCATCAATAATACTTCAACAGTTGTTCAAGTTGCAAAAGTACCTATCAAGAAAATCCAGCCTCTTCCGGGTAGATGAGCCGTTGTGTAATAATTTACCGTTGTGTAATAATTTACCGTGGTGTAATAGTTTACCGTTGTGTAATAATTTACCGTTGTGTAATAGTTTGCCGGTGTGTGATAATTTGCCATTGTGTACTAATTTACCCTTCAATAATACTTCAACGTTTTTTCAAGATTAAGAAGTACCTACCAACAAAATCCAATAGTCCATCACTTGTCAAATGAAGTGATATCGCAGAACAAACCACTCGATTTCATACAGCCATCCTTGATTGTAATCAGATGCTCCGTAGTTATGATATCCGGGCCGGATTTACACCGTTTGATTCACGATCATGTTGACGAAGCTTTTTGGTGCTCACGAACGGCTGTACGTACGATGCTCCGGGTGGTCTCAAAAAATTGTTTAGCTCAAGACCAATTTAATAACGTAAAAAAAACCATACCCTTCTATCGGAAGTTTTCGAGCTACGGCGTTCTGAAAATTTCAACCCCTATTTTGAACCTCTTAGAGATGACTGACAGTAACGCCGAACTTCGAGGACCAACTAGACCCCGAACGGAACCTATAACCCAAATTTCATCAATTTTCTTTCATGGTAACTAAGAAAAGTGGCCCGTACGGCGGACAGACAGAAATATTTTTATTGCAGTTTTGGATTCTACATACCTTGAAACGTAAACCATCAAATTTTGAGGGGGGGTAAGAATTTTGGTTTATTATTTTCAATAATGAACCATTGGAATCGAGCAAGAAAAACGCTTGCATACGAGTCTGCAACACATTGGGACATTTTATGTCATTTACGGGTTGCAAGATTACCACGATCTGGGTTACATGGTGGTGCAAGGTTGCCACATTCGATTCTAGTAAGTAATGACTTTCTTCACTAGTCTGTTGCTGACTACCTTGTATACCAGCGTTTTTTTTTCATCATGCTCAGCTCAGCTACCGCGCCAGGTACGGGGGTACGGTTAACAAGAAAATGTTCAATAAAATCACACGATTCCAACGAGTGGTGAACGGTTTTTGTACGATGAAAAATTGCAAACATGAAGTTCCGTAGAAACGAATCGGTTGTAAGCGAAAATCATCATAATATCAACTGTGACGCTTGTTTACCGGTATGCGCCGGACTGCGCCCCGCCACCTCTCCACGATCCATCACCACATCGAGACGAAGGGACCACACTCACCGCCAAAGCACGCCACCTCCACCCCTTCCAACTTGCCCAGGCCAAACGACATTTTGATCATCTCATTTCCGAAAAAATTGTCCGCCCCTCCAACTCCCCGTGGGCCTCACCCCTCCACATAGTTCAAAAGCCGAATGGGGCCATTCCCCCATGCGGCGACTACCGCCACCTCAGCTCTCGCACGACACCTGATCTCTACAACGTCCCTCACCTCAGGGACTTCTCCTCCCACCTCCATGGCGCCACCGTCTTTTCCACCCTTGATATCGCCTGGGCCTTCCATCACATCAACATCTACCCCCCCCCCCCCCCTTCCCAGAAATACCTACGACCACCATAACCACTCCATTTGGCCTCTTTAAATATGTGAAAATGGGTTTCGGCCTCCATAACGCTTCCCAAACTTGGCAGCATTACATGGATCAAATCCTCCGCGGCCTCCCATTTGTATTCTGTTTCCTGGAGGATGTCTTGGTAGCCTCTCGATCCCCCAACAAACATTTCCAGCACCTACAACAAATCCTTCAGATCTTCCAATCCGAAGGCCTCATTATCAATAAAGAAAAGAGCGACATCGTCCAGCCCTAGGTCTGTTGCCTCAGACACCTCATTCACTGCATCCAGCATCACCTCTCTACCAGACAAAGTCGCCTCCCTCCGCGACTTTCCCCAACCGCACACGGTCACCGAGCTCCACTGTTTCCTCGGCATGATCAATTTTTACCGCCGCCACATCCTCCACGCCGCCCATCACCAACAGCCCTTCATTGACGCCATCCCACAGCCTTCCCAAAAAAATGGCAACAGGCCGATCCCATGGACCCCCCTCCCTCGCCTCCGCCTTAGCTGCCTGCTAAGAAGATCTCGCCAACGCCGCTCTACTTTCCCACCCTGAACCCCACGCCCCCCTCTCGATCACCACTGACGCTTCTGATTGGGCTATAGGGAGGGTTTTACAGCAACACACCGGCGCCTCCCCACAACCACTCGGCTTTTTCTTTCTCACCCTTTTGCCAGCCCAACGCAACTATTCCACTTTTGACAGAGAGCTCCTTGCCATCCACGAAGCCATCAAACGCTTCCGTGACTTTGTGGAAGGCCGGCAGTTCTCTGTCATCACAGATCATAAACCCCTCACGCACGCCCTCCTCCAAAGCCGTAAGTCCGCCTCGTCCTGTCGCCTCCGGCAACTCGAATGTATCGCCCAGTTCACCACCAATATTCGCTATACGCCAGGGGCTGACAACTGCGTCTCGGACACCTTATCACACCCCTCTCCCGCGCCGGTGGAAGAGTTTTTACTGTTCCCCTCAGCCCAACAGATCAGATCCAATCAAACGCCCGCCACTGACCCCACCCTCACCAACCTCATCGCCACTGATAAATTCCGACAACTGCCGCCCAGCGATCTATGATGTGATATCACGTCCGACACTCCTTGCCCATATGTACCACCCAACCTCCGGCGGCAGTTGTTCAACCACTATCACGCCGTTCACCACCCAGGGATCCAGGCTAGCCGGGACCTCATCAAAACGCGGTACTTCTGGCCCCACATGAACACAGATATCCGTAACTGGGTTCTAGGGTGCCAGAAGTGCCGACAAGGTCTCGGCACACCCGCATGTCCCACCCCAACACATAGAAGATTCCGTCCCGTTCGAACCCATCCACCTCGATCTCATTGGCCCCCTTCCCCCCTCTGAGGGAAAAACGATACTGCCTCACCATGATCGACCGTGCCACCAATTGGGTTGAGTATATACCACTCACCCATATATCCGCGGAAAACCGTAGCTTCAGCCTTCCTGAATAACTGGTTCGCTCGCTAAGGTTGCCCGCTGATACTCACTGTCGATCAATGTAGGCAGTTTGAATCCCCCCACTTCACGTCTCTCCTCCACTCCCTGGGCATCACGAAATCCTGCACAACGGCATATCACCCTCAATCGAATGGGAAAGTAGAGCGGTGGCACTCCGTTTTAAAACAAGCCATCTCCTCGAATTCAGCCTCATGGACCAAATCGCTCCCCTACATACTCCTCTGCCTTCGTACCTCCGCCAGACCGTCAGACGGTGTTAGCCCTGCCGAGCGGACCTTTTCGGCACCTTTGAGGTTGCCCGCCGACATTTTCCTCCCCGACCCGTCAATCAACAGAGAACCCCTTCACCAACAAATCCCCGTTACAGATACCACTTACCCAAAACGCTTTTACAGCGCGACCCACATGTACCTCAAAGAGCCCGGCATCCATAATACCCTTCAACCCCTTTATGCCGGGCCCTTTCAAGTCATCCGCACTTCCCAAACTACCGCTACACTGTTGATCGACGGGAAACCTTACACTGCCCCGCTCGCCCGGTGCAAGTCGGCCTCCATTCTGGCCGACCCCCACCGACAACAACTCCATCTCAAATCGCTACTATCTCCCCGACGTTCGACTCTGCACCATCGCCTCCCAATGTCTCGCCCACCACTCCCTGACTCTCCGGACCCCGACGTTGCCGCCATCCTTTGCGACGTCTGGGTTCCGGCTCCCCTCTCGCCACTCCGCCACTCACCCCGGGCTACCTTCACCGCCCCCATGGCACCCCCCTCCGTGGATCACCGGACTACCTCCCCCGGCCTCGGCAGTGGAACGTACCCCGGTGGGCCATTATACGCGACTACTACATCGCGAAATGCACCGGGGTACACTAACCCTACATGCCCCTAGACCCGTGGATGCCCCCACCCGCCAAGACTGCTCCACCCCGCCATGACTGCCCCACTGCCGGGATATCCCCGTCAAAGCCGCCAGGAAGACACACCAGCCCAGACGACGCGAGCTGCGGAACCTTGCTACGTTCCTGGCGGCTCCAGCCTATTGCCCTGCTCCGCTGCATCACAATGGGGCCTTGAGATTGTGTCCGCCAGACCGCTTCTACTCTCCGTTCTGTAGGACACATCTCTCAGCCCTGCTGCGACACTCTTCGCATCTCACACCCACGCCAATCGACACCATCTCTTCACCCTCATCGCTTCAGCTTATTTATGCATGTTATTTGTTATCTATTTTGGCTTGTTATTTGTTATCTAATTTCCAAGTCCACCGCCCCTCAGCACTGTACTCTTGCCCCTTCAGCTCCACTCCATCTGTCTTTTTGAGCCCTCAGCACTCCTGTTGGCCCTCAGCATTTACCCTTTGCACAATCTGGGGGGACCTATGTCGTGATCCTCCCAGAACATCACTTCTCATATAATATTATACCTACACTAAAGATTGTCCAAAGGAATAAATTCGAACGAGTGAGGTGGCCTACGTGATCTGGCGCAGGGAGTGTTGAAACTATTGGAAATAATAAATAAAAAATTTCTGTCTGTCCGCCGTACCATGAACCAAAATTAATGAAATTTGGTTTTTAGGTCCCGTATGGGCTCTAGTTGGTCCGCGAACCACGGCGTTACTGTCAGTCTTCAAAGGGGTGAAAAATAGGGGTTGAAAGTTTCACAACACCATAGCTCGAAAACTTTCAATTGAAGGGTATGGGGTATTTTTTTACCTTTCCAAATTTATCTTGAACCAAAGCATTTCTTGAGACCACCTGTACCAGCCATTCATTTGCACCAAAAAGCTTAGTCAACATGATAGTGAATGAAACGGTATGAATCCGGCCCAGATATCATTGCTAGGGATCATCTGATTATAATCGCTGATAGCTGTTGAAGGTGAGTTCGCTGTTCTGTGATATTATTTCAATTGAAATACACTGCCAAGGTGATGGCACACGAGCTTCCTCGTCACAATCAGAGTGACCCATTTGTGACGGTATATGGGAATCCCGTCCATCTTGGATGCTGGCTCTTCCCGATCTTTTTGACACGCGGCTGAAGGGGCGGTTGATTCGCGGAAACGAATCATCAACTCCTGGAGGCATCGCGTTATAATCTAACCATTGTCTCCGGGGGCAGCTGTCACACTGCCTCCCTACCTTTCTAGAGGATGGAGAGGGGGAAACTACGCTGTATGGGCGGCCTCATCCATTACATGGTAGCAGAGCGTGGTTGGTGGGTATGTGCTGGATTTTATCCTCGGTACCCCCCTCCACTTTTTGAGAGCTTTTCCAGAAGGAATAGCTCTGAGGTTTTCCAGAAGGAATCCTCTTTTTAATAACCCTTTGTTTATCAATATACACTTCGGCCATTGGACTTTCTATTTTCATCAAATCAACCTCATGATTATTACCTACTATTACTATTATTATTATCATACTTATGATATTATTCTTAAGGCTGTTATGCCTGGCGTTAAATGCCTATTTTTGTATTTTTTCCCCAGTTGTTCCATCTTATGATGGGGGTTAGTCACCCAGAGGTTGTTCAGATGAACTTTCCTGAACCAGAACCTCTGACAACTACTTTCATTTATATTCCAGTTGTTCCATCTTATGATGGGGGTTAGTCCACCTAGAGGTTGTTCAGATGAACTTTCCTGAACCAGAACCTCTGACAACTACTTTTTCTTTCCTTTTTGTCGAAGTGCGCCAAGTGATATTGATAGGAGCTAAGTTCTCCACCAGTAACAATTCTCAGTAGTACCATTACGATGGAAGCTATCAGCTTTGGAGTTTTTCAGATGAATCTTCCTGAATTAGAACTCCATACTACTTTCAGTCCCGTGTCTAACTTCACATACTTCTTCATCAAAGAAGTATGTTTTTAAGGGGAGGAGTGTGACGGTATATGGGAATCCCGTCCATCTTGGATGCTGGCTCTTCCCGATCTTTTTGACACGCGGCTGAAGGGGCGGTCGATTCGCGGAAACGAATCATCAACTCCTGGAGGCATCGCGTTATAATCTAACCATTGTCTCCGGGGGCAGCTGTCACACTGCCTCCCTACCTTTCTAGAGGATGGAGAGGGGGAAACTACGCTGTATGGGGCGGCGTAGTTAAACCCCTCATCCATTACACATTATAGAATAGAACAGACTCGGAAGCAAAATAACATAACATAACATTACATTACATAACATTACATTTCATTACATAACATTACATTTCATTACATAACATAACATTACATAACGTGAAATATACATATTACATTACATTACATAACATTACATAACATTACATGAAATATACATATTACATAACATTACGTCCATTATACATAATTGCGAAAGTTATGCGTGTTTGAATAATTTCACGTTAGCGCATGCGCTGGGCGAACCGCTGGCTCTATCATGTTGAAATTTATATGGGACCTCAATGGGCCCTACCCGCTTAAATCCCTGAGAATTTCATTGAAATTGGGTGAAATCTTTGGTTACTACGGCTGTAACAAGGAAATTGAATCTATTTCACGCCAGCGCATGCGCAGAGCGCACCGAGGGTCCGATCATGCTGAAATTCATACTGGAACTCACTAGGCCTTGTCCAAACAACCCTTGAAAATTTGAGCGAAATTGAATCAAAATTGTGAAAGTTATGCGTGTTTGTTGAATTTAACGTTAGCGCATGCGCAGGACGTACCGCTGGATCAATCATGTTGAAATTCGAAATGGGACCCTCAAGGGGCCTTATCCGCACCATCCCTCAAAATTTGAGCTGAATCAATTCAAAATCGTGGAAGTTATGGCTGTAACAAGGAAATGCGGACAGACAGACTCACAGACTCACAGACCCACAGACCGACAGACACGGAACCAAATTTGTTCAGTAGGCTTTGAAACGCAAAATGCAAGTGGAAATTTTGATTTCTGAAGACAAAAATGTTTTGTCTCACGAAAGTGAACACGGCTTCCGCTGCTTCGCAGACTCGGAAGCAAAATGATGTATCTCGAGGGAAGGAGCTCAAGCGTTGGTGTTGACCTCAGAAAAGTGTGGTCTACGCAGAGGGGGCATCTATACAGGTAAATAATAAACCGTTGTGTAACAATTTGCAGCGTTT